>CANTUR010000221.1:0-620000 GCA_947683625.1 Mallotus nudiflorus | reverse complement strand
GGGACTTCTGACCCTCTAGATTTTCTACATATGATCGAGACTAGGAATCGATCTAGACTAGTTGCCATAAAGAGCTTAAGTGACTCGGATTAGTTCAATTGCTCGGGGCTCCCCTCCCTACTCTAATGAATCTAATGCTGACCACGTTCAGTTCACAGCTTATTAAAGGGATCCTTTTATGGAACTCAAATGACATTTCTTATATTGCTCACACCAAATACTAACAGATCATGATTGTTGCTAAAGTTTATTTATTTTTGTGTGGTGCGAGATTTTATATATAGAAATAGAAATAAACGAGTAAAATTATATTATTTATTTTTATGTGGTGGGAGATTTTTGGACATAAAATAATATTATTTTCTAACCTAAAGTTTATTTTATATATATATATATATAATTAGCAAAAGGAAGAACAAATTGCAGAGTCCCTCCTTTCTCCCCCTCCTATCCGTGCCGACCTCCCCTGTCGGTGTGCCTCTCGCCGGACCTCCTCTTACCACCACCAACATCTCCACCTTCCATGGATGTCGACGACTGCAGAAAGGGGTTGTTAAAGCCGTTGGACAGCAGCACTAGCTGCAGCAGCTCCCCCTTGCGTGAGACCACCAGCTGCCGCCACCTTCTGCCGTGAAGTCCAACTCCACCACCATCGCCATCTGCTATCGCCGGACATGCCAGCATTTAGCATACTTCTGCCTTTGATCTTCTTGTTTGGTAAGTGTGTGTTAGTGTTAGTTATGTTAGTTGTCAAATGGTTGTTTTTGGTAGTTTTTAGGTTGATTTTGAGTTTTAGTTAACTTACAAATTATTTATTTAATTATTCAGTATTTAGTTTAATTATTTGGTTAATTTTGAGTTGATCTAAGTTATTTTGATTAATTTTTTTACTATTTTATATTTAATTATTAATTATTAGGTTTTTTTTTAGATAATTATTTTAATTTCGAATTTGGGTAAGTTATTGTTGTTATACATTATTAGTAATTATAATGTTGAGAAATTAAATTTTGGGAATTATTATATAATTTTTATAAATATTTTTAGTTTATATACAATTTTGAATATTTAATTAAATGTGTATTTTTGGTTAAAATTAGAGTTAATTGTGTATTTTAGTTAATATTAGAATATTATTTGTTGAGAGAATAATTTTTATGAATGTATATAATTTTTATGAAATTTTATGTAAATTATGTGTATTTTGAATTATTAAGTTAAATATGTAATTTTGAGGAAATTATTGATTAAATATGTGTTTTGATTGATATTAGTGTATTATATGATGATTAAATAATTTTAATGATTTTATATAATTTTTGAGGAATTTATTTAGTATATTTACGTATATTGGATATTTGATATTATAGGGGTAAATGTGTAATTTTTTGTTAATTATAGTTAGATATTATGTTTAGTTGATTTTATAATCATTTAAGGTATTAAAAAGATTTTTACAAATTAATTACTATTTTTCAAGAATTATTTTCAAATAATATATTATATATTATTTTGGAAATAAAATGGGTTTTAAACTAATTTTATTATATAATTAAACTATTTAGGCAATTAAATGTGAACTTTATTATGTTATGTTGAATACTTGTAAAATTGAATTTTTATTAATATTATATAATATTTAAGATCTTATTAGTTAAATTGTGATAATTTTGGGAATATTATGTAAATAATAAGTGTATTTGCTATTTTGAGATTAAAAGTGTATTTTATTATTTTTGTAATGTTAAATTGTAATTTTAAATATTATTTACAATTTATGTTAATTTAATTGTAAAATGGGAATTTTATTTCATTTATGAATTTTTATTATCAAATATTATTTAAGATAAATTTTTATGTTTTAATTGGAAAATAAAGGTTTTTAAATGTGGGTTTTGATGATTTTTATTATTTTTATTATTTAATATTGTTGTTTGTGTATTGTGAAACTCGGTTGAGGATTTGTAGAGTTTGAGGTCCCAACCCAAAATGTTGTGCTTTAAGACTTTGGAGTATGTTTTTTGTGCAGGATCGGCCCTATTTTTGTAGGGAGATGTTCGTTTTACAGAGGAGACTCTGCCAAAATTTTGGTAGATTTCTCGTAAAACATGATAACAGGTCCAAGTCTAATTCTGAATTATTGATTGAATCTATCTATAGTAATCCTAAAAGTATAGAGTTAGAAGTTTATTTTGATGATTATTATTATTTTATTTTTTTCTATCTGCGCTAAGACCGAGGCCTAACAGACCAGGCCCGCCGAGTCTGTCTTAAGGAGCACACACGAGTCAGTTATTATATTGTATATATATGCATTGCATATAGAATGCATGATTTAGGATTTTTCATTTTCATTATATGCTTTTAACAGTGATTTAAATTATAATATGATTTGGTATAATTAGGTTTATTTTAGTATATTTAGTGCATATACATGTTTTAGATGTAAGTTTATTTATAGTTGTTTACTTAAATGGTTAGTATACTTTAGGTATATTTTAGTATATTTTAGGTATATTCTTAAATAAATGCATGTTTAATTATTGATTTAAACTTAGCATGTTTATAATATACTATTGGTTTATTTTTTTTTAGTATATTTCATTATTTATTTAGATTTATTTTACATATATATACTTGAAATATACTTAGTTTATTTTAGTTATATTTTCGATATATATATGGTTTTATTTTCGGTATATATATTATAATTAATTTGAATTTATCCGACATATATACACTTGAAATATACTTAGTTTATTTTAGGTATATTTCTAGTATATATATGTTTTATTTTATCATCATAATTATATTCTGCATTATTTATTATCCATATAAATGATTTATTTTAAATGACGAATATCAATAAAACGTGCTACCTAGTGGACAGCACTAGGACTGAGTACGTACCGGTATGATGATAAATTGTAAGTTAAATTACTAACCTATTTGTGGATTATGCCTGGATTGATTTGATTGATGTGAGATGTGATTTGAGAGTGTGATTACTGGAGCTCGGTTGACCAAGTGTCTCGGGGCAAATCACATTGACAGTCAGACTGCTAGAGCTCGGTTGACTTAGTGTCTCAGGGCCAGTCTACTGTCTAGAATGGAATAAGTGATCTATTTGGATTTAAGTGAGCCTATATGGCTAGAGTGATGATATGATTGATTGAGGTTGCGATTAATAGGGTTCTATTTGATCCTTCATGTATTAAAATAAATGTTTTCTGCATCTATTATATTTATAAAAGTAGAGTTTGACATTTATGTGAAATGTATGTATATACATATACATATATATATATATATATATATATATATATATATATATATATATATATATATATAAGAATGTCTGATTGTTATGGTTTAAATTGCATGTATATATAGTATCAATTATTTTTTTCAGAAGATCCTATATCGTCAAACCTTAGTAGTAAAGTTCCTCACCGGTGTTCTTCCGTCCCGGCTATTTATGTAAATGTATATTTTGAACTCTGATTTGTATTCTAGAAACTGCAGTAGTAGTGTTATCGTATCATAAGAGTATTATTTTATTTTGATATTTAATACTCAGAGAGTTGTATTCGAACATGATATGAATATATTTATTTATGAAAGCATTTGGAGTATTTATTTTATATATTGATTCAAAAAATTTTAATTCTGTCATACTTTTATTTATTTATTGCATGATTTTATTTTCTAAGGCTTATTACAGGTTCCGTATTCGAATGAATTCTCGTTCCTTAGCGCCGATCATGACTCCTAGTTTGGGTCGTGACAAAGTTAGTATCAGAGCGTGGTTTTGTATCTAGGCCTAAGTGTTGAGTTATGGCCCTAAGTTTTCAGAGTCGTGTTTTCCTTTGAAACTACTGCAGTTAAATTAGGTTCGATCATGTCTTTGAAAAGTCTTCCTTACATTAGGAATTCCACATAACCGTCAGGGTGTCTATTGATGTTTGTGACTGTTTGAATTACTTATTTTATTTTTTCTCTTTTCTGATTGTCGTGAGCGTGAGTCACTCTATTGGTCGATGAGATCGATGATAGTTAATCTTCTTAACATGAGGTTCTACCCCCTGTGCAGCCTGTTAGGCATAGGGATAGAGATGGACTTAGAAGGCTAGATGATCACTGTAGACAGCAGGAACAATAGATGAGGAGCTTGTGGCTTAGCATTACGATAATGTTGCTTATGCAACAAGATTTTACTAGGTGCAGTGTCGATACCTTCGATCGTACAACAGATGTAATTTTTTTTTTAGCTAAGAACTTAGGATACATCAATTATGTGTATATTTTATATTCTGAATCCTGTTGATTTTCCATGTCTTTTCAATGTGGTGAATGTGAATTGTTTCTTCTGCAAAGACAATATTGGTAATCAATCTTTTCAAGTTAAAGTTATGGTTATAGTTTCAACCCTACTACACCTATTTAGTATAGGGGTAGGTCAGAGGCAAATGTAACTCAAAGGTTGAGGTAGTCATTGTAAGAGGTACAAGTATCCCTTTGAACTCCAGTAAGCAGCAATTGTGGCTAGGATAGCCAAGATTAATGAGAGTTTGATGGCATTTAGCTAAGTTTGACAGTTGTTTGGGTGTGCTTTAATGAAGGAATTGGAAGATGTCTAATGAAGATGAAACACTCTTGTACTCTTGATGGTGAAGCTGTCAGTTCTGACTGCAACACATAATTTGAGTTAAAAAGTGATTTCTAAGATATTTCCATCCATTTTCAAGGAAGGACAATCACCTGTGGCTGTTATTGCGCAAGGTAAGAGAAGAGCAGTCAGTTAAGAAGAATACCTATAAACTCTTCAATTTGTTACGTCATGCTAAAGATGTGATACAGTATAAGAGGTGACTGGTAGAACTGTGTGTTATAGGATTAAGTTTGATATATATTAGCATCCGAACTAAGAACTGGGATTCAAAGAGTTATTCATGAATTTAACCTTTTGGGTGTAATGGATTTTGGTGTGATGTGGAGAATGGATTGTTTGTTTTAACACTATACAGTGGTTGATTGTTGAAGTAAAGAGATGAATTTTAGAATTCCTGATGAAGAAGAATTTAGATTTGTTGGTGGCAAGAGTTCTGCACCTCATAATCTTATCTCCACTATCACTACTAGGAAGATATTGAGGAAGGGTTGTCAAGAATACTTGGTTCTAGTCAGGGATACATCAGTGGAGAAGTTATCTCTCACAGATGTTCTAATTTCCTGTGAGTTTCCTAATGTTTTTCCTAATGAGTTACTAGGTTTACCACCTCACAAAGATTGAATTCTGTATCAATGTGGTTCCTGATATAGCTCCTATTTCGACGCAGTTGTACAGAATAACTCTTGTAAAGCTGTAGGAGCAATTACAAGATCTGTTAGACAAGGGTTTTGTCAAACCCAATGTTTCTCCTTGGGGTACATTAGCCCTGATGGTGAAGAAGAATGACAATACACCCAGATGTGCATTGATTAATTGAACTGAACGAGTATCCTCTTTCGAGGATAAATAATCTGTTTGATCAACTTCAAGGTGCATAATTCTTTTCTAAAATTGATTTGAAGTCAGGTTATCATTGGTTGTGAATCAGTTTATAGTAGTCTTAATTGATAATATACTAGTGTATTCAAAGTGAATGAAAGGGCACATATATCACTTGAGGACTATACTACAAACACTAAGAGAATGTCAGCTTTATGCTGAATTCATGAAGTGTGATCCCTGGTTGGAGAATGTTGTTTTTCTTGGACATGTGGCATCTAAAGATAGTATTCAATTTGATCCATAAAAGATCGAAGTAATATCTGAGTGGCCTAGACTGACTACATCTATTGAGATTTGTAATTTTATGGGTTTAGCTAGGTATTATAGGAAATCTGAGCAGAATTCTCTAGAATTGCAGCTCCTATGACTAACCTAACTCAGAAGAATGTGAAGTTATGTGGCTAGATGTTTGTTAGAACAGTTTCCAATTGTTGAAGAAAACTATTGATCCAAGGGTTACATGAGTTTTAAGGGATGAGATCTGACATCATTATAGCATTTCATCATATCATCATAGCATCTCATTACAACATTTCATCATGAAATTTCATTCCAACATTTCATCATAACATTCATCATAGCATGTCATCATGGCATTTCATCATAGAATGATCTACTGGTAAAAGATGCACAAGTTAATTAAGTAGGGTTGATGTTGGAAATTTGAGAAAATATATTTTATATAATTTACAGAATGAGCTTACAGTGTAAATCCAGATATTACCAATATGTACCACAATATCAAAGATTTGTACTGGTGGAATGGATTGAAAAAGGATGTCATTGATTATGTTGCTAAATGTCTGACGTGTCAGCAGGTGAAAGCTGAGCATCATAAGCCTTCTGGGAAGCTTCAGCCTCTTCCTAATCCTGAGTGGAAGCGGGAAAGGATTACTATGGATTTTATGGCTGGTTTACCTCGTTCCAAGGATGGATATGATTCCATCTGGGTGATTATGGACAGGTTAACCCAGTCTGCACATTTTTTGCCTGTGAAAGCCACTTATTCAGTAGTTAAGTGGGCTAAGCTGTATATGAAGCACATTGTGTGCCTGTGTATAATACATGTGTCCATTATATATGGTAGAGGTACAACGTTTACCTTTTGATTTTGACAAAAGTTACTGGAAGCGATAGGCACACCTGGTTGGATTTCAGTACTACTTTTCATCCTCAGACAGATGGTCAATCTGAGAGAATGATCCAGACACTGGAAGATATGTTGGAGATGTGTGTTTTGGATCTAGAAGGTAGTTAGGATGATTATTTGTCGCTTATGGAGTTCGCTTATCATAACAGCTATCATAACAACATTGGCATGACACCATATAAGGCACTGTATGGAAGGAAATGTGATCTTCTTTGTGTCAAGAAGAGATTGAAAAGAAAGTCTTAACTAGACCTAGGATTGTCTAAAATGCAGCGGAGAAAGTTATTATGGTCAGAAGAAGATTAGAGACCCCAGCTAGTAGGCAAAAGAGCTATTCGGATTCAAGACGTAGAGATATGGAGTTCCAAATTAAAGATTGTAATTCCAAGGGTGTCCCCGAAGAATGGTGTGATGAGACTTGGTATGGTTGCAAATCAGTTGGCTTTGCCTCTGAATCTATTTTAAGTGCATCCAGTGTTCCGTATCTCAATGTTGAGAGAGTGCAACTCGGAACCTTCGCACGTGTTGCAGCCAGACAATGTAGAACTGAGCGAAGATCTGAAGTTCAAGAAGGAATCAATTGCGATTGTAAATTATCAAGTTCAGCAGTTATGTTTGAAGTAACATGTGGAAGAGCAACAACGTGGAAGAGCTTACCTGGGAGACTGAAGTTAAGATATGAGCTTCTTACCCATATCTCTTTCCTCCTTGATCCTTACAATATTCTTTTCTTGGAATTTGAGGATGAATTCTTATAAGGAGAGGAGACTGTTATGATCTAGATTTTTAAATTATTTTATTAAATAATGAGATATGCAATGTTAATAAAAATTAAAAGTTATATTTAATTATTTTACCATTTAGTGACTTATTATCATTATCGTATGTTTAATTGAATTTCTTACGTAAATATATTATTTTTGGTCGTTTAATTTGCTTGATTATTTTAATATTATTATTTCTATTATTGTTTTATCAAATTTCACTATTTATTTTGTCATTAAATTATTTTATAATTTTTATTGTTATTATTTAGTTTTAATTTATTTTATGTATATACATATTAATGTATGTGTGTTATACATATATATATGAGATATTTTATTATTGTGTGGTGAGAATATATATATATTATTTTATTTTATGTGGTTATCTTATTTGAGTGTGAGATCATGTATGTATATATATGTATATATAGAAATAAATGAATAAAATAATATTATTTTCTAACCTAAAGTTTATTAAAAGTACATATATATATATATATATATATACAATTAATTAGCAAAAGGAAGAACAAATTGTAGAGTCCCTCCTTTCTCCCCCTCCCCGCGCGTCTGTCCCGGCCTCCTCTGTCGGTGTGCCTCTCGCCGGACCTCCTCTCACCACCACCAGCATCTCCACCTTCCATGGACGCCAGTGACTGCAAAGGGGGCTATTGAAGCCGTTGGACAGCAGCACTAGCTGCAGTAGCTCCTCGCATTAGACCACCAGCTACCGCCACCTTCTGCCATGAAGTCCAGCTCCGCCACCACCGCCATCTGCTGTCACCGGACATGGCAACATTTACAGCATACTTCTGCCTTTGATCTTCTTGTTTGGTAAGTGTGTGTTAGTGTTAGTTATATTAGTTGTTAAATGGTTGTTTTTGGTAGTTTTTAGGTTGATTTTGAGTTTTAGTTAACTTACATATTCTTTATTTAATTATTCAGTATTTAGTTTAATTATTTGGTTAATTTTGAGTTGATCTAAGTTATTTTGGATAATTTTTTTGACTATTTTATATTTAATTATTAATTATTAAGTTTCTTTTAGATAATTATTTTAATTTCGAATTTGGGTAAGTTATTATTGTTATATATTGTTAGTAATTATAATGTTGAGAAATTAAATTTTGGGAATTATTATATAATTTTTATAAATATTTTTAGTTTATGTACATTTTGGAATATTGAATTAAATGTGTTTTTTTTGTTTAAAATTAGAGTTAATTGTGTATTTTAGTTAATATTAGAATATTATTTGTTGAGAGAATAATTTTTATGAATGTATATAATTTTTATGAAATTTTATGTAAATTATGTGTATTTTGAATTATTAAGTTAAATATGTAATTTTGAGGAAATTATTAGTTAAATATGTGTTTTGATTGATATTAGTGTATTATATGATGATTAAATAATTTTAATGATTTTATATAATTTTTGAAGAAATTATTTAGTATATTTACGTATATTGGATATTTGATATTATAGAGGTAAATTTGTAATTTTGTGTTAATTATAGTTAGATATTATGTTTAGTTGATTTTATAATCATTTAAGGTACTAAAAAGATTTTTACAAATTAATTACTATTTTTAACTAATTAATACTATTTTTCAAAAATTGTTTTCAAATAATATATTATATATTATTTTGGAACGAAAATGGGTTTTAAACTAATTTTATTATATAATTAAACTATTTAAGCAATTAAACGTGAACTTTATTATGTTATGTTGAATAATTGTAAAATTGAATTTTTATTAATATTATATAATATTTAAGATCTTAATAGTTAAATTGTGATAATTTTGGGAATATTATGTAAATAATAAGTGTATTTGTTATTTTGAGATTAAATGTGTATTTTATTATTTTTGTAATATTAAATTGTAATTTTAAATATTATTTACAATTTATGTTAATTTAATTGTAAAATGGGAATTTTATTTCATTTATGAATTTTTATTATCAAATATTATTTAAGTTAAATTTTTATGTTTTAATTGGAAAATAAAGGTTTTTAAATGTGGGTTTTGATGATTTTTATTATTTTTATTATTTAATATTTTTGTTTGTGTATTGTGAACCTCGGTTGGGGATTTGCGGAGTTTGGGATCTCAACCCGAGGTGTTGTGCTTTGAGACTTTGGAAGTATGTTTTTTATGCAGGATCGGCCCTACTTTTGTAGGAAGATGTCCGTTTTATAGAGGAGACTTTACCAAAATTTCGGTAGATTTCTCGTAAAATGTGACAATTGGTCCAAGTCTTATTTTGAATTCTTGATTGAATCTGTCTATAGTAATCCTAGAAGCATAGAGTTAGAAGTTTATTCTGACGGTTATTATTATTTTATTTTTTTCTAGCTGCGCTGAGACCGAGACCTAACAGATCAGACTCGCCGAATCTATCTCGAGAAGCGGACACCAGTAAGTTATTATACTGTATATATATGTATTGCATATAGAATGCATGATTTAGGATTTTTCATTTTCATTATATGCTTTTAACAGTGATTTAAATTATAATATGATTTGGTGTAATTAGGTTTATTTTACTATATTTTAGTACATATACATGTTTTAGATGTAAGTTTATTTATAGTTGTTTACTTAAATGGTTAGTATACTTTAGGTATATTTTTAGTATATTTAGGTATATTCTTAAATAAATGCATGTTTAATTGTTGATTTAAACTTAGCATGTTTATAATATACTATTGGTTTATTTTTTTTAGTATATTTCATGATTTATTTAGATTTATTTTACATATATATACTTGAATATACTTAGTTTATTTTAGGTATATTTCCGGTATATATATGGTTTTATTTTCGGTATATATATTATGATTGATTTGAATTTATCTGACATATATACACTTGAAATATACATAGTTTATTTCAGGTATATTTCTAGTATATATATGTTTTATTTTATCATTATGATTATTATTCTGCATTATTTATTATCCATATGAATGATTTATTTTAAATGAAGGATATAAATAGAACGTGCTTCCTAGTGGGCAGCACTAGGACCGTATACGTACCGGTGCAATAGACTTAGGTTTGAGTGAGGAATTAATTATGGAGATTACAATGTGATTGATAATGGTTCGATTGATATTATTGAGATATGATGTGATTGATAGTGTGATTGCTAGAACTCAGTTGATCAAGTGTTTCGGGACCAATCATACTGACAGTCAGACTGTTGGAGCTCGATTGACTTAGTGTCTCAGGACCAGTCTACTGTTCAGAATGGAACAAGTGATCTATTTGGATTTAAGTGAGCCTATATGGCTAGAGTGATGATATGATTGATTGAGGTTGCGATTAATAGGGTTCTATTTGATCCTTCATGTATTAAAATAAATATTTTTTGCATCTATTATATTTATAAAAGCAAACTTTGGTATTTGTGTGAAATGTGTATATATATATATATATATATATATATATATATATATATATATATATATATATATATATATATATATATATATATATATATATATATATATATATATAAGAATGTCTGATTGTTATGGTTTAGATTGCATGTATATATATAGTATAATAATTCACTCAGTGAGGTTTGACCCCCTCAATTATTTTTTTTTAGGAGATCCTATATCGTCAAACCTTAGTAGTAAAGTTTCTCGCTGGTGTTCTTCCATCCCGGCTATTTATGTAAATGTATATTTTGAACTCTTATTTGTATTTTAGAAACTGCATTAGTAGTATTATTGTATCAGAAGAGTATTATTTTATTTTGATATTTAATACTCAGAGAGTTGTATCCGAACATTGTATGAATATATTTATTTATGAAATGATTTGAAGTATTTATTTTATATATTGATTCGAAAAATTTTAATTCTTTCATACTTTTTATTTATTTATTGTATGATTTTATTTTCTAAGGCTTGCTATGGATTTCGGATTCAAATGAATTCTCGTTTTTTAGTGCCGGTCATTACTCTTAGTTTAGGTCGTGACAAAGTTGATGGAATTTGCTCCAGTACTTGGTAAGGTAGACTACTGATCAGTAAATAAGCTTCAATGTAGGGACATACTTGTACAAAATGTTCCCTAAAATGTAAGTGATCTTGACTCAATTTTTAGACTTTCTGAGCCAATCATAATGTTCTTTGAACTATTTTTCTATCCGCCAGTCTACAAATTAATTAAAATTAAGGAGTGATTTGAAAAGAAACGCACGCCAATATAGATCTAAACATACAAACAAATTAAATGTGAGACACAAGGATAAATAAATGATTTCTGTATAAAAAAAGAAAAAAAAAATTCATAACATACATGAGTTGTCCACCAAACCCTTGGACCCTTTAGCCATTAAATTCACTACCCATGAAGGTGTAGACAAAAAGATTAACAAAGAGGATGATGAAATTTCACTTTCATTTTTGGTGTAGATATATCATTTGTTTTGGAATGGCAAATATCACTCATGTAAGCAAGTTCAAACTTACAAACTTTGTCTTAATTTTACTTGAACTAGAATGCATTGATATTTTAAAGCATACATTTTAGGTTTGGTAAACTGTAATTATGCACCAAACAAATCGAGTATGGATCAAGAGTAAGGTTAGTGGTTAGTCATATCCGTTTACTCTTATAATATAGTGCTGTGGATAGTAAGAGTAAGGTTGATAACTCTCATGGTATACTTATGGCAATTTTCATGGTTCCTTCTGAACTTATATCTATGCGTGTAAGCTTCTGTTCTTTTTAATATAACTCTGTTGTTAAAAAAATTTTGCATATTAATGATGATATTTAAGATAAAATATTTGTATTTGGTCACTCACTTGAAACATATGATAAAGTAAAGTAGCTCATTGGTGAAAGTTTGATGAGCAAATTACTAAAGATTCTTGACAAGATTTGAGTAAATGTTCACAAGAACATGAGTTACTTGTTTGGATTGAGAATGGTCAGGTGCAAGTTGGGTTTGATATTAGTTCGAAAAAGTTTGGTTGCAAATGGGTGGAGATGGACAAAGAAAGGCTACCCAATTCATCAATTACAATAATTCATCGGTCAATTTCAGCTTGATGGGAATTGAAAGCTAAAATACAGTGAAAGGACAAGCTGCGGCTTAATTTATGGCTTAGGATAATCCCTTCAACATTTTTCATTTCTATTTATTAAAATTTTATGTCCTTTACTTTAAAATACTAAAAAAATAGAGAAATTAAGAATTTGAAGCATAATAAAAATAAAAAAAAAGCATTTGGCTGCAAACAAAACATTACATTAAATTATTAAATTTAGAATATATATGTATACATTATGTTTTTCTGGTTAAATATAAAATACTTATAATAAAAATAGCTTGGTGGGAATATATAGTATGAATTTATATCTAACATTTAAATAGTAGTATATAATTTATAAGCCGGTACTTTAATTGGGCAATATATTTAAATAGTTTAAAATTGTATACCAACATATAAATATGATGAATATCAAAAATTTCCTCCTTCAAGGCAAAAAAAATAATATATTATATGATTTTATAGATATAATTGAATATTATACTAATTCTAGTGTAATGTACGTTTAAAGTATGTACAAAAAAAAAATAATTCGTAGAGTTAAGTAGGGATGAGGAGTTGAGGGAAAGTGAATGTACAAGTGAGCATACCTTTCCATTGAATTGAAAGTTGAACCGATTCAGTTGGGTTTAATTTTATTATTTTATGTATTTTAAATTTTATAAATTAAATTAAAATTTTAATTTAGTTGAATTCAGTTTTATATTAAAAATTGATTAATTGAAATAACTGAATAAATTAAAATTATATTTTTTGTTTTCTAAATATAACAATTTAATATAAAAATATTCAATTTAGTTTAAATTCAAACATGATTTAGTAGCTTAAGTTTGGCTTAGTTTGATTTCTAATTTAATTCGATTCACTTTAATTTTTATATAATTCCATTCAATTAATTCGATTGAATCAGAAAAATAGCTAAAAATCGACCAAAGCTGGGTGAATGTGACCTTTTACAAGTAATTCCAAAGGGCAGGTTGTGACCTCTTCTGGCCTCTTTCCATTACTATTGGCGAGTAGTTAAACGGTAGACTTCCCCATAACACAGACAAAAACTTGATATGTTGTTTTTGTAATGTTCTCCGCCACATTAGCCACCAGGGTTACTGCCATGTAAGGTGGCCCCGCCCGCCACCTCCACCGCCCATCATCACATCAAGATTTTGAAGTCGTATGGTTTCTTTATGTTTCCTTTTCATAAACAAGATGCTGCATCTATTCTAATACATTACGTTAATTATATGGCTAATAAAGAAAACAATGAAAATGACCACAATTTGTTTTCTAATGTACATCAATTAGGCTAGTCCTTGATATTGCCACGTACCAATATCTAACATTCAATAATATTGGTTATTTTTAATCCCAAGAGTTAGTGCAGCTAACTGAGGAAGTTTGCATTTTTTTTAAATAGAGAGATTATATGATTTAAATTTTGATGGACTATATAATAGAAGCAGTCATTTTCTTTTAAATTGATGATGATAGTAATTAAATTTTGTACTTCAAGATGTCCTTAAAGAAAAATTATCACTTGACAACCTCCTTACTGTAGACACCCAGTTCGATCGGCTCCTGATAAGAGGTGAACTGTGGATGCTCAATTTGGTCGGCTCACAACAGAGCCCAATGATGAGAAATGTGAAGCTTGAATGCAAGAGAGAAACCAGAAATCTTCTTAAAAATGAGTTCGAGAGCTTGAAACGTCCCTTCTAAGATAAGCCCAAGTCACCCTAGCCCAAAATCTTTTTAAAAATGAGCCTGAGAGCTTCAAACATACAAATCCAAGCCTAAAACCCTTATAAGACAGGTCCAAGTTGCTCCGACCTATTAGGCCCAATACATGCAAGGCTAGAGAGGTGATGCCTCTATGGCAGCAAGTGATGAGGTGATCGCCTCATCATAGAGGTGCCGCCTTTGCACAACACCACTATCACAACCCAATACAAGGAGTCATGACCGACGCTAGGAAACGGAAATTCTGTCGAATCTAGAACTCATAGCAAACCTTAAAAATAAAAGCACAAGTAGTAAATAAATAAAAAGTACATCTAAATTAAACTTTTTAAAATTATATATATATATACTCAATAAACTTTCATAAATAAAATATATTTATACAATACTTGATACAAAATATCAAAAATAAAACAATATTCTTCTGATACTTTAACACTATTACTGCAGTTTCTAGAATACAAATTAGAGTTTAAATATACATCTACATAAAATAGCCAACATGGAAGAACACCGGCAAAGAGCTCTACTACTAAGGTCAGACAATATAACATATCCTAAAAAAATAATTGAGGAGGGTCAAATCTCACTAAGTGAATTATTATAATATATATACATGCAATCTAAACCATAAACAATAAGGTATTCTTATATATACATATACATGCATTTCACACAAATGTCAAACTCTGCTTTTATATATATAATAAATGCCGAAAACGTTTATTTTAATAATTGAAAGATCAAATAGAACTCTATTTAATCACAACCTCAATCAATAATACCGTTCTAGCCATACAGGCTTACTTAATTCCTAGGTAATTCACTTATTCCATTTTAGACAGTACACTGGCCTCAAAACACTAAGTCAACCGAGCTCCAATAGTCTAACTGTCAATGTAATTGGCCCCAAGACACTAGGTCAACTGAGCTCCCACAATCACACTACTCAATCATATTAATCTCAATAACCGATCAATCAAATATTACCTCAAATAAGTTAGAAAATTAATCCTAAAATCTATCGCACTGGTACGTACTCGGTCCTAGTGTTGCCCACTAGGTAGCACATTCTATTGATATCCTTCATTTAAATAAAACATTCATATAGGAAAATAAATAATGCAGAATAACAGTCATAATAACAAAATAAACTATATATACCTAAAATAAACTAAGTATATTTCAAGTATATATATATGTTAAATAAATTCAAATTAACCATTAAAATATGCCAAATATAAACCAATACTATACTAAAAACATTTTATGTATAAATCAAAAATATAACTATCATGTGTCACGACCCAAAACAGGGGCCATGACCGGCGCTAGGGAACGGGAATTCTTTCGAATCCGGAACCCGTAGCAAGCCTAAAAATAAAATAAACATGCAATAATAATAATAAAAATATCAAATGCAGCGGAAATAAAAATCATAAATATAATATTAACATATGCACCAACTAAATTTAAGTCAAATCTCATCTCATATATATATAAATCTTTTAATACAAATCCAGTTCACATAATACAATATCTCACATAAATAAAATACATAAAATCCCACAATTAATTTACAACTACTGCAGTGTCTAGATTATAAAAATAAGACTCAAGTAAGCAGTTTACACAAAGAAGTCGGGGCGGAAGAAATCCAGCGTATGGGCCTGTTACTGAGGTTTGAAGATGTTGACTCTCCTGAAAAATTGTCAACGGAGGGGAGTCAGACCTCACTGAGTGAATTACTATAATATATATACATACACACTAAATGACAATGCATACAGTCAACAGTATATATATATAATATGTATATATACAGGCAAATACACACAGATGCAATAAAATCATTTTATATATATATTTTATTGAAAATCACAGTTTATGAAGGATCTAATAGAACCCTATGATATCGAAACCTCAAACAGTGTTAGACAACACTCTAGCCATACAGGCTCACTTAATCCAAATATATCCATTTAATCCAAATATATCCACTTAATCCATTTGGACAGTAGACTGGCCCCGAGACACTAAGTCAACTGAGCTCCAGCAGTCTGACTGCCAGTGTGATTGGCCCCGAGACACTTGGTCAACCGAGCTCCAGCAATCACACCTCCAAACTATATCTCACACATCAAATAATCGCATTCAATCAATATCCACAAATAGGTTAGTAATATAGCCTAAATACTATAGGCGTACTGGTACGTACTCGATCCTAGTGCTGCCCACTAGGTAGCACGTTCTATCGATATCCTTCATTAATAATATAAAACATTCATTCACAAATAAATGATGCATGAATTTAAATAAAATAACAACATAAACCATATATATACTGGAAATATACCAAAAGTAAACCAGGTATATTTCGAGTATATATATGTCAAATGAATCCAATCAAATTATAAATTAAGCTAGAAATATATTTAAAAATATTTTAAATATAATTTATTAACAAAACATGCATATAATTTAATATATACCAAAAATAAACCAAAAACATACTTAAATACAAATCACATTATTTATGCATTTTAATCAAAATAAAACATATATTTCTAAATCATGCATCCTAAAGCATATATATATATAGTATAGTAACTCACCCTAGTGCGCTCCACGAGATGGGTCCGACGGGCCTGATCCACTAGCCCTCGGTCTCGATGCAACTAAACAAACAATAAATAACCGACATTAGAATAAACCTAACAGAAATCCTAGAATTCGATCTAGAGTATTTAACACAGAATTGAGATTAGGGTTCGACCAGACATCACGTTTTACGAGAATTCTACCGAAAATTCGGCAGAACCTCCCCTGTAAAACGGAAATCTCTCTACTCAAAGAGTAGAGCCGACCTTGCAAAAAAACACACTTTGAAAAACAAGCTCAACACTCAACCACAACCCCTTGGTCGGACTCCAGACTACAATCTACCGATCGGGGTCCACAAACACAGAACAATTTTAGAAATACCAAAAATACCCTTATATCATAGATATACATTTTATAATTAGAAATTACATAATTAACCTTTAAACACAGTAAAAATCGATAAAAACTCATTTTATTAGAAAAACCGTATATTATATATATAATTGAAAATAATTCACGAAAAATAGTTTTAATTAGTTAAAAATACCAAATAATTTGTAGAAATCATTTTTATACCTTAAATAACTATTAAAACCAATTAAATTACATTTTAGCCAATTTCATATAAAATTACCAAAATACCCCTATATATATAAATATACTAAAATTACTTCAAAAATTCACCAAAAATTATAAAATTATCCAAAATTAATTTTGTCAACATATTTATCAATAATATCAATAATTAAACTCAATTAACCAATTAATTTCAATTAAAAACACATTTAACCCTAATTTCCCAAAATTACATAAACATCAATAATTCAAAATAAATACATAGAAATTCATAAAAATTCCAAATAAATTCCAATAATTCATTTCAACACCTAATTTAGCCATAAAACACAATTTCATAATTTATTTAATTAATTTCAGAAAATTAGAAAATAATATTAAAATATTCAAAAATATCCAAAAATCAAAATAATCTCCAAAAATTCCAAAAAAATTCATACATGTATATTAAGCTACTAGAATAAACATTTGTGAAGGGATTTTTCATGAATCAATCAATTCGAAGCTCAAAAAATCAAAAACCCTAATATGGCCGAAATTGAAAATTCAAAACCTAACCAAATCAAGACCAATTCAGCTCAAACCAAAGCTAGAATCACACTCACCGGAGATCAAGGAGAAGAAAGAGACTGGTGGTGTCGAAAACGGTGGTCGGAATCATCGCGATCGACGGTGGCTCGACTTTCGGCTTCTCCGGCCAAAAATGGCTTCCAGGCGCCGGAATCAGCTGCTACAGGCGGCGAGGAAGGCTGGGGAAGGTGGTGGCATACCGGACGGCACACCAACGGTAAGGAATCAACACGGCAGCGATCGGACGATGAGGGAAGCGGAAATCAAGGAAGAAGGAGCAATTGGGGGCAAAATGGTATTTTCCAAAAGTTGTGTTTTTTGATATATTATATGTATATATATATACTTTATACTTATTCCAAAATATATCCACTTAATCCATTTGGACAGTAGACTGGCCCCGAGACACTAAGTCAACCGAGCTCCAGCAATCTGACTGCCAGTGTGATTGGCCACGAGACACTTGGTCAACCGAGCTCCAGCAATCACACCCAAATCACATCTCACACATAATGAATCAATATCCACAAATGGTTAGTAATATAGCCTAAATGCTATAGGCGTACCGGTACGTACTCGGTCCTAGTGTTGCCCACTAGGTAGCACGTTCTATCGATATCCTTCATTAATAATATAAATCATTCATTCACAAAAAAATAAATGATGCATGAAGTTCAATAAAATAACAACATAAACCATATATACACCGAAAATATACCAAAAGTAAACCAGGTATATTTCGAGTATATATATGTCAAATGAATTCAATCAAATTATAAATTAAGTTGGAAATATATTTAAAAACATTTTAACTATATTTTATTTACAAAACATGCATATAATTTAATAAATACCAAAAATAAACCAAAAATATACTTAAATACAAATCATATTATTTATGCATTTTAATCAAAATAAAACATATATTTCTAAATCATGCATCCTAAGCATATATATATATATAGTATAGTAACTCACCTAGTGCGCTCCACGAGACGGGTCCGACGGGCCTGGTCCACTAGCCCTCGGTCTCGGCGTAACTAAACAAACAAATAACGATAGACATTAGAATAATCCTAACAGAAATCCTAGAATTCGATCTAGAGTATTAAACACAGAATCAGAAATTAGGGTTCAACCGGATATCACGTTTTACGAGAATTCTACCAAAAATTCGACAGAATCTCCCCTATAAAACGGACATCTCTCTACTCAAAAGAGTAGAGCCAACCCTGCAAAGAAACACATTTCAAAATTCAAACACAAAACACACCTAAAACCCCTCGGTCGGACTCCAAACTACAGTCTACCGACCGGGGTCCACAATCACAGAATAATTCTAGAAATACCAAAAATACCCTTATTACATAGAAATTCATTTTATAAGTAGAAATTACATAATTAACCTTAAAACACTGTAAAAACCGATAAAAACTCATTTTATTTGAAAAAACCGTATATTATATATATAATTGAAAATAATTAACGAAAAATAGTTTTAATTAGTTAAAAATACCAAATAATTTATAGAAATCATTTTTATACCTTAAATAACTATTAAAACCAATAAAATTACATTTTTAGCCAATTTAGGGTAAAATTACCAAAATACCCCTATATATATAAATATACTAAAATTACTTCAAAAATTCACCAAAAATTATACAATTATCCAAAATTAATTTTCTCAACATATTTATCAATAATATCAATAATTAAACTCAATTAACCAATTAATTTCAAATAAAAACACATTTAACCCTAATTTTCCAAAATTACATAAACTTCAATAATTCAAAATAAATACTTAGAAATTCATAAAAATACCAAATAAATTCCTATAATTCATTTCAACACCTAATTTAACCATAAAATACAATTTCATAATTTAAATAATTAATTTCCGAAAATTAGAAAATAATATTAAAATATTCAAAAATACCCAAAAATCCAAAAAATCTCCAAAAATTCCACAAAAATTCATAAATGTATATTAAGCTACTAGGATCAACATTTATGAAGGGAGTTTTCATGAATCAATCAATTCGAAGCTCAAAAAAATCAAAAACCCTAATAGGCCGAAATTGAAAATTCGAAACCTAAGCAATTCTAGACCATTTAAGCTCAAACCAAAGCTAGAATCACACTCACCGGAGCTCAAGGAGAAGAAAGAGACTGGCGGTGTCGAAAACGGTGGCCGGAATTGGCGTGATCGACGGTGGCTCGACTTTCGGCTTCTCCGGCCAAAAATGGCTTCCAGGCGCCGGAAATGGCTGCTGCAGGTGGCGAGGAAGGCTGGGGAAGGTGGTGGCACACCGGACGGCACACCAACGGTGAGGAAACGGCGTGACAGGCGTCCGGACGGCGAAGGGAATGGTCGGAGAAGAAGAAGCTCACTCGGGGGCAAATGTGTAATTTTCCAAAGTTTTGGTTTTTTGATATATTATATGTATATATATATAGATTATACTATATATTAAAATAATATTAAATCACACACATTAAATATACACCACACACATAAAATTTAATATTTTAATAATTTATACTAAATAAAAATAATTAAATAACAATAAAACTAATAAATAATTAATAAAATATTAGGGTAATATTAAACCCTAATTAAATAAATATATACACACACAGGCTTTATTTAGTATTTTAAAAATACGTATGAGTTCATGCAAGTCCAAAAATATATTTAAAATAATTAATAATAAATTATTTACGTGAAAATTTCTCCGAAAATGAAAGTCCCGGGAAAATTTTACGTAAAGCACTGTAAATAATACACAATAATTAAAATAGGTTTTAAATACATATCAACTCGTAAAAATATCATATATATATTCAAAATTTATTAACACTGCATATCCCGGTACAGTGTAAAAATATTTTAAAAATACGGGATATTACAGTCTCCCCCCCTTACAAGAATTCGTCCCCGAATTCCAGAAAGAAAAGATTACAGGATCAAGAAGGAAAGAGATACGGGTAAGAAGCTCGCATCTCAGCTTCAGTCTCCCACGTATGCTCCTCAACTTTATTGCTACGCCACAGAACCTTAACCATCGAAATCTGCTTCGAACGCAACTGTCGAACTTGATAATCAACGATCGCCACAGGTTCTTCCACAAACGTCAAATCTTCACTCACTTCTTGTCATGACCCAAAACAGGGGTCATGACCGGCGCTAGGGAACGGGAATTCTTTCAAATTTGGAACCCGTAGCAAGCCTAAAAATAAAATAAAACATGCAATAATAACAATAACCATATAATATGCAGCGGAAATAAAAATCATAAATATCACAATATTATTCACATCAACTGGATTTAAATCAAATCTCATCTCATAGATATATAATCTTTTAATACAAATCCAGTTTATATATAATACATCTCTTTAAAATAAAATACATGAAATCCAATACTTTAATTCACAACTACTGCAGTGTCTAGATAAAATAAATAAGACTCAAGTAGATAATTTACACAAAGAAGCTGGGGCGGAAGAAATCCGGCGTATCGACCTGCTACTGAGGTCTGAAGAAGTTGACTCTCCTGAAAAATAGTCAACGGAGGGGAGTCAGACCTCACTGAGTGAATTACTATAATATATATACATACACCCTAAATGATAATGCATACAGTCAATAATACATATCTAATATGTATATATATAGGCAAATTCACACAGATGCAGTAAAATCATTTTTTTTATATATTTTATTTGAAAATCATCTTTTATGAAGAATCAAATAGAACCCTATGATATCGTAACCTCGAAAATAGTGTTAGACAACACTCTAGCCATACAGGCTCACTGAATCCAAATATATCCACTTAATCCATTTAGACAGTAGACTGGCCCCGAGACACTAAGTCAACCGAGCTCCAGTAGTCTGACTGCCAGTGTGATTGGCCCCGAGACACTTGGTCAACCGAGCTCCAGCAATCACACCCACAAACCACATCTCACACATCAAATAATCATAATCAATCAATATCCACAAATGGTTAGTAATATAGCCTAAATACTATAGGCGTACCGGTACGTAATCGGTCCTAGTGCTGCCCACTAGGTAGCACGTTCTATTGATATCCTTCATTAATAATATAAATCATTCATTCACAAAAATAAATGATGCATGAAGTTTAATAAAATATCAACATAAATCATATATATACTAGAAATATACCAAAAGTAAACCAGGTATATTTCGAGTATATATACGTCAAATGAATTCAATCAAATTATAAATTAAGTTGGAAATATATTTAAAAACATTTTAAATATATTTTATTTACAAAACATGCATATAATTTAATATATGCCAAAAATAAACCAAAAATATACTTAAATACAAATCACATTATTTATGCATTTTAATCGAAATAAAATATATATTTCTAAATCATGCATCCTAAGCATATATATATAGTATAGTAACTCACTTAGTGCGCTCCACGAGATGGGTCCGACGGGCCTGGTCCACTAGCCCTCGGTCTCGGCGCAACTAAACAAGAAATAAATAATCGACATCAGAATAACCCTAACAGAAATCCTAGAATTCGATCTAGAGTATTTAAATACGGAAACAGAATTAGGGTTCAACCAGACATCACGTTTTACGAGAATTCTACCGAAAATTCGACAGAACCTCCCCTGTAAAATGGACATCTCTCTACTCAAAAGAGTAGAGCCAACCCTGCAAAGAAACACACTTCGAAAAATAAGCTCAACACAAATCCACAACCCCTCGATCGGACTCCAAACTACAATCTACCGACCGGGGTCCACAAACACAGAACAATTCCAGATATACCAAAAATATCCTTAAATCACAGAAATACATTTTATAGGTAGAAATTACATAATTAACCTTAAAACACTGTAAAAACCGATAAAAACTCATTTTATTAGAAAAACCGTATATTATATATATAATTGAAAATAATTTACGAAAAATAGTTTTAATTAGTTAAAAATACCAAATAATTTGTAGAAATCATTTTTATACCTTAAATAACTATTAATACCAATTAAATTACATTTTTAGCAAATTTAGGGTAAAATTACCAAAATACCCCTATATATATAAATATACTATAATTACTTCAAAAATTCACCAAAAATTATACAATGATCCAAAATTAATTTTCTCAACATATTTATCAATAATATCACTAATTAAACTCAATTAACCAATTAAATTTCAATTAAAAACACATTTAACCTAATTTTTCAAATTTACATAAACTTCAATAATTCAAAATAAATACTTAGAAATTCATAAAAATTTCAAATAAATTCCTATAATTCATTTCAACACTTAATTTAACCATAAACCCCAATTTCATAATTTAAATAATTAATTTCCGAAAATTAGAAAATAATATTAAAATATTCAAAAATACCCAAAAATCCAAATAATCTCCAAAAATTCCAAAAAAATTCATACATGTATATTGAGCTACTAGGATCAACATTTGTGAAGGGAGTTTTCATGAATCAATCAATTCGAAGCTCAAAAAAATCAAAAACCCTAATGTGACCGAAATTAAAAATTCGAAACCTAAGCAATTCTAAACCATTTTAGCTAAAACCAAAGCTAGAATCACACTCACCAGAGCTCAAGGAGAAGAAAGAGACTGGCGGTGTCGAAAACGGTGGTCGGAGGAGGGAGAAACGGCGAAGGGACAATTTTTGGCCAAAAATGGAAAAATGGAGTTGCCGGCGGCAAGGAAGGGAGCTGCTGGCGGCGGGAGACGGCTAGGAACGACGGTGGCAAGCCGGGAGGCACACCGATGGTAGGTGACCGGAGTTGCAGCGGGAGGGAAGGGAGGATGGTGGTCGGGCGCGGGAAGAGGAAGAAGAAGAAAAAGAAAAAGAAAAAGAAAGAAAAGAAAAAGAAAAGAAAAAAAAGAGAAAAAAAAAAGAAAAAAGAAAAAATAAAATAATAACAAAAATAATTTTAATAATAAATAAAATAATTAAATAACAATAAATTAATAAACAAATAATAAAATATTAGGGTAATATATTAAACCCTAATTAAATAAATATATACACACACAGGCTTTATTTAGTATTTTAAAAATACGCATGAGTTCATGCAAGTCCGAAAATATATTTAAAATAATTAATATTAAAATATTTACGTGAAAAATTCCCCGAAAATGAAAGTCCCGGGAAAATTTTATGTAAAACACTGTAAATAATACACAGTATCTAAAATAGGTTTTAAATACATATCAACTCGTAAAAATATCGTAAGATATATATACAAAAATTATTGACACTGCATATCCCGATACAGTGTAAAAATATTTAAAAACACGGAATATTACACTTCTACACTGTCTGGCTGCAACACGTGAGAAGGGTCTGAGATATACTTCCTTAACATCGAGATATGAAATACTGGATGCACCTGTGACATACTCGGAGGCAAATCCAACCGATATGCAACAGTGCCAACTCTCTCCAGAATCTCAAACGGTCCAATATATCTCGGTGTTAACTTACCTTTCCTGCCAAATCTCATCACACCCTTCATCGGAGATACCTTCAAAAAAATGAAATCTCCAACCTGAAACTCCACATCTCTGCGCCTAGGATCCGCATAACTCTTCTGTCTGCTAACTGCGGTCTCTAATCTTCGCTTAATCACGGTGACTTTCTCTGCAGCATCCTGAACCATCTCAGGTCCAGTCAAAGCTCTCTCACCAATCTCATCCCAACTCAACGGGGATCTACACTTCCTTCCATACAACGCCTCATACGGTGCCATGCCAAAACCGCTATGGTAGCTGTTATTATATGCAAACTCAACAAGTGACAAATGATCATCCCAGCTACCTCCCAAATCCAAGACACACATCCTCAATATATCTTCCAGTGTCTGGATCGTCCTCTCAGACTGGCCATCTGTTTGAGGATGAAAAGCAGTATTGAAATCCAACCTAGTGCCCATCGCTTCCTGCAACTTCTGCCAAAAACGAGAAGTAAACATTGAACCTCTATCTGACACAATGGACACAGGTACTCCATTAAGGCATACGATATGCTTCACATACAACTTCACCAATCTAGCAACTGAATATGTGGCTTTCACAGGCAAGAAATGTGCAGACTTCATCAATCTGTCTACAATCACCCAGATGGAATCGTATCCATCCTTCGAACAAGATAAATCGACCACAAAATCCATAGCTATCCTTTCCCACTTCCACTCGGGAATAGGAAGAGGCTGAAGCTTCCCAGAAGGCTTCTGATGTTCGGCTTTCACTTGCTGACACGTCAAACACTTAGCAACATAATCAACAATATCTTTCTTCAATCCGTCCCACCAGTATAAATCTCTGATACTGTGGTACATCTTAGTGACACCTGGATGTACGCTATAAGCTGTAGAATGTGCTTCCTCTAAAATCTCCTCTCTCAAATTATCCACATCAGGAACACACAATCTACCACTGATCCACAACACACCATCATCATCGAGTGTGAAATCAGTGAACTTCCCTGCTCTGACATTCTCTGCAAGCTCTTCCAGAATGGGATCTCGGCTCTGAGCTGCTTTAATCCTATCCCTCAGTACAGATCGTACTTTAAATTGAGCTAGCAGTCCATCTGATCTACTAATCTTCATCATCAGACCTTGATCCACCATCAGATGCAATTCCTGGATCAATGGTCTCCTCTCAACACTGATGTGAGCAAGACTGCCTGAGGACTTTCTACTCAAGGCATCTGCTACCACATTAGCTTTACCCGGATGATATAAGATCTCACAATCATAATCCTTCAACAATTCCAACCATCTTCTCTACCTCAAATTCAGATCTCGCTGCTGAAAAATGTACTTAAGGCTCTTGTGATCAGTAAATATCTCACAAGTCACCCTGTACAGATAATGTCTCCAAATCTTCAAAGCAAAAATCACTGCAGCCATCTCAAGATCATGTGTAGGATAGTTCTGCTCATGCTTCTTCAACTGCCTCGAAGCATAGGCTATCACCCTTCCATTCTGCATCAGCACACAACCAAGACCAATTCTAGAGGCATCACAATAAACTGTGAACTTATCCACACTATTAGGCAAAGCTAATACTAGCGCTGTGGTCAACTTCCCCTTCAACAACTGAAAACTATTCTCACAAGCTTCTGACCACTCGAATCTAACATTCTTCTGAGTCAAGCGAGTCATAGGGGCTGCTATCTTGGAAAAATCCTGCACAAACCGCCTATAATACCCGACTAAACCCAGAAAACTCTGAATCTCTATGACATAAGTAGGTCTAGGCCATTCAGACACTGCCTCAATCTTCTGTGGATCAACCTGAATACCTTCTTTAGACACTACGTGTCCAAGAAAAGAAACACTCTCCATCCAGAAATCACACTTCGAGAATTTAGCATAAAGTTGATGATCTCTCAATGTCTGTAGTACAGTCCTCAAATGATATACATGCTCCTCCATACTCCTTGAATATACCAGTATATCATTAATGAAGACTACTACAAACTGATCCACATATGGCCTGAATACCCTGTTCATCAAGTCCATAAAAGCTGCTGGTGCATTAGTCAAACCAAAAGACATCACCAGAAACTCATAGTGGCCATATCTAGTGCGGAACGCTGTCTTAGGAATATCAGATTCACTAATACGCAGCTGATGATAACCCGACCTCAAATCAACCTTAGAAAAGAACTGTGCACCCTGGAGCTGGTCAAACAAATCATCAATCCTTGGAAGAGGATACTTGTTCTTCATTGTCACCTTATTCAGCTCTCTGTAGTCAATGCACAGTCTCAGGGAACCATCCTTCTTCTTCACAAACAAGACTGGTGCACCCCAAGGAGAAATACTAGGTCTAATAAAATCTTTATCCAATAACTCTTGCAACTGCTCCTTCAACTCTCTCAACTCTGCAGGAGCCATACGATAGGGTGGCATAGATATAGGAGTAGTACCTGGTACCACATCTATACAGAACTCAATCTCTCTGTGAGGTGGTAAACCTGGCAACTCCTCGGGAAAAACATCAGGAAACTCACAAGCAACAGGAACATCTGTGAGTGACAACTTCTCCACTGAAGTATCCCTGACCAATGCCAAATATCCCTGACAACCTTTCCTCAATAACTTCCTAGCCGTAATAGCAGAAATAAGATTATAAGGTGCTGAACTCATTTTTATATATTTTATTGAAAATCACAGTTTATGAAGGATCACATAGAACCCTAGAATATCGCAACCTCGGAAATAGTGTTAGACAACACTCTAGCCATACAGGCTCACTTATTCCAAAATATATCCACTTAATCCATTTGGACAGTAGACTGGCCCCGAGACACTAAGTCAACCGAGCTCCAGCAGTCTGACTACCAGTGTGATTGGCCCCGAGACATTTGGTCAACCGAGCTCCAGCAATCACACCCAAATCACATCTCACACACATCAATAATCATAATCAATCAATATCCACAAATGGTTAGTAATATAGCCTAAATGCTATAGGTGTACCGGTACGTACTCGGTCCTAGTGTTGCCCACTAGGTAGCACGTCTATCGATATCTTTCATTAATAATATAAATCATTCATTCACAAAAAAAATAAATGATGCATGAAGTTCAATAAAATAACAACATAAACCATATATATACCGGAAATATACCACAAGTAAACCAGGTATATTTCGAGTATATATATGTCAAATGAATTCAATCAAATTATAAATTAAGTTGGAAATATATTTAAAAACATTTTAAATATATTTTATTTACAAAACATGCATATAATTTAATAAATACCAAAAATAAATCAAAAATATACTTAAATACAAATCATATTATTTATGCATTTTAATCAAAATAAAACATATATTTCTAAATCATGCATCCTAAGCATATATATATAGTATAGTAACTCACCTAGTGCGCTCCACGAGACGGATCCGACGGGCCTGGTCCACTAGCCCTCGGTCTCAGCGCAACTAAACAAACAAATAACGACAGACATTAGAATAATCCTAACAGAAATCCTAAAATTCGATCTAGAGTATTAAACACAGAATCAGAAATTAGGGTTCGACCGGATATCACGTTTTACGAGAATTCTATCAAAAATCCGGTAGAACCTCCGCTATAAAATGGACATCTCTCTACTCAAAAGAGTAGAGCCGACCCTACAAAGAAACACACTTCGAAATTCAAACACAAAACACACCCAAAATCCCTCGGTCGGACTCCAAACTACAGTCTACCGACCGAGGTCCACAATCACAGAATAATTTCAGAAATACCAAAAATACCCTTATTACATAGAAATTCATTTTATAAGTATAAATTACATAATTAACCTTAAAACACTGTAAAAACCGATAAAAACTCATTTTATTTGAAAAAACCGTATATTATATATATAATTGAAAATAATTCATGAAAAATAGTTTTAATTAGTTAAAAATACCAAATAATTTATAGAAATAATTTTTATACCTTAAATAACTATTAAAACCAATTAAATTACATTTTTAGCCAATTTAGGGTAAAATTACCAAAATACCCCTATATATATATAAATATACTAAAATTACTTCAAAAATTCACCAAAAATTATACAATTATCCAAAATTAATTTTCTCAACATATTTATCAATAATATCAATAATTAAACTCAATTAACCAATTAATTTCAAATAAAAACATATTTAACCCTAATTTTCCAAAATTACATAAACTTCAATAATTCAAAATAAATACTTAGAAATTCATAAAAATTCCAAATAAATTCATATAATTCATTTCAACACCTAATTTAACCATAAAACACAATTTCATAATTTAAATAATTAATTTCCGAAAATTAGAAAATAATATTAAAATATTCAAAAATACCCAAAAATCCAAAAAATCTCCAAAAATTCATACATGTATATTAAGCTACTAGAATCAACATTTGTGAAGCAAGTTTTCATGAATCAATAAATTCAAAGCTCAAAAAAATCAAAAACCCTAATAGGCCGAAATTGAAAATTCGAAACCTAAGTAATTCTAGACCATTTAAGCTCAAACCAAAGCTAGAATCACACTCATCGGAGATCAAGGAGAAGAAAGAGACTGGCGGTGTCGAAAACGGTGGCCGGAATTGGCGTGATCGACGGTGGCTCGACTTTCGGCTTCTCCGGCCAAAAATGACTTCCAGGCGTCGGAAATGGCTGCTGCAGGCGGCGAGGAAGGTTGGGGAAGGTGGTGGCACACCGGACGGCACACCAACAGTGAGGAAACGGCGTGACAGGCGTCCGGACGGCGAAGGGAATGGTAGGGGAAGAAGAAGCTCACTCGGGGGCAAATGTGTAATTTTCCAAAGTTTTGGTTTTTTGATATATTATATGTATATATATATAGATTATACTATATATTAAAATAATATTAAATCACACACATTAAATATACACCACACACATAAAATCTAATATTTTAATAATTTATACTAAATAAAAATAATTAAATAACAATAAAACTAATAAATAATTAATAAAATATTAGGGTAATATTAAACCATAATTAAATAAATATATACACACATAGGCTTTATTTAGTATTTTAAAAATACGTATGAGTTCATGCAAGTCCGAAAATATATTTAAAATAATTAATAATAAATTATTTACGTGAAAATTTCTCCGAAAATGAAAGTCCCAGGAAAATTTTACGTAAAGCACTGTAAATAATAATTAAAATAGGTTTTAAATACATATCAACTCGTAAAAATATCATATATATATTCAAAATTTATTAACACTGCATATCCCGGTACAGTGTAAAAATATTTTAAAAACACGGGATATTACACACATCAACTAGAGCTGAGCCTCTGATTTGGAAAACAAAATTTTTGGGAAGAGAAAATGGCTAAAAACACAATAATGAAAAGAGGATAGTAGTAGGGCTGGCAATTCGTGTCAACGGGTTGTAAACGGTTCATATCGAGACACGATAATAACACATATATAGCCAATCCGAATACGACCCGTTTAACTAATCGTGTCAAAGCTATAAACCCAAACACGGATACGTTTATTAATAAGTTACACGACACGACCCATTTAACCCGTTTAACCTATTCAGGTCTAAATGTATTAATACATGTTTAAGACACGTTAAGACACGTTTAATACTAAAAATATTATATTAGGTTAATATTATATGAAAACTTAAAACTAAATTAGGTTAATATCAACACTTAAAACTAAAATTTTTATCATAATATCAATATTAATTTAATAGAATTCATATAATCTTAATATAAATATGTGATTTTTACTCTATTTTACAATTTAAAATCTATATATAAAAATAAATTAGTATTATATAGTATTTTAAATACTTGATATATTTCGAAATTTCTATTAACATAATTGATGAAATAAAATCTATTATATGTAATAATATAAAGAGTAAAGACTATATATATGTCAAGACTATATGTTAGCAATATATTAAACAATTGAAAATATTAATTTATACTACATTTTAAAGATATATAATTTTAGCATTGCATATCTAATTCAATTGACATTGTTAGAAACTTAGTATACTATAAAAGTTTACAGTTAATAATAATTCACCAAAAGTATACCGGAATTCATATCAACACAATTAACAATATGTTATCACTCAATAATAAATTAACTAAATTATATGTATATATATATATATCAAGTCTACATAATATTATTATTAATACAATATGTTATTGCAAATACTAATTTAATAAATGTAAAAGTGTTATATAAACGGATTACATGTTAATTGTATAGTCTGTTTAATAAACGTGTTTATACGTGTCTAAACAGGTTAATCGTGTGACCCGTTTAATAATCATGTCTAAACGAGTTAGATGGATTCAACCTGTTTAGACACGACTTTATTCGTGTTTTAAACGGGTTGACTTGTTTATGACCCAAACCCGTTTAATCTAAACCCAAACCCGATTAGCTCCGTGTCATGTCGTGTCGTTTAAATAGGTCGTGTCACAAATTGCCAGTACTAGGTAGTAGGGAATGAGATAGAGAGGTGATTAAAAAGGAGAAAGAGAGAGAAAAAAAAAGGAGGTTAGCAACAATTAGCAAAGAAAAAAGAAAAGAATTTTGAGAAAAAAAGATTTGAAAGGAGAAGGAGAAAATGTTCTTGAAGAGGGAGGAAGGTGAACTAAGTCTAAGGGTGATTTTTCTTGAAGAAGAAGGGTAGAAAAGCTTGCATTCAAGAGAGGTCTAATCCATTATTGAGGACCAACTGTAATGGAAAAGCTCATCCTTTAATTACCTTGATCCTTTTTAAAGATTAAGTCATAAATTTGTATAATCCCTTACTTGCTTGCATAATCTCTAGCTTAATTGTTTATTAGCTTATTTATTCACCCTCTTATGTCCATTGCTTGTGATATGTCATGCCATTACCATGATTCCTTGAGTTTTAAGTGTATGTGTGAGTCTAGCTTGTATATGCTAATTGATCTTTGCTTGGAATAGAAGTCTGCTAGTTTGAGAGTCGTCAAAGTCTATCTGTTAAGCGATAGCCTCTTTATAAAGGCAATCGTCACTTTGACAGGCTCCCATGTATCTTCTGTTTCGATATTCTATATAAATCATGCATGGTTTGGATCTTCATGAATCCTTTCTTATTTTTTAGTCCGTTTTGCATGGTCATTTTTGTTATTTTATTTTGAATTAATGTTTGAATATCCATAATTCCCATTTGTATGAATTTGATTTTGCAAATTAATTTGGTATTTCTTATTCTATGATTTTATATGTCTTGGGAGTTAATGTCTTATGAATTATAGAGAATCAAAATTATCTTGATCATTCAATTTAGTACTTAACTTTTTTTCTCTCTTTTGTTTATATTTTTATGTAATAAAACTTTGTTTATTTTTAGTTTATTTTCCATTTATTATACTTCTATTTTGCACAAAATGTTGTAATCCTTAGTTCCTTTCCCATTTGATTTGAATGTATCGTTGTAAATTATCATTATTTGCTTTGTTTATAGTGAATGTTGAGACCAAATACATAAAGAAATTAATGTGCAAACTCGAGCTTAATTATAAAATGCGACAATTATCCAATGGAAATTGCAATTCGCGTGGTAATAAAGAAATAATTAAAGATAATAAAATACAAAACATAAATGGAGGTCAACCGCAAGGTTGGGTGAGTATTCCAAAATTTCATACCTAATTTTCGAACTCGATCTCTGATGACGACTTATGGAAATCTCTATGAAATACAGTTGCCGTATAAGCATGTATCAGCTTTCATTCGGATGGCAACTCTATCTCCGATTAAGCTTTAAAGCCTATTTCATATTTTCTAATGGGTCTCAAGCCCATACAGTGCCATTATAACTAAACATTTGAACGTGCGCTAAATCCCGTCACCTACACTTACTATTAGTTTGCTTCCTTTGTTAACAACTTAAATTTATTTGTTTTTTTAGTCAGCACTTAAAATTGTTCGAATAGAAAAGTTAGATATCAAATTTTTTAAAAAAAATAATAAAATGTTAAATTTTAGATATCATTATCTTACCAACTAAAGAAATAATATTATTTACTTTTTAAATAATTTATAGATTTAGATTAATTGAATTTCGTTAGTGAATTCAAAAGTTTATAATTATACTTTATTTAGATATTTAAATAATATTACCTTTTGAATGATGAAATGCTGAATAAGAAATTAAAATCAAAATAATAAAATAACTCTCACTTTACCTGGAGTAAAAATATTGTCATTAGAAAATTTAATTCCTTTATCAAGATTTTATTGATTGAAGTGATAAAAATTTTAAATTTCTTAAATAAAATTTTTAAATTCGAGTTTTATATACCTAAAAAATAGGTATTCAGAAAACTTTGTTCTTCTATGGGTCTATGTGGTTCAAACTTCAAATTAATTGGAATACTGAAACGGGAGATGCAGGAAAAAGAAAATCTAATTCCTTTGGTGTAGGGAAGCGTTCGAATTGACATTTCTTCAATTGGACCACTAGACCTATCCCTCTCAAAGACCTACCCTTATTGCCATACTGAACCTTGCCGAACTATTCCACACAGCAGGCTGGTTTAGCTGATTCATGTACGTAGACGTGATCACCACAACCAAGCAGCTCATGGACAGCGACTAATCCTCCAAGCTCTACCATTGAAGGTGTGTGAGAGCATTTCACCTTATCCCACATGATAATTAATAACTTCTGGGTGGTTCGCTCTGGAAGGCAGGAGAGAGCCAAATTCGGCAGAGACAATCATAACAGGTATATGCTCTTTTTAAGGCTAAACAGTAATCACAGAATTCACTTTTGATCAGGATAACATGATCCATTAAAACCCAAAGAAAAGATTCAATAATTAAGCTCAGAACAAGACTCAGTAATTACATTAAATATACCGCCAGCACAGGATATGTAGTAACAGACTAACAGCTAGAAGGTCTAATATATCCGGCTGATTCTGTTTCTGTATAAACTTGTACTTCTGAATTTTTTTTACATGTGTACGTAACTTGAACATAAAGTTCAATCAGAATGAAAGAAAACACAAAAATACACAACAAAATAGGAAAAAGCAGATCCTGCTGAGGGACTTCTCCGCCTGCATAACGTGCCTTCTAAGTCTAGGACTAGTGCTTCCTGCAAGATTATATGAATCTGTGTAATTATAAATATTGGTTACTGAGTTACCAAAGACTCTTTCATAAATCATTTCCCCGAACATTCCAATCACCGGATCGAACATGTTTCCTGCTGTAACTCGCGGAGCAAGCACTGGTGTAGCAGAGTGACTCCCTTGCTGAGAGTAGTATAATTGAGATTCACGAGCTGGATAACTACGATTATATATTTGATGTTGCGTTCGGTGTGGACTATGTATTGCGAGAGATGATCTTGGTGAATCAAATCCACAGGCAAGACCAAGAGGTCTTCTTGGAACGATTACGCCAAGACTTGGGGCCATGCTTTTTGAGGGTTTAGTAGTTTGCCCTCGACCAAAGAGTGGAACCAATGTCCCCTCAGAAACTTCTGCTTTGCATACAGGGCATTGCTGCTGTGGCTGCAGATCTTCGTTTTCCGTAGAAATGCTCTGGAAATGAAGCCATTTATATATGCAAGGCCAGCAGTACAGATGACCGCAAAGTGTGACCACTGGGTCTTGCACAGATTCCAGACATATATTGCAATCAAATCCATTACACGGGCTCTCATCAGAATCCACAATAGAGTCAGAGATAGATTTCCATTTCTCTAACGAAGCTGCAGTATCTATGTTATAGTTATTTTCAGGCACGGCTTCTTCCATGTACTGTTCGAAGGCTAATGTATCCATTTTATAAGGGCTTCCTTCACCGCTTAGATCTGCAAATGCAAAAACACCGACGTTAGACATCACATAATTATTTTACCAATAACTTACAATCATTCCTACAACCAGATTCACCATAAAGCTAGAAGCTAAAAGCAAAGAAACAACATGGTTCACCAGACACCATTGAACAAGTTGAGTAATATTTAACTGAAGCATGGGTCCCCAGCCATCATGCCATAAAAAAAAATAAAAAAAAAACACGTATTGTGGAAATTTTCATGGAAACATCACCAATAATAGATTATATAAAAATGTTCCTTCTAGAGAGTTTCAATCTACACACCACACTAAACAAATCATGCAGAAGTGAATTTCATGGATCTTACATTCACAAGAGTTGACTAACAGATTGACCTGCTAATTAATATGTTTGCATTTCTTACTTGTTTATTACAAAGGGGTTATAACAACCCACCTACTTGTGACAACGGTTAGATTAAACCGCTTGAGGTGTATACACAGCAATGAATAGGTGAGCGATTGAGCGACACAAAACACTACATATTTTGGTTGGTGAGAAATAGGCCAACATAAGTTACAGATGATTTGTGACCTATCCATCTACTTTACTATTTCAAAATTAAATAGTGGGGTTACCTCGCACTAACATTGCCGGTGAGCATGTCAAATTTGGTGATCAAGAATTAACTTTTAAAAAACTAAAATGGAAAGCCAACCTTTAATCTAGAAGATCAACCGCATCACTCTGAATGGGTCATTAAAAGCCTATGTCTGAGATATTTGAATTCTATAATCAGAGTCAAATTTATTGAGGAAGGAAAACTGACCCAAGTTCAGGAGATGATTAACCGTTAAAACATTATATTTCATGATTAAACTGCAACTTAACTTGGAAGGAATCTGAACTGCATCACTATACTAAATGGATGATAACTAGCATGATTACATTAACCAATTTTTAGAAGAACCAGAAAAACAAAAGTTCTTGCGGAAGCAAGTCGGCCATTTGAGACAAAGGACTCAATCTAGAGAAACCATGATTCAATCAGAAACAGACAGAAAACAGCTGGACATCGTTCTAAAACAAAAATCTCATACAACCTTTGCAACAGAAAGATGATCACGTCACTTTTGTACACAAAAGCCAAAATTTCCTTAGGTTTATCAGATCACAATAATGTCTTGTAATCACCGAGTGCTCAGAAAAAAAAAACAATAAAGAAAATGAAGAAAAAGAAAATAAAAGGAAAAAAAAAAAAGGCAACACCATCTCAGAATGATTTTTTTAATGGCAAGCCAACATAGAATGGAAGCACATGGGAACTGAATGAAAACATGTCTCATATAATAAAATACTTCCACACCGCCCAAGACCACCCACCCAATCACCCAGCCGCCAAGGAAAACTAAAAGGGTTCTTGAATTTCTTCAAAGGTTCATCATTTGCTTCCTATCTATACTAATGAACAAAATATGGAATTAGAGCCTAACAATAAATTGAATCCAAAATTGTAATGTATTGTATAGACGATGAATTATGAACCAAGAAATCAGTTCTTTCCCTTGTATACTCTTTTCTTACAGCAAAAGCTGCTCTTAGACAACCAAAGAAATACATAAGAGACACAACTTACTCAGAACAGGACAAAGAACAGCTTGTAACAACTAGAACAGAAACAATTTGCAACAAACGCTTAATCTTCACATTCAAGAAAAGAAAATATTTTGAATTCTTAAGAACCCAAGTTTAAGAAAAGCTTCAACATAACACTTTGAACAACACTTTTCTAAGAACTTAAAACGCAAGATCCAAACTTTATAATTTAGTTTCATATAAAAATAAATTATTTCAATAAGGGTATAAAGAACGTACCAAGAACAAAGATAATAGTGAGGTGGGTTGTTGCCAATTGACTTAAGAAACAATCTATATTAATTGGCAGCTGTTTTTAGCAAAGTTTCCTGAACTGAACCAAGAAACAGAGAGCAAAACAAAAAAAAAAACGGAGGAGAGTGATGAAGAGAGGTCTCGAATGACAACGGCAGAGTTAAAACAGAAGCAATTTCAATGAAGAGAAGAAGCAGACGCAAAGAGATATATATATAGAGACAACCCAAACTCCACAACAAATAAATAAATAATAAAAAAACAGAGGATAAACATTGCTCTTTTTTCACGCCCTCTCCTCTTATAGCTGACGTTGCAACCGTTCAGTGCGGGTTGCCCGCCGGTGACGGAGTTTTTATCTTGATACTTAATTATGCATATTTACATTTATATATATTATTCTTTTTTATTACTTAAATTTTTACTTATATTATTTTTGCTTTAAATTATGCATATTTTTTTTATATTAAATTTTTTGCTTATATTATTTTTTTTTTGCTTATATATTTATCTTTTTTATTTTTAAAAAAAAAACAGAGTATTTTTTTTGTTTTGTTTTGTTTTTTCGGTTATTTTATTTATGGGAACTACGAAATTGATAGGAACTTGCCTATAATAGAATTAGATTTGGATGGAATGGAGCTAATCATTTAGTTGGTGAATTTTTTAATTTAAAATTTCACCTTCTGTATAAAATTATAACATATTTATATTCCTAATTATTTTTCATTTAAGGTTTTAACACATAAATTAAAAAATGTAATTAATATATATATATATTATTAATTATCTCAACTATATATATATATATAGTACAATCTTTATACTAATTGTCTCAACTAATTATTAATTTTGTATATTCTCAAAAGGAGAGTAAATTTAAATAAACGTAGAATAGAAAAAAAAAGTAATTAAATACATTGATAATTGAAAATATCAAATAATTAGAAATAAAAATAAATATCTAAAATGTCAAATATTTAGTAACGAATGGAGTATTAATTAGTAGGAACTATACTTGTTTATTAATAGAAATAACTCACTTTTATTTTTTTCTTAAGTTACTCCCTTTACTTTTATTTGTATAGATTGAGTCCTTACGTTTTTAATTTTATTCATATTAAACCTTTGTACTTTTATTAACCCCTTCAATAAATATAATTATAAAAATTTTGATAAATTATGTTATAATTTAATTATTTATATTTTATTTTTAATGTAAGGATTATAAAAATACTATTAAATGTCAAATACTTTTATAAAAATTAAATGTAAATTATATAATTGTAATTTATTAATTAACAAAAATTGTATCTAATATTATAAAAATTACAACTTAAGTAAGATTCTACTAAATTTTATTTTAGTAGAATAAACTAAAATAAAATTTAGTAAAATTTTGCTTAAGTTTTTATTTTTATAATATTAGATACAATTTTTGTTAATCAATTAATTGCAATTATATAATTTAAATTTAAATTAAATAGTATTTTTATAATTTTTATATTAAAAAAAGATATAATTAATTAAATTATAACATAGTTGATGAAAAGTTTTAGAATTATATTTATTTAAGGGGTTAATTTTACTAAAATAAAAATAAAAAGATTTAATGTTCAAAAAATGAAAATATAAGGGACTTTCATTTAAAAGTCCTCTAGGAATATTTTGAGTTCAATTTGTGGTATATACAATCACGTTAAATAGTTATTCAAAAATTTTATAACTATTATAGTTTTGTTCATATCGAATTAGATTAGTTAGAATGTAATGAACTCTAATTAATTAGTATATTCTTTGTTTGATGTTGATAATTAATTTTTTGGGGAGAATTTTATTTTAAATAAATTTTTTTTAACAACTGGGAGATTAAGAGGAGAATGAACGATTAAACTCATGACCTCCATCACCTGAGTCACTAAATTATAAAAAGACTAATTTAAATAAAATTGAAACTTTGGTTTTGGTAACATTTTGATTTCTCTAATTTGTCTAAGCTTGAGTTCTGTTTTAAAAAAAAAAAAACAAAAACAAAAAACAAGATATAACAATACTAATGAGAATTAATTAATAATTTGTTGGTTTTGATGTTGAGAATTAGTTTCTTGGTGAGAGTTATTTTTCAAATGAAATTGAAACATTTTCTATATATTTTGGCGGCATTTAATTTTCCTAATTTGTGTAAGCTTGATTTCTAATAAAACAAAAAAAAAAAAGCAAAAAGCAAAAAGCAAAATTTTCCCTTCTCACACCATTGGCTTTTTTTTTTTTGGTGGTGAGATGATAAAACATGAAAGATTAAACTAAAGTCACCATGTGAACATGACCATTTTGTTCTCAGCATTAAAAGCAGAAGAAAAAAAAATTAGCTTCTCTTTTGTTTTTTTTTTATTGGAATTTCTTAGAAAGAAAGTAAAAATTGATATGTGATAATTAAGTAAATTAAATTAAAGATATAATGACTATTATTATGTTAAATTAAGTAAAAATTGATATGGTGTATATAATTGTGTTAAATAGTTATTTAAAAATTTTATAATTTTTGTAATTCTATTTATATTGAATTGGATTAGTTAGAATGTAATGGACTTTAATTAATTAGTATCTTGTTGATTTGATGTTGAGAATTAATTTTTTTTGTGAGAGTTTCAATTTCACATATTGTTTTCGGTAACATTTTGATTTCTCTAATTTGTCTAAGCTTGAGTTCTACTTAAAAAAACAAAAAATAAAAAACAAAATATCACAATACTAATGAGAATTAATTGATATTTTGTTGGTTTTGATGTTGAGAATTTATGTTATTGGTTTTGAAGTTGAGAATTCGTTTCTTGGCGAGAGAGTTATAATTCAAATAAAATTTAAACATTTTATATCTATTTTGGCAGCATTTAATTTTCCTAATTTGTCTAAGATTGATTTCTCATAAATAAATAAATATTTCCCTTCTCACACCATTGCCATTCTTGGTTGTTTGTGGTGAGTGGATGAAACATGAAAGATTAAACTAAAGTCACCACGTGAGCATGACCATTTTGTTCTCAGCATTAAAAGCAGAAGAAAGAAAAAAAAAAACAATTAGCTTCTCTTTTGTTTTTTTATTGGAGTTTCTTAGAAAGAAAGTAAAAATTGATATGAGTAATTAAGTAAATTAAGTTAAAGGCATAATGACTATTATTGTGTTAAACTCATCTAAATGTTAAGTTAAAAGTCCATCTATTTTATAGCAATATAAAGTCGTTTTTGTGTTTGTTCATTAATTTTCTTTTAATAAAATTAACATTAATGTCTTTTTACTATTTACATTGGTTTATATAATTAATTTTATTTATAAAATGTATTTTTACTTTTTATTAATAAAAAACAAATAGTATTTTTTGAGAACTAAAAAACAATTTAAACATTAATATATTATATAAAAAGAATCAAATCTTTCCTTTACATCAAATAAAAATTAATTTTATAAAATAATAACAATAAACTTCATATCTCATAATTATTTTTTAAAAAAAATAATAATACTGTACATGTTTTTAACTTTTGATTGTCATGTGACTTTGATGTTTTTAATCAAATTCAAACTCTGTTACAATAACAATAAAAGTAAGTATAAGAATTTCAATGCATCTTCAATAGGCAAATAAATATTAATTAAAAGATTAAATAAGGAAAGCATAAGTTGGGTCACATGGCCGAACCATAATTTCAAAGCTGATAAATCGTTAATATTAACATTGCTTAACAGTAGTTTTGCACATGCTTACCATAAACTTAATGTCTCATTAAATTTATAATTCAAAATGTCTAACATGTTAACATGTTGACCTTTGCATTATCAAACTTAGTTACCTTAGTTTTAACTTTAATAATTAATTTTAATCTATTAATATGTGAATTTAAGTGTGTATCCGTCACGATCCAAAACAGGAGTCATGACCAGTGTTAGGGAATGAAAATTCTTTCGAATCCGAAACTCGTAGTAAACCTTAAAACTAAAAGCATGCAATTATAAAATAAATAAAATATTTGTACAGCAAAAATTTAATCTCAAATATAACAATAATAATTCCTTAACTGATTTAATTGACATAAAATTCATCTCATATATATATAACAACATCTTTAAGTACAAATATTTTAGAATAGCACTCTGAATTTAAAATCTCATACGTACATACTTATAAATACAACTCACAATAGATTAAAATACAACAACTACTGCAGTGTCTAGAGTACATAATAAAACTCAGGTAAGCAGCTTACATAATAAAGTCGGAGCGGAAGAAATTCAGCGTACAGGCCTACTGCTGAAGTCTGAAGATGAAGACTCTCCTAAAAAATATCAACAGAGGGGAGTCAGACCTCACTGAGTGAATTATTATAATATATATACATGCATAACTAAATGTCAAATGTAGACACTCAATAGTATATATAATAAATATATATACAAGCAAATACAGAGCAAAAATCATTTTTTAATGAAAATCATCGGTTTATGAAAGATCAAATAGAACTCTATATTTTCGCAACCTCAAATATCAATAGGACTCACTTTAGCTATACAGGCCCACTTAGTTCCAAATAATTCATTTAGTCCAACTAGACAGTAGACTGGCCCCGAGACACTAAGTCAACCGAGCTCCAACAGTCTGACTGTCAGTGTAATTAGCCCCAAGACACTTGGTTAAACGAGCTTCAGCAATCACACTCTCAATCACATCAATCTCAATCATGTCATATTTCCTCAAATAAGTTAGTACTTTAACCCTACGATTTATCGCACCGGTACGTACTCGGTCTTAGTGTTGCCTACTAGGAAGCACGTTCTATCGATATCCTTTATTTATATTAAAACATACATTCAAGAAAATAAATGATGCATAATGATATTTAAAATAAACAAATATATCATATATATACCAGAAATTTACCTAAAATAAACTAAGTATATTTCAGATATATATATATATATATATATAATCAACTCAAACAAATCGCGAAACATATTAAATTAAACCAATAATATAATTAAAAACAAGCTAGATTTAATTAAAAAGGAAAACATGCATTTATTTCATAATATAACAAAAATATACTAAAAGTATACCTAAAATATACTTAAATATTCAAATAGGCAATTAAACAAAATTTGATATTTAAAACATAGAAGTCTAAAACATGCATACATATCATAATAACTCACAGTTGTGCGTTCTACGAGACAGATCCGATGGGCCTGATATACTAGGCCTCGGACTCGGCGTAACTAACAATCAAATCACAACACGAAATCAGAACAAATTTAACTTAACGTCTAGAGACTCGATTTAGAATTCTAGACACAGACAGATACAGAATCAGACCTGATGTCACATTTTACGAGAAATCTATCGAAAATTCGGCAGAACCTCCTCTGTAAAATGGACATCTCTCTACTCAAAAAGTAAAGTCGGTCCTGCAAGAAAAATACACTTCAAATATAGAATCCTTAAAACCCCTCGGTCGGACCTCAACTACAATTCTACCAACCGAAGTTCACAATTCACAAGATATACACAAAATACATTAAAATTTCATAAATACCAAAAATACCCTTTTTATACCAAAATATAGAAATCTTCATATTTAAACATAAAAAAATAATTATATTACCGATAATTACTTAAAAACCCTAATATTAATATAATATTATTAAAAATCAATATTTCACGATAAATACACCAATATTAATAGAAATTCATTTTATAAATCCAAATTATGCAATTAGCCCAAAAACATATTAAAAATTACTAAAAATCTATTTTATTTACAAAAATAGTATATTATATATAATTTGAAAATAATTTTCGAAAAATAGTTTTAATTAGTTGAAAATAGTAAATAATTTGTAAAAATCATTTTTATACCTCAAATAATTATTAAAACCAATTAAACTTAATACTCAACTAATGTTACTATCAAATTACCAAAATACCCCTAATATATAATAATTCACATAATATACAATAATTACTAAAAAATTCTCAAAAAATATATATAATTACTCTAAAATTATTTTCTCAATATATAATTCAATAAAATCAATAATTATACTCAAATTAACCAATTAATTTTAACAAAATATAGATATAACCTATATTTCTAAAATTCACATAAACTAAATAAAATTATATTAATTACACAAAAATCACAAAAATTATAAATTAAATTCTATAATTATTTTCAACCACCATAAACACTAAAAATCATAATTTCACAATTTATTTAATTAATTTACGAAAATTAGAAAATAATAATAAAATAATAAAAAATTCAAAATAATCAAAATAAATTTCAAAAATTCCAAAGTGTAGATTGAGCTAGTATAATCAACTTTTGTGAAGGAATTAAGCTTGAATATCAAAAATCGAAGTTCAAAAAACTCAAGAAACAAAAGAGGCTGAAATTGAAATCAAGCTCAAATCCTTACCAAATCGAGTTTTCAAGCTACAAGGAGCTTGGAATCGGCTTCTATGGAGTTCTAGGAGCTCAACAGCATCGGAATCACCGGATTTGGTGGTCGAAAAGTTGGTGAACGGCGAAGAGGATGGTTTCGGCAATTTCTGGCTTCACAGGTTGCAAACGGCACCGGAGAAGATGACAGAGACAGCAGAGCTGCTGGAGACGATGGTGGCACGTCGGGAGGCACTCTGATGACCTCTGATCGACGTTGCAGAGGTGAGGGGGGTGAAGGGGGGGGGGGGGGTCGTCGGGGGTGAGAGGAAGAATATAGGTTTTATTATTTATTTATATATAAATATATATATATAGATTAAAACTTAACTTTAAATTAAATAATTTAATCAAATAATAATATATATATACACATTAACACACACCACACATTATTATATACATTTATATAAATAATTATATATATATATACACATATATATAAAATAACCCTAATAATTATAATAATATATATATGCATGTGTATATATATATATATATATATATATATATATATATATATATATATATATATATATATATATATATATATATATATATATATATATAAAATAATAATCATGCATGGAACCATATAATTTAATAAAATAAAATAAAATTAATCAATAAAATATTATTTCCCAAAATAATAGGTTTCGAGAAAATTTTTACATAGAAAACTTTAAATAAACTTAAAATAATATTAATTATTAACAAAATAATTAAATAATCAATATATATATATATATATATATATATATATATATATATATATATATATTAAAAATTATTAATACTGCATATCCCGATACAATATAAAAATATTTAAAAACTCAGGTCTTAACAATATCTTAATTAGTTAGATTTAAGTCCATACTTAATTGGTGAAGTTTTAAAGTAAAAACAAAGTCATTTGGGACTCATAAAACTCCTCACATTCTTGAAGAGCATCATGAGCCAAAAGGAGAGTTGAATTCATATCATCTAAAGTGACAGTAAACTTCATAGTCCCCCTCACGATCGTGAGCATTATACTCATGATCATAAACATTCCAATCATGATCCCGAACAAATAGAATTCAATTAGAGAAAAGTGGTAGCTCCACTCACATTTCCGATCATGGTCATTGGCAAGATTGTGAGCATCACAAACTCAACTTGACAATTTTTGTAACTACTATGAAACTAAAGGTCATGATTAAGGACACCTCCCCTCACTATTGTGAGGAGCATTTTCCTACAAAAAGTGAAAGAAACATTAAATAAAGATGAATGTTTATTTGGAAATGAAAATTAAAGCTCAAATTGCTAGTTTTGCACCCTCTACTATAAAATACAAGTTCAAGACTTCATTTAAAGAATTAGAGAGTTGGTGGAGCTAATTTATAATGAAAATTTATTAAACTAAACTTAGTTTCTTTCACATTTATTTTTATAGATTCATTTCTTCTAAATAATCTCTTGTTGAGTTTGTATTTACCCATGATCTAGTGGGAGTTAGGTGAGTGATTAGTTGAGAGGATTTTTTGTTCTACACTTTCTTAGGGTAAAGAAAAGGGATAGTGAGAATCAATCAACTTGGGTTATTGTTGAGCTCTTGTGAAAAACACATTATAATCTTATGGGAAGGTTTAAGTGTGAGGCTTAAAAACGCTCTGAAACAAAATTTTGAGTGAATTTAGAAAACTCATTGTTGTAAGGTTTGATGTGAGCCATTGAAAATATCATTTTATAATCAATCTTCAGAATAAAGATTAGTGTGGGTGATTGAAAGTTCTAATCTAAAAATAAGTTAAATAGAGATATAAATTCATTGAGAAACTGAATTTCTTAAATTTTTTGTATCAATTCTCCTTATTATTATTATTATTATTTTAAAAAATTCTTCTTCTTCTTATTTATATTTATTCTTTTCTAAATCACCTCTTATATTCCCTTTAATTTTTTGGCTTTCCTTATTAGACTTATTTAGCTCCTCTAGAGCTCCAACATAACATATATACATAACATTATGTCCAAATCACCAATAGGTTATCAATGAGTTTTAACTTATCAATATAAGTTCTTATAAAAATTTTAAAATAAAATTGTAATTATATATTAAAGTAATAAAAATATAATTAACAACGGATACAATTAATTGGTAAAAGTTATTATTTTTAAGAAACATTTTAATTTATTTTCAAAAAAAAAAAAGTGACGTTTTAATTTTAAGCCATGCTATGTACATTGAATTAAATTAACTAGTCATGAATTCGCGCAATGCACGAATGGTAAAAGAAAATTATTAAATAAATAATTGGAATAAAATATATTACATTAATTTATTTTCTTTAATTTTTGTTGCCATAATTTTTTAGTTATAATAAGATTTGTTTTTAATATTATTAGATTTATTACTGAAGTATGTATAATAATGTTTTAATTAAAAAAATACAATATTATTAATGTAATTTAAATTTTTTTTAATAGTTTGGAAAAACTATTTTGAGTGATTTAAAGTAGAAAAATATGGTTTGAAAAAAAATATTTTGAGTGATTTAAGATAAAAAAATATATGTAATATATAAATACTTTAGAATTTAAATAGTATTAAAATATATATAATACTATTTTAGTTAAAAAAATAATACTAAATAACTTATCACAACCCAAATCGGGAGTCACGACCGGCACTAGGGAACATAAATTTTTTCAAATCTAAAACTCGTAGCAAGTCTTAAAAATAAAAACGCTTGCAATAAATAAATAAAAATACATCAGAATTAAAACTTAAGTCAATATAGAAATAAATACTTAAATGTCATTTCATAAAATAAAAATATTTTCATACAATATTTAGAGAAAGATCTCTTATTAAAATAACATTTTACAAATACAAAACACTACTACTGTAGTTTTCTAGAATACAACAAAGTTCAAGTAAATAATTTACATAATTTAGCTAGGGCTTAAGAAGTTCGGTGTAGAGGTTTACTACTGAGATCTGACGATGAGAAATCACATGAAAAAGTTGTTGAGGAGAGTTAAACCTCACTGAGTGAATTATTATAATACATATATATGCAATCTAAAACATATTTAGTCAAGCATTAGTATATATATATACATATACACGCATTTCACATAGAAGCAAAACTCTGCTTTTATATATATATATCGAATGCAAAAAACATTATTTAAATGAAGGGTCAAATAGATAGAATCCTAAAATATTCATAACCTCAAACAAATATCTCACTAACCATGCATGCTTATTTAATTCCAAATAAATTTTCTTATTCCATTTTGGACAGTAAACTGGCCCTAATATACTAAGTCAATTGAGCCCCAATAGTCTCACTGTCAGTGTGATTGGCCCCGAGACACTAGGTCAACCGAGCTCCAGTAACCATACTATTCACTCACTGAATACTCAATATTCATAATAATCAATTCACCTCAAATAATTCTCACAATATTAACCCTAAAGTCTAAAAAACTAGTACATACACAGTCTTAGTATAGCCCACTACATAGCACGTTCTATTAATATCCTTCGAATAAAATTGTATATTTATAAAAAATAAATAAATGCATAATTAAATATAAATGGCATTCATAACAAAAAAAATATACCAAAAATATAGTAAATATATTTCAAATATATATATGCTATATATAACCAAAATCAATCATAAATATACCAAAATATACTTGAATGCATATTAAGAATATATCAAGTATATATACCATCGCATATATGTTGAAATATACCAAAATATACTAAAAGCATACGAAAAATATACTAAACCATTTAATGAAATAATTCATATCAAAACATAATTATTTATAATCATGCACTATATGCAATGTATATATAAAATAATAACTCACAAGTTTGCGCTTCACGAGACAGACTCGATGGACCTGATCCGATAGGTCTCGGTCTCGGTGCAGCTAGAAAATAAATAATAATAATAATAATCAGAATAATTTCTAACTTATACTTATAAGAATTCTAAAGAAGATTCGATTTAGGAATTAAAAATCTAAATAAATAAAAAAATTCAGAATCGACCCAACGTCACATTTCACGAGAATTCTATTGAAAATTCGACAGAACCTCCTCTATAAAATGAACATCTCTCTACTAAAAAGTAGAGCCGATCTTGCAAGAAAAACACACTTCTAAATTCCACAAAACTCAAAACCTCGGGTTGAGACCCCGAAATGTATAAATTCCTAACCGAGGTTCACAATTCACCACAAATCAATATAAAATAATAAATATATTAAAAATCATTAAACTCCATAAATATCCATAAAATATAATATATTTAAACATTAAATTACTAAATATAATTATTTTCACAACAATTAAATAAAAATCTCAAATAATAATATAATATTAATAAAAATCAAAATTTTCAATAATTCCACATAAAATAGTAAAATTCACTTTTAATTACTCAAATAACTTAATTATATAATAAAAGTAACTAAAAATCAATTTAATCACTAAAATAGTAAATAATATATTATTTAAATATAATTTTTGAAAATTAGTATTAATTAGTTAAAAATAGTAAATAAGTTATAAAAATCATTTTAATACCCTATATAATTCTAAAATCATTTAAAACATATTATTTAACTATAATTTCAACAAAAATACACAATTAACTCATTAATTCCAATATTCACATAATATTAATATATTCTCAAAAAAAATATAAAAAATTCTAAAAATTATTTTATATATTCTAAAATTATTAACTCAAATTAATAACACTAATTTAACTAAATTTTCATTAAAAATAATTAATTAACATAATTATAAAAAATTCAATATTTTAATATTAAAATAATAAAAAATTACCCATAATTCAAATTAATTCAAAAAAAATTTTAAAAAATTATTTTTGAGAAGCTAAAGTTGCCATGAACAACATTTCCAAAGCAAGAATTCATAAATCAAACAATAAAAAGTTTTAAAAAAATAAAACCTAAAATGGACATAAACTAAAATCTAGCTAAAACTCACAAACGAGAGGATTCAAGCTCAACGGAGCTAAAAAAAATAGACTCAACGGTCCAAAAGGAGTTGATTGACACTAGATTGAGGACCTGAAGTGGCTGGAAATGGAGTCGTCGGAGTTGAGCTCACCTTGCTGCTGCTGTTTTTGTGCTTTCAGGCGACGCTCCGGTGGCTTCTGACGTGACCTGGAGCGGCGAAAGGGAAAAAGGAGGTGAGGGGAGTTGACGATGGTTGGTAGTGGTCGGGTTACGGGAAACAAAGGGAAGAAAAAAAAGAAAAAAAAAGAGGGAGGTGATGGCTTTGACTCGATGCTTTTAGTTTTTAATTGTTTATTATTTTATTTTATTTAGATATATATATATATATATATATATATATACCAAACTTAACACTTGTATATACATACACACATACACATATATATACAACACAACTCATGCACATTAGATAATAATAATAATAATACTATTTAAAATAATAGTAACGATAATAAGTTCAATATATTTAAATAATAGAACTCCCAAAATAAGCATTTTACGTAAATAAAACATTTAGAATAAAAAAAATAAATAATATTCACAAATAATAACAATAATATATTGTCACGACCCAAACTAGGAGTCATGATCGGCGCTAGGGAACGAGAATTCTTTTGAATCCGGAACTTGTAGCAAGCCTTAGAAAATAAAATCATGAAATAATTAAATAAAAATACGATATAATTAAAATTTTTTTGAATCAATATATAATATAAATACTTCAAATCCTTCTCGATGAATATATCTTCATATAGTAATCAAATACTAATTTTCAGAGTATATAATATCAAAACAATATAATACTCTTCTGATACAATAACACTACTACTGCATCTTCTAGAATACAAATCAGAGTTCAAAATATACGTTTGCATAAAATGGTCGGGACTAAAGAATATCGGCGATGAACTCTATAACTAAGGTTTGACGATATGGGATCTCCTAAAAAAAAATAATTGAGGGGGGGTCAGACCTCACTGAGTGAATTATTATACTATATATACATGCAATCTAAACCATAACAATTAGGCATTATTATATATATATATATGTATATATACACAATTCACACGAATGCCAAACTCTGCTTTTATAAATATACAAAATGTAGAAAATCTTTAATTAAATTCATGAAGGATCCATAGAACCCTAATAATAGCAACCTCAAACAACCCCATCATCACTCTAGCCATACATGCTCACTTGATTCCAAATAGAACACTTATTCCAAACTGGACAGCAGACTAGCCCCGAGACACTAAGTCGACCGAGCTTCGGCAGTCTGGCTATCAGTATGATTGACCCCAAGACCCTTGGTCAACCGAGCTCCAGCAATCACACTATTTATCACCTGACACCTCTATCAACCCAATAGATCATTCATTCCACTATGGACAGTAGACTAGCCCCGAGACACTAAGTCAACCGAGCTCCAGCAGTCTGATTGTTAGTGTGATTGGCCCCGAGACCCCTGGTCAACCGAGCTACAGTAATCACACTATCTAACATACCATTAATCTTAGTCAAATCCATCAAATCAATTATAATCACCACAATTATTTCTCACTCAACCCTTATCCATCGCACCGATATGTATACAGTCCTAGTGCTGCCCACTAGAAAGCATGTTTTATTGATATCCTTCATTTAAATAAATCATTCATTCAGAAAATAATTAATATAGAACAATATTCATAATAGTAAAACCAACCATATATATATATATATATATATATATATATATATATATATATATATATATATATACAAAAAATATACCTAAAATATACCCAGTATATTTCGGGTATATATATATATGTCAAATAAAATATGAAATAAACTAAAAATAAATCATTAATATAGTTAAAAACAATTTAAATGTATAACAATAATATAACATGCATTTTCTTAAAAATATACCTAAATATACAAAAGATATGCCCTAAGTATACAAATCATTTAATAAAACATTTATGTATAAATGTTCATTTAAATATGTGTTTAGGTTTAACATATATTCACATTCTACCAAAATAACCTAATTTTCTAGCATGCATAAATCACAATTAAACCCTAAGTATACCACTAATGTTTTAGGTTTCAATTAATAATAAAACATACATTTATTTGGGGAAATATATCAAAATATACCAAAAATAAACTTAAAAACAATTTAAGTGTAGGTTTATAATTTAGCATGCAATTATTTAAGAATAAACTTAAAATCTACTGAAACTATACCTAAAGTATACTAATCATTTAATAAAATAATTATGTCTAAATGTACGTTTTAAACTTGTATATATATATATTAAAATGTATTAAACATAAACCTAAATGTTTAATGTGCATATATGTAATATCCCGTGTTTTTAAAATATTTTTACACTGTACCGGGATATACAGTGTCAATAATTTTTGTATATATATTACGATATTTTTATGAGTTGATATGTATTTTAAACCTATTTTAATTACTGTCTATTATTTTCAGTATTTTACGTAAAATTTTCCCGGGACTTGTATTTTCGAGGAAATTTTCACGTAAACAATGTATTATTAATTATTTTAAAGGTATTTACGGACTTGCATGAACTCATACATATTTTTAAATTATTAAATAAAGTCTGTGTGTGTATAATTATTTAATTAGGGTTTATTATTACCCTAATATTTTATTAAGTATTTAATTGTTTTATTGTTATTTAATTAATTTTATTTAGTATAAATTATTAAAATATTAATATTTTTATGTGTGTGGTGTATATTTGATGTGTGTAATTTAATATTATTTTAATATATAGTATAAAGTATATATATATACATATATTTGTCAAAATTACAAAAGTTTGCCAAATTACCATTTTGCCCCCGAGTCCTCTTCTTCTTCTCCGATTCTCCGTTCTCCATTTCCGGTCGCTGCCGTGCCATTCCTTCACCGTGGGTGTGCCGTCCGGTGTGCCACCATCTTCCCCGACCAATTTCGCCGCCTGAGGAGGCCGTTTCCGGCGTCGGGAGATCGATTTTGGCCGGAGAAGCCGAAAATCGATCCACCGTCGATCACGCCGATTTCGGCCACCGTTTTTGACACCGCCAGTCTCTTTCTTCTCCTTTAGCTCCGTTGAGTGTGATTCTAGCTTTGGTTTGAGCTAAAATGGTCTAGAATTGCTTAGTTTTCGATTTGTCAATTTCGGCCTATTAGGGTTTTTGATTTTTTTGAGCTTCGAATTGGATGATTCATGAAAACTTCCTTCACAAATGTTGTTCCTAGTAGCTTAATATTCATGTATGAATTTTTGTAGAATTTTTTGAGATTGTTTGGATTTTTGGGTATTTTTGAATATTTTAATATTATTTTCTAATTTTCGGAAATTAATTATTTAAATTATGAAATTGGAGTTTATGGTTAAATTAGGTGTTTAAATGAATTATAGGAATTTATTTGGAATTTTTATGAATTTCTAAGTATTTATTTTTAATTATTGAAGTTTATAGAATTTTGGAAAAATTAGGTTAAATGTGTTTTTATTTGAATTTAATTGGTTAATTGAGTTTAAATATTGATATTATGGATAAATACGTTGAGAAAATTAATTTTGGTAATTGTATGATTTTTGGTGAATTTTTGAAGTAATTTAAGTATATTTATATATATAGGGGTATTTTGGTAATTTTACCCTAAATTGTCTAAAAATGTAATTTAATTGGTTTTAATATTTATTTAAGGTATAAAAATGATTTCTACAAAATATTTGGTATTTTTAACTAATTAAAACTATTTTTCGTGAATTATTTTCAATTATATATATAATATACGGTTTTTCTAATAAAATGAGTTTTATCGGTTTTTACAGTGTTTTAAAGGTTAATTATGTAATTTTTATCTATAAAATGTATTTCTGTGATTTAAGGATATTTTTATTATATCTAGAATTATTCTGTGTTTGTGGACCCCGGTCGACAGATTGTAGTCTGGAGTCCGACCGAGGGGTTGTGGATTTTTGTTGAGCTTATTTTTAGAAGTGTATTTCTTTGCAGGGTCGGCTCTACTCTTTTGAGTAGAGAGATGTCCGTTTTATAGGGGAGGTTCTGTCGAATTTTCGGTAGAATTCTCGTAAGACGTGATGTCCAGTCGAACCCTAATTTTCGATTCTGTGTTTAATACTCTAGATTGAATTCTAGGATTTCTATTAGGGTTACTCTGATATCGGTTATTTATTTCTTGTTTAGTTGCGCTGAGACCGAGGGCTAGTGGATCAGGCCCGTCGGACCTGTCTCGTGGAGCGCATTAGGTGAGTTACTATACTATATATATATATGCTTAGGCTGCATGATTTAGAAATGCATGTTTTATGTTGATTAAATATGCATAAATAATTTGATTATTTCTTAAGTTTATATTAAGTATATTTTCGGTTTATTTTGGTATATAATAAATTATATGCATGTTTTGTGAATAAAATATATTTAAAATGTTTTTAAATACGTTTCCAGCTTAATTTATAATTTGATTGAATTCATTTGAATTATATATACTTGAAATATACCTGGTTTACTTTTGGTATATTTCCGGTATATATATGGTTTATATTGTTAATTCATGTACATTCATGCATCATTTATTTTTGTGAATGAATGTTTTACATTATTAATGATGAAGGATATCAATAGAACGTGCTACCTAGTGGGCAGCACTAGGACCGAGTACGTACCGGTACGCCTATAGCTTTAGGCTATATTACTAAATTATTTGTGGATATTGATTTGATTATGATTATTGATATACGTGAGATGTGGTTTTTGGGTATGATTACTGGAGCTCGGTTGACCAAGTGTCTCGGGGCCAATCACACTGGCAGTTAGACTGCTGGAGCTCGGTTGACTTAGTGTCTCGGGGCCAGTCTACTGTCCAAATGGATTAAGTGGATATATTTGGAATAAGTGAGCATGTATGGCCAGAGTGTTGTTTAACACTATTATTCTGAGGTTGCGATATTCTAGGGTTCTATGTGATCCTTCATAAACTGGGATTTTTCAGTAAAATATATAAAAATGATTTTATTGCATCTGTGTGTAATTGCCTGTATATATACATATTATATATACTGTTGATTGTATGCATTATCACTTAGTGTGTATGTATATATATTATAGTAATTCACTCAGTGAGGTCTGACTCCCCTCCGTTGACTATTTTTCAGGAGAGTCAACTTCCTCAGACCTCAGTAGTAGGTCGATACGCCGGATTTCTTCCACCCCGGCTTCTTTATGTAAATTGTCTACTTGAGTCTTATTTATTTTATCTAGACACTGCAGTAGTTGTAAATTAAAGTATTGGATTTCATGTACTTTATTTTAAAGAGATGTATTATATTGAACTGGATTTGTATTAAAGATTATATATATCTATGTGATGAGATTTTGAATTAAATCCAGTTGGTATGGATGATATTATGATATTATGATTTTATTTTCCGCTGCATATTATACTGTTACTGTTATTATGGCATGCTTTATTTTATTTTTAGGCTTGCTACGGGTTCCGGATTCGAAAGAATTCCCGTTCCCTAGTGCCGGTCATGGCCCCTGGTTTGGGTCGTGACAATATACCAAAATATCATCAATAATTATTTAACATGCATATATATATACAAAAGTACAATCCTATAAATACCAAAAATATTATAACTTAATTCACTTTAAAGACATAAAATGAAAATAAAAAAACCCTAAGTGATGCATCCTATATGCAATGCATATATATACAGTATAATAACTCACATGTTAGCGCTCCACGAGATAAACTCGACGGGCCTGATCCATTAGGCCTCGGTCTCGGTGCAACTAAACAAACAAATGACAAATGAGATCAGAATAAATTTAACGGAAATTCTAAAGACTCGATCTAAAATTTTAAACACAGGATTAGAATAGGGATTTGACTGGATATCACATTTTACGATAATTCTGCCTAAAATCCGGCAGAACCTCCCCTGTAAAACGGACATCTCTCTACTCAAAGAGTAGAGTCGGTCCTGCAAAGAAAACACACTTCGAAATAACACCAAATTCACAACCACAATCCTTCGGTCGGACTCCAAACTACAATTTACCGACCAAGGTTCACAATTCACATAATAATTACAAAATATCGAAAATGTCCTTTTATAATAAAAATACATTTTATAATTCCAAATTACATAATTAACCCTAAAACTTATTAAAAACCGATAAAAACTCATTTATTTAGAAAAATCATATAATATACATATAATTTGAAAATAATTTACGAAAAATATTTTTAATTAGTTAAAAATACTAAATAATTTTTAGAAATTATTTTTATACCCTAAATAACTATTAAAACCAATTTAATTACATTTTTAGCCAATTTAGTGTAAATTTACCAAAATACCCCTATATATATATTTACTAAAATAAATCCAAAAATTCACCAAAAATAATATAATTACTCAAAATTAATTTTCTCAACATATAATTCAATAATATGAATAAATATACTCAATTTACCAATTTATTTCAATTAAACACATAATTAACCCTATTTTTCAAAATTACATAAACTTAATAAATTCCAAATAAATATATAAAAATTCACAAAAATTACAAATAAATTTCTATAATTCGTTTTAACACCTATAATTACCATACAACACAATTTCATAATTTAATTAATTAATTTTTGAAAATTAGAAAATATTAATAAAATAATAAAAAATACCCAAAAATCAAAATAAATTCTAAAAATTCTAAAAAAATTACAGCAAGTAGATTGAAGTTCCAGAATCAAATTTTGTGAAGGAAGTTTTCATGAATCAATCAAATTGAAATTCAAAAAAATTCAAAACCCTAAATGGCTGAAATGAAGAAATTGAAACCTAGGAAAATCTAGACCATTTTAAGTGAAACAAAGCTTGGAATCACACTCACCGTAGCTCAAGCAGAAGATAAAGACTGGTGGCGTCGAATTTGGTGGCCGGAAACAGCTTGATCAGAGTTGACTTCAAGTTTCGGCCTCTCTTGAAAAATCCAACCAAAACACACCGGAAATGGGTGCTTTAGGCGTCAAGAATGGCTGGCAAGGGAGGAGGAAGGCTGAGGGGCATAGTGACTGCAAGAAACAGAGGTCACAATGGCCGAAAGTGGTGGAAAACTGATCAGGAGGAAAAATGAAGGAGACAATGACATTTTGGTAAATAATGCAAACTTTATAATTTTGATAATAAATTATGTATATATGTATATATATATATATCCACACTTATATTATAATAGTATATATATTCCCACACACAAATAATTCTCACCACACAAATATTTTATTATATTTAATAATTTATACACTTAAAATTAATTAATTAATATTAAAGCTAAATAATAAAATTAAGAAAATTAATTAAGCTCTAATTAATTTAAATAAATACACATATATACATTTTATTTAGCACTTAAAAATTATATATGAATTCATGCAAATTCGTAAAACTAGTCAAAATAATTAGTATTAAATTATTTACGTGTCAATTTCCCCGAAAATATAATTTCCGAAAAAATTTTATGTAAAGTACTTAAAATAATATAAAATAATTAAAATAAGCTTTAATAAGTATCAAACTCATAAAAATATCATAAATATGTACAAAAATTATTAACACTGCATATCCCGATACAGTTTAAAATTATTTAAAAACTCAGGATATTACATATATAAATAAAATTTAAAATTTTATTAACACTTCATATCTCATAATAATTTTATATTATTTAAAATACATGGTCATTACATAACTATTGTAAATATTTTATTTTTAATAAAACATTAGGATGTTTAATAGATTGACACATTAATTTTTTTAGTAAACTAGTCGTGATTCTGCGTAATGCGTGGACTGTAAAATAAAATGATTATATAAACAATTTGAATTGAATAATAACTAAATAAATTTTAAATAAAATAAATCACATTAATTTTATTTTCTTTAATTTTTGTAAATAATATTTGTTTTTAAAATTATTAGATTAGTATTGAAATATGTATAATAGTATTTTAGTTAAAAAAAATAATATTAAGTAATTACTATAATTTTTTTAATGGTTTTGAGAAAAATATTTTGAATGATTTATGCTAAAAGATATGTAATATATAAATAATTTTAGAATTTTAGTAGTATTAAAATATGTATAATAGTGTTTGAGTTAAAAAATAATACTAAATAACTATTTAAAATATTTTATTTTTAATAGTTTAATACATTATTTTTTTAAGTGAATACTCAAATATAAAGGTAGACACTTGTCAAATTTTTGGTTTAATGATTTTAGGGCTCAACATTTAATATATACTAATCATGAATTCGCCCAATGCACAAACTTTAAATAATATACACATTTTAATATAATTATTAAATAATTTTAATAAATTTAAAACTACAAATTAATTAAATATAAAAATAAAAATTTAGAAAGTTATTATAACAATTTTTAAAAACAGAATTTCTATTGTTTTAGGAAAAATGATTGAGTGATTTAAGATTAAAAAATACTTATTACATAAAAACTTTTAGAATTTGAATTGTATTAGAATATGTGTAATAGTATTTTAGTTAAAAAATGATACTAAAAAATTATAATAATAAATATTTTATTTTTAATAAAAATCATAATTTTTAAAAATTTAATACATTAGCTTTGAAAGTGAATACTCATATATGAAAATAAATACTTGTCAAATTTTTAGTTTAATAATTTTGAAACTCAATATTTACTATATTTATAGATATATAGATACTTAAATATGAAGGTGAAATTGTCAAATTTTTTGTTTAATAACTTTAAAACTCAGTATATATATATATCATCCTCAACATTTATTAAAAAAAATTATCATCCTCATAATTATTCTCAAATTGAACCATATTTAATTAAAATTTAATAAATTTTAAATAGTACGTACTAATAAAAAAAATACAAGAATATTAGATTTTTTATCTTGATAAAATTTTCAAACTCTATATATATATATAATCAGTCAAGACATCCTACAAAAAAATATACACTATAAATTATAGAATTAAAAAGAAATTTCTGAAGCCAAGTGGAATGTGCAAGTCTCTACTAATTCATTTTAGTTAATTACGTATATGATTAAGCATCAAATTATTCGTTTCTTTTGTGGCGACACTTATTAAACATTTAATTTCTCATTCAAAGAATTTAGAAATGGTTCATTCTTTCTTTTTTCCAAGTTTGAGCAGTACAGATTTGAATTATGGAGATGACCAAGAATTCGACATTAATCAACCATTTACATATATAAATATGTGTATCCATCAATAAAATTCATCTGCTACAAAATCAACAAGTTTTACTTTTCTTAGCAGCCAAAGCCGGAAGGATTTTCCGAAGTACTTTCCACATGGAACAAACACAACCGATCTTAAAAAAATAAAAATAAAAATAAAAAAATTGTCATCACCATCAACTCATTTAATGAAAGGTTATATTATCATTTATATGATATTTCAAATTCGAATCACAATTTATATAGTTATTTTAAATTAATTATTATAAATTTTTTATCTTTTCTTATAGTTCAATTTATATCAAACGATATTAATTAGAGTTCATAAACTTTAAATATCAGTATTTAAAAAAATTAAAAAAAACAAATAAAATACAAAATTATTGAAAATTAAGTCAATAAACAACTAACATGCTTTTGAAGAAAACAAGAGCTATAATACAAAAAAAAAAAAAAAAAAAAAAAAGATTTCTACACAGAATTGATAAAAAAAAAAGCAAGCATCATTTATGGATGTAGCTTTTCACTTTCCTCCTTCATGAATAACATTAAATAAGCTAAAAAAAAAAAAAATTGTCATATTTTTTAACTAAACCGTATACTAATACCGCACCATTAACACATGAGTCTACTGTAATGAGTCAAAAGTTTTGTTCCATTTTTAAAAACAAACAAACAGACACTATATGGGTTTAAAATAATTTTTCCATGATAAATAAAATAATTTTGGAAATTGGTCCATTCATATGACTTTTTAATTATATGTACAAATAATAATAATAATAATAATCATCATAAGTAGTGGCATTAGTGTCCCATGAGGGGTCTAGAAGCTAAAAAGTAAGAGCAGAATTTGATTTTTCATTTTCTTTACTTTTTTTTTATGATAAAAAATTAAATCGTTTGTGCTAATACTAAAAAATAGTAGTATTAATAAAATTAATATATAATTATATGCAAGTGTAAGACATAATTTAAAATATATTTTATATCTAAATGTGAATTAGGTAATTTAAATATCTCAATTATTTAATATTAATAATCATATATTACTTCTTTCTATTTATCGATTTGATGAGTGTAAGTGTGGAGTATACATGTAGAGTAAATAATTTTTTTTTAATTTAAACCATCATTATTTAGAGTATATTAGTTTCTAACTAATTTGATTTGATTTATACAGTATTATAAGAAAAATAAAAAATTTTTAATAATTAATTTAATATAACTATATATTTTACAATTTAAATTTGAAATATTAATTAAATGAGAATAACTTTTCTTTTACTGATTCCTATAAAATATATATAAAAAAATTTATACAACAATGTATTATTATAATGATAAAAAAAATCAAATTAATTATTGAAAACCATCTTATAAAAGGCCAAAAAAAAAAATGAAAGCAAACCATATAAAGTGGTATAAACAGCTTTTGTGTGTGTATATATATAGCTCAAGGTGACATGGAAAACGCGAATGATTAATGTACAATAAAAAGAGTAGGCAAATTAATTATGAAACGAAGGATGGATGTAACTTTTTTACGTCAGAAAAGAACTGCCAAAGGTGGATACATTTTTCCTAAATAATTATAAATAAGTTGACAATACACAACATTTACTTCCAAATATGAAACTTGCTATTTTCTTGAAATTATCATTTTGCTACACATTTACTCATTGATTTTATAAAATTATTAGCAGAGACCTGACAAAGATTTGGATATTGACATTAGCTCTACATAGGTGTATGAAGAAAACAATTTTTTTTAAGTAATGAGATTTTTTTATTTAAGTATTGGTGGATTGCATAGAAAATAATAATTATTTTTTTTTAAAATTGATATTAACAGAATTCATATTTTGTTTTTCAAAATATTTTTAAAAATAAATTATTACTTGATAATTATTTTACCGATCCAATATTTTTTAATGATAAGACATTAATCATATTATGATAAATTTTAAGGAAACTTTTATTTTTTTAAAATATAAAATTTGTCGACGGTCTGCAAATACGACTGCTTATGTTATAGGTCAAACAGTTCTTTTTTTGCCGGATTGCAGGGAGCAATACTTGAGCCGTCGTGATTTTTTAGTTGATGTTTTTGTTGCTGATATTTCTTAATGAAATTATTATCTTTTCCTTAAAAAATACAAAATGTATAGTCAGGAACTAATAAAAAGTAATTAGTTTCAGTACAATTTATATACTAATAAAAACTAATCAGTTTCCTCGTGAGTTGTGAATAATTTTAATAGTTATTTCCCTTACATTTATCGAATATATTTATGTAATACCTTATATATATATATATATATATATATATATATATATATTTATGTTAATATTATATTTATGGTTAAATATTATTTTAGATGTGTATATTAAAGTAATTTATGTATATATGTACGTATATGTAATATATGTATATATATATATATATATAATATAAGATATAAGTATATATATATATATATATATATATATATATATATATATATATATATATGGTTTTTGTGAAGAAACAAAAAGAAACAAAGAAAGAAAGCAAGAGAAAAAAACAAAGAAGAAAAACGAAATAGAAGCTCCCGAGCCCTGTACCCTCTCCCACTTCGTCCCTCACCGTCTTTTCCTTCTCCTTCACTGCGCCGTTCGTCCTGCCACCACCAGAATCGCCATTGCCCGCCTCGAGAAGGAAGCTTCAGGAGGTGCTGCTATCGCTGCCTCCCGTTTTCTTCCTCTGCCAGCTAGAACCCAAGCTGATCTGGTGCCACCCGAGCTTCCCCAACTTCCCTTATCGTCTTAGGTGTCCGTCCAAGCCAAGGGCCGCCGCTGCAACTCACCTCCGGCATCGGAATTGAAGGTTGAAGGTGAGTTGCACAATGTTGTTCTTAAGTTGTTGTCAGGTTGTTGGTCGATTTTGAATGTTGATTTTAGGTTGTTTTTTAGTATATGTTGGATTATGCCAATAAATTGTTTCAATTTGAATTTTTAAGTATTTTTCCTAATTTTTCTTAATTTACAGAATTTTGCATAATTTTTATTTATTTTTTTTAGTTGATTTATAGGGTTTTATGTGATATAGTTAATATAATTAAAGTAATTATAGTTAATTGATCTTAGTATATTAATTTTATTTTAGGTTTTAGAATTTTGGTGTTAATTATAGGTTTGTTAATTTTGGGTATTAATTAATATTTTTTTATTATTAATTTCGAAAATTATTTGTAAAAATTATAAAATTTTAATAATTGAGGTTATTATTAAATGTTATTAATTTTAGAACTCAAATTATAATTTTGTGATTTTTATACTATTTTTATAAATACTTTTGAGTTTATGCCAAATTTGATTTTTAGGTTAAATAATATTTTTGGGAGAGAATTTGTTGGTTGATTAAATGTTTTAATTATATTAGAAAGATTTATTTTGAGAAAATAATTTTTGGCATAATTAAATAATTTTAAGGAATTATTTTTAGTATTAATAGCACATTATGTAATTTATGTATTTTAGGGGTAAAAATGTAATTTTATGCTAAATATAGTTAAATATATATTTTAATTAGTTTTAATAATATTTCGGGGTTTAGAAAATTTTTATAAATTAATTGGTATTTTTACCTAAGTAGTGTAAATTTTGAATATTAAAATCCAAATATTGTATATATATAAAATACATTTTAATGGATTTTAAATTAGGGTATAATTATATTTTGATGAAGGAATACAAATTAGTTGTTAATTTTGAATAATTGAGATTTTATATATTTTTGTCTATTTTTAGTATATGTGTATGTGAAATACGTGTTTGAGAAATAAATGCTATTAATTCTTGATATTTTGTTGAGTTGTGATTTCGGTCGGGGCTAAATGTAGTTTTGAGAGCCCGACTCGAGTGTGGGTGTCTGTGATTATTAGAAGTGCATTTTCTATGCAGGTCTGGCTCTACCTTTGGTAGAGAGATGTCTGTTTTACAGAGGAGACTCTGTTGAAATTTTGGTAAATTTTCTCGTAAAACGTGATATCCGTAAAATTTCTAACATTAGTTAGGTTATATCTCGTCTAGCGAGTCTTGCCCGATTTTTCCTTGAGTCAGCCCAGAATTTCATTGTTTTGTTGACTGTTGATTTCGATTCCATGGTCATGTTTTGAAAGTCGATTGTTATTTTCTTTTAGAGCATTTCGGAGCAGAAGCTGTGAGACCGAGGCAGACGCGTGGTTGTCAGCCTTCGCATTCATCTTGTAAGTCAATAGAACGATCTGTGCGTTGTTTATTTAAAGAATGCATGCGCTCATATTTTTATTATATTGATTATATGATTTATTTACCTTAATGTTGTTATTTAAGATTTAAACGCATTTTATTTATTTAAAAATCGATTTTGAGAAATTTTGGTAGAACGGGCTACCTAGTGGGCTTCACCAGGACTATGTGCACATGGTAGAGATTGAGAGATGGATCCATAATATATATGATTGGTGAATGCTTAACTGGGACAGGTGCCTCGGTAGAAGCCTTTGCTCTCGGGGACCGCCAGTGATTGTAAGGTTGATAATGGACTGGGATGGGTGCCTCGGTCAATGCCTTTGCTCTTGGGGACCGCCAGTGCCATATATTGGGATTAAGTGAATGACTACGATTTGGTGCCTCAGTTGATGCCTTGCTCTCGGGGACTGGTAGTCTAGTTGGAATAAGTGAGCCCAGTTGGCCATGTAGATTTTTGGGGTTTAGGGTTCTACCGAGATTTTTCAAAAGCTATAAATATATTTATTTTTGCTATAAACATATAGTTTTCAAAAAGGTTTTCAAACCGTACAGCTCTTTTTATTGACTTACTCAGTGAGGTCTGATTCCCCTCAATTTATTTTTTTTTCAGGAGCTTGGGAGTTCGACCTCAGACTACCTCCACGCCGAGTTTCTTCTTCATCGACTATTTTATGTAGGTCATTATAAGCTGTACTGTGTGTTAATCTAGTTTGCTGCAGTAGTATATGTACTAAGAATTATATGATTTAAGTATATTTGTGTAATTTATTAGTATGAACCTCGCTTATGTATAAAGATTTAAGTTTAATTTATAATATGTGATGATGAAGCACGTTTTATTAGCACTTGAATTTTGTGTATTTTGAGAAAAATCAGTTTTGATAATGTGTTCTATTTTAAAATAAAGTTTTAAATTGTAAGGAGTTATTTATCTTTTCTTTTAGGCTTACTACGGGTTTCGGGAGCCTTATGCCTACCCATTCCCTAGTGCCGATCACGTGCCCTTGGGTTCAGGTCATGACAAAGTTGGTATCAGAGCATAAGTTCGATTAATTATCCATGTCTGTCTTTCTGTGTAACTACTGCAGCTTTAGGGTTGATAATTGTCTTTGAGATGTTATTGTTTCTAATTCCACGTTGCTTTAAATATTCTTACCCCATTTTGAATTCAATTTTCCTTGTCTTGCGTACCGACCCCGATGTTGATCCGACTCTTAGACTTGATGAGCAATCTGTGCACGATGAGGCTCCCCTTCCTGCACCACATCGTAGGGGCAGAGGTAGAGGTAGAGGTTGAGCCAAGGTAGTTTTAGCTGAGATTCCTGATCAGCAGTCAGTCGAGCCTGAAGCCCCAGCCGTAGACCCTACAGCCTTTGCAGCTGGACTGGCAGGGATTAATCAGGGTCTAGCAACATTGAATCAGGTGATGCCCTTTGTACAGTAGATGCTTCAGCAAAGGAATCAGGGGATGACAGATACTGAAGCAGCTCTTCTTTACTCTCGGATCGGTAGAGTTTCTTTCGACGGTACGGGTGATGCCTTAGACTTCATTAATGTGATTGAGGCACGTACCAGGACGGAACACACAGATTATCAGAGGATTATGATTGTGGAGTTATCAATTTAGGCGGCAGCTCAGGATTGGTTTATACAGTCGATTCAGCCATCGATGCATGAGCTGACTTGGCTAGAGTTTAAGGACCGCTTCTTGAGATTTTTCTATCCTCCAGCCACCAGAGATGCCTACAAGTGGCAGCTACTCCACATCATTAGAGGTGATAGGTCAGTGGAGGACTACACTAGAGAGTTTAATAGGCTGTCCCGACATGCAGAGGATATCAGGAGGGACCTTTACAAAGCAGTGGAGCTGTATGTTACTGGATTAAGACCCGCTTTTATTGGTATACGTACCGAGGACCGCACCTTAGAGAGTGTGATTGAGGAGGCCCGTTTGATAGAGAGGCGACATATCCGTCAGGGCACCATGATAAATCCTTATATGATTGGGGGCAGTGGGTATGGTGTAGCTCCCGGGTATCAGCAGCCAGCATTTCACATCGATAGTTCGAGTCAGCAGGCTGCGGGTAGTTCTCAGCAGAGTGGTAGGAGGTCCAGGACTCACCGAGTTGGCCGACATGGGTATGTCATGAATAGGAGGAGTAGTAGGGGTCACAGATTCAGTACAGGAGTTAGTAGCAGTAGTAGTGGGCAGAGTTCTGGGCAGAGTAGTTCTGGGTTTGGAGCCAGTGCTTGCGTGAGTTGTGGACGATTTCATCAAGGCCCATGTCATATGCTGACGGGCGCTTACTTCAAATGTGGGCAGGTTGGACATCTTGCCAGAGCTTGTCCCCACTCCTGATATCAACCACAGTACGTTCAAGGTTCATCTTCATCGGTGACTTAGCCCTACTATCCGATGCCTCAGTAGTATCGAGCACCCATACAGCCACAGCAGAGACTGCCTCAGCCTATGAGTCAGCAGGGTCGAGGTTCAGTTGGTAGACCTAGCGATCGTGGATTTGCGCAGCCTTCGACTTCTCAGCAGGCAGGTCATGGTCAGGCTCGAGTGTTCAGTTTGACACCACAGGATGCTCAGACTTCAAATGCAGTGGTAGCAAGTATTCTCTCAGTCTGTGCATGCGATGCTAGAGTGTTTGTTTGACCCCAGTGCTTCACATTCCTTCATTTCTCCTGTGTTCGCTTCGAGAATTGAGTGGTAGCCTTCTAGGTTATCCTTTTCCTCTATATGTGTCGACTCCTTTTAGTGACGAGTTAGAGATAGATGTCTTCTTTCTTTCGTGTCCGGTGATAGTGGATGGTAGAGAATTATTGGCAGACTTGGTGTTGCTTGATGTGTTGGAATTCGACATCATTTTGGGCATGGATTGGTTGTCGAGGAATTATGCTTCAATGAATTGTAGAGAGAAAGAAGTGGTGTTTAGAATTCCAAATGAAGAAGAATTTTATTTTAAGGGTGAAAAGAGCTCTATGCCTCGTAATCTCATTTCTGCCATTACAGCCTGGAAGATGCTTAGAAGGGGTTGTCAGGGTTACTTGGCAGTGGTAAGAGATGTTGAGAAAGAGAATGTGGCAATTGAATAGGTCCCAGTGGTGTGTGAATTTTCTGGATGTCTTTCCTGAAGAATTACCAGGATTACCACCAGACAAAGAGATAGAGTTCTATATCGATGTTATACCTGGTACGGATCCTATTTCTATGCCACCCTACAGAATGGCACCAGCTGAACTACAGGAGCTGAAAGAGCAGTTGCAGGAGTTGCTTGATAAGGGTTTTATCAGACCTACTACATCACCTTGGGGTGCTCCGGTGTTGTTTGTGAAGAAGAAGGATGGTAGCCTTCGACTCTATATCGATTACAGGCAGTTGAATAAGGTCCACCATCAAGAACAAGTACCCCACTTCCAAGGATCAATTACCTGTTTGATCAACTTCAAGGTGCTACATGCTTCTCTAAAATAGATCTGAGATCTGGGTATCATCAGTTCAGGATCAGAAGAGATGATGAGCCCAAGATAGCCTTTCGAATAAGATATGGCCATTATGAGTTTTTAGTAATGTCCTTTGGGTTGACTAATGCTCCAGCAGCCTTTATGGACTTGATAAATCGGGTGTTTTAGGCATACTTGGACCGGTTTATGATAGTTTTTCATTGATGATATCTTAGTTTATTCCAAGAGCAAGGCGAGCATGTTATACATCTGAGAAGGGTACTTCAGACCTTAAGGGAGCACAGGTTGTATGCCAAATTCTCAAAGTACGAGTTCTGGTTGCATCAAATGGCATTTCTAGGGCCACGTGGTTTCTTGAGATGGCATACAGGTGGACCCTAAGAAGATAGAGGCTATTACAGAGCGGCTGAGGCCGACTACAGTTAAAGAATACAGAGTTTCTTAGGTCTAGCAGGCTATTACAAAAGGTTTGTGAAAGACTTCTCTAAAATTGCTACACCTTTTACAAGGTTGACCCAGAAGAGTGCTAAGTTTGTATGGACAAACAAATGAGAAGAGCACTTTTAGTTATTGAAGGACTTTTTGACGTCGGCTCCAATTCTAACTTTACCCTCTGGGAATGAAGGTTATATAGTGTATTGTGATGCTTCCAGAGTAGGATTAGGCTGTGTGTTGATGCAAATGGCCAAGTGATTGCTTATGCTTCGAGGCAGTTGAAGAAGCACGAGCAAAACTATCCTACTCATGACTTTGAGATGGCAGTTGTTGTGTTTGCTTTGAAAATATGGAGACATTACTTGTATGGGGTGACATGTGAGATATGCACTGATCACAAGAGCTTGAAATATATCTTTCAGCAGAAGGACTTGAATCTGAGGCAGAGAAGATGGATGGAACTCCTTAAGGATTATGATTGTTCTATTTTATACCATCCAAGCAAGGCGAACGTTGTTACGGATGCCTTGAGTAGAAAATCAGTAGGCATCCTTACCCATATTAGCACAGAGAGAAGGCCCATTATCAAGGAGTTGCATGGGTTGATCGATCAGGGGTTGCAAATGAAAGTTACCCGAAAAGTGCCTTTTTGCTCAATTCAGTGTATGATCAATATACTTGGATCGGGTTAAGGCAGCTCAGAGCAGAGACCCCCAGTTGTAGAGAATCATGTATGAAGTGCAGCAAGGGCAGTCACGGGACTTTGTGATTGACAGAGAAGGTGTATTGCGGTTGGGCACTAGGATTTGTATGCCAGATGTTGATGACTTAAAAAAGGAGATCATGGAAGAAGCACATTTTTCTGCATATAGTGTTCATCCGGGTTCTACCAAGATGTATCATAACTTGAAGGGTACATATTGGTGGAATGGAATGATGAAGGACATTGCAGAACTTGTATCCAGGTGCTTGACTTGCCAGCAAGTAAAGCTTGAACATCAGAGACCCTCAAAACTGTTGCAACCTATGCCAATTCCTGAATGGAAATAGGATATGATAGCCATGGATTTCGTGACTGGGCTACCTCAAACTACTAGAGGTTATGACGCTATTTGGGTGATTGTTGACAGGTTAACTAAGTTGGCACACTTTCTACCTATAAAGAAGACGTACTCTACTGATAGACTGGCAAGACTTTATGTCAATAGGATTGTTTGTCTACATGGAGTACCTGTGAGCATAGTGTCGGATAGAGGAGCCACCTTTACCTCAGTCTTTTGGCAAGAGTTACACAAGGCCTTGGTTACCAGATTGGATTTCAGTATAACCTTCCACCCTCAAACAGATGGTTAGTCCAGAGAGGACCATCCAGACATTAGAAGATATGCTGAGGATGTGTGTAATGGATTTTGGAGGACAATGGGATTCACACTTGCCATTGATTGAGTTTGCTTACAATAACAGCTATCATGCTAGCATCGAAATGGCTCCGTATGAGGCACTCTATGGTAGGAAGTGTAGATCACCGTTGTGTTGGAGATTGGTGAAAGACAGTTAACGGGTCCAGAGTTGGTGCATATCACTTCAGAGAAGGTCCCTATTATACAGCAGCGATTGAAGACAACCTTCAGCAGACAGAAGAGCTATGCTGACCCTAGGAGGAAGGATGTATCCTTCATGGTTGGAGACATGGTGTTCCTGAAGGTGTCTCCAATGAAAGGATTTATAAGATTTGGTAAGAAGGGTAAGCTAGCTCCTAGATACATTGGACCATTTGAGATTCGGTCTAAAGTGGGGGAAGTGGCATATAGGCTGGTGTTACCATCAGAACTGTCGAGAATTCATCCTGTATTTCATGTATCCATGCTGAGGAAATACATCCCTGATCTGTCTCATGTGTTGCAACCTCAAACCATAAAGCTTAGCGACGATTTGACTTACGAGGAGTACCTAGTGGCGATTGTGGATCGCCAAGTCTGGCAGTTGCGGACTAAGGAGATACCGATGGTGAAGGTGCTATGGAGTAACCATTCTGCAGAGGATTGCACTTGGGAAACTGAAGCTGAGATGCGAGTATCTTTCCCGTATCTCTTTCCTTCTTAGCCTTGTAATTCTTTTCTTTCTTTTCTTGAATTCGGGGACGAATTCATATAAGGAGAGGAGACTATAATACCCCTATGTTTTAACTAATAAAGTAATTTTATATTTAAATCTTTAATAAATACTTTTAAGTTATATTATATAAATGATAATTATTTTTTCTATCTAATGGAGGTATATATATATATATATATATATATATATATATATTATATTAATGGTTATTAATATATATATGGTTTTTGTGAAGAAACAAAAAGAAACAAAGAAAGAAAGCAAGAGAAAAAAACAAAGAAGAAAAATGAAACAGAAGCTCCCGAGCCCTGTACCCTCTCCCACTTCGTCCCCTCACCGTCTCTTCCTTCTCCTTCACTACGCCGTTCGTCCTGCCACCTCCAAAATCACCATTGCCGCCGCGAGAAGGAAGCTTCAGGAGGTGCTGCTGACGCTGCCTCCCATTTTCTTCCTCTGCCAGCTCGAACCCAAGCTGATCCGGTGCCACCCGAGCTTCCCCAACTTCCCTCATCGTCTTAGGTGTCCGTCCAAGCTAAGGGCCGCCGCTGCAACTCACCTCCGGCGTCGGAATTGAAGGTTGAAGGTAAGTTGCACAGTGTTGTTCTTATGTTGTTTTCTGGTTGTTGGTCGATTTTGAATGTTGATTTTAGGTTGTTTTTGAGTATATGTTGGATTATGCCAATAAATTGCTTCAATTTGAATTTTTAAGTATTTTTCCTAATTTTCCTTAATTTACAGAATTTTGCATAATTTTTATTTATTTATTTTAGTTGATTTATAGGGTTTTATGTGATATAGTTAATATAATTAAAGTAATTATAGTTAATTGATCTTAGTATATTAATTTTATTTTAGGTTTTAGAATTTTGGTGTTAATTATAGGTTTGTTAATTTTGGGTATTAATTAATATTTTTTTTATTATTAATTTCGTAAATTATTTGTAAAAATTATAAAATTTTAATAATTGAGGTTATTATTAAATGTTATTAATTTTAGAACTCAAATTATAATTTTGTGATTTTTATACTATTTTTATAAATATTTTTGAGTTTATGCCAAATTTGATTTTTAGGTTAAATAATATTTTTGGGAGAGAATTTGTTGGTTGATTAAATGTTTTAATTATATTAGGAAGATTTATTTTGAGAAAATAATTTTTGGCACGATTAAATAATTTTAAGGAATTATTTTTAGTATTAATAGCACATTATGTAATTTATGTATTTTAGGGGTAAAAATGTAATTTTATGCTAAATATAGTTAAATATATATTTTAATTAGTTTTATTAATATTTAAGGGGTTTAGACAATTTTTATAAATTAATTGGTATTTTTACCTAAGTAGTGTAAATTTTGAATATTAAATCCCAAATATTGTATATATATAAAATACATTTTAATGGATTTTAAATTAGGGTATAATTATATTTTGATGAAGGAATACAAATTAGTTGTTAATTTTGAATAATTGAGATTTTATATATTTTTGTCTATTTTTAGTATATGTGTATGTGAAATACGTGTTTGAGAAATAAATGCTATTAATTCTTGATATTTTGTTGAGTTGTGATTTCGGTCGGGGCTAAATGTAGTTTTGAGAGCCCGACTCGAGTGTGGGTGTCTGTGATTATTAGAAGTGCATTTTCTATGCAGGTCTGGCTCTACCTTTGGTAGAGAGATGTCTGTTTTACAGAGGAGACTCTGTTGAAATTTTGGTAAATTTTCTCGTAAAACGTGATATCCGTAAAATTTCTAACATTAGTTAGGTTATATCTCGTCTAGCGAGTCTTGCCCGATTTTTCCTTGAGTCAGCCCGGAATTTCATTGTTTTTGTTGACTGTTGATTTCGATTCCATGGTCATGTTTTGAAAGTCGATTGTTATTTTCTTTTAGAGCATTTCGGAGCAGAAGCTGTGAGACCGAGGCAGACGCGTGGTCGTCAGCCTTTGCATTCATCTTGTAAGTCAATAGAACGATATGTGCATGTGTTTATTTAAAGAAATGCATGCGCTCATATTTTTATTATATTGATTATATGATTTATTTACCTTAATGGTGTTATTTAAGATTTAAACGCATTTTATTTATTTAAAAATCGATTTTGAGAAGTTTTGGTAGAACGGGCTACCTGGTGGGTTTCACCAGAACTATGTGCACATGGTAGAGATTGAGAGATGGATCCGTAATATATATGATTGGTGAATGCTTAACTAGGACAGGTGCCTCGGTAGAAGCCTTTGCTCTCGGGGACCGCCAGTGATTGTAAGGTTGATAATGGACTGGGATGGGTGCCTCGGTCAATGCCTTTGCTCTTGGGGACCGCCAGTGCCATATATTGGGATTAAGTGAATGACTATGATTTTGTGCCTCAGTTGATGCCTTACTCTCGGGGACCGGTAGTCTAGTTGGAATAAGTGAGCCCAGTTGGCCATGTAGATTTTTGGGTTTAGGGTTCTACCGAGATTTTTCAAAAGCTATAAATATATTTATTTTTGCTATAAACATATAGTTTTCAAAAAGGTTTTCAAACTGTACAGCTCTTTTTATTGACTTACTCAGTGAGGTCTGATTCCCCTCAATTTATTTTTTTTTCAGGAGCTTAGGAGTTCGACCTCAGACTACCTCCACGCCGAGTTTCTTCTTCATCGACTATTTTATGTAGGTCATTGTAAGCTGTACTATGTGTTAATCTAGTTTGCTGCAGTAGTATATGTACTAAGAATTATATGGTTTTAAGTATGTTTGTGTAATTTATTAGTATGAACCTCACTTATGTATAAATATTTAAGTTTAATTTATAATATGTGATGATGAAACACGTTTTATTAGCACTTGAATTTTGTGTATTTTGAGAAAAATCGATTTTGATAATGTGTTCTATTTTAAAATAAAGTTTTAAATTGTAAGGAGTTGTTTATCTTTTCTTTTAGACTTACTATGGGTTTCGGGGACCTTATGCCTACCCATTCCCTAGTGCCGGTCACGTGCCCTCGGATTCAGGTCGTGACAATTTATAACAGGAAAATCTCGTATTCAAACATTCATTAGCTATACTTATAATTGCGTAAAGAAATGTGCTTGATACATTTTTCAAATATTTATAATTCTGTAATTACTTTACGTTTTCATTTAACTAATGTCACGACCCAAAACAGGAGTCATGACCGGCGCTAGGGAACGGGAATTCTTTCGAATCCGGAACCCCGTAGCAAGCCTAAAAATAAAAAAATAAATCATGCAATAACAATAACCATATAATATATATATGTGCAGCGGAAAATAACATCATAAATATCATAAATATTACAATATCATCCATCTCAACTGGATATAATTCAAAACTCATCACATCGCATATATAATCTCATAAGTATAATCTTTATACAAATCCAGTTTTAACATAATACATCTCTTTAAAATAAAGTACATAAAATCCAATACTGTAATTTACAGCTACTGCAGTGTCTAGATAAAATAAATAAGACTCAAGTAGACAATTTACATAAAGAAGCCGGGGCGGAAGAAATCCGGCGTATCGACCTGCTACTGAGGTCTGAGGAAGTTGACTCTCCTGAAAAATAGTCAACGGAGGGGAGTCAGACCTCACTGAGTGAATTACTATAGTATATATACATACACTCTAAGTGATAATGCATACAGTCAACAGTATATAATATATATGTATATATACAGGCAAGTTCATACAGATGCAGAAAAATCATTTTATATATTTTGTCTGAAAATCAACTTTTATGAAGGATCACATAGAACCCTAGAATATCGCAACCTCAGAAAAATAGTGTTAAACAACACTCTAGCCATACAGGCTCACTGATTCCAAATATATCCACTTAATCCATATGGACAGTAGCCTGGCCCCGAGACCCTAAGTCAACCGAGCTCCAGCAGTCTGACTGCCAGTGTGATTGGCCCCGAGACACTTGGTCAACCGAGCTCCAGCAATCACACCCACAAACCACATCTCACACATCCAATAATCATAATCAAATCGATATCCACAAATAGTCAGTAATAAAGCCTAAATACTATAGGCGTACCGGTACGTACTCGGTCCTAGTGCTGCCCACTAGGTAGCACGTTCTATTGATATCCTTCAGTAATAAATAATAAAACATTCATTCACAAATACATGATGCATGAATTTAAATAAATCAACAATATAAACCATATATATACCGAAAATATACCAAACATAAACCAAGTATATTTTGAGTATATATACGTCAAATAAATTCAATCAAATCATGAATTAAACTAAAAATATATTTAAAAACATTTTAAATATATTTTATTAATAAAACATGTATATAATTTATTATATACCAAAAATATACCAAAAATATACTTGAATATAAATCATGTAATTTATGCATAATTAGTCAAAATAAAACATGCATTTTCTAAATCATGCATCCAAGCATATATATATAATATAGTAACTCACCTAATGCGCTCCACGAAACGGGTCCGACGGGCCTGGTCCACTAACCCTCGGTCTCGGCGCAACTAAACAAGAAATAATTAATCGACATCAGAATAACCCTAACAGAAATCCTAGAATTAAATCTAGAGTATTCAATACAGAATCGAAAATTAGGGTTCGACTGGATATCACGTTTTACGAGAATTCTATCGAAAATTCGGCAGAACCTCCCCTGTAAAACGGACATCTCTCTACTCAAAAGAGTAGAGCCGACCCTGCAAAGAAAATACACTTCAAAAATAACACCATAAACAATCACAACCCCTCGGTCGGACTCCAGACTACAATCTGTCGACCGGGGTCCACAAACACAGAAAATATATTCAAATATACCAAAAATATCCTTAAATCATAAAAATACATTTTATAAATAAAAATTACATAATTGACCTTGAAACACTATAAAAATCGATTAAAACTCATTTTATTTGAAAAACCGTATATTATATATATAATTGAAAATAATTCACGAAAAATAGTTTTAATTAGTTAAAAATACTAAATAATTTGTAGAAATCATTTTTATACCTTAAATAAATATTAAAACCAATTAAATTACATTTTTAGACAATTTAGGGTAAAATTACCAAAATACCCCTATATATATATATATACCTAAATTACTTCAAAAATTCACCAAAAATCATACAATTATCCAAAATTAATTTTCTCAACATATTTATCAATAATATCAATAATTAAACTCAATTAACCAATTAAATTCAATTTAAAACACAATTAACTTAATTTTACAAAATCACCTAAACTTCAATAATTAAAAATAAATACTTAGAAATTCATAAAAATTCCAAATAAATTCCTATAATTCATTTCAACACCTAATTCAACCATAAACTCCAATTTCATAATTTAAATAATTAATTTCCGAAAATTCGAAAATAATATTAAAATATTCAAAAATACCCAAAAATCCAAACAATCTCCAAAAATTCTACAAAAATTCATACATGAAGATTAAGCTACCAGGAACAACATTTGTGAAGGAAGTTTCCATGAATCATCCAAATTGAAGCTCAAAAAAATCAAAAACCAAAAGTGGCCGAAATATTCAACTCAAAACCTAAGCAATTCTAGACCGTTTTAGCTCAAACAAAAGCTAGAATAACACTCACCGGAGCTCAAGGAGAAGATAGAGACCGGCGGTGTCGAAAACGGTGGCCGGAGGAGGGAGAAACCACGTGAGGAATAGTGGGTGGTCCGGCGGGTATCCACGGGAAAAGAAAGAAGAAGAAGAAGAAGAAAAAGAAAAAGAAAGAAAAGGAAAGAGAAAAGAAAAGAAAAAGAAAGAAAAAGGAAAAGAAAAAGAAAGAAAAAAAAAAGAAAAAAGAAAAAAAAATAAATTTTAATAATTTAATAATAAATAAAATAATCAAATAATAATAAATAAATAATAAAATATTAGGGTAATAATAAACCCTAATTAAATAAATATACACACACAAGCTTTATTTAATAATTTAAAAATACGTATGAGTTCATGCAAACCCGTAAATACATTTAAAATAATTAATAATACATTGTTTACGTGAAAATTTCCCCGAAAATGAAAGTCCCGGGAAAATTTTACGTAAAATACTGAAAATAATAGACAGTAATTAAAATAGGTTTAAAATACATATCAACTCATAAAAATATCGCATATATAGTCAAAATTATTGACACTGCATAATCCCGGTACAGTGTAAAAATATTTTAAAAAAAACACGGGATATTACAGTCTTCCCCCCTTACAAGAATTCGTCCCCGAATTCCAAAAACAAGATTACAGAATCAGGAAGGAAAGAGATACGGGTAAGAAGCTCGCATCTCAGCTTCAGTCTCCCACGTATGCTCTTCAACTCTGTCGCTACGCCACAAAACCTTGACCATCGGAATCTGCTTCGATCGCAACTGTCGAACTTGAAAATCTACGATCGCCACAGGTTCTTCCACAAACGTCAAATCTTCACTCACTTCCACACTGTCAGGTTGCAACACATGTGAAGGATCTGAGATATACTTCCTCAACATCGAGATATGAAATACTGGATGCACCTGTGACATACTCGGAGGCAAATCCAACCGATATGCAACAGTGCCAACTCTCTCCAGAATCTCAAACGGTCCAATATATCTCGGTGCTAACTTACCCTTCCTACCAAATCTCATCACACCCTTCATCGGAGATACTTTCAGAAAAACGAAATCTCCAACCTGAAACTCCACATCTCTGCGCCTAGGATCCGCATAACTCTTCTGTCTACTAACTGCGGTCTCTAATCTACGCTTGATCACGGCGACTTTCTCTGCAGCATCCTGAACCATCTCTGGTCCAGTCAAAGCTCTCTCACCGATCTCATCCCAACACAACGGGGATCTACACTTCCTTCCATACAACGCCTCATATGGTGCCATGCCAATACTGCTATGGTAGCTGTTATTATATGCAAACTCAACAAGCGACAAATGATCATCCCAGCTACCTCCCAAATCCAAGATACACATCCTCAACATATCTTCCAGTGTCTGGATCGTCCTCTCAGACTGACCATCTGTCTGAGGATGAAAAGCAGTACTGAAATCCAACCTAGTGCCCATCGCTTCTTGCAACTTCTGCCAAAAACGAGAAGTAAACACTGAACCTCTGTCTGACACAATGGACACAGGTACTCCATGAAGGCACACAATATGCTTCACATACAACTTCGCCAATCTAGCAACTGAATATGTGGCTTTCACAGGCAAGAAATGTGCAGACTTCGTCAATCTGTCTACAATCACCCAGATGGAATCGTATCCATCCTTCGAACGAGGTAAACCGACTACAAAATCCATAGCTATCCTTTCCCACTTCCACTCGGGAATAGGAAGAGGCTGAAGCTTCCCAGAAGGCTTCTGATGTTCGGCTTTCACTTGCTGACACGTCAAGCACTTAGCAACATAATCAGCAACATCCTTCTTCAATCCATCCCACCAGTATAGATCTCTGATACTGTGGTACATCTTAGTAACACCAGGATGAACGTTGTAGGCTGTAGAATGTGCTTCCTCTAAGATCTCTTCTCTCAAATCATCCACATCAGGAACACACAATCTACCACTGATCCACAACACACCATCATCATCGAGTGTGAAATCAGTGAACTTCCCTGCTCTGACATTCTCTGCAAGCTCTTCCAGAATAGGATCTCGGCTCTGAGCTGCTTTAATCCTATCCCTCAGTACAGATCGTACTTTAAACTGAGCTAACAGTCCACCTGATCTACTGATCTTCATCATCAGACCTTGATCCACCATCAGATGCAATTCCTGGATCAATGGTCTCCTCTCAACACCGATGTGAGCAAGACTACCTGAGGACTTCCTACTCAAGGCATCTGCTACCACATTAGCCTTACCCGGATGGTAAAGAATCTCACAATCATAATCCTTCAACAGTTCCAACCATCTTCTCTGCCTCAGATTCAAATCTCGCTGCTGAAAAATGTACTTAAGGCTCTTGTGATCAGTAAATATCTCACAAGTCACCCCGTACAAATAATGTCTCCAAATCTTCAAAGCGAAGATCACTGCAGCCATCTCAAGATCATGTGTGGGATAGTTCTGCTCATGCTTCTTCAACTGCCTCGAAGCATAGGCTATCACCCTTCCATTCTGCATCAACACACAACCAAGACCAATTCTAGAGGCATCACAGTAAACTGTGAACTTATCCACACTATTAGGCAAAGCTAATACTGGCGCTGTGGTCAACTTCTCCTTCAACAACTGAAAACTATTCTCACAAGCTTCTGACCACTCGAATCTAACATTCTTCTGAGTCAAGCGAGTCATAGGGGCTGCAATCCTGGAAAAATCCTGCACAAACCGCCTATAATACCCGGCTAAACCCAGAAAACTCCGAATCTCAGTAACTGAAGTAGGTCTAGGCCACTCAGATACTGCTTCAACCTTCTGTGGATCAACCTGAATACCTTCTTTAGACACTACGTGTCCAAGAAAAGAAACACTCTCCATCCAGAAATCACACTTCGAGAATTTAGCATAAAGCTGATGATCTCTCAGTGTCTGTAGTACAATCCTCAAATGATATACGTGCTCTTCCATACTCCTTGAATATACCAGTATATCATCAATGAAGACTACCACAAACTGATCCACATACGGTCGGAATACTCTGTTCATCAGGTCCATAAAAGCTGCTGGTGCATTAGTCAAACCAAAAGACATCACCAGAAATTCATAATGACCATATCGAGTGCGGAACGCTGTCTTAGGAATATCAGCTTCACTGATCCGCAGCTGATGATAACCCGACCTCAAGTCGACCTTAGAAAAGAATTGTGCACCCTGGAGCTGATCAAACAAATCATCTATCCTCGGGAGAGGATACTTGTTCTTCACTGTCACCTTATTCAGCTCTCTGTAGTCAATGCACAGTCTCAGGGTACCATCCTTCTTCTTCACAAACAAGACTGGTGCACCCCAAGGAGAAACACTAGGTCTGATAAAACCCTTATCCAACAACTCTTGCAACTGCTCCTTCAACTCTCTCAACTCTGCAGGAGCCATACGATAGGGTGTCATAGATATAGGAGTAATACCTGGAACCACATCTATACAGAACTCAATCTCTCTATGAGGTGGTAAACCTGGTAACTCCTCGGGAAAAACATCAGGAAACTCACAAGCAACAGGAACATCTGTGAGTGACAACTTCTCCACTGACGTATCCCTAACCAATGCCAAAAACCCCTGACAACCTTTCCTCAACAACTTCCTAGCTGAAATAGCCGAAATAAGATTCTGAGGTGCTGAACTCCTGTCACCAACAAACTTAAATTCTACTTCACCAGGAATTCTGAAAATCACCTCCTTATTCCTGCAATCAACCACGGCATAGTACTGAGACAACCAATCCATTCCCAAAATAACATCGAACTCCATCACATCCAACAAAATCAAATCAGCGGGTAATTCTCTATCTCCCACGAGAACTGGACAACCAGAAAGAACAATATCGGCGTCCAAAGAATCACTCAGAGGAGTGGCAACAGACAAGGGAAAAGCCATCCTCGAAGCTTGCCAACAAGATTTAGAAGCAAAAATAGGAGAAACAAACGAATGCGTGGCACCCGGATCAAACAAAACCAAAGCATCCAGGTAACAAACAGAAAGAATACCTGCCACGACTGCATTAGATGCCTGAGCATCCTGCTGAGTCAGATGAAAAACTCTGGCCTGGCCTCGACCTCCCTGCTGACTGGTAGAAGCCTGGCCAACACCTCGGGTACCTCCTCTCGTACCTCTACCACGACTCTACTGTGGAACAAACTGAGTAGAACTCTGATGCTGAGCTGGTGGTAACTGAAATGGCATAGGTGCAGCACTAGCAATCGACTGCTGTGGGAATCGCGGAATCTGCTGCTGCTGATACCCGGGGTAAGGACACGATCTGGCAAAATATCCTGTCTGTCCGCATCTGAAGCATGTCAGTGGTGTCAGATAACACGGTCCCTGATGGACTCTACCACAAGTCTGACAAACACTGGCCGCTGATCCAGAACTACGACCACTGCTGCTGCTCGAAGCACCTGACCCAAATCTGAATGATCTACGCTGACCTCCACGACCATGTCTACTGCTCCGATGCACTCGCTACTGCTGTCTCTGACTCTGCTGAGTTGAACCTCGCTGCTGACTACTCGAACCAACATGAAAACTCGAATACGGAGTAGCCTGCAATCCACTCGACTGAACTCCCAACTGGTAATAATCAGGCATCGCTCCCTGCCTAACTAACCTCAGCTCAATCTCCTTAGCTAGCTCAATCACAGACTCGAGAGTAAGACCTGCTGTGGGCATACCAGCAAAAGCTGAACCCAAACCAGTAACATAGGTAGTAACAACGAAATACTGATCTCGCATCAGATCCTCAGCATATCTACCCAGACGAAGAAACTCTCGGGTATACTCCTCTACTGATCGATCTCCACGAGAAATGCTGGTCAATCGAAGACGATAGCTCAAACGAAGAGGCTCTGGACAAAATCTCCTCATGAATCGCTCTCGAAACTGAGCCCATGTCATCGTCATCATATAGGGCTGGATCATTTGAATAAACCAATCCAAGGCTGGTCCCTCAACAGACAACTCAACGATCATGATCCTCTGGTACTCGGTATGAGCAGTCCGAGTCCTAGTCTCAATCGCATGCAGAAAATCTAAAGGATCAGAAGTACCATCAAAAGCAATCCTGCCAACTCTGGCATAGAATAAAGCTGCCTCAGGGTCAGACATACCCTGCTGATAGGCAGGCTGAACAGGCTGAACAACTGGAGGAACAGGAACATCAAACTCAGGCTCAACAGGCTCCTCGTCCTGTAACTCTCTCTGCCTACGGCGACCTGCCGCTCCTCGAGGTCTACCTCTGCCACGACCTCTACGCCTAACTGGCGGCTCAGGAGGTAAAACCTCATCCTGAAAAGACTCATCATCCTCGGCCTCAACGACCGGTGGAGCGACACGCGCTCGCCTCCTCATTCTGAAAAGACAAACGGAAAGATTCAGACAAAACAGACAACGGAGGAATAACGCTGAAAACTACAGCAAGGAATACTCATCAAGACATACTCGAACCTAATACACTGCAGTAGTCCAACAGAAAACACAATTTTAAAACTAGGGCCACAACTCACATAACTAAGCCCTGACACAGAACTCCACTCAGAAACGAACTTCGCTCTGATACCAACTTTGTCACGACCCAAAACAGGAGTCATGACCGGCGCTAGGGAACGGGAATTCTTTCGAATCCGGAACCCGTAGCAAGCCTAAAAATAAAAAAAATAAATCATGCAATAACAATAACCATATAATATATATATGTGCAGCGGAAAATAACATCATAAATATCATAAATATTACAATATCATCCATCTCAACTGGATATAATTCAAAACTCATCACATCGCATATATAATCTCATAAGTATAATCTTTATACAAATCCAGTTTTAACATAATACATCTCTTTAAAATAAAGTACATAAAATCCAATACTGTAATTTACAGCTACTGCAGTGTCTAGATAAAATAAATAAGACTCAAGTAGACAATTTACATAAAGAAGCCGGGGCGGAAGAAATCCGGCGTATCGACCTGCTACTGAGGTCTGAGGAAGTTGACTCTCCTGAAAAATAGTCAACGGAGGGGAGTCAGACCTCACTGAGTGAATTACTATAGTATATATACATACACTCTAAGTGATAATGCATACAGTCAACAGTATATATATAATATGTATATATACAGGCAAGTTCATACAGATGCAGAAAAATCATTTTATATATTTTGTCTGAAAATCAACTTTTATGAAGGATCACATAGAACCCTAGAATATCGCAACCTCAGAAAAATAGTGTTAAACAACACTCTAGCCATACAGGCTCACTGATTCCAAATATATCCACTTAATCCATATGGACAGTAGACTGGCCCCGAGACACTAAGTCAACCGAGCTCCAGCAGTCTGACTGCCAGTGTGATTGGCCCCGAGACACTTGGTCAACCGAGCTCCAGCAATCACACCCACAAACCACATCTCACACATCCAATAATCATAATCAAATCGATATCCACAAATAGTCAGTAATAAAGCCTAAATACTATAGGCGTACCGGTACGTACTCGGTCCTAGTGCTGCCCACTAGGTAGCACGTTCTATTGATATCCTTCAGTAATAAATAATAAAACATTCATTCACAAATACATGATGCATGAATTTAAATAAATCAACAATATAAACCATATATATACCGAAAATATACCAAACATAAACCAAGTATATTTTGAGTATATATACGTCAAATAAATTCAATCAAATCATGAATTAAACTAAAAATATATTTAAAAACATTTTAAATATATTTTATTAATAAAACATGTATATAATTTATTATATACCAAAAATATACCAAAAATATACTTGAATATAAATCATGTAATTTATGCATAATTAGTCAAAATAAAACATGCATTTTCTAAATCATGCATCCTAAGCATATATATATAATATAGTAACTCACCTAATGCGCTCCACGAAACGGGTCCGACGGGCCTGGTCCACTAACCCTCGGTCTCGGCGCAACTAAACAAGAAATAATTAATCGACATCAGAATAACCCTAACAGAAATCCTAGAATTAAATCTAGAGTATTCAATACAGAATCGAAAATTAGGGTTCGACTGGATATCACGTTTTACGAGAATTCTATCGAAAATTCGGCAGAACCTCCCCTGTAAAACGGACATCTCTCTACTCAAAAGAGTAGAGCCGACCCTGCAAAGAAAATACACTTCAAAAATAACACCATAAACAATCACAACCCCTCGGTCGGACTCCAGACTACAATCTGTCGACCGGGGTCCACAAACACAGAAAATATATTCAAATATACCAAAAATATCCTTAAATCATAAAAATACATTTTATAAATAAAAATTACATAATTGACCTTGAAACACTATAAAAATCGATTAAAACTCATTTTATTTGAAAAACCGTATATTATATATATAATTGAAAATAATTCACGAAAAATAGTTTTAATTAGTTAAAAATACTAAATAATTTGTAGAAATCATTTTTATACCTTAAATAAATATTAAAACCAATTAAATTACATTTTTAGACAATTTAGGGTAAAATTACCAAAATACCCCTATATATATATATATACCTAAATTACTTCAAAAATTCACCAAAAATCATACAATTATCCAAAATTAATTTTCTCAACATATTTATCAATAATATCAATAATTAAACTCAATTAACCAATTAAATTCAATTTAAAACACAATTAACTTAATTTTACAAAATCACCTAAACTTCAATAATTAAAAATAAATACTTAGAAATTCATAAAAATTCCAAATAAATTCCTATAATTCATTTCAACACCTAATTCAACCATAAACTCCAATTTCATAATTTAAATAATTAATTTCCGAAAATTCGAAAATAATATTAAAATATTCAAAAATACCCAAAAATCCAAACAATCTCCAAAAATTCTACAAAAATTCATACATGAAGATTAAGCTACCAGGAACAACATTTGTGAAGGAAGTTTCCATGAATCATCCAAATTGAAGCTCAAAAAAATCAAAAACCAAAAGTGGCCGAAATATTCAACTCAAAACCTAAGCAATTCTAGACCGTTTTAGCTCAAACAAAAGCTAGAATAACACTCACCGGAGCTCAAGGAGAAGATAGAGACCGGCGGTGTCGAAAACGGTGGCCGGAGGAGGGAGAAACCACGTGAGGAATAGTGGGTGGTCCGGCGGGTATCCACGGGAAAAGAAAGAAGAAGAAGAAGAAGAAAAAGAAAAAGAAAGAAAAGGAAAGAGAAAAGAAAAGAAAAAGAAAGAAAAAGGAAAAGAAAAAGAAAGAAAAAAAAAAGAAAAAAGAAAAAAAAATAAATTTTAATAATTTAATAATAAATAAAATAATCAAATAATAATAAATAAATAATAAAATATTAGGGTAATAATAAACCCTAATTAAATAAATATACACACACAAGCTTTATTTAATAATTTAAAAATACGTATGAGTTCATGCAAACCCGTAAATACATTTAAAATAATTAATAATACATTGTTTACGTGAAAATTTCCCCGAAAATGAAAGTCCCGGGAAAATTTTACGTAAAATACTGAAAATAATAGACAGTAATTAAAATAGGTTTAAAATACATATCAACTCATAAAAATATCGCATATATAGTCAAAATTATTGACACTGCATATCCCGGTACAGTGTAAAAATATTTTAAAAAAAACACGGGATATTACAACTAACTAGTTAATTTATAGGTATTTACGTTAAAAATTTATTTTAAGACTTTGTTATTTTAAATTTTTATGATATATATGGATATAAGTGAGATTTTATACATATAAGAGATATATATATATAAATGTGATATATATAAATGTACATGTACATGCATAAATGTGAGATTTATATATATATATATATATATATATGTGATATATATATATACTCATGTACATGCATGTAGTATACTCAAGTTCACATATATATATATATATATATATATACCTCCACCACCGAGACTCCATCTCCGCCGTGAACCTGAGGCTCCTAGGTTTTGCTGCTGCTGCTGTTCATCTTCTTCTTTCCTTGCCAGACAGCAAGCCTTCCTCTTGCGCGCGACAGACCCCTGCCAGCTTCGTCCCTCCGCCTGTCGCTGCCTTCTGGCCCGCCTGTGTTGCCTCCATCCTCCCCATTTTTCGGTGGCAACGGGTCTCCTTCCCCTTCCTATGTTCTGTCCAACGGGTGGTGAGTGACAGCCCCTCATTCTTCCCTTTTTCTTCTCAATTTCTTTGAAGTTTCAGTAGATCTTAGGACATGTTGTAATTGTTGTTGATGATTATGTTAGTCTTGATTTTTTTTTATGGAATTATGATGGATTTTTGTGTTATGCAGAATTTTAGGTGATTTTTTTCTAGGTAATTAGTTGGTCTAGTTAGTTGTTAGTTGGATTTAAGTAGTGATTAGTTAATTAATGTTAATTGGTTGTAATGAATTGATATTTTTTTACAAAGAAAAAAAAAGGATTTTAGAAATTTTGGTGTTAATTATAAATTTTTGGTAAATTTTGGGTATCTAATTAATATTTTTATTTATTTCAAAAATTATTGTTAAAATTATGGAATTTTGATAATTGGTATTAATATTTTTATGTTATTAATTTAATAACTTAATTTATAATTTTTGTGATTTTTATACTATTTTTATAAATATTTTTTAGTTTATGTCAAATGTGATTATTAGGTTAAATTATATATATATATATATATATATATATATATATATATATATATATATGTATACTTAAAATAAATTATTAGTTGATATTATGTTTTAATTATATTTGGAAGTTTAGTTTTGAGAAAAATAATTTTTTTGATGGTCATATAATTTTAAGGAATTTTTAGTACTAATAATACATTATGTAATTTATGTATTTAGGGATAAAAATGTAATTTTACGCTAATTATAGTTAAACATATCTTTTAGTTAGTTTTATTAATATTTAAGAGGTTTAGAGGATTTTTATAAATTAATTGATATTTTTAATTAAGTAATGTTAATTTTGAATATCAAATTTCAAATATTTTATATATATATGTGTGTGTATAATACATTATTTTTGGTAATAAAAATTGAATATAAGATTGTATTTAACATGTTTGGTATAATGGTTTTAATTTAGGTTATAATTATACTTTGATAATGAAATGCAAATTGAGTTGTTTAATTTTTGAATAATTGAGATTATATGTATATTTTTAGTATATATGTATGTGTAATATGTATTTTTTGGGAAAATAAATGATATCATTTCTTGGTGTTTTGTTGAGTTGTGATCTCGGTCGGAGCTAAGTGTAGTTTTGAAAGCCGACTTGAGTATGTATGTCTGCGGTTATTAGAAGTGCATTTTCTATGCAGGTTTGACTCTATCGATGGTAGAGAGATGTCGGTTTTATAGAGGAAACTCTACCGAAATTTTGATAGATTCTCTCGTAAAACGTGATATTCGTAATAAATTTCTACCGTTAGTTAGGCTTTGTCCTGTTTATAGAGTCTTGTCCAATTTTCCTCGAGTCAGCCTGCAATTTCACTGTTTTGTTAATTTTCAATTTTTATTTCATAGTCATGTTTAAAATCGATATGTTAATTTCTTTTCTAAAGCATATCGGAGCAGAAGTCGTGAGATCGAGGCAGACGCGCGGTCATCAGCTTTCTCATTCATCTTGTAAGTCGATAATATGATCTGTGCGTTTGTTTTATTTAAAGATGCATGCACTCATATTTTTATGTTAATATTATATGATTTATTTAATTTAATGCTGCTATTTAAGGTTTAAAACACATTTTATTTATTTAAAAATCGATTTTGAGAAATTTTGATAGAACGGGCTACCTAATGGGCTTCACCAAGATCGTGTGCACATGGTAGATATTGAGAGGTGGATCCGAATTATATGACTGGTGAATGTTAAACTGGTACGGGTGCCTCGGTTGATGCCTTTGCTCTCGTGGACCGTCAGTGATTGTAAGGTTACTAATAGACTGGGATGGGTGCCTCGGTTGATGACCTAGCTCTCAGGGACCACTAGTGCCATATATTTGGATTAAGTGAACGACTGCGACTTGGTGCCTCGGTTGATGTCTTTGCTCTCGGGGACCGACAGTCTAGCTGGAATAAGTGGGCCCAATTGGCCATTTAGGATTTTGGGTTTAGGGTTCTACCGAGATTTTTCAAAAGCTATATCTATATATTATAAATTATTTTTACTATCACTATATGGTTTTCAAACCGTACAACTCTTATTATTGACTTACTCAGTGAGGTCTGATTCCCCTTAATTTATTTTTTTTTCAGGAGCCTGGGAATTTGACCTCAGACTGCCTCCACACTGGATTTTTTCATCACCGGCCATTTTATGTAGATCATTGTAAGCTGTACTGTTGTAATATTTTAGGAAGCTGCAGTAGTAAATGTACTATGAATTGTATGACTTAAGAGTATTTGTGTATTTTATTTATATGCACCACGTTTATGTATAATGATTTAAGTTTGATTTGGGATATGTGACGCTGAGAATATTTTATTTATGTATTCAATTATATTTTAATTTTAGAAAAATCAATTTGATAATGTGTTTTATTTTAAAATAAAGTTTTATATTGTAAGGTGTTGTTTATCTTTTCTTTAAGATTTATTACGGATTTCGGGAATCTTATATCTTTTCATTCCCTAATGCCGGTCACGTACCCTGAAATTCGGATCGTGACAAATTTATTGTTTATTTTTTTCTTGGTTTGTTAGCTTTGCCCATACCGTAATATCGTATCGTATAGAAATTAAAATTAAATGGTTACATGCATGCGCCAGCATCCACAAAAAGAAATAAAAATAAACGTCATATGGCTCCTGCAGCATACAAAAACTTGGAAGAAGACGGCCACAGCTTGCCATGCCTAACGTGATCCATTACATAAGAAAATACAGCTGTTTGTTCTTCATATATATGCAAATGGGTGTGTCTATGTGTATGGCTCATAATTCTAAACTTTCCATATACATAAATTTTAGTACTTACTATCTTTTTAGAAATATAAATAAATTAATTATTAAAACATTTTTATATTTCTATTTAAATTAAATTAAATTAATTAAATTCCAGGAGTTCTTGATCGTATAAACATTATAAATTAATTTTTGGTATAAAAAAGTTAATTAATCTTAATTAATTACATTTATATGTTCATAGATATTGATATATGGACCCAATACTCTTCAAGTTCATGAAATTATATATTTCACTTTTTTGTTTTTTTTTCCTGAGTAAGATTCAAAATGACTTATTATAAATTTCTGATGAACAATTTCTTGACGATATCGTTCATATTAAATATGGTAAGTAGAGAGGTAGTTCAATGGCCTTGTCTCTTTTTAAGTAAGGGTCAATTTACCCTTGAACTTTTCACCTAAAACTAAACAAGTCATTTTGAATCTTTTATGGCCAATTTAGCCACTGAATTTTCCAATAAAAACTAAATTATCTATAAATACTATAATTAGTTCCTCATTTTTTGATAAACAAACAAAAAGAACCCTAACAAATTACAAATACTACCATAATATTTTAAAAAATAAAATTAATTTCTAGATGAATAAAAATTTGATATTTCAACACTACTAAAAATTATTGGTGAATACTAAATTTGTATATTTATATAATACATTATTACATTTTAAAATGTTACAAGTTATAAATGAATTAAATGTAATTATAAATTTAAATTTTCAATAAAAAAATTATTATTAAATTAAGGACTTATTTTTCAACTGTTTAAAATATTGTGGAGATATTTATAATTTATCAGGGGGTCTTTTTATCTATTTGTCAAAAAATAATGAGCTGATTATATTATTTAGGGGTAATTTGACCTCTACTGATGACTAAATTGACCCTAAAAGTTCAAAGTGGCTTACTTAACCCTGAATGAAAAGTTCAGATGACAAATTGATCCTTATGCCAATATCTCTCTGCTTTCATTTTTATAAAACTAATGTTCATTTGACTTGCAAAAGACACTCTTTTTTATTATGCAATTTGGAAAAAAAAAAAAAAGTTGTGTTATTCATTGATATATTAATTTTTTTTGAAAAAAAAATTATAAAAGTTCAATACATAATACCTAATTTTTTTTTTATCTAAACTATTAATATTTAAAACTCACTGAATTTTAACTATTATGATTTGATTCAAATGAGATTGTGAGGATAATAAAAATCACCTAACAATTAATTTATGTGACTATATATCAAATGCTGTTTAACTACCAACTAATTTTCAAATGATTATTGGTGGTTGTCCGATGTTTTTAAGTGAATATAACTTTTGAAGGATTTGAAATGCTAATTGTAACTAAATATTAGTTGATGGTGTAGAGCTCAAAGACCTTAATTAATCAATTTGAATTAAAAAAGAAGCAAGTTGGTGTTTGCTAGCTACTTGTTATATTACATATAAAAATTTGCAACAACATTATGTGTTTGGATACAAGTATTAAATTTAAAATTTTAGATTTTAAATATTAAAATTTAAATATAAGGATTATGCTTATTAATTATATATCATTTTAAATTTTTATTAATTATATTTTTAAATTAATTGTAAATTTGTATGATATATAAAAATTTATATAGTTCTTTTAAAAAAATTTAATTAAAATTTATATTCATATTTAAATCCATTATATTCAAACATAACATTAAAGTATTGATAATTTAACCTCAATGAGAGGGATTAAAGAGAAGTTGACTTTTTTCCTAAAAAAAAAAAGAGAAGTCGACTCTTAATTACTAAGAAGAATTAAAATCCCATATTATACAACTTCATGACACCAAGTATTAATCCAGTTGTAATTCAAACAAAAAAAAAAAAAGTATTAATCCAGTTGACATATATCTATCTTTAGAATAAGCAAAAAAATGAATCAACAAGCTTTGTGAAAAAAATAATTGTTGCAATGCATTAACTAAATCATGAAATTGTCAATTAATAATAGTGGTATGATTAATATTTTCAGTTGTGAGATGAAAGTTTTGAATTCAAATTCTCACAACTATCATGCATCAATATTGATAAAAATTATCACTTTCATGATAAATGTTAAAGTAAACACACTGCTTATTGGATTTTTTTTTTCATAAATTAAATGGTTAGATCTAAACACCGTAAGAGGAGGAAATAGGAAGGTGGGGGTTCGATCTCTTATCTTCTCAACTGGATATCCATATATTTTGTCACTTGAACTATTAATAGGGTATGACTTATTGGATTCTACTGGAAACAAAAACTTAATCTCAAAATGTAGTAATTAATAATTAATTAAAAACTCATTTTAATTAAGATATTTTTCTTCCTTCTCTTATTTAATTTATACATAATTATATATGCGTACCCACATATATATTTTCCTTGAAGTGGTGTATATATATATATTTAATTGATTAACAGTTGCTTCCAGTTTGGGGATAAAAATAGGGTTGAGTTTTTAGCATGACTACATGCAGTGTTTGAGAATATAATGAAGTCAATGCTCATTGCTTAAGAGATTAACGTCTTACATATGATAAGGTACATTATTCTGAATGATTTATTTATGGTACAGTACATGCACACATATCATATCTATATACCTCTGCAAGAAAGACTTTTCACAACTTAATTAATTGATTGTCTCCTCAATAATTTTAATTTAAAACTAAGCTTATGTTAACTAGTACTATGATACTGTGTATTTTAATTGTTATATATATTGTTATTAGTGACAATTGATGTTGATATCAATCACATAAGGCCTCCATTCTAATTACGAATTAAGTATATATATAGAGAGGAACAGAAATTAAATGGGTTTAATAATCCATTCTCCATACAATTTTTTCAACACCAAAGAAGGAAGGATCCCTTTACTAAAGTCTAAGGGCACATATACACAATTTATTATAATTTTATTAAATAAAAATCAATGTACCCTTACCATCAAAACAATTAATTAATTTAATTTATTGCTTCACGAAATAAAAATAAAAATTAATTTTATATCTAATATAGTGCAAAGTATCTCCTAATTACACCTATACATGTATATTATACTAATAATTGTAAATTGGGATCCGTTGGTAAAAATTGTTGTTGTTTAAGTAACGTTCTAAGTGATAATCAGTGGTGTATTTAAACGTGTTAAATTAATTATTAGTAGATTTTTACTTTTTTTATAATTCTACTTTGATTGAACAAGTATTTTTCTTTTTTTAATAAAAAATTAGAAGTTAAGAATTAGAAAGCATACCCAAACATCTCATTTAGGTTGACATACTCCTAACATTAGCATTAATATCACACTTATGTTGTCCAACAAAATAAATTAAAAGGATAAAAATTACAAATAGCATGCAAACCTTACAAAGCATAAGCGTAGCAAAATTGAAAAAATCTTTGCCTACTAAAATCATTACAGATAAACTGAAAATAAAATGATGGATAATACGTCCACCATTGAAAGGAAGAGTGCAAAAATCCATAATTAAAGTAAAATAAACTTTAAATCCAGGTGATTTAAACTTTCTCTGTATATTATTAAAAGTTATAAAAAAATCTTAATTTTAATCTTAAATATAATCTTTTATCTTAAATTTTCATCTTTAAATGAAACTATGGCTAGATCTGTCTATTTTATAGTTCTCTTAACTCATTCACGGTGATACTTTATGTTTTAATTTAGAGATCTGCTAGTTGTGAAGATAATCTTGCATGCAAAAATACTATTATTTACAAGTAAAATAGTTACATTTTCTTTAAATTTCCTAAAAAGAATTCTTTGTATACATTTAACAAAAGAAAATAAATGATGCATATTTTTTTTTAAAATAATCTTAATACTCTCTCTATTCCAATTTAATTGATGTTTTAGGCTAAAATTTTTATTCCAATTTGTTTATTGTTTTAGTTGACCTATACATTTTAGCTACATTTTTTCCTATCTTACCTTTATTTAAATTTTTGTCCTATTTAAAATAAATAATTGGTTGAAGGAATTATTATAAATGTAGTATAATATTTTATACATATACTAATCATATTCATTAATTTAAGTGTATAATCCTTAAACATCAATTAAATTGGAATAGAGAGTGTAAGAAATTTAAATAATTTTTATTTAAAAAAAGAAATTTAAATAATTAAATGTAATTATTAACAATTCCTTATTTCTAAAACATTTTTCATTTTGTGCTTGGGGTTTGCATGTGTAATCATAAAATGAAATGTATGCAATATTTCTTTTTCTAGAAGAAAAGTGTGCAATATAATTTTTTTATATTAACTTATGTAATTTGGAGTTTAATTCTTAATCAAAATACTTTTTACTATTCTACTGGTGGACCGCTTTATTGACAGCAGAGCCCAATTGTTTGACCCCCTAAAAATGCTTAACTATAAAGCTATTATAATATTTAATTTCATATAGAAAAAAATGGTATTCTAGAATAATGTTGACAAATTTGCTCCTTAATTAATCATATGTTGCCCAGCATTAATCTTAGGCCTCTTTTAATTTTATTAAAAAAAATGTAAATGACGTTGTCTTTTTTGGAATTTTTGTTTATTATGTCTTTATAAAATATAAAAATTACAACCTTTAATTATTTATATTAATTTATTTTAATATAAATAAATCTTCACATTTAATTTTATTATTAAAATACGAGTTCAATTTCGAACAGATTATTATTATTGTTGTTATTCTTATTATACATTTATTTTTTTATTTTAAAAAAATTAAATAAATAAATGGCCCAATGGAACTATGACTGATTAGAAAAATGAATTTAATGATTAACATGGTTTAAGTGAGATTAAAGAATTCATCCTTCTACATTTATTAACCCACATCCTTCACTTCAACATAAAAATTACTTCCAAATGGGTATAGAATGTGTGATAGTACAAGTTTTTACATTTTTAATGAGATAGATTATTATTTCATAAAACAAGTTGAGGTATAGACAATTAATTCTCATCTTCTTTATATCAATGTTCTTCTAGTTGTCTTTACAACTAAAGATAATTATTTATAATGGAGAAAAACATCATTACCTACAAGGAAAAAAAAAATAAAAAAGGAAATCACAGAAGTTGAAATTCTAGTTAATGACAAATATATAATTATCCAAGTTTTAAAAAATTGCCACTATCATTGCCACAAAGAGATGCTTTAATTTAAGTAAAATATTATATCTATATGCATGCTAGCTAAATTGACATTAATATAGAGAAGTGCTCCAAGTTATTAGATAAGAAAGTGCATCATCAATTTGGTGAAAACCCACCACCAAAAAAAAAAAAATGCAAAAAAGAAATCCACCACAAAACGGCATTTTAATGGAAACAAAGACTTGGAGTAAGATTCCAATTAATTATGATGGATTAAGACTTTTTGTGAAAATTTTTATTTAATGGTTCTATATGATCGATCTTATGTTCATGTCTAATACAATTTACAACATAAATTTAATTATGTATATATAATCTTTAAACTTTTCACGTTGTTGGTTTAATGATCAAAATAATCTAATTTCATTCAGGATTAAATTTTTTCTATTTTATAATAGTGAAAAAAATGAAAATCCCCACAAACAATTAATCATTTAAAAATTTCCTTGTTGCCTATTTTAAACTAAGATTAGAGAATAGACATTGTAACCTTAATCAGTTCAATTCTTTTGTCTTATATATATATATATTAGTAGTTATACAAGCAAATGTCAGTATAAGATCAAATATGCTATTATTTTCCTTGCTGTTTTTTAGTGCATAAAAAAAGTCAGATAAAGATATAAGTTCATGGCCTGCTCAATAATAGCAGTAATGATGTAAAACCATATGTAATTAAACTCCAACCTCCTCATTCTTCAATTGACTTGTTCATATCAAAATTTGTGAAGAGGATGAAGTGTGAAATATTGAATTCTAATCTTCAATCAATTAAATTTTCAACTACTGAATTAATAGTCTAACGAAATTAGCACTATCAAATAACACGCATTAATCGCATCAATCAAATAGTAATATGTACATGAAAAAAAAATATATTTTTTATCTGAATTATCAATTGATAGAGTTTACATGACTTTAATTAATCTAATTCAACTATAATTAAATTATAAAGTTTTATAATTTGAATATAAAACATAATTTAAGTAAAAACAGTCTATATCAATTGATTTTAAACATTTATCGATTATTGGTTACATTTTAAATAATTTGACTATTTAAAACGTTCTTAAAATGCAATTAAACTGTAATGCATAACAAATTATATAATAGTCCTAGACCATTATTTAGTTGGAAAATCAAACCAATTATATTAAAGCAAGTAAGAAAATAATTAATTAATTATAATATATTATTTTTTAAAATTATGAAATGATGGGTTCACCCATTTCTTTTTAGGTATTTAGATTATTTCTTTTTGATGAGTTGTTCAACTATTATTGGATTAACTTTCCAACTAGACATGGTGAGTTGGTGGTTCTAGATTATTGTATAACTACATTGCACAAGCTGCAAGTGAACGAGGTGAGCTTAAAATCATAGAATAGAAAATAAGTTAATTAATGTCAAATTGCATTTATTAATGTAACCTTCTATAGCATGATCTCATATGATTGTACAAAAAATATATGAAGTTTAGCATGTCTGAAAGTAACGTTCTTTTACTAATATTATTACCAGTATTCGATACCGGTCATTTATGAAATTGATAAAAGGAAGAACAGCAAGATCCTTTCCACTGCATTTATGACAACAATAACATACAATCACTGAGTGCCAAAACTATAACTTCATCGTGGGCTATAATGTATCAGCAATCTCTTTCAACAGAAGATATGTATTGTTCTGTTTCATTTTCAATTGTTGTCCTTCATTATTGCCTTCTTCCTCCCAACTTAAATCTAAATTGATCTTTTAGGGTAGCTTTTCTAGAGGAAAATGAATTTATTTTAGGGTAAATTACAATCATCCTCTTGAGATTTGTCTTAATTTACTAGTTCATTTTTACGTTCTCAAAAGTCAACCAAATAACCTATCATATTTGATTTTATAAACAATTTCACCCTTCTATTAACTATATATCCCCTCATATTTTTAATAAAAATATCAAACTTGAGGGGTGGTTAGTAAAAGGAGAAAGTAGTTAATAAAATCAGACATAAGAAATTTATAAGTTGACTTTCGAATATATAAGGATGAACTAATAAATTTAGCCAAATATCAGGAGTGATTGTAATTGTCCCTTTATTTTATGCGAAACATATGCAAAATTTTAGTCATATATACAGGTATCATCTACCAATGTAACTTCAAAAAAAAAAAAATTATCATTATCGATATCTATTAGTTTAAGTAGTAAGAAATTTAAATTTTCTTAAATAAGATCTTTAAGTTTGAATATTATATATGGAAAAAATAAATATTATAAGAATTTTATCGCATTTATAGTTCTATTCAGCTCAAATTTTGAAAATAGTTGAAATTTTTATAGCTATAAGATATTGGGGCACAAGGCTAAAAAAAAAAGTACTAAGTGTAAACAAATGTGAATAGTGTTACGGGGGAAATTTTTTATTATTAGATTCATGGAAAATACTGGATTAAATACTGTAACTTTTACACTTTTATTACTTGTTGAAGACAGTTATAAACAAACAAAAAATAATAATTAACTGAGGAAGGGGAACCAGTCAAGAGTCGAGTGAGAAATTAGGAGGTGGCTGTTCAAATCCCCCCTCCCCCTCCCCCTCCCCCTCCACCTCCATGACCCAAAAGTCAAGTGAGTAATTTACAAAGTCTAAACTATCAAAATCAGCAAAGAAAATTCTTCACCAGAAAATTGAAAGAAAAGTATAAGGGCCGAGTTAGGACTATTGCGCAGGCCTGCCATGGTTTACCAAGCATTCTATATTTTCAATGGTGATGCTGGCAATTGACAAGAAAGAACCTTTTTTACCATGCAGGAGTCTACATTAATCAACATCATTGAAACCAAATGTTCAAACAGTCAGAATTTTATATATTTCAGCACTCTGAAAAATAAAAAAACAGGCCTGTTTCAATACAAAGATTTAGAAGATGAGACCTGATGAGTCCATATTGACTGATATAGCTATTACAAGTTTCCAATACATTGACAAAATTGCTAAGATGTTCATTTCAGAATCTTGAACAAGTCATACCCCGTGTTGGGCGCAAATTCTAGCTAGATAACCTTTATTATCTCAGAGCGAAAAGAAAAAAAATGCAATACAAGTTGAAATATGGAGTTTCAAACTCATAAAATAGAGTGAAAAAAGCTTAACAGATACCTGCCTCTACAAGAATTTCTCAATGCTGCTAGTTAGTGTAGTTTTGGAAACAGCACCAAGAACTGTATCTTTTTTCTCACCATTGACGAACATCAAGATTGTTGGAACACTTCGGATGCCATATTTGCTTGCAGTGAAACGACTTTCATCAGTATTCAATCTAAAGAAGTTCAATTTTCCAGCATATTGCACTGATAGTTCAGCTACTATGGGATGCATCACTCGGCAAGGCCCGCACCAAGGGGCCCAAAACTCTACCAGAACCGGTCCATCAGCTTTGAGGACTAGTGCCTGCCATGTTGCATCAGTTACTGTAGGAACTGAAATTGGAAAGTCAAGGAACGATGTCAATTCAAGAGATGAATCATATAGCATAGAGAAGTGATCATGGTGCAGATGGAGAATAATTACATTCTGCAATAAAGAAAACTACATTTGAAAAAGCCCAAAATTATAACTATAGAGTAGCGTTAGTCTTGATCTAGTAACTCTCACTTTCCCCCAACAAAAATTCAGGATTTTATCTTTGAATGTTCAAGTAAACTTGCCAAATATTTTTCATTCATTTTATTTTGACAGCAAAACATTTCTGAGCTTCTGCATACATCAGAAAAGTTCAGATAATGGACCCCATACAAAGGTTTAGAAACCCATTAGCATCTGAATATCCAAGGCTGAAAACTCTACGCAATACTTCAATTACTAAGCGTTTCCCGGTATCAGTATTCCCTTTTCCCATGTTTGTACTACCTAAACATTTCAGTTTAGAAGGTAAATACTTCAATTAAAAGCAGTTCCCCCGTATCTATGTCCCCATTTTTATATCCCCGTATCCGTGTTCATGCAACTTGGAGAAAAACCAATTAGTTTCCCATAAATTCAATCACACTATACTCTTATTACACAGCATAATAAACTCAACTGCATTAGAGAACTATTGACAAGGTTTTTAATATGTCAGAAATCAAAAGGATGAGAGATGCTAGCAACTGCCTAACCTTATTAATGTGATCATTTGGAGTTTGAATCACACCAAGGTGCTATTGTTGGGTCAAGATTTCACGTTGGATAGGTCTACATCTCTATATAAACACACAGGCACACACAAACTACATAAACTACCTGCTGAACCACCAAAACTAAAAGATAAATTCATTGTTTCCAGATGTGCAAACTAAATAGGATTTTTAGATTTGTGCAAGAGACTGTAGAGAAACTCAAGGCGTTTTTTTAGATTCTTGTTCTCCTATAGGTAGAACTAAAACTTTGGTAGAATGTTTCCAATTTCAAACAGTATATTATTCAAAGTGCCAAATGTTAAATAACTTAGAAGTCATAAATGGTTAATCCACACAAATTGAATCTCATTTCCATATGGTACATTCAAAGACATGGGAAAACAAAACAAGATGGCCCTGCAACGGATATTAATCAGGTGACTTACATTCCATGAATACATTCAGATTCAGCTATGCATGCGAACATCTAATAAGAAACTTACTGCTGTAACTAGGAAGATTATGAAGTTTGTCGAGCTTGAGCCAGCATAGAACAGATGTTAAAAGCATAGGAAATCATAAGAACACGGAATCATACACTCCACCATCTTCACTTTGAGGTAAAAAAAAAATATAATTAGGAAGAGGAGGGCTAACATTCAAAACACAGGCCTGCTGCTGCAAGCTCAGCATGGCCTCTGTAACAAACCAGGACTACATTGAAGACATGGCGGATGTGGTCTCACACCAGAATAGCAGTAATGTCTTTTTTTCAAACATTTAACTCGGCATAAATTGCAGTTGCCTGGCATACCGAGCAAGGATGTGGAAGGATGAAGATTATACATATACGTGCATGTGTATGTGTGTGCAAATCAACTAATTAGCACAACTTTTGAATCTGATGAACGAAAATAAATTTCGAGTCAGGTTAGGCTTATAATTTTCAAGCCAACACGCCCAGCTTGAGCCTGAGTTGGTCCTAAAACATCAGCTTAAGCAAGCCAGCATACCTATGCCAACAGTTCCACAACATATTCTATGATCGAAAATCTACCAACGACTAAGCCAACTGTGTAGATCATGGTGTTAAAAAATTCATGAATCAAGTCGAAATTGGAGCCAAATTAGGTCTTTATATATCAATCCTAAGCTACACTGAACCAAAAAAAATCAGACGACACTACTAGCTCTACATTTCCTTTGTTGCTAAACAGTAATAAAAGGAGCAATCTTTGGCAGCTACTCAAGGTTGTGGACAAACATGAAATGCTAATAGCTAAAAAAAAAAACACATTAATTTGAAGAAACCAATAAAAAGAAAACTTACAATCAACTACAGTCTCCTGAGCTTGACAGACAACGCGTGGACGAGAAAACCTAGCAGAGTTAAAGATCAAAGGCAATTTAGAAGGCGGCAACTGGGCCCTCAAGGCTCTGAATTCAGAGGAGAAGGAGTTGAAGGAAGAAAGGCGGCCGGCGGGGGCTGAGAGAGGAAGATAAGGTGTACGGTGGAGGGAAGAGGAAGAAGCAATAGTAGCAGAAGAATGGCAAGCAGCAGCCATTGCTATTATTATATTATTATTTTCTTTTTATGAAAAGTTCAAGAAAGCATTTAGCCTATTTATTACAAGAGAAGCAGCAGCAGAAGAAGAAGTTTAGGAGAGCTTTGGAATGTTAGATAAACGATAATGGAGAGACCGAAACAACAGAATTACAATTGGAAGGTTCAGAGTGTTGCGTTTGAAGATTAGCTCAGAAATACAGCAAAAGCAAGTTTTCTGTTAAAAACATTGATTTGGTTGGCACTATTATTATATAGTTTTTGTGAATTGTATTAAAAAATTTTAAAACAAAATACTAAATATTTTTAAAATAAAAATAAAATATTATGTTGTTCTTGTAATTTTTTTTATATGGATTTAATATCTATAATTAATATTTGTAAAAATAGATGATAAAATTTGTTATAGTTCGTGATTTTTTTTTCATTGGAAATTAAAATTTCTTTACCATTTAATAAATGAGAAAAAATAAATACAATAGTTTTAGAGGGTAATAATAATAAAAATATATAATTATAATATATTTTTTTACTTGACAGAACAATTTTGAGCTGTATAGACAGTCATTCTATGTTTTTTTTTTTAATTTTGAGAGACATAGACGATAATACTATTATTAAGTTAAAGTTAAAATCTTAAGAAATTAATTAAGATTAAAATTAATTTAATTACTGTTATCATCAGAAAAGAAAAAAATTACTGTAAGTTACAACAAATTTTGTTACCTTAATGATAAACATATATATATGAAATCATAAATATCGTCGCCTTAATGGTATAAATATGAAATCATGAATATTGAATTGTCAAAAAAAATTCTTAATGCTTCGGTTAAAAAAAAAAAAATCGTAATGCTAAAATATTTAAATGTATTTAATGGCATTTTACCAGCCGGAAAATGATTTCAGGTACTTTTGTGAAATCGAAATTAAAGGATAAAGATTATTAAGTGATTAAAATTGAATTGGGTATTATAATGGCATGTAGTAAAAAATATGGGTACCTTCTATGCAAATTACCCTTTCTTTTTTTTCCTAAAAATTTCGTGAATAAAACGCTCCGTATTACACCGAAACGCAAACCAGCTGCGATGCGAAAAACCCATAAAAAACCACCATGTTCCCTGCAACCGGAGCCTTCAGCTTCAAAAACTTACTTGCAACTTTCGCTTTCTGCTCCAAGACCCACATGGAGTCTCCACCCAGAGGCCTAAACGCCACCATTTTGAGCCGTGCTTCGTGTTCTCCTTCAAGTAAAGCTGATTTCAATGGCACTGCTGATGCATCTATATCGCTGCAAGAATGGCAGGGATGGGGCACTGCCTCGCCTGTACCGGCAAAGGTTTTGGCAATCGTTGAGGATTTGAATCTTTTGCAGAAAAATATTGATGCCCAGATGAGTTTTGGTGGAAATGGTGGCAAACTTCAGGTAATTTAGATAAAAGATTTATGTTTGATTGCTGAGAAAGTGAAGGGAAAGTGACTTGGATTTATGTGCAATTAGCAGTAGAATTTTTTTCATGCATTTAATTTAGTGTATAGAAGCTAAGCTTGAAGCAAATTCAGGTTCTTTTCTAAATTTTGATCTAACAATTGTAAGTTAGGAAGCCTTCAATTTGTTAGTGACCAAGTAAAATTCAATAAAGCACTCCAATTTTTTACAATAGCTGAATGTTGCTTTGTGGTTATTTTTTATTAGCTGAATACAGCTGCAGCTGGATGTGTTTCCTATAAAGGAAAGTTTCTCATTTCTTGTATTGTGTAAATCAGGGAGAACTTAAAATTCAAGAAGACAAGAAACACAGAGCAACATATGAGGGTTTAGGTGATTCTGAGCAGAAGCTCATGTTCTTTTCAGCTAGACAAATAGCATGCCGTTTGCTTGGAAGTAGAGGTTATCTTTGCCAGAAGGTATATAATTTGCTTTCAGTGGCACAATAGTGTGAAAGATTCCTTATTTGCTTAAGTAGAGTTTCTGAAAGTACGAGTAAGCATTTGAAAAGGAGTGGACCATTCCATTTGATATATTTGTATTTCTGCTTATTGGAATTCTTTTGGTTTGCAGTGTTGGCTTCCTCTAGAAGAAGATTGCATGTGTTCAAAAGTCAAGCACTCCTCTCTTTGGTCTGGTATACGATTCTGGTTGTATATGCATCCAAAGGTTTAACATGTCATTTTACTCTTTAGTTCCCTTAAGCTCTGAATGATGTTTTGTTCCTTTTTGTAATCAACATTTGTCCATCAACTGCATCACAGGATTTTCTACGACAAAACAACACTGGGAAATTGTTATGGCAGGTATTTGGAGTCCAATCAGCTACTTTGTGCCTTTTCGGCATTCCTGAACAAGAGGACCTAATGTGGAATGCATTCAAGCTTGCAGGTCCCTTTTCATCCATAGGCATTTCATATACTTTGCAACACAAGAATGTTCATGTCCTAGACATTTGTAATGCCTACTATATGAGAACATATATTCATTTACATTGAAAAACAAATAGAATTTTGAGGGAATTGCCCTTGATTCTACAAATCTTCATCAACTTACAAGCTAATGTATCTGATATAATAGTGTAAATCATGTTTAATGTGTACAAAGACAGTGTGGCTGTGTAATCCTCTATTTTCATATTCAAAGTCTTGGAGCCACTTTGTTCTGATGTGTTGCATGCCATTGCAGGAAAACAAAAGGTTTGGTGCCTTTACCCCAACAAGAATGCAGTTACAAAGTCTGTTCATGATGCTTTTGTTCAGCGATCTTCTTTGGATATAGAGTGCTCTCCTACTATGGTGCTCCTTTACAACAGCAATATTACATGCTTTTTTGTTTTTGTGCTTATATTGCAACTTCTGTATTTACTTTGAAGTGTTTATGTGCAACCAAATAGCATAATTGTCAGATGGGCTTTCTTCTCTCTCTGTTTGAAATATCATTTTTTTCTTTCGGTTCAAGTAGGTGGTAATTTTCATGTTGATTTTACTGCACAGACTACTGAAGGCAAAACTCTGAATTTTGTCTTGATTGATGGTACATGGAGTAACTCTGCTGCAATGTTTAGGCGTTTGAAAGTAATAACTTAAAGTTTGTACTTTGTTCCTATTCTGTTTCACTATTTTGCATGGAAAGGCCTATCTGCTATAAGTAATATTGATGATAGAACTTAGTAACCAAGTTTATATATCATGGATTTAGTTTTCTTACTGTCCCCTAGCAATTACTGAAAAACTTTTATTGCATATGCAGGAACGAACAAAGTCAATTTGGGGAGAAGAGGATCTTCCTTGCATTTCCCTGGTTACCGGTGCATCTACGATGCATAAACTTAGGTGAGATTTATGAGTATGACATAGTTAAATTGTCTCATGAGAAGCTTCTTTCCCATGCCATCTGTATTCACATTCCCAATTCTCATTTATAGTCTCTTCCATTTCTGTTAAGGCACTTTCATATTAAACATAATGGCAACCATCGGTGGTGTTTTTGGACAGACCTCAGCCATCATGGGATCGCACCTGTACAGCGGCTGCAGCCATTAGCCTCCTCTCTGAGATGCAAAATCTTCCAGAATTCAGTTCCTATGAATTGGATAAACAGGCTGAAGCATTAGAGGATTCCTTAGTTGTTTTATTAGAAGCACTAACAACTCGACGTCTTAGAATGGGTAGGTCAATAACTCGTAAAGTGAGGCACAACAACAGTATCCATCAAGGGCCAGGCAACTACAATATTCGTTAACAGTGGGGCTAGATGTTCTAACTACAGAGGTTTTGTTATACAGAGGTATATGACAAAATTAACACACCACATATATGCTTTGTGATCGAATTATTGGCAAAATTGGCAACTGAATTAGTCTTTTCTATTATTGTAATCAAATGGTATATGCTTTTGAAGCTAACACGGGTCATATGCGCTGCCATTTTACAGTTTATAACCTCAATTTACGGCAATGGTGTGGAATGCTCGAAATGCGAGAGGAAAATGATGCCATGTAGAATACACATTCAGTCTGAAATTCACCAAGCAGCCTTGACAAATTCACAAATTTTACAATTGCAACACTGCTACTATTGTTCAACAACTGTAACTTCTTTGGACAGAAATATCTGATAATTTTGGGTTGCTTCTTCATTTGTCTTGGGGTATCTGTGTTTCTTTGTGCCCTTCATGTCTAAGACCTGGAAAGAATTCACCGTCTCCTTATGCCCTATTTGGACGAATTCACAAAGAAGCAGAACGTGGATGAGAACTCAAGACTCTTAGTTGTTCTTTTTTCTTTTTACATAAGTTTTGGATTTATTTGGAAAAATATCTGCACCAAAAATATCTGACATTCACATCATGAACTGCCTACCTTTTAAATGCATAAAATACCTTCAATCTAATTGATTAAATTATTGTATGCAATTTTAGAGTGAAAACTCGACATCAAATATATTCAGTAAAAGCACCTTGTATTTGGTGCAAAGATTAGGAGAAATTTTGAGTTCCAATATTTAATGAAATTTTCTACTGTTATAAAAGGGAAGGTTGCCTCACCGAAAAGGGCTATTTAGTTATTAATTGTTGGAATATATCCTTTCATCAACACTAACATGTGTATCGGGTCGTAAAATTGTGATAAAATATTTTTTTAAAAAAAGAAGTTCGTACCCCAAATATGGTGGAGGAGGAACTTTTTTGATATTTTATGAGTCCGTAACAATAATGTTATTATCGGAACCTGTAACATTAATAATTATTCTTTCAAGACGATATAATGGTCCAAAAATTAAAATATTTTCGTATGATTTGTATCTCGCACTATAAATGCACTAAAATTTTTGTTGTGTTAGCCAAAATGACAACCTTTTTCTTTTTAAGTGGTTTTTTTTTTTCTGTTGCCACTAAAACCAAATTTCATGCAACAATTTTCTCTCCTCCGCTTCTCTTTTATCTGCTTTGCTAAAAATGGCAACAAATCAAGAACACAGACCAAAGCCAACAATTTTTATCTTAGTGGCAGAAAGGAAAAAAAGGGGGCAGGCTATTGCTAGTCTCAACTCCATTGGAGATCAATTTAGATCTCCAAAAGGGGAAGAAAAAAAAATTAAAATAAAAAGAAATAAAAACCATTAATGTTTTAAAGAAATGGCATGTAAATATAGTTCATGGTTTTGTCTCATTTTCTTGTTCATGTTCTTAACTGCACTTGCCACCTCTTCCTCTTCCATTTCCTGTAATAAATTCCCTCTTTCTATTAGCCTCTTTTGTTTAAATTGTAATCCGCTATTTTGATTCTGATTACTTTTTTGGTTATTTATATACAGATGATGCACTTCATGTTCATGAACATTTTGGCCGTACCCTTCTTCAGGTCAAGAAAGGTTACTTCTTGTTTCTTCCTCTCTTTTGTTTTTATTGTCTATATTTTAATAATTACACATTAAAAATCCATTTTTTAAGCAAGAATTGTTGTGGCTTTTTGTGGGTTTAGGTTAAAAATTTGTGTAGTATGATTTTTTTTTTTAATTATAAGGTATCTTTATTCCATATTGGATATAAAATTAATTTCTGTTCGTATTTGGTTGTTAATATTGGACCAAAAAATTTGACCTGGAGAATTAAAAAATGAACCTCCCACTGTGAAACATGCTCATGAAGAAATTCAACGGGTTCTATACCATTGACAAAATTTTTTGAGTTAAATTTGTTGTTTTTTTTTTAGTACTTTAAAGAGTATCCAGATTAGGAGCCTAATGACCAGTTTTTTTCTTAAATGACATGCAGAGTGCAATGTGAGCTTTGAGAATTTGGACTATAGTGTCCTGACAAACAATTGCAAGGGACCTCAATACCCAGTCAAGGCATGTTGTGGGGCATTCGTACAGTTTGCTTGCCCTTATGCAGAAATCCTTAATGACAGAACTAATAACTGTGCTGAAACCATGTTTAGCTACATAAATCTCTATGGAAAATACCCTCCTGGCCTGTTTGCCAATGAATGCAAAGGTGATAAAGATGGTCTTAGCTGCGATGATGTGAAAAATTCTACTACTACTTCAAGTGGTATTCAAATTGGTGCTACTCAATCTTTGCTGCTCACTGCTGGATTTCTAGGATTATATTTCCAGTTGTTCTAGGTTCTGAAATTTGGATTATTAACAGTTCAAGATTTTTTTTTTTTTTTTTAAATGTTACTTCTTCATTGCTTAAGTGATGCTCCATATATTGTGTTGTGCTAGATTTGATATATATTTTGTTTAAAGATAGTTTTTTGAAAAAATATAGTATAAAACATTATGCACTAAATAGATCATATAATTTAAGTCATGTCTGATACATGCATATATGTCGGCCAAAAGATACAATACAGATAAGAATTTATTTGTTTATTTACTTTTTGGAACTATTTAGATAAGAAGGGTGGTGTGTTGTAGTTATAGGACATTGTGATTCTAGCTGTTTAATTATCCCTTGCCATAATTGAAGGTTTTGGTGTTATGTCAATGTTCTAGTCTCTGTCTCTTGATCTTTATTCGCTTGGGACTATAATAATATTGCAATGCAAGAACAAGATGTTGCCAAATTTGCATATCTAATAATGGATAACCTTCATTCTAACACAAGTGATGAAGTTGCTTCTGGGTACCAAGAAAAAAACTTTATGTTATCAATAAGCTGCGTATGAGCTAAGATTTTTTTTTTTTTTTCACCTTTTAATGCTGAAAAGAACAAGGGCCATACATTGGATTAATATGGATCCACAAAAGACCAATTATTGCTGCCAAAGAAGCATATGGCTGGTTTCACATGGCCATAGCTTTCTGAATTGTATGCCAAATTCCCAACTGAGTGGCGCAATTTCCTCACTATGTTGGATATGCCCTTATCATTTGTATACTTTTAGCAATCAATATTCGTACCATTATTGTATATTCAAGAAAAAAACAACGAATTTTGGCTTCAACTTTTCCCATATAAACAAGAATTATTATGTATTGTATCTTCCTTTTTTTTTTCTTTCAAGAAATTTGGCACTATATAAAGATTTGGCAAAAAAAAGGTAAATGGGTAAAAGAATCGTTCAAATTAGAATTGATACTCCTTTAGTGTGATCAATTTCTTTCTCACTTTTTGGTCACCTTTTTGCTTATTCAATTTATCCTATACATTAATTCAAAGGCAAAATCAATGGATGGATTATACCAAGCCTAAGTGATTGGTTGTTAATCAATCAAAATCGATATATAATTCGCCATTTCAAAGATCCATGTCGAAGAATAAATTTTACTTTTTTACTTTATAAAGCTAAAACAACAAAATACTAAAGAATATAAGACTTTTAACTCAGTGGTCAATTTTAATGTAAAATTGTGTGAACAATTGCAACATGAAACGTAGTTGATTACATTGCCTGACCGAAAGCAGCAAAATGTTAGGATAGCCATCAAAATCAAGAAAGCTATATAAGTGGGATCTTTATTTCTCGGTTGGTCATGAAACTTATCATGTAGTATGTTCCTGGAATAATTTCAAACTTTGAACAAAATTGTTGGAGCAACTTGCACTCTCTGCAAGGGGTTCACATCAAACTTTATAACAATTGCAAGCTTCGTGATTGCTTTAGAAAATCAGCAGTTAGAGAATAAGTTTTTTCACCGAATAGACCCCAAAAAAAATGTTGATTTTTTGGTATTGCCGTGATTCTGCAACTATTCTTTTTTTTTTTTTCATAGGTAATGTTAGTTTTTTTTTTTTTTAAAGGGGAAGGAGAGTCACGAAGTTTAAGCTTGCAAGAATTGTATCATTTTAATGGGTTCTATTATCGAACGTTCTTGATGCAGTAAAACCTTACATATTAATATTAAAAGCTATTTATCTTTCTTATAGAGTTCATTTAAATGAACTCCAACATCAAACGCAAAAAAAAATAACGATACTGCAGGAAATGTTACCGTAACGATGAAAATTTAATTATGATCATGGCAACAGGTAAGTGCATAAATTTAAGATGTACTACTAATCTTTTTTTTCTTATCCAATTGGAATTAAGAATTCTCTTTCTTATCATAAAATCACGAATCGCTTTATTTTTATCAAATTATACGGAGTTTATTTTCATTTTCATAATACAATAAAATAATTTTAAACACACAATTTAACATTTATTTTGATAATTTATAACTAACGCTACTCGGTAAAATAATATAACTTATTTTCCACTTAACTTTATTGAAATAACTTTATAGAGAATTTAGAGGGAATATACCAAAAAATTGCCATTAGCATTAGGCCATGTTGTTGTTTCTCAATATCATTATAATGTCCACACCAGTGACATAACCAAACATGCCTACATTGAAATAACTAATATAAATATTGTTGAAATAATCCATTGGAAATTTGAACATAGCAACCTATCACAAAAAAAAATCTCCAATCATCCATCCTGTGGAATTGTCAATCACAAAAAGAAAATTATATATCGCTTTGAAAATCAATTATCTACTGACAGGTGGCAACTTACACATGATAAAATTAAAAGTGTCGGTGATTGCCAACGTAAAATATTACCCAAATAAAAGAATATATAAAGAGACAAAAAGCTTAATATTAGAAATTAAGAATAAAAGTGGAAAATGTTTAATGTGAACACCATTACAAAAACATGACTCAACACATTACACTTCTTCTCCTAATCATATCCAATAAGAGGGAAAAAAAAAACCAAGAAAAGGTAAAAGAAAGAAAAATAAAGGTCAAGATTTTCTTTATAATATATCTGTTTTTTTTTTCTCCTTTTTGCTCTTTTTCTTTTTTTTTTTTTAAATATTAGAGAAAAAGAAAGGATGGATAGTTAAAATTAGTAATGATATGATGGTGAAGCTCAGTACTCATAAAGATGAAATCTTTATCTATGAGCAGTCACCAGAGTTTCAATAAACCTTAATCCATCAAACCTTGGAGCAAATTTCTCTGTTGAAGATGACCTTTTTTGGTGATTATTTGAGCTTTCTTCCTGCAAGAAAAGAAAAAAGAGAGAATTTTTTGGATTCTAGGTTAAAATTCAATCCAACAAACACTAAATTAATAACAAACGGATAATGAAATCCAAAACAAAATACCCACAAAAGAGGAGGCTCAAAATCCAAGAAAAATCAAATTAAGAAGCCAAAAACAGAGGAAAACAGAGAATAATGCAAAATCAACAAGAACAAGGACAATTGAAGAATTAAAAGAAGACCCAGATTCAATTTCAAGAAAAAAATTGACTTAGAGGCTTGTAATTACCTCATGAGAAAGCTGCAAACTTGAATTACACGAAAAGGTAGCGTTAGACGAAGTAGAAGAAGAAGATGATGATGAAGAAGCAGAGATGGCAGTAGCAGAAACTGCAGCAACAGAAGCAGCAAAGAAACCTGATTTCTTCATAACTTTTTGATAAAAAAGAATCAAAATTTTGCAGGAATCTTGATCTTGTGAAACGGACAAGAAAAGGGTCTGTGTTGTGTTGCGGTTTCTTGGTCAGAAAGAGAGCAAAATTGGGGGAGAAGGAGTTGAATTTGAATGGCGAAGAAGAAGGTGAGGTCAAAGGGAAGTATATATAGGCCAGTAGTTAGTAACTTCGAATCTTTTACGCGGCAACTATACCCTTCTTTTTCTTTGCTACTGAATTTACGTTTTTGACTTTTAAACAAAATTAGAAATTTACGATTTTAATTTTTTCTGTTTCATTCTTTTTTTGTTTATTGGAATAATAATAAAAAAAATGTCCACCATATGTATTTAGCTTTGGCATGTATTGGCCTCTTCTTCATTTTCTAATGTAATTAAAAAAATAAATTATATATATATATATTATAATAAATAATTATTCACTATATTTAATATAAATTTAAAATAAGTGAAATTCTAGAATTTAAAATCAATTTTGACTTTTTTGTAAGAATAAAATAAAAAATAAAATAATTTTTTTGAAAGATAAAATAAAAATATTAAATACACCATAATTTCATAATTCAAATATTAAAACAATTCAAAATATATATTAGGTATATTTTATAGTCAACAATTTAAATTTAAATATCACTATAAATACAATAAACTTACGACAACATAAAAAAATGTAGTTAAATGTCGAAATAAAAAAAAATCTTCATCTTCTAAGATTTTTTATACGTGTTTAAAGAGAAGGTGCTCTTGTATCCACCTATCACTTTCCACTAATTGGCAAAAGAATTAAGAAATAGAAAAATTAAAATTTAAAAAAAAAATAGGGGCAATAATGTAAAAGAAGAAGAAAATTTTTTTTCAATTCCAGAATGCAATGAGCATTTAGAGGGGCATTAAAGTAAATTGGTAAATGAATTTTGGACGAGTTGAAATGACTTGTTCGGAAGTTAAGTCATTTGATAGGTTGATTTTTTTCAAGTTGTGAGCAATTATGGCTGCACACTTGTATGGTCCAGATTACTCCACGATAGCACCTCATGTTTCACAGTTAAATCATTTAATCTTGAAAAAAACAAGAACTAGAAAATCTACATTATCACTATATATAATTTTGCCCTTAAAAAATTAGTTCTTGATGTGCACAAAGCATTTCTTGAAGATTTATTAGTTTAACCTATCCATTCCAAACAATTGTTTTAGTGATGAGCTTTTCAATATATTAATTTTTTCACATCAATAAATATTTTTATCTAATTTCTCAGTATTTGGTAATTATAAGAATTTTAATTATTTCAAATTTTAAATAAAATGAATCCATACATAAAACTTGAATTAGCGAATGTTGATTTTTTTATATCGATGCTTTATTTGTATAAGATTTCTTTTTTTTTTTTTTTTACAATTTGACATTCCACATAGAAGAGATAAAATGTAAAATTATATATATATATATTTTCAATGTATTAAACTTTATTAATTAGGGAGATTTTGCTACTCATCGTTTGTCTCCTCCTCCATTAACGTGTACAAATGATATTTTACTTCTAGTTACAATTTAAATGTTTAAAAATATAAACTTGAAATGCTAAAAATTAACCACATAAATACAAACACAATTTAAAAAAAAAAAAACCAACCTTACTTCAATTTCAATCTTCCTAAGAGTAGACAAATGTAAAATCAATTGCTTGAAGTGGATGTTCATGTTGCTGCTTGCTTGATAAGTATATACACATTTCTCAAAAAAGAGACAAAATTTGTACCCATATAAGGCCAAATTAATGTTAATGCAAAACCAGCAGAAAACCACAAAAAATAAAATATAATATAAAAAAAATATTGCAGCGTGCATCATCAAATGAAAGAGTCCAATACACAACTCCTATTCTGATGTTGCAAGTATATTTTGTTAGCAATAGATGAGCTTCTGATTTTTTTAAAATACTTACTCCAAATAAAAGATAAATGTCACTTGGTCCATGACACGTGGCATACCATCTGTTTATGTGAACCACAATTTTTTAGTACACATATTTGTCAATATTTAGTGTTTGTTTTAACAGGTTACGCGGTGGCAGATTAGTTGACATGTGGGCACTTGTGGGAAACGTGGAGATCCACAGGAAAAACTAAGGGAAGTGAGGTGTTCAAGATGCTGGATGAAGATAGTAGACAATCTTTGAAAAAGACCAATATGCTTCAATGTAGTAGTCAGGGTCAGGGATGAAATCGTTAATGGAGGGAGGCCACCGGCCACTCGCCCCAGTAGGTAGCACTTAACCATAAGACGTGCTGATGAAGATCCAGGGTCTTTACCACTGAAGTTATCATAATGCTAGCTTACACAACAAATACCAAATTCCTAGCTGTGAAATGGTCACTATGCTTACTTTTCATGAAATGAAATCCAACAAATGTTCACTACAACATGTGCGTTGCACTGTTTGTTCATCATGCCGAGAAAAGTTAAACAAATGCATAGCCAGAAAAGTATACAACTTTATCTCAAAGTTGAAACAAGTTGCCATCTTTTGAGTCAATGCAATATAAACCACAAGAAATGACAAATACAGAGAAGAATAAGCTAATAAAATAATTTCATGTTCAAAGAGAGATTTTACTATAATATTATACAAAAGATCATGCACGTCAAATGCTGACAATAAAAAATTAGGAAGCACACTTCTGACGTTAAGCAAAAGACAAAGCAACAATTAAACTAATTCAATATAGTTGTTGTGCTCCCTGCTCAGCTAATCTACACTATGCAAATTATAGCCTGCTTAACTGCCCATAAACTACTAACCAAAAAAGCCATTCGCACAAAAGAATACCTCACCCAACTAGCAAGTAGTTGGGAAGGGTGACAAGAGTTGTTCGCACCCACTTCAGACTTAAAAGGTCAAAGTGGTATTGTTCAATCTGATGGGTTTCTTGCTCCCCGTCTTAAATATAACAGGTTTGCTATTATAGTTAGCAGCCAGCCATCATCTCAACCAATAAAATTCATTTAGTACCAGAGGCGGGCGTGTGTGTATTTGGTACTGATTTTTTTTTGTATATTTTGCTCTACGTAGGCTTATCACAACCTGTTCTGATATGTTCATCTGAAGGAAACCACAGCAAACAACATCATACATCACATGCTTTCAGTTTATGAAGCTGTCAATCATAAATACAGAAAAGATATTCCTAACAAATTGAACAAAGAATTTCACCACCAGTCTATCACAACCCAACCAAATATCATATCAAGATTCTGTATCAGGAAGACATTACTTCCTATTCTGAAGCTTGCCAAATTTCACACATATCAGACCCCAAAATGCTAATTAGCTGAGAAACTAATTGGCACAACTAGTCAAAAATTCCCAACCCTGTGGAACATACAAATTTCTCTGGCATAAGATCAAAGACTGGCTGAATGTTAAGGCAAACCAACTTACTTGGTCCAGATTCAGTCAACGTCATTAACATAATAAGGAGTCAAAGCCCATGATGAATTTAAAATTTCTAAGGCGTGATAAAGGCATCCTCACTTTCTTCAACATGTCTGGGTGCTGGTAGCTCGACAGTTGTAGGATACTGTCACCTAATCGTGCAATACTTAAATAAACAAATCCAACAAGTGCTTTTCATCTGAATGTGTTATCAGAACTACATGGACCACTAAACGTCTGAGTCATCAGAATATAGGTAAAAGAAAAGGTTCAGTACTCGGGCACTAAGCACTTTGCCATAAAATCAATATTCTAAAACCCTTGTCCCACAGAAACTAACAATGCAACTTTGAAAATTCATATATGGAAGGCAGTGGTGGAAATTGACAAGATTATCTTGTCAGATTTCTAAGCCCACATGAACAACAAACTGTATCAGAATCCACCAAAAACGGTTGGCTACCCATAAACCTCTAAAGAGCCTATTGCACAACCCAGCCCACTTATAAAATGCAAGTGAAACAAAATGAAAACGAAGAAGGATCCTTTGCCGCCCAAGTACTTCTCTTGGGTGAACCAAAAGAAAACTCCTGGCAAACGTTGCGGCCATTAGAGGTAATGCAAATTCTTCCATTTTTGAATCTCCAGTATCCTTCCTCGAAAAGAAGTTATTTTAATCCTTAAAGATCTGCTATTTGATTTTGATATGATACCAAGCAAAAAATTGCTTGAGGCATCGCTAACCAGTTCATAAAATTGCTCATCTGATCACAAATGCTGGTTTCTTTGCACTCTTTAAAACAGTCTCCTAGGCTTGCCTCTCAGAATGGAAACCAGTCGCAGAAACAACATGAAGCTGGAATTTCCTCCTGATTCTATTCTAAAACTCACAGGATCTATGCAGGGGAAGCACATTCTTTCATTTTAGGAAAAAAAATAATCTAGGCCTAACTATTCACAAAACCAATCAACTTTATGCAAAGTGAAATGCAAATAAAATGCTTCTTTAAAGCTATAGTTTAAAACATCTCATTAAAATGGAGAACTCGGTAAACTTGGAAAATCAAGCTTTAGACCACCCAACTCAGCAACTACCCATACCTGACTCTAAACAAACAAAAGCTTGCATGTCACAAGACAGCCGTCGGCTAATGCACAACACACTTACAATCACAGTTAAAACAGAAAAAAACAATTAAAAACAGTAATAAGTGGCAACATAAAACAATAACATCAATCCTCAACCAACCTTATTAAAATTTCCTCATGAAGCAAATACAAATTACCTTTCCTCCCCCAAAATCATGAAGTCTTAATGGATTCAACAAAACCACTACTAAGTAACCTCTCAACATACTTCCCCAAAATATCAACCTCCAAATTAACCTTCTGTCCAACATTCTTCAAAGGAATAACAACCTTCTGTTGAGTATAAGACACAAGCATAAAATTAAAACAACCCTCTTCATCAAACACATCAACAACAGTTAAACTAGTCCCATCAACAGCAATAAAACCTTTTGGCACAATATATCGCAACAACCCATCTTCCACTTTCACCTTAATCCATAATGAATCCTCTTCTATCTCCTTCTCAAGTATCACTCCCGTGCCATCCACATGACCCTGAACAAAATGCCCGCCCATTCGACTCGTGGGCTGCACAGCCCGCTCCAAATTGACCAAAGATCCAGACTTTAGCTCTATAAGAGAAGTCTTCCTCAGGGTTTCCGGTGCTAATCCAACAGTAAACTCATTATCAGTAAAATCAGTAACTGTTAAACAAGTTCCATTAACGGCGATACTATCACCCAAATTAACACCCTCAAGAACGGTTTTTGCCTCGATTTTGAGGTCAAAGCCGCTGTCTTTTGTGGGGCCAATGTGTTTGACTTTGCCCATTTCTTCTACAATGCCGGTGAACAGACATCTGACGGTGTTGTTTTGGAGAATTGGGTTGGGGTTAGGGTTAAAAGAAGATCTTTTTGAAGTGAAGAGAGGCAAAGGTCGTGGTTTGGAGATTGAGATTAAATTATAGTGAGGTCTGTTGGATAGGAGATTAAAGATTACTCTTGTCGCTGTTATTGTTGCTGATTTTGTGAATCTTGATGTGGTTGTTGCTGTTGTTGGGATTCGTGAGAGAGTGATTTTGGGTGCTCTAGAGATCGAAAGTGCCATTTTTTTTTCCTATTGTCTGTTTGGCATGCGAGAAAATTTCAGTGGTTTTTGAAGGAGCGGAGAACTACAAATAATGAAAAATTGATCTACCTTCCGAAAATGATGTCGTTTACTCTACTTTCTTCCCCTAACACAGTTTTTTGGATGGACTTGTGGCCTCTTTGGTTCATTGGGCCATGCCAGTCCAACTCAATTACTAGCAAGGTTTTTTTTTCATAAATACCTAGAGGTAAAATAATAAAAGTATCTTAAATTTTTTAAAATTTACGTATTTACCTCCTTTTTCAATTTTAATTATGCACCTATCTCTCTTCTCTTTCAGCTGCAAAACATGTTTTCATCTCCTTTATTCGCTACAGAACACGCTTCCATCATGAACTTTCAATTGCACAATATGAACCCTCAGTTGCAAAACTTCCTTTTCAGCTCATAAACACTTCATTTACATGCAATCACTCTACATCAAATCAAAACTAATTTCTTCATCAAAAAACGAACCTCAACTCTACCTCCCTCACATAAACCACCATTATCAATCTCTTGTTAAAACTCAACAAAATATCATAACAATTTAAAAAAAATAAAAAATAAGATTTCAACAACCAAAAAAAGAAGAAGAAATTGAACAACAACAAACAAATCAAAGGTAAACATTCTCATTCAGATTCATCATTTTATACAATAATTGAATGCATGCAAACTCATATCTATTCTTAAACCTGTCACGATCCAAACTAGGAGTCATGATCGGCGCTAGAGGACGGGAATTCTTACGAATCCAAAACCCGTAGCAAGCCTTAGAAAATAAAATAATACAATAAATAAATAAAAAGTACGATATAATTAAAATTTTTTGAATCAATATATATAAACTAAATACTCCAAATCATTTTATAAATGAATACATATTTGTACAATGTTCAAATGTAAATTCTCAGAGTATTTAACATCAAATAAAATAATACACTTCTGATACAATAACACTACTACTGCAGTTTCTAGAATACAAATCAAAGTTCAGAATATACATTTGCATAAAATAGTTGGGACTGAAGAACACCGGTAAGGAACTCTACAACTAAGGTCTGACGATATGAGATCTCCTGAAAAAAAATAATTTAGGGGGGGTCAAACTTCACTGAGTGAATTATTATACTATATATACATGCAAAATAAACCATAACAATCAGACATTCTTATACATATATGTATATACACACATTTCACACGAATGTCAAACTCTACCTTTATAAATATACTAAATGTAGAAAACGTTTGTTTTAATTCATGAAGGATCCATAGAACCTTAATAATAGCAACCTCAAACAATCCCATCATCACTCTAGCCATACAGGCTCACTTGATTTCAAATAGACACTTATTCCAATCTGGACAGCAGACTGGTCCCGAGACACTAAGTCGACCGAGCTCCAACAGTCTAACTGTTAGTGTGATTGGCCCCGAGACACTTGGTCGACCGAGCTCCAGCAATCACACTATCTATCACCTCACATCTCAATCAACCCAATAGATCATTCAATCCACTTATGGACAATAGATTGGCCCCAAGACACTAAGTCAATCGAGCTCCAGCAGTCTGACTGTTAGTGTGATTGGCCTCGCAATCACACTATCTAACATACCATTAATCTTAGTCAAATCCATCAAATCAATTATAATCACCACAATTATTTCTCACTCAATCCTTATCTATCGTACCGGTACGTACACGGTCTTAGTGCTGCCTACTAGGAAGCACGTTCTATTAATATCTTTCATTTACAAAAATCATTTATTCTGAAAATAATTAATGTGGAACAATATTCATAATAATAAAATCAACCATATATATATACCAAAAATACACCTAAAATACACCCAATATATTTCGGGTATATATATATATATGTCAAATAAAATATGAAATAAACTAAAGATAAATCATTAATATGGTAAAAAAAAATAATTTAAATGAGTAACAATAATATAACATGCATTTTCTTAAAAATATACTTAAATATAAAAAATATATACCCTAAATACACAAATCATTTAATAAAACATTTATATATAAATATTCATTTAAATATGTGTTTAGATTTAACATATATTCACAAATATACTAAAAATAAACCTAATTATCTAGCATGCATATATCAAAAATAAACCCTAAATATACCACTAATGAGTTAGGTTTAATTTAATAATAAAACATGTATTTATTTGGAAATAAATCAAAATATACCAAAAATAAACTTAAAAATAATTTAAGTATAGGTTTATAATATGCAATTATTTAAGAATAAACCTAAATTATACTAACCATTTAATAAAATAATTATGGTTTGATGTACATTTAAATCATGTATAAATATTAAATTATAACAAACATAAACCTAAATATCTAACATACATATATCAAAAATAAACTCTAAATATACCAGTGATATATTAAATGTATATAGAAAATATACAAACATTTATATATCAAGGTATACTAAAAATAAACTGAAAATATACCAAATCATATTATAATTAAATTACTGTTTAAACATATAATGAAAATAAAAATCCTAAGTCATGCATTCTATATGCAATGCATATATATAGAGTATAATAACTCACGTGTTAGCGCTCCACAAGATAAACTCGGCGGGCCTGATCCGTTAGTCCTCGGTCTCGGCGTAGCTAGACAAACAAATGACAACATAAAATCAGAATAAATTTAATGGAAATTCTAAAGACTCGATCTAGAATTTTAGACACAAAATTAGAATAGGGATTTGACCGGACATCACGTTTTACGAGAATTCTACCGAAAATCCAGTAGAACCTCCCCTGTAAAACGGACATCTCTCTACTCAAAGAGTAGAGCCGGTCCTACAAAGAAAACACACTTCGAAATAACACCAAATTCACAACCATAATCCCTCGGTCGGACTCTAAACTACAATTCACCGATTGGAGTTCACAATTCACAAAATAATTACAAAATACTGAAAATGCCCTTATATAATAAAAATACATTTTATAAATCCAAATTACGTAATTAACCCTAAAACACGTTAAAAACCGATAAAAACTCATTTATTTAGAAAAATCGTATATTATATATATAATTTAAAAATAATTTACGAAAAATAGTTTTAATTAGTTAAAAATACTAAATAATTTGTAGAAATCATTTTTATACCCTAAATAACTATTAAAACCAATTTAATTACATTTTTAGCCAATTTAGTGTAAAATTACCAAAATACCCCTATATATATAAATTTACTAAAATAAATCCAAAAATTCATCAAAAATAATATAATTACTCAAAATTAATCTTGTCAACATATATTTCCATAATATCAATAAATATACTCAATTAACCAATTTATTTCAATTAAACACATAATTAACCCTATTTTTCAAAATTACATAAACTTAATAAATTCCAAATAAATATATAAAAATTCAAAAAAATTACAAATAAATTTATATAATTCATTTCAACTCCTATAATCACCATAAAACACAATTTCATAATTTAATTAATTAATTTTCGAAAATTAGAAAATATTAATAAAATAATTAAAAATTCACAAAAATCAAAATAAATTCTAAAAATTCTAAAAAAATTACAGCATGTAGATTAATCTTTCAGGAACAAAGTTTGTGAAGGAATTTTTCATAAATAAATCAAATTGAAGCTAAAAAAAATTCGAAACCCAAAATGGCTGAAATGAAGAAATTGAAACCTAAGCAATTCTAGACTAAATCAAGTGAAACAAAGCTTGGAATCACACTCACCAGAGCTCAAGGAGAAGATAGAGACCGACAGTATCAAAAACAGTGGCCGGACATGGCTTGGTCGGAGTTGAGATGAAATTCGGCCTCTACTTAATTTTTCGTCCAAAACACACCGGAAAATGGAGCTTTAGGTGGTGGAAATGGCTAGAGGTGGAGGAGGAAGGCTGAGGGGCACAGTGACAGCAAAGAAACTCAGCTGAAAATGGCCAAAAATGGAAGAAAACATGTTGGGAAGAAGAAGATGCAGAAAATGGTAAAATTGTAATTTCTGCAAACTTTTGTTTTTTTTTTTTGATTAAAAATTGTGTATATATGTATATATATATATGTCCACCTTATATAATAATATTATATATATTCCCACACACAAATAATACTCACCACACAAATATTTTAATATATTTAATAATTTATACACTTAAAATTAATTAATTAATACAAAAAAATTAAATAATAAAATTAAGGAAATTAATTAAGCTCTAATTAATTAAATAAATATACATATATACATTTTATTTAGCACTTAAAAATTATTGATGAGTTCATGCAAATTCGTAAAACTAGTCAAAATAATTAATATTAAATTATTTATGTGTCAATTTCCCTGAAAATACAATTCTTGGAAAAATTTTACGTAAAGTACTTAAAATAATATAAAATAATTAAAATTAGCTTTAAACAAATAACAACTCTTAAAAAATCATAAATATATACAAAAATTATTAACACTGCATATCCCGATGCAGTATAAAAATATTTAAAAACTCGAGATATTACAAAACCCACCCAGTTCTTCAGTTTCTTTAATTTTTTAACAATCAATTGATATAGAAGATAATGTATGATATAAATAGTGTAGAAACCTTAATTTCTTCCAAAAAAATACCTGCATTGATTTATTATTTCAATTTAGAATCCTTTTAGTTTACTGTTATTTCTAATACAATTCAATGCTATATGAGTCAAGTTCATTGGAAGACGAAAAAGTAATGTATGTGCAGAGACAAATATTTCAAAACACTTTTTTACATGCTTTCTTCATTTTAAAATCCTTTCTGTTTACGCTTGGTTTCTGAAAAAAATTCAAAGACATTTATTTTAAGTTCTTTGGAAAATCCCAAAATAATGTATATGCCTAATTGATTTTAGAATCCTTTTTGTTTACGTTTGGTTTCTGATACATATTTCACTTATAGGAAATACAACAACTATTTGTGTTCATTCACTACAATGACTAATGGATCTATAGCTTCACTTTCCTAGACCTCCAAGTCATTGGAGTTCAAATTCCAACTGATTGCACATACCAAAACTTTATAAATACAATTTTAGATCGATTGAAAGTGTAAAATGAAGAAAATGAACTACAAATAACCTACTAAGTCAAACAACAGTATCCGAAACTTGTAATTGAAGATGATTTAACAACAATATCCGAAACTTGTAATTGAAGATGATTCAACTATGCATTTCTATATATAGTTGAAAAGCACAAAACTAGATCAAACAAAGTTCCCTTTATGCATCATAATAAAGAAAAAAGAGAAGGACAGTAATTTCTTTGATTTCACTCTAACAACAACTATATTACAGTCAAAGCAATAGTCAACAAGCACAAAAAATATAGAAACTACCTCAGACATAGTAGATTATGCAAAAAACATTAGCAAGCAAAATAACAAAGGTGAACAACAAAAAGTCCAAAGCCCTCTATATCTATCTTCTATAATCAATGACACAGATGTCAAAGAAGTGGAAGTCCTTCAAATCTACAATAACAAGCAGATGTTGAAGATAGTCATGAACCTCTATGCCATTTCAAAGAATTTTCAATTCAGAGTCATCAAATCATGTGGAAGAAAATTCTTTATAAAATGCATTGATGAACACTGCACCTAGAGATTGAGAGCATCAAGGTATAAAAATATATGATGTTTCGAATATAAGAATTCAAAAATGGATACAATTGTAGCTTAGAGGCCAGATTGGGAAACCACCATCATGCAACAACATGCATAATAGTTGATTGCATCAAGTAAAAATATAACAACTTAAAAGTAGTGTATACACTAGCAGATATAATCAGAGATATGCAGAAAGATTATGACATCTCAATCAGCTATATGAAGGCTTGGAGATCAAAATATATAGCTCTTGAATTCATAAGAGGAAAACCAAAAGAATCCTTTTCGTTTCTGCCTAGTTTCTTATACATGATTAAAAAGACAAATAAAGGATCAATAGTAGACTTGAAGGCAAATAGTGATAACAGATTCTTATATGTGTACATGTCTTTACAAGCAATCATTCATGGGTGGCAACAATGCATATTGGTAATTGTGGTTGATGGGACTTTTCTCAAAATAAAATTTGAAGGCACGCTTTTAACAGCCTCAACGTAAGACATAGTAGGTAAAATATTTCCACTTGCCTTTACTATTGTGGATTCTGAAAATGACAACTTTAGATATTATTTTTTGTGTAATTAAGAAAAACCTTAGGAATGAGAGATAAGCTAACCATAGTGTCTGATAGACATCAAATCATAGAATTAGCCATAAAAGAGGTTTATCCTAAAACTACACATGCATTTTGCATCTATCGCATCTTGAACAATATCAAAATAAACTTTAAGAAAAGCACAATGCAAATTAAAAAACTGTTCTTACAAGCTACAAATAGTTACAAAGTATAACAATTTGAGAAGTATATGCTTGACATAGAAAAAATAATGCGAGAGTGTACGAGTACTTCAATAGTATTGGACATGAAAAGTGGACGAAGGTGCACTCACAAAACAATAGGTTCAGGACCATGGCATTAAATATTGTTGAATCCCTCAACTCAGTAATAAAATAAAAGAGAACTACCGGTCATAATCTTGCTGGAATACTTGAGAGGACTGATGCGACAATGGGCTTCCATAAATAGAAACATCGCAAGAGGCACATTCAAAGACCTTGCAAAAAAGCCTAATGAAAGGATGACTGAGAACTACATCAAATCTCTAAAATTCAATGTAAGATCTCATACTTTTCTTTCAAATTTTAAATACTATGCATAACACAAACAATCAGTAATTATTTATTCAAATAAATATTATTTCAAAATACTTTTAGTTCCTTGATACAATAAATGCAATTCCTATTTTAATTCTGCTTACTCTTAAATAATTTTTAAAACTATTAATTTTTGTGAACCTATATCCTTTTGGTTTACATTTGGTTTTTGATTCAACTATAAAATAAGAAACAGCGAGTCTTTTTAGGTAAGAAGATCAAATGATGAAATCTTCAGTGTCAATTATGAGCAAATTTAAGAAATAGTAGACCTAAAAGATAAAACTTGCACGTGCAACAAATTTCAACTCGATCGACTACCTTGCTAGCATGTATTAGCAGTTTGAAATGCATTAAACCAGGAACCTTATAACTATTCATCACATTTATACATTATAGAGACAATGGCTATAATATATGAAGCTACGATTTACCCTTTGCCAAGTCAATCTACATGGTGCATACCAAATGATATGAAAGAAATGATAGTGCTTCCTCCAAAAAAAAAAAAGAATTAGAGCCAAAAGACCTAAAAAGATAAGAGCTAAATCTTAATGGGAAATGAAAACAGAAAACATGTGTAGCAGAAGCGGTTTATTTGGACATAATAGAAAGTCTTGCAAAATCCACCAAACATGCAATAGTTCCTACATACTTTATGTTTCCTTTCAGTTTTTGAAAAAGATTTTTACATTTCTATAGACATTTAGCAAGAATAAAAAATGGATTCTTGTTATTTTGTTAAAATTTTGTAGTGCAATTACACTCTTTCTCAATTGAATGATATGTAATATAATTTCCATTAGGGACATTCAGATTGCCAATTAAAATAAATGTACTTCAATAAAACTTTAACGTAAAAATAAAATCCATTATGTTTCTTTTTTTTTTGAAATGGTTTCATACACATATACAGACAACTTCAAAGACTAAAAAAATTCATTAATTTTTTTAATTTTTCAAAAAATTGCTCAAAAATATAATTTTCAAAACTACATTCAACCAGTCCATTACATGAAATAATCAAACTTTTAATTAAACTTCACAAAATATTTTGAATACTTTTGGTTGACATTAGGTTTCTGATACAAATATAATAAACCTAAAACAATAATAAACCTCTTCTAATAAAAAAAATCAATTAACACCATATATAGAATCTTAAAAAAATAATAATAATAAAACAATGGTAAACTTAAAATAAAATATTTTATAAAATCAACTATCTCCAACATCAATACAAATTTAACAACCCAAATATTCATCTCATGACCAAACAAGGACACCTTAAAATCCTTAAAAAAATAACCAAATAGTTCACAAAAAACTTCTAAAAAAATCTAATCAATCAACCTATTCGAGGCATAAACTTTAGAATTCATATCAATATCTTTACAATTAGACCACAGATCAAGAAGTTCAAAAAACACAAGAAGTAGAATGCTATAAGATTTCAAAACTTTCATTATCAATTTATTAGTCTTTGCACTCATCAAAGAATTATAAATGTAAATACACTTGTCCTTAAAGTTCAAACACCCTAAAATCCAGTGTTTCTCCTTATTAATGTGAATGGGAAACAACACATCATCAACAAGATACCAAGTAATGTCACTAGCCATGTAAGACCCAAGTATGTACTCTGTAACACTATGATTAACAAAAATAAGAGAATAATCATTATTCTTTAATAAAAATTTCTTATACAAAGCTTGAGTGCATTGATAAAATTGGTTATCTATTGTAAAGTATTTGACACAACTGTCAGAATACACTTTCATTTTTTTCTCAAATAATAAAATAAAACATTAATATGCTGCAAAATGGAAATTCAACATATCAAACATTTGTTTCATATTGTCACGACCCAAAACAGGGGCCATGACCGGCGCTAGGGAACGGGAATTCTTTCGAATCCGGAACCCGTAGCAAGCCTAAAAATAAAATAAATATGCAATAATAACCATAAAAATATAATATGCAGCGGAAAATAAAATCATAAATATTACAATATCATCCATAACAACTGGATATAATTCAAAACTCATCACATCACATATATAATCTCATAAATGTATAATCTTTATACAAATCCAGTTTTACTATAATACATCTCCTTTAAAATAAAGTACATAAAATCCAACACTTTAATTTACAACTACTGCAGTGTCTAGATAAAATAAATAAGACTCAAGTAGACAATTTACATAAAGAAGCCGGGGCGGAAGAAATCCGGCGTATCGACCTGCTACTGAGGTCTGAGGAAGTTGACTCTCCTGAAAAATAGTCAACGGAGGGGAGTCAGACCTCACTGAGTGAATTACTATAATATATATACATACACTCTAAGTGATAATGCATACAGTCAACAGTATATGAGTAATATGTATATATATACAGGCAAGTTCATACAGATGCAGAAAAATCATTTTATATATTTTGTTTGAAAATCAACTTTTATGAAGGATCACATAGAACCCTAGAATATCGCAACCTCAGAAAAATAGTGTTAAACAACACTCTGGCCATACAGGCTCACTGATTCCAAATATATCCACTTAATCCATATGGACAGTAGACTGGCCCCGAGACACTAAGTCAACCGAGCTCCAGCAGTCTGACTGCCAGTGTGATTGGCCCCGAGACACTTGGTCAACCGAGCTCCAGCAATCACACCCAAACCACATCTCACATATCAATAATCATAATCAAATCGATATCCACAAATAAGTTAGTATATAGCCTAAAGCTATAGGCGCACCGGTACGTACTCGGTCCTAGTGCTGCCCACTAGGTAGCACGTTCTATTGATATCCTTCAGTAATAAATAATAAAACATTCATTCACAAATACATGATGCATGAATTTAAATAAATCAACAATATAAACCATATATATACCGAAAATATACCAAACATAAACCAGGTATATTTTGAGTATATATACGTCAAATAAATTCAATCAAATCATGAATTAAACTAAAAATATATTTAAAAATATTTTAAATATATTTTATTAATAAAACATGTATATAATTTATTATATACCAAAAATATACTTGAATATAAATCATGTTATTTATGCATAATTAGTCAAAATAAAACATGCATTTTCTAAATCATGCATCCTAAGCATATATATATAATATAGTAACTCACCTAATGCGCTCCACGAGACAGGTCCGACGGGCCTGGTCCACTAACCCTCGGTCTCGGCGCAACTAAACAAGAAATAATTAATCGACATCAGAATAACCCTAACAGAAATCCTAGAATTAAATCTAGAGTATTCAACACAGAATTGGAAATTAGGGTTCGACTGGATATCACGTTTTACGAGAATTCTACCGAAAATCTGGCAGAACCTCCCCTGTAAAACGGAAATCTCTCTACTCAAAAGAGTAGAGCCGACCCTGCAAAGAAAATACACTTCGAAAAATAAACACCACAATCAATCACAACCCCTCGGTCGGACTCCAGACTACAATCTGTCGACCGGGGTCCACAAACACAGAATATATATTCCAATATACCAAAAATATCCTTAAATCATAAAAATACATTTCATACGTAGAAATTACATAATAAATCTTGAAACACTGTAAAAATCGATTAAAACTCATTTTATTAGAAAAACCGTATATTATATATATAATTGAAAATAATTCCCGGAAAATAGTTTTAATTAGTTAAAAATACTAAATATTTTGTAGAAATCATTTTTATACCTTAAATAAATATTAAAACCAATTAAATTACATTTTTAGACAATTTAGGGTAAAATTACCAAAATACCCCTATATATATATATATACCTAAATTACTTCAAAAATTCACCAAAAATCATACAATTATCCAAAATTAATTTTCTCAACATATTTATCAATAATATCAATAATTAAACTCAATTAACCAATTAAATTCAATTTAAAACACAATTAACTTAATTTTACAAAATCACCTAAACTTCAATAATTAAAAATAAATACTTAGAAATTCATAAAAATTCCAAATAAATTCCTATAATTCATTTCAACACCTAATTCAACCATAAACTCCAATTTCATAATTTAAATAATTAATTTCCGAAAATTCGAAAATAATATTAAAATATTTAAAAATACCCAAAAATCCAAAAAATCTCCAAAAATTCTACAAAAATTCATACATGAAGATTAAACTACCAGGAACAACATTTGTGAAGGAAGTTTCCATGAATCATCCAAATTGAAGCTCAAAAAAATCGAAAACCAAAAGTGGCCGAAAATTTCAACTCAAAACCTAAGCAATTCTAGACCATTTTAGCTCAAACAAAAGCTAGAATAACACTCACCGGAGCTCAAGGAGAAGATAGAGACTGGCGGTGTCGAAAACGGTGGCCGGAGGAGGAAGAAACGACGGTGAGAAGATTGGTGGTCCGGCGCCCGCGCGGGAGAAGAAAGAAGAAAGAAGAAGAAGGAGAAAAAGAAAAAGAAAGAAAAGGAAAGAGAAAGAAAAAGAAAAAGAAAGAAAAAGGAAAAGAAAAAAGAAAAAAAAAAGAAAAAAATAAAATAATTAAAATAATTAAATATTAATAAATAAATAATAATAAAATAATAAATTTTAATAATTTAATAATAAATAAAATAATCAAATAATAATAAATAAATAATAAAATATTAGGGTAATAATAAACCCTAATTAAATAAATATACACACACAGGCTTTATTTAATAATTTAAAAATATGTATGAGTTCATGCAAACCCGTAAATACATTTAACATAATTAATAATAAATTGTTTACGTGAAAATTTCCCCGAAAATGAAAGTCCCGGGAAAATTTTACGTAAAATACTGAAAATAATAGACAGTAATTAAAATAGGTTTAAAATACATATCAACTCATAAAAATATCGTATATACAGTCAAAATTATTGACACTGCATATCCCGGTACAGTGTAAAAATATTTTTAAAAACACGGGATATTACAGTCTTCCCCCCTTACAAGAATTCGTCCCCGAATTCTAAAAACAAGATTACAGAATCAGGAAGGAAAGAGATACGGGTAAGAAGCTCGCATCTCAGCTTCAGTCTCCCACGTATGCTCTTCAACTCTGTCGCTACGCCACAAAACCTTGACCATCGGAATCTGCTTCGATCGCAACTGTCGAACTTGATAATCTACGATCGCCACAGGTTCTTCCACAAACGTCAAATCTTCACTCACTTCCACACTGTCAGGTTGCAACACGTGTGAAGGATCTGAGATATACTTCCTCAACATCGAGATATGAAATACTGGATGCACCTGTGACATACTCGGAGGCAAATCCAACAGATATGCAACAGTGCCAACTCTCTCCAGAATCTCGAACGGTCCAATATATCTCGGTGCTAACTTACCCTTCCTGCCAAATCTCATCACACCTTTCATCGGAGATACTTTCAGAAAAACGAAATCTCCAACCTGAAACTCCACATCTCTGCGCCTAGGATCCGCATAACTCTTTTGTCTGCTAACTGCGGTCTCTTACCTGCGCTTGATCACGGCGACTTTCTCTGCAGCATCTTGAACCATCTCTGGTCCAGTCAAAGCTCTCTCACCAATCTCATCCCAACACAACGGGGATCTACACTTCCTTCCATACAACGCCTCATATGGTGCCATACCAATACTGCTATGGTAGCTGTTATTATATGCAAACTCAACAAGCGACAAATGATCATCCCAGCTACCTCTCAAATCCATGACACACATCCTCAACATATCTTCCAGTGTCTGGATCGTCCTCTCAGACTGACCATCTGTCTGAGGATGAAAAGCAGTACTGAAATCCAACCTAGTGCCCATCGCTTCCTGCAACTTCTGCCAAAAATGAGAAGTAAACACCGAACCTCTGTCTGACACAATGGACACAGGTACTCCATAAAGGCATACAATATGCTTCACATACAACTTCGCCAATCTAGCAACTGAATATGTGGCTTTCACAGGCAAGAAATGTGCAGACTTCGTCAATCTGTCTACAATCACCCAAATGGAATCGTATCCATCCTTCGAACGAGGTAAACCGACCACAAAATCCATAGCTATCCTTTCCCACTTCCACTCGGGAATAGGAAGAGGCTGAAGCTTCCCAGAAGGCTTCTGATGTTCGGCTTTCACTTGCTGACACGTCAAGCACTTAGCAACATAATCAGCAACATCCTTCTTCAATCCATCCCACCAGTATAGATCTCTGATACTGTGGTACATCTTAGTAACACCTGGATGAATGCTGTAGGCTGTAGAATGTGCTTCCTCTAGGATCTCTTCTCTCAAATCATCCACATCAGGAACACACAATCTACCACTGATCCACAACACACCATCATCATCGAGTGTGAAATCAGTGAACTTCCCTGCTCTGACATTCTCTGCAAGCTCTTCCAGAATAGGATCTCGGCTCTGAGCTGCTTTAATCCTATCCCTCAGTACAGATCGTACTTTAAACTGAGCTAACAGTCCACCTGATCTACTGATCTTCATCATCAGACCTTGATCCACCATCAGATGCAACTCCTGGATCAATGGTCTCCTCTCAACACCAATGTGAGCAAGACTACCTGAAGACTTCCTACTCAAGGCATCTGCTACCACATTAGCTTTACCCGGATGGTAAAGAATCTCGCAATCATAATCCTTCAACAATTCCAACCATCTCCTCTGCCTCAAATTCAGATCTCGCTGCTGGAAAATGTACTTAAGGCTCTTGTGATCAGTAAATATCTCACAAGTCACCCCGTACAAATAATGTCTCCAAATCTTCAAAGCAAAGATCACTGCAGCCATCTCAAGATCATGTATGGGATAGTTCTGCTCATGCTTCTTCAACTGCCTCGAAGCATAGGCTATCACCCTTCCATTCTGCATCAACACACAACCAAGACCAATTCTAGAGGCATCACAGTAAACTGTGAACTTATCCACACTATTAGGCAAAGCTAATACTGGCGTTGTGGTCAACTTCTCCTTCAACAACTGAAAACTATTCTCACAAGCTTCTGACCACTCGAATCTAACATTCTTCTGAGTCAAGCGAGTCATAGGGGCTGCTATCCTGGAAAAATCCTGCACAAACCGCCTATAATACCCGGCTAAACCCAGAAAACTCCGAATCTCAGTAACTGAAGTAGGTCTAGGCCACTCAGATACTGCTTCAACCTTCTGTGGATCAACCTGAATACCTTCTTTAGACACTACGTGTCCAAGAAAAGAAACACTCTCCATCCAGAAATCACACTTCGAGAATTTAGCATAAAGCTGATGATCTCTCAGTGTTTGTAGTACAATCCTCAAGTGATATACGTGCTCTTCCATACTCCTCGAATATACCAGTATATCATCAATGAAGACTACCACAAACTGATCCACATACGGTCGGAATACTCTGTTCATCAGGTCCATAAAAGCTGCTGGTGCATTAGTCAAACCAAAAGACATCACCAGAAACTCATAATGACCATATCGAGTGCGGAAAGCTGTCTTAGGAATATTAGCTTCACTGATCCGCAGCTGATGATAACCCGACCTCAAGTCAACCTTAGAAAAGAATTGTGCACCCTGGAGCTGATCAAATAAATCATCTATCCTCAGGAGAGGATACTTGTTCTTCACTGTCACCTTATTCAGCTCTCTGTAGTCAATGCACAGTCTCAGGGTACCATCCTTCTTCTTCACAAACAAGACTGGTGCACCCCAAGGAGAAACACTAGGTCTGATGAAACCCTTATCCAACAACTCTTGCAACTGCTCCTTCAACTCTCTCAACTCTGCAGGAGCCATATGATAGGGTGGCAAAGATATAGGAGTAGTACCTGGAACCACATCTATACAGAACTCAATCTCTCTATGAGGTGGTAAACCTGGCAACTCCTCGGGAAAAACATCAGGAAACTCACAAGCAACAGGAACATCTGTGAGTGATAACTTCTCCACTGACGTATCCCTAACCAATGCCAAAAACCCCTGACAACCTTTCCTCAACAACTTCCTAGCTGAAATAACAGAAATAAGATTCTGAGGTGCTGAACTCCTGTCACCAACAAACTTAAATTCTACTTCACCAGGAATTCTGAAAATCACCTCCTTATTCCTGCAATCAACCACGGCAAAGTGCTGAGACAACCAATCCATTCCCAAAATAACATCGAACTCCATCACATCCAACAAAATCAAATCAGCGGGTAATTCTCTATCTCCCACGAGAACTGGACAACCAGAAAGAACAATATCGGTGTCCAAAGAATCACTCAGAGGAGTGGCAACAGACAAAGGAAAAGCCATCCTCGAAGCTTGCCAACAAGATTTAGAAGCAAAAACAGGAGAAACAAATGAATGCGTGGCACCCGGATCAAACAAAACCAAAGCATCCAGGTAACAAACAGAAAGAATACCTGCCACGACTGCATTAGATGCCTGAGCATCCTGCTGAGTCAGATGGAAAACTCTGGCCTGGCCTCGACCTCCCTGCTGACTGGTAGAAGCCTGGCCAACACCTCGGGTACCTCCTCTAGTACCTCTACCATGACTCTGCTGTGGAACAAACTGAGTAGAACTCTGATGCTGAGCTGGTGGTAACTGAAATGGCACGGGTGCTGCACTAGCAATCGATTGCTGTGGGAATCGCGGAATCTGCTGCTGCTGATATCCGGGGTAAGGACACGATCTGGCAAAATGTCCTGTCTGCCCGCATCTGAAACATGTCAATGGTGTCAGATAACACGGTCCCTGATGGACTCTACCACAAGTCTGACAAACACTGGCCGCTGATCCAGAACTACGACCACTGCTACTGCTCGAAGCACCTGACCCAAATCTGAATGATCTACGCTGACCTCCACGACCATGTCTACTGCTCCGATGCACTCGCTGCTGCTGTCTCTGACTCTGCTGAGTCGAACCTCGCTGCTGACTACTCGAACCAACATGAAAACTCGAATACGGAGTAGCCTGCAATCCACTCGACTGAACTCCCAACTGGTAATAATCAGGCATCGCTCCCTGCCTAACTAACCTCAGCTCAATCTCCTTAGCTAGCTCAATCACAGACTCGAGAGTAAGACCTGCTGTGGGCATACCAGCAAAAGCTGAACCCAAACCAGTAACATACGTAGTAACAGCGAAATACTGATCTCGCATCAGATCCTCAGCATATCTACCCAGACGAAGAAACTCTCGGGTATACTCCTCTACAGATCGATCTCCACGAGAAATACTGGTCAGACGAAGACGATAGCTCAAACGAAGAGGCTCTGGACAAAATCTCCTCATGAACCGCTCTCGAAACTGAACCCATGTCATCGTCATCATATAGGGCTGGATCATCTGAATAAACCAATCCAAAGCTGGTCCCTCAACAGACAACTCAACGATCATGATCCTCTGGTACTCGGTATGAGCAGTCCGAGTCCTAGTCTCAATCGCATGCAGAAAATCTAAAGGATCAGAAGTACCATCAAAAGCAATCCTGCCAACTCTGGCATAGAACAAAGCTGCCTCAGGGTCAGACATACCCTGCTGATAGGCAGGCTGAACAACTGGAGGAACAGGAACATCAAACTCAGGCTCAACAGGCTCCTCGTCCTGTAACTCTCTCTGCCTACGGTGACCTGCCGCTCCTCGAGGTCTACCCCTGCCACGACCTCTACGCCTAACTGGCGGCTCAGGAGGTAAAACCTCATCCTGAAAAGACTCATCATCCTCGGCCTCAACGACCGGTGGAGCGACACGCGCTCGCCTCCTCATTCTGAAAAGACAAACGGAAAGATTCAGACAAAACAGACAACGGAGGAATAACGCTGAAAACTACAGCAAGGAATACTCATCAAGACATACTCGAACCTAATACACTGCAGTAGTCCAACAGAAAACACAACTCAAAAACTAGGGCCACAACTCACAAAACTAAGCCCTGACACAGAACTCCACTCAGATACGAACTTCGCTCTGATACCAACTTTGTCACGACCCAAAACAGGGGCCATGACTGGCGCTAGGGAACGGGAATTCTTTCGAATCCGGAACCCGTAGCAAGCCTAAAAATAAAATAAATATGCAATAATAACCATAAAAATATAATATGCAGCGGAAAATAAAATCATAAATATTACAATATCATCCATAACAACTGGATATAATTCAAAACTCATCACATCACATATATAATCTCATAAATGTATAATCTTTATACAAATCCAGTTTTACTATAATACATCTCCTTTAAAATAAAGTACATAAAATCCAACACTTTAATTTACAACTACTGCAGTGTCTAGATAAAATAAATAAGACTCAAGTAGACAATTTACATAAAGAAGCCGGGGCGGAAGAAATCCGGCGTATCGACCTGCTACTGAGGTCTGAGGAAGTTGACTCTCCTGAAAAATAGTCAACGGAGGGGAGTCAGACCTCACTAAGTGAATTACTATAATATATATACATACACTCTAAGTGATAATGCATACAGTCAACAGTATATGAGTAATATGTATATATATACAGGCAAGTTCATACAGATGCAGAAAAATCATTTTATATATTTTGTTTGAAAATCAACTTTTATGAAGGATCACATAGAACCCTAGAATATCGCAACCTCAGAAAAATAGTGTTAAACAACACTCTGGCCATACAGGCTCACTGATTCCAAATATATCCACTTAATCCATATGGACAGTAGACTGGCCCCGAGACACTAAGTCAACCGAGCTCCAGCAGTCTGACTGCCAGTGTGATTGGCCCCGAGACACTTGGTCAACCGAGCTCCAGCAATCACACCCAAACCACATCTCACATATCAATAATCATAATCAAATCGATATCCACAAATAAGTTAGTATATAGCCTAAAGCTATAGGCGCACCGGTACGTACTCGGTCCTAGTGCTGCCCACTAGGTAGCACGTTCTATTGATATCCTTCAGTAATAAATAATAAAACATTCATTCACAAATACATGATGCATGAATTTAAATAAATCAACAATATAAACCATATATATACCGAAAATATACCAAACATAAACCAGGTATATTTTGAGTATATATACGTCAAATAAATTCAATCAAATCATGAATTAAACTAAAAATATATTTAAAAACATTTTAAATATATTTTATTAATAAAACATGTATATAATTTATTATATACCAAAAATATACTTGAATATAAATCATGTTATTTATGCATAATTAGTCAAAATAAAACATGCATTTTCTAAATCATGCATCCTAAGCATATATATATAATATAGTAACTCACCTAATGCGCTCCACGAGACAGGTCCGACGGGCCTGGTCCACTAACCCTCGGTCTCGGCGCAACTAAACAAGAAATAATTAATCGACATCAGAATAACCCTAACAGAAATCCTAGAATTAAATCTAGAGTATTTAACACAGAATTGGAAATTAGGGTTCGACTGGATATCACGTTTTACGAGAATTCTACCGAAAATCTGGCAGAACCTCCCTTGTAAAACGGACATCTCTCTACTCAAAAGAGTAGAGCCGACCCTGCAAAGAAAATACACTTCGAAAAATAAACACCACAATCAATCACAACCCCTCGGTCGGACTCCAGACTACAATCTGTCGACCGGGGTCCACAAACACAGAATATATATTCCAATATACCAAAAATATCCTTAAATCATAAAAATACATTTCATACGTAGAAATTACATAATAAATCTTGAAACACTATAAAAATCGATTAAAACTCATTTTATTAGAAAAACCGTATATTATATATATAATTGAAAATAATTCCCGGAAAATAGTTTTAATTAGTTAAAAATACTAAATATTTTGTAGAAATCATTTTTATACCTTAAATAAATATTAAAACCAATTAAATTACATTTTTAGACAATTTAGGGTAAAATTACCAAAATACCCCTATATATATATATATACCTAAATTACTTCAAAAATTCACCAAAAATCATACAATTATCCAAAATTAATTTTCTCAACATATTTATCAATAATATCAATAATTAAACTCAATTAACCAATTAAATTCAATTTAAAACACAATTAACTTAATTTTACAAAATCACCTAAACTTCAATAATTAAAAATAAATACTTAGAAATTCATAAAAATTCCAAATAAATTCCTATAATTCATTTCAACACCTAATTCAACCATAAACTCCAATTTCATAATTTAAATAATTAATTTCCGAAAATTCGAAAATAATATTAAAATATTCAAAAATACCCAAAAATCCAAAAAATCTCCAAAAATTCTACAAAAATTCATACATGAAGATTAAACTACCAGGAACAACATTTGTGAAGGAAGTTTCCATGAATCATCCAAATTGAAGCTCAAAAAAATCGAAAACCAAAAGTGGCCGAAAATTTCAACTCAAAACCTAAGCAATTCTAGACCATTTTAGCTCAAACAAAAGCTAGAATAACACTCACCGGAGCTCAAGGAGAAGATAGAGACCGGCGGTGTCGAAAACGGTGGCCGGAGGAGGAAGAAACGACGGTGAGAAGATTGGTGGTCCGGCGCCCGCGCGGGAGAAGAAAGAAGAAGAAGAAGAAAAAGAAAAAGAAAGAAAAGGAAAGAGAAAGAAAAAGAAAAAGAAAGAAAAAGGAAAAGAAAAAAGAAAAAAAAAAAGAAAAAAATAAAATAATTAAAATAATTAAATATTAATAAATAAATAATAATAAAATAATAAATTTTAATAATTTAATAATAAATAAAATAATCAAATAATAATAAATAAATAATAAAATATTAGGGTAATAATAAACCCTAATTAAATAAATATACACACACAGGCTTTATTTAATAATTTAAAAATATGTATGAGTTCATGCAAACCCGTAAATACATTTAACATAATTAATAATAAATTGTTTACGTGAAAATTTCCCCGAAAATGAAAGTCCCGGGAAAATTTTACGTAAAATACTGAAAATAATAGACAGTAATTAAAATAGGTTTAAAATACATATTAACTCATAAAAATATCGTATATACAGTCAAAATTATTGACACTGCATATCCCGGTACAGTGTAAAAATATTTTTAAAAACACGGGATATTACACATATATAGTATACATTTAGTTTATGTTCAGTTTCTAAAACTAAAAACTTGAAAAAAATAGAAAAACTTACAGAAGAAGATAACATCTTTCCAAGGGAATCATGAGTATAGAACCATGTCTTTACTACAATTATCTAAACTCCAGATACAAAACCATGAGAAATCAAATTATCTTGATCAGAATACAACTTCTTCCTACATAATTAAAAAAACACAAGCAAACAATCAATAAACTACTTATAAATAATTAAATAAATAAACAAATAGAAAACCAAAACGTACTTATTCTTCTTTTTTAACCTAGCCTCATTCCAACCATCAAAACCAGAGAGAGATTCATATTTTAAAGTGTATTCAATATCATTACTAAAAGGATATATATTTTTCAAAATAGTTATGTCCTTCCTCCTTGTGCTAACTCCTGAAGAACCAAACTCATTAACGAAAGGATATTTCATGACATAACTAGGTTTGTTGTGACAACCCAAACCAGGGAGTCATGACCAATGCTAGGGAATGAGAATTTTTTTCAAATCTGAAACCTATAACAAGCCTTAAAAATGAAACACATGCAAATATATATTATAAAAATATGCCAGAATTAAAACTTTAATTAATATAAAAATAATTTTTTATATCATATCATAAATAAAATATCTTTATACAACATTTGAGTATAAGATCTCTAACTAGTATAACACACTACTATCATAATAACACTACTACTGTAGTGATTATTAAAATACATAGAAACGACAGTTTAGTGTTTACACAAATCAGCTGGAGAGGAAAGGGTTCGATGAATAGTACTATGGGGGAGGTTTGAAGTAGAAGATCCTGTAAAAAAAATATTGAGGGGAGTTAGACCTCACTGAGTGAATTATTATGATATATATATATATGCAACCTAAAGTCATATACAATCAAGCATCAGTATAATAACATATATATAAATGCATTTACTACAGATGCTAAAATCCACTTTTATATAATAATAAATGCAGAAAAATTTATTTTAGGTGAATGATCGGAGCAGAACCCTAAAATATTATGCAACCTCAATCATTGAATCACACTAGCCAATAAGCTCACTTAATCCAAAATGTTTCTTTTTTCCATTTTTGGACAGTAGACTGGCCTCGAGACACTAAGTCAACGAAGCTCCTGCAGTCTCACTGTCGGTGTGATTGGCCCCAGGATACCTGGTCAACTGAGCTCCTGCAATCACACCACTCACTCACAATAAACCTCAATAACCAAATAATCAAGTCTCACATCAACAATTTCATAGTATTAACTTCTAAATCTAACGCACTAGTACGTACACAGTCCTAGCGCAACCCATTAGGTAGCACGTTCTATTGTTATCCTTCAAATAAATCTTATAATTATTAAAAATAATAAAATGCATAATTTAAATATGGTAGCATCCATTTTTAAAGAAATATACCAAATATATACCAAACATATACCGAATATATACCAAATATATACCAAACAAATACCAAATATATACCAAATATATATATCAAAATGTAGATATAACATTTAATAAAATAAATCGTACTAAAATTTACATTTTTAAAATATAGATGCTTACAAATATGCATTCTACATGCAATGCATGCTTACAAATATGCATTCTACATGCAATGCATATATGTGATAATAAATTACAGTTGTGCACTCCTCTAAAAAAGATATACTAGCATGGTCTCTTAGGCTTCGGTATCGGCACAACTATACAAAATAAATATATGATAATATCATAATTGAAATCCTAATTTTATACTTCTAGAAATTCTAAGGAATGACTCAATTTAGGATACGACTTGACCAAAATTTAAAAACTTAGGATCAACTTGAAGTCACATTTTACGAGAATTTTATAAAAAATTCAGCAAAGTCTCCTCTGTAAAATAGACATCTCTTTACTAAAAATAGAGTCAATCCTGCACACAAATATACTTCAAATATTCACAATAGCACAACTTCTTAGGTTAGACCCCCGAATTACATAAATTGTTGAACCGAGAACCAAAATACACAAAAATCAATAATTTAATAATAAATATTAAAAATCACTAAATTCCATAAAAATCAATAAAATACTTCAATGCCATTTATTTGAATAACAAAAACATTAAAGATAATTTATTTTCAAACAAATTTAATAAAATCTCAATTAGAGTTAAATAATATTAGTAAAAATTTCATTTTTCAAATATACAAAATAAATAACATAAAGTTCAATTAATTATTTAAATTACACAATTATATAATAAAAATAGCTAAAAATCCTTTTTAATCATAAAATTAATAAATAAGCTATTATTTGAATATTTTTTAGAAATTATTATTAATTAGCTAAAAATAGTAAATAATTCATAAAAATTATTTTAAAACTATTTAGTATTAAAAAATTATCCAAAACACACTAATTAACAATAAGTTCAATTAAAATACAAAATTTACTATTTTTTCCAAAAATTACCATAATACTAAATATTTTTCAAAAATTAACCAAAATTACTATAAATCCATAAAAAATTATTTTCTCATTTCTATAGCTTAATGTTTATATTAAATATACTAATTAACAATATTTTCAATAAAAAACATATAATTAATAAAATTTACCTTATTTTTCAAAAATACAATTTTATACATAAACTAAATAAATTTATAATTAAAAATCTAAAGTTAATTTCACCAAATTTCCTTTATAGAGCATAATCCAAATAATTTACTAAAAATATAAAAATTTTCTAGCGAGGGTCACCGGAATAGTGGCTCGCCAGAAAACCAGAACACAAAAATTTAACTAATTTAGAAAAATCAAATAAGAATATATATATGACACTCTTGATGCACACAACAACATTTCGAAAGGAAATTAGCAAGAATCAAACTATATCAAACTCAAAAAAATTAAAAACCTAAATACACCTAAACTAAAACTTGAACATAAATCAATTACCGGACGTCCTAAGCTAAAAAAAACTTAAGAATTAGCTTGCCTGGATTGAGAGGAGTTGAATGAGCCTTGAACAGCAAGCTTTCTCCACCAGAATGTTGATGGCGTTGCTATTGTTGTTGTTGTATTATTATTGCTATTGTTGTATAGTTGCTGTTTAACAACAACAAGAAGGAGGAGGCTGGCTGGCGTTAGTGGGAAAAGAAGGGAAGAAGGAGGTGAGGCTCAGTGGTGGCTCACGATGGCACTGGCAGAAATCGGGAAAATAAGAAGAAGAAAAAAAAAGAAAAGGAAAAAACGAACGAGGAAGAAGAAGAAGACCTGAAATTTTTTTTAATGCTCTCACTCTTTTTTTTAAAAATAGGAAAAAGACAAAATACAACACATATATAATAATAATAATAATAAAATAATAATAATAATATACAACACTAAATTAAACTTTTAAATCTCAATAAAATAAAATAAACACTAATACTAAATTTTAATTAAATCATATAAAATAATCATAATATATAAAAATTTTAAATATTTTATTAATACTGCATATCTCATAATTTAATTTAATAATTCATCAAAATACCGGGTTATAACATTTGTGCTCCCTTTTATCAGGAAGTGGAGTCTTAAAGTCATCATCATCAACCTGAATATATTAAACAGTATCAAAAACCAAACAAAAACAGAAAAACAACCCAAATAAATCACGCATAATTAAAAAAATAAAGATAATACCACAGCATCAGGATTAACAGGCTATCCACTAATAACACCATCTTCTTTAGAAACAGACATAGAAACACCTTTTCTGTCATGACCCAAAATTAGGAGTCATGACCGACATTAGGAAACGGAAATTTTTTCAAATCCGAAATTCGTAGCAAGCCTTAAAATAAAAGCATGCAATAATTAAAATAAAATATGCACCATAATTAAAATCATAAACCAATATAATAAAAATATAATTCTTTCATATCATAAAATAAAATATATTAATACAATATTCAGAAAAAGACCTCATAAAATAAATTCTTAATACAATTATTGTATAAAATGATGAATCTGAATGAGAATGCTTACCTTTGATTTTTTTTATTGTTGTTCAATTTCTTCTTCTTTTCTTGGTTATTGAAATCTTGTTTTTGATTCTTTTTTTTTTTTTTAATTATGGTGATGTTTTTTTGAGTTTTAACAAGAGATTGATAATGGTAGTTTTGTGAGGGAGGCAGAGTTGAGGTTCATTTTTTGGAGAAGAAATTGGTTTTTATTTGATGTAGAGTGATTGTAGGTGAATAAAGTTTTTATGAGCTGAAAGAGAGGTTTTGCAGCTGAAAATTCATGTTTTGCAACTAAAGGTTCATGATGGAAGCATGTTTTAAAGCTAAGGAAGGAGATGGAAGCATGTTTTACAGTTGAAAGATAAGACGAATAGACGCGTAATTAAAATTGAAAAAGAGGATAAGCACGTAAATTTAGAAAACTTAGGATATTTTTATTATTTTGCCTCTATCTTAAGGTATTTATGAAAAAACTCCTACAGAAAAGCCACATGCAATATGCATATCATACCCAGCTCAAGGTCACATAAAGCCCAATGCTCAAACTAGCAAAGTTACTCTATCAAAAGGGTTTTTAAATTACCTTTATCCACACAGAATTCAACCAGAGGTGCTTGCTCAAGTTTGGAGGCCTTAATTTTGTTGTTAGATTGCTTGATTTTAGATTTAAAACCATCCTAGATAGTCTCCCTCTAATTGATGATATTGATTTTAATCGAAATATCTTAGCTCTCGATCAATCTGTTACAAAGAATTGCCCATTCCAAATAATCTCCTGCTTTTTCTTATACCATATGTTGCGCATCTTTTGTTTGACATGATGCTAACGGCGATCGTACCATATTCAAGATATGTCATTTTCTTCACTGTGCCGTTCCGAGTAGTTTGACGAATAAGTATGAGGCTTCCTGCAAATCATCTCCTTTACTGTTTGTAGTTCATCCTTTTCCTTTATGTTTCGAGAAGGAGGAGGAGGTGATGGTGGGTCGATGACACAAACTTTGTCAGAGCTAACTTTACAACAGACAAAAACTCTTCTTTGGGTAGTTGACATAAAAACGACAATTTTTGCAAGACGCATAGGTAAATGATTTGGGGAAGGTTCTAACAATAAAAGAAGAAGAAGAAATAAATGAATGAAGTGGGCGAAGAAAAGAAGCTAGAGTATTCATTGGGTGAAGAAAACATGAACAATCATTCGGCAAAAAAAGAAAAAAGAAAAAAACGTTAAAAAAAAAGACATTTCACGTATGCGATGGAGTTTGTTCTATGGTATAATTTGCAAGTCCAAGTCCATTCCGAAAAGAAAAGAAAAATCTTTAAATCTTTTGATATTTATAATATTTAACAATAATGTTAAGAATTTTAATTTTCTATAGAATTGTTAAAAAAAAAAAATTATTTACGCCTCAAAATTTTTCTCTCAATTTTTTTAATTAATGGTGTAAATATGAGAATAGCATACTATATCATTGTATTTTTGTACATTTATTTTTTTCTCGTCTCAACGTAAAAATAATTAATTTTGAATCAATATTAATAGATGATATGTGCTAAATTTGTATTCCAAATCTCTATAATGTTTACAATAATTTTTTCAAATGAAAATATCAATTACATAATCCTATATTTTTAATTTTTATAGTAAATAATCATTTCTTAATATTCACTATGAAAATGAGAAATCTTAATTAATATTAATGGATGATGACTTTCCATCACTCTAAATTTCAACTTTTTATAATTTTACAGTTGAGATTTTCAATTGCGGCTGGCCCAACAGAATATATTGGATTGATTAATTGTTTCTATAATTTGGTTTTTCACATTGATTACATGATCAATTGTAAGCTTTTTCTGCAGTTTTCATGATTAGTCACCTCATTCTTTTTCTTCTTATTATTTTTCTTTCCTTTTCTTGTCTACACATAAATCAACTGATCTATCAAGAAATGAAAGACTACCTACAATTATAAAAATTTTCTTGACACCTTGTAATTTTCACCAACATCATGATAATCAATTTTACCAACCAACTAATGAATTAAAACAAACATTTCCTTTAGCCTCAATTGCTTGATTATAATTTTTTTTCTCTGAATTATTGATATTCAAAGTTTATTGACTTCTAATTAATTCAGTTTGATTCAGATAGAATTATAAAAATAATAAATTTTTTTTAATTGTTTAATACGACTATTAACTATACAACTCGATCATAAAATACTATTTAAACGAAAATAATTTTTTATTAATTGATTATAGCAGTTGTGATTGATCATAATCTTTCTTAGGAGAAGAAACATAATTATTTTTGCATTAAATTATTTATATATGCATCATACGAGGTGAAGCACGAAATGTGTTTCATTACACTCGTCATAAAAAACGGATTAAAAAACAATAATAATACTATCATCACACACACAAATATATATATATATATATACAATTACAAGTAAATATAGGCTATAGGTTTAAACACATGAAAGTCATTTAGCAGAAAAATTGGAAATAAAAAAGAACTCTTTCTACTGGAAAAAAAAGTCATATATATATATAAGTACAAGTAAATATAGGCTATAGGTTTAAACACATGAAAGTCATTTAGCAGAAAAATTGGAAATAAAAAAGAACTCTTTCTACTGGACGGTGCTAATGGCAGATGAGCAATTCAACTAACAATGCACCAAAACTAAGTATATGGTGCACACAGAAGTTCAACTTCCTTCATCTGCCTTCCTACCACCTTTATATACAAACACACATACATTATCACCTTAATGATAGTTGCTTTCTCAATTAATCACTGATCACTCTATGCCAATGAAGGCCTTCATTTAGAGCATACCCTTTTCAAGTTTTTTAAGTTTCTTGCAATTACTTTTCATGGCCAAAGCTAAGAGAATTTGTACTCTTCTGTTGAGGCTCATTGCATTGGGCACTACATTAGCTGCAACAATTGTTATGGCTACTAGTCATGAATCAGGTTCTTTCCTTACTGTGTCATTTGAAGCTAAGTACACTAATACACCAGCCTTCAAGTAAGCAATTACAATTTATGTTGCTTTTCGTCAAGTCTTTTTATGGTATTTTTTTTCTTTTAGTTACTAAATTTGACATTGTTTTGCTCTTCATATATATAGGTACTTTGTGATTGTAAATGCAATTGTAAGCGTCTACGGTTTCCTTGTTCTCTTTCTTCCTCCAGAGAGTCTACTGTGGCGATTAGTTGTTGTAACAGATATGGTAATTGCTTCTATTTAGTATAGTGGAGCAAAGACACACTCACACATATATATATAAAGTAGAATTGCCAATGAGATATAGATCAAATAAGGCTGAGACTCGGTTGCAGGATTGATTTCTAGCGGCGCCAAAACAAAAACTATTCTTATTTTGCGATTGTTGTTGCTTTCACAATATATATAATTTAGACAAATTAACTAATGGACTAGTGCCAAATTTAAATGATTTCTGATAATTGAACTTATATATAATTTTGATGTTTACTTGGTGTGTCAATGCTGTATAGGTATTTACGATGTTGGTGACTTCAAGCATTTCAGCGGCATTGGCAGTGGCTCAAGTAGGAAAGAAGGGGAATTCTTATGCAGGCTGGTTACCAATCTGTGGCCAAGTCCCCAAATATTGTGACCAAGTAACAGCAGCATTAGTTGTTGGCTTCATTGCACTCATTACTTATGCAATTCTCCTTCTCTATTCTATTCACACTGTCCTCAACCCTCTTCTACTTCAAAAAGCTTAAATAGACTCTCAAAATTACCGCTAGATTTTGATTTTTCTTTCACTTTTTTTTAGTAATTGTAGACTCTGATAATGCACTCTATGATTTGTAGATCAAATCAACTTAGAACAGTTCAAACATATTTTGTGCATTTTTTTTCACTATTTTGTGTGATTATAAACAAATATAAAGGCCACAGTTGTCATTATGTTGGTAAAAATGGATTTATTTTCCCTTGAACTTAAAGATCTCCTGCTCCCTCACACAGTAGCTTCACCACTCTACCTGTATGGTAGAGTTAGTATATTTTTTCACCCATTTGGTTGTCGTATTTTATTATTTGAGCATCTTTAGAAGCTTATATTTATACAATTTAAAAAATAAATTACCTCACTTTTGGCTGGATGAAATGTGGGAAGATATTCAAATTGGAAGGTACATATATACAATTCCATCTATACATAAATGTTATTTTTAAGGATTAATTATATCTATGGTTAAAAATTTTGTTAAAACAATTTACTACAATAATTCATATTAATATATAAAAAACTCCGTTTATTATTCATAGAATTTATTTATAAGATACAATTTAAAGATTAAATAGTTTGACACTAATTTTTTTAAAATGCTTTAATCTAATACAATATATATTTTATCATTGATAGACTCACAATAAAAAATAATTTTTTTACAATTACATAAAATTAATTTTATAAAACTGATAATAATAAAATTTAAACATTTCAAAACATTATTTTAAAATAATTGACATAAGATTTTTTCTAATTGCTCCACTAAAATAATATATATATTTTTGGTCCTTATATTCACGTCCAACTCCTCCAACACATAATCATTTTTAAAAGTTCAAGCTAAATGAACTCAAGCTGAGCTCGAGCTTTCAAAAGCCTAGCTGAAGCTTGGCTTGAGTTCATATTTGACGAGCTCGAATTGAACTCACAAGTCAGACGAGTTCAACAACATATTTTTATAATTAGACATTACATTATTTGATAACCTCAAACTATATATATTTTTTAATGTTAAAATTGCTTATAACATTAAAATTTTATAGTTTTGATTAAAATACTAATATTATTTAATATTATATTTATCTATTACTTTAAATTTTTATTATTTAATATTAATGTTTATATATTATTTTAAAATATTATTTAATTTTTTATTTATTGAAGAAATTTATTTTTTGGTAAATATTTAATTAGTATTGTGTAATAATTATTGTAATATCCCGTGTTTTTAAAATATTTTTACACTGTACCGGGATATGCAGTGTTAATAAATTTTGAATATATGTGCGATATTTTTACGAGTTAATATGTATTTAAAACCTATTTTAATTACTGTGTATTATTTTCAGTGTTTTACGTAAAATTTTCCCGGGACTTGCATTTTCGGGGAAATTTTCACGTAAACAATGTAATATTAATTATTTTGAATATATTTTCGGACTTGCATGTACTCATGCGTATTTTTAATTATTAAATAAAGCCGTGTGTGAATATTTATTTAATTAGGGTTTAATATATATAACCCTAATATTTTATTATTTATTGTTATTTAATTATTTTATTTATTATTAAATTATTTTATTATTATTTAATTATTTTCTTTTCTTTTTCTTTTCTTTTTCTTTCTTTTCTTTTCTTTCTTTTTCTTTTTCTTCTTCTTCTTCTTCTTTCCTTCTCTCCCGCGCGCCCGACCACCATCCCTCACCGTCTGCAACTCCGGCCACCTACCGTCGATGTGCCTTCCGGCTTGCCACCCGCCGTTCCCAGTCATCCCCCACCGCCAGCAGCTCCTTTCCCCGACGCCGACAGCTTCGTTCTTCCTCTTTTGGCCGAAATCTTCCCTTCGCCGTTTCTCCCTCCTCCGGCCACCGTTTTCGACACCGCCGGTCTTCATCGACTCCTTGAGGTCCGGTGAGTGTGATTCTAGCTTTGGTTTGAGCTAAAATGGTTTAGATTTGCTTAGGTTTCGAATTTTCAATTTCGGTCACATTAGGGTTTTTGATTTTTTTGAGCTTCGAATTGGATGATTCATGAAAAATCCCTTCACAAATATTGTTCCTAGTAGCTTAATCTACATGTATGAATTTTTTTAGAATTTTTGGAGATTTTTTGGATTTTTGGGTATTTCTGAATATTTTAATATTATTTTCTAATTTTCGGAAATTAATTATTTAAATTATGAAATTGGAGTTTATGGTTGAATTAGGTGTTGAAATGAATTATAGGAATTTATTTGGAATTTTTATGAATTTCTAAGTATTTATTTTTCATTATTGAAGTTTATGTGATTTTGGAAAAATTAGGTTAATTGTGTTTTTATTTGAATTTAATTGGTTAAATGAGTTTAATTATTGATATTATTGATAAATATGTTGAGAAAATTAATTTTGGATAATTTTATGATTTTTGGTGAATTTTTGAAGTAATTATAGTATATTTATATATATAGGGGTATTTTGGTAATTTTACCCTAAATTGGCTAAAAATGTAATTTAATTGGTTTTAATAGTTATTTAAGGTATAAAAATGATTTCTATAAATTATTTGGTATTTTTAACTAATTAAAACTATTTTTCGGGAATTATTTTCAATTATATATATAATATACGGTTTTTCTAATAAAATGAGTTTTTATCGATTTTTACTGTGTTTTAAGGTTAATTATGTAATTTTTACCTATGAGATGTATTTCTAGGTTTTAAGGATATTTTTGGTATATCTGGAATTTATTCTGTGTTTGTGGACCCCGGTCGGTAGATTGTAGTCTGGAGTCCGACTGAGGGGTTGTGGATTGTGTTGAGCTTATTTTTCGAAGTGTGTTTCTTTGCAGGGTCGGCTCTACTCTTTTGAGTAGAGAGATGTCCGTTTTACAGGGGAGGTTCTGTCGAATTTTCGGTAGAATTCTCGTAAAACGTGATATCCAGTCGAACCCTAATTCTGTTTTCGTATTTAAATACTCTAGATTGAATTCTAGGATTTCTGTTAGGGTTTATTCTGATGTCGATTATTTATTTTTTGTTTAGTTGCGCCGAGACCGAGGGCTAGTGGACCAGGCCCATCGGACCCGTCTCGTGGAGCGCATTAGGTGAGTTACTATACTATATATATATATGCTTAGGATGCATGATTTAGAAATGCATGTTTTATGTTGATTAAATATGCATAAATAATTTGATTATTTCTTAAGTTTACATTAAGTATATTTTTGGTTTATTTTTGGTATATAATAAATTGTACACATGTTTTGTTAATAAAATATATTTAAAATGTTTTTAAATATATTTTTAGCTTAATGTATAATTTGATTGGATTTATTTGACGTATATATGCTCGAAATATACCTGGTTTACTTTTGGTATATTTTCAGTATATATATGGTTTATGTTGCTATTTTATTTAAATTCATGCATCATTTATTGTGAATGAATGATTTATATTATTAATGAAGGATATCAATAGAACGTGCTACCTAGTGGGCAGCACTAGGACCGAGTACGTACCGGTACGCCTATAGTATTTAGGCTATAATACTAACTTATTTGTGGATATTGATTTGATTATGATTATCGATATGTGAGATGTGATTTGGGTGTGATTGCTGGAGCTCGGTTGACCAAGTGTCTCGGGGCTAATCACACTGGCAGTCAGACTGCTGGAGCTCGGTTGACTTAGTGTCTCGGGGCCAGTCTACTGTCCAAATGGATTAAGTGGATATATTTGGATTAAGTGAGCCTGTATGGCTAGAGTGTTGTTTAACACTATTTCTGAGGTTGCGATATTCTAGGGTTCTATGTGATCCTTCATAAAAGATGATTTTTAACGAAAATATATATAAAATGATTTTATTGCATCTGTGTGCAATTGCCTGTATATATACATATTATATATACTGTTGACTGTATGCATTATCACTTAGTGTGTATGTATATATATTATAGTAATTCACTCAGTGAGGTCTGACTCCCCTCCGTTGACTATTTTTCAGGAGAGTCAACTTCTTCAGACCTCAGTAGCAGGTCGATACGCCGGATTTCTTCCGCCCCGGCTTCTTTATGTAAATTATTTACTTGAGTCTTATTTATTTTATCTAGACACTGCAGTAGTTGTGAATTAAAGTATGGGATTTTATGTACTTTATTTTAAAGAGATGTATTATGTTGAAACTGGATTTGTATTAAAAGATTATATATTTATGAGATGGGATTTTGATTAAATCCAATGATGAAAATGATATTATGATATTATGATTTTTATTTCCGCTGCATATTATATTGTTATTATTATTATTGCATGTTTATTTTATTATTTTTAGGCTTGCTACGGGTTCCGGATTCGAAAGAATTCCCGTTCCCTAGCGCCGGTCATGGCCCCTGTTTTGGGTCGTGACAAAGTTGGTATCAGAGCGGAGTTCTGTGTCAGGGCTTAGTTATGTGAGTTGTGGCCCTAGTTTTAAAGTTGTGTTTTCGGTTGGACTACTGCAGTGTATTAGGTTCGAGTATGTCTTGATAAGTATTCCTTGCTGTAGTTTTCAGCATTATTCCTCTGTTGTCTGTTTTGTTTGAATCTTTTCGTTTATCTTTTCAGAATGAGGAGGCGAGCGCGTGTTGCTCCACCGATCGTTGAGGCCGAGGATGATGAGTCTTTTCAGGATGAGGTTTTACCTCTTGAGCAGCCAGTTAGACGTAGAGGTCGTGGCAGAGGTAGACCTCGAGGAGCGGCAAGTCACCGTAGGCAGAGAGAATTACAGGACGAGGAGCCTGTTGAGCCTGAGTTTGATGTTCCTGTTCCTCCAGTTGTTCAGCCTGTTCAGCCTGCCTATCAGTAGGGTATGTCAGACCCTGAGGCAGCTTTGTTTTATGCCAGAGTTGGCAGGATTGCGTTTGATGGGACTTCTGATCCTTTAGATTTTCTGCATGCGATTGAGACTAGGACTCGGACTGCTCATACCGAGTACCAGTGAATCATGATTGTAGAGTTGTCTGTCGAGGGACCAGCTCTAGATTGGTTCATTCAGATGATCCAGCCCTATATGATGACGATGACATGGGCTCAGTTTCGTGAGCGATTTATGAGGAGATTTTATCCAGAGCCTCTTCGTTTGAGCTATCGTCTTTGGTTGACTAGTATTTCTCGTAGAGATCGATCTGTAGAGGAGTATACCCGAGAGTTTCTTCGTTTGGGTAGATATGCCGAGGATCTGATGTGAGATCAGTATTTCACAATCACTACCTACGTTACTGGTTTGGGTTCAACTTTTGCTGGTATGCCTACAGCAGGTCTTACTCTCGAGTCTGTGATTGAGCTAGCTAAGGAGATCGAGCTGAGGTTAGTTAGGCAGGGAGCGATGCCTGATTATTACCAGCTAGGAGTTTAGTCGAGTGGATCACAGACTACTCCGTATTCGAGTTTTCATGTTGGATCGAGTAGTCAGCAGCGAGGTTCGACTCAGCAGAGTCAGAGACAGCAGCAGTGAGTGCATCGGAGCAGTAGACATGGCCGTGGAGGTCAGCGTAGATCATTCAGATTTGGGTCAGGTGCTTCGAGCAGCAGCAGTGGTCGTAGTTCTGGATCAGTGGCCAGTGTTTGTCAGACTTGTGGTAGAGTCCATCAGGGACCGTGTTATCTGACACCGCTGACATGTTTCAGATGCTGGCAGATAGGACATTTTGCCAGATCGTGTCCTTATTCTGGGTATCAGCAGCAGCAGATTCCGTGATTTCCACAGCAGTCAATTGCTAGTGTAGCACCCGTGTCATTTCAGTTACCACCAGCCCAGCATCAGAGTTCCACTCAGTTTGTTCCACAGCAGAGTCGTGGTAGAGGTACTAGAGGAGGTGCCAGAGGTATTGGCCAGGCTTCTACTAGTCAGCAGGGAGGTCGAGGTCAGGCCAGAGTCTTTCATCTGACTCAGCAGGATGCTCAGGCATCTAATGCAGTCGTGGCAGGTATTATTTTTGTTTGTTACCTGGATGTTTGGGTTTTGTTTGATCCAGGTGCCACGCATTCGTTTGTTTCTCCTGTTTTTGCTTCTAAATCTTGTTGGCAAGCTTCGAGGATGGCTTTTCCTTTGTCTGTTGCCACTCCTCTGAGCGATTCTTTGGACGCTGATATTGTTCTTTCTGGTTATCCAGTTCTCGTGGGAGATAGAGAATTACCCGCCGATTTGATTTTATTGGAGGTGATGGAGTTTGATGTTATTTTGGGAATGGATTGGTTATCTCAGCACTATGCCGTGGTAGATTGCAGGAATAAGGAGGTGACTTTCAGAATTCCTGGTAAAGTAGAATTTAAGTTTGTTGGTGATAGGAGTTCAGCACCTCAGAATCTTATTTCTGCTATTACAACTAAGAAGTTGTTGAGGAAAGGTTGTCAGGGGTTTTTGGTATTGGTCAGGGATACGTCAGTGGAGAAGTTGTCACTCACAGATGTTCCTGTTGCTTGTGAGTTTCCTGATGTTTTTCCCGAGGAGTTGCCAGGTTTACCACCTCATAGAGAGATTGAGTTCTGTATAGATGTGGTTCCAGGTACTACTCCTATATCTATGCCACCCTATCGTATGGCTCCTGCAGAGTTGAGAGAGTTGAAGGAGCAGTTGCAAGAGTTGTTGGATAAAGGTTTTATCAGACCTAGTGTTTCTCCTTGGGGTGCACCAGTCCTGTTTGTGAAGAAGAAGGATGGTACCCTGAGACTGTGCATTGACTACAGAGAGTTGAATAAGGTAACAATGAAGAACAAGTATCCTCTCCCGAGGATTGATGATTTGTTTGATCAGTTACAGGGTGCACAGTTCTTTTCTAAGGTTTACTTGAGGTCGGGTTATCATCAGTTGCGGATTAGTGAGGCCGATATTCCTAAGACAGCGTTCCGCACTCAATATGGCCATTATGAGTTTCTGGTGATGTCTTTTGGTTTGACTAATGCACCAGCAGCTTTTATGGACCTGATGAACAGGGTATTCAGACCGTATGTGGATCAGTTTGTGGTAGTCTTCATTGATGATATACTAGTATATTCGAGGAGTATGGAAGAGCACGTATATCACTTAAGGATTGTACTACAGATACTGAGAGATCATCAGCTTTATGCTAAATTCTCGAAGTGTGATTTCTGGATAGAGAGTGTTTCTTTTCTTGGACACGTAGTGTCTAAAGAAGGTATTCAGGTTGATCCACAGAAGATTGAGGCAGTATCTGAATGGCCTGGACCTACTTCGGTCACAGAGATTCAAAGTTTTCTGGGTTTAACAGGGTATTATAGGCAGTTTGTGCAGGATTTTTCCAGAATTGCAGCCCCTATGACTCGCTTGACTCAGAAGAATGTTAGATTCGAGTGGTCAGAAGCTTATGAGAACAGTTTTCAGTTGTTGAAGGAGAAATTGACCACCGCCCCAGTATTAGCTTTGCCTAATAGTGTGGATAAATTCACAGTTTACTGTGATGCCTCTAGAATTGGTCTTGGTTGTGTGCTGATGCAGAATGGAAGGGTGATAGCCTATGCTTCGAGGCAGTTGAAGAAGCATGAGCAGAACTATCCTACACATGATCTTAAGATGGCTGTAGTGATCTTTGCTTTGAAGACTTGGAGACATTATTTGTACGGGGTGACTTGTAAGATATTTACTGATCACAAGAGCCTTAAGTACATTTTTCAGCAGCGAGATCTGAATTTGAGGCAGAGAAGATGGTTGGAATTGTTGAAGGATTATGATTGCGAGATTCTTTACCATTCGGGTAAAGCTAATATTGTAGCAGATGCCTTGAGTAGGAAGTCCTCAGGTAGTCTTGCTCATATCAGTGTTGAGAGAAGACCATTGATCCAGGAGTTGCAATTGTTGGTGGATCAAGGTCTGATGATGAAGATCAGCAGATCAGGTGGACTGTTAGCTCAGTTTAAAGTACGATCTGTACTGAGGGATAGGATTAAAGCAGCTCAGAGCCGAGATCCTATTCTAGAAGAGCTTGCAGAGAATGTCAAAGCAGGGAAGTTCACTGATTTCACACTCGATGATGATGGTGTGTTGTGGATCAGTGGTAAATTGTGTGTTCCTGATGTGGATGATTTGAGAGAGGAGATTTTAAAGGAAGCACATTCTACAGCTTACAGCGTTCATCCAGGTGTTACTAAGATGTACCACAGTATCAGAGATCTATACTGGTGGGATGGATTGAAGAAGGATGTCGCTGATTATGTTGCTAAGTGCTTGACGTGTCAGCAAGTGAAAGCTGAACATCAGAAGCCTTCTGGGAAGCTTCAGCCTCTTCCTATTCCCGAGTGGAAGTGGGAAAGGATAGCTATGGTTTTTGTGGTCGGTTTACCTCGTTCGAAGGATGGATACGATTCCATCTGGGTGATTGTAGACAGGTTGACGAAGTCTGCACATTTCTTGCCTGTGAAAGCCACATATTCAGTTGCTAGATTGGCGAAGTTGTATGTGAAGCATATTGTGTGCCTTCATGGAATACCTGTGTCCATTGTGTCAGATAAGGGTTCAGTGTTTACTTCTCATTTTTGGCAGAAGTTGCAGGAAGCGATGGGCACTAGGTTGGATTTTAGTACTGCTTTTCATCCTCAGACAGATGGTCAGTCTGAGAGGACGATCCAGACACTGGAAGATATGTTGAGAATGTGTGTTCTGGATTTGGGAGGTAGCTGGGATGATCATTTGTCACTCGTTGAGTTTGCATATAATAACAGCTACCATAGTAGTATTGGTATGGCACCGTATGAGGCGTTATATGGAAGGAAGTGTAGATCCCCGTTGTGTTGGGATGAGATTGGTGAGAGAGCTTTGACTGGACCAGAGATGGTTCAGGATGCTGCAGAGAAAGTCACCGTGATCAAGCGCAGATTAGAGACCGCAGTTAGCAGACAGAAGAGTTATGCGGATCCTAGGCGCAGAGATGTGGAGTTTCAGGTTGGAGATTTTGTTTTTCTGAAGGTATCTCCGATGAAGGGTGTGATGAGATTTGGCAGGAAGGGTAAGTTAGCACCGAGATATATTGGACCATTTGAGATTCTGGAGAGAGTTGGCATTGTTGCATATCGGTTGGATTTGCCTTCGAATATGTCACAGGTGCATCCAGTATTTCATATCTCAATGTTGAGTAAGTATATCTCAGACCCTTCACACGTGTTGCAACCTGACAGTGTAGAAGTGAGTGAAGATTTGACGTTTGTGGAAGAACCTGTGGCGATCGTTGATTTTCAAGTACGACAGTTGCGATCGAAGCAGATTCCGATGGTCAAGGTTCTGTGGCGTAGCGACAGAGTTGAAGAGCATACGTGGGAGACTGAAGCTGAGATGCGAGCTTCTTACCCGTATCTCTTTCCTTCTTGATCTTATCTTCTGGAATTCGGGGACGAATTCTTGTAAGGGGGGAAGACTGTAATATCCCGTATTTTTAAAATATTTTTACACTGTACCGGGATATGCAGTGTTAATAAATTTTGAATATATGTGCAATATTTTTACGAGTTAATATGTATTTAAAACCTATTTTAATTATTGTGTATTATTTTCAGTGTTTTACGTAAAATTTTCTCGGGACTTGCATTTTCGGGGAAATTTTCACGTAAACAATGTAATATTAATTATTTTGAATATATTTTCGGACTTGCATGTACTCATGCGTATTTTTAAATTATTAAATAAAGCCGTGTGTGAATATTTATTTAATTAGGGTTTAATATATATAACCCTAATATTTTATTATTTATTTATTTATTTATTATTATTTAATTATTTTATTTAATTATTAAATTATTTTATTATTATTTTATTAATATTTAATTATTTTATTTTATTTTTCTTTTTCTTTTTTTTTTCTTTCTTTTCTTTTCTTTCTTTTTCTTTTTCTTCTTGTTCTTCTTCTTTCCTTCTCTCTCGCGCGCCCGACCACCATCCCTCACCGTCTGCAACTCCGGCCACCTACCGTCGGTGTGCCTTCCGGCTTGCCACCGCCGTTCCCAGCCGTCCCCCGCCGCCAGCAGCTCCCTTCCCCGGCGCCAGCAGCTTCGTTTTTCCTCTTTTGGCCAAAATCTTCCCTTCGCCGTTTCTCCCTCCTCCGGCCACCGTTTTCGACACCGCCGGTCTTCATCGACTCCTTGAGGTCTGATGAGTGTGATTCTAGCTTTGGTTTGAGCTAAAATGGTTTAGATTTTCTTAGGTTTCGAATTTTCAATTTCGGTCACATTAGGGTTTTTGATTTTTTTGAGCTTCTAATTGGATGATTCATGAAAACTCCCTTCACAAATGTTGTTTCTAGTAGCTTAATCTACATTTATGAATTTTTGTAGAATTTTTGGAGATTTTTTGGATTTTTGGGTATTTTTGAATATTTTAATATTATTTACTAATTTTCGGAAATTAATTATTTAAATTATGAAATTGGAGTTTATGGTTGAATTAGGTGTTGAAATGAATTATAGGAATTTATTTGGAATTTTTATGAATTTCTAAGTATTTATTTTTCATTATTGAAGTTTATGTGATTTTGGAAAAATTAGGTTAATTGTGTTTTTATTTGAATTTAATTGGTTAAATGATTTTAATTATTGATATTATTGATAAATATGTTAAGAGAATTAATTTTGGGTAATTGTATGATTTTTGGTGAATTTTTGAAGTAATTATAGTATATTTATATATATAGGGGTATTTTGGTAATTTTACCCTAAATTGGCTAAAAATGTAATTTAATTGGTTTTAATAGTTATTTAAGGTATAAAAATGATTTCTATAAATTATTTGGTATTTTTAACTAATTAAAACTATTTTTCGGGAATTATTTTCAATTATATATATAATATACGGTTTTTCTAATAAAATGAGTTTTTATCGATTTTTACTGTGTTTTAAGGTTAATTATGTAATTTTTACCTATGAGATGTATTTCTAGGTTTTAAGGATATTTTTGGTATATCTGGAATTTATTCTGTGTTTGTGGACCCCGGTCGGTAGATTGTAGTCTGGAGTCCGACCGAGGGGTTGTGGATTGTGTTGAGCTTATTTTTCGAAGTGTGTTTCTTTGCAGGGTCGGCTCTACTCTTTTGAGTAGAGAGATGTCCGTTTTACAGGGGAGGTTCTGTCGAATTTTCGGTAGAATTCTCATAAAACGTGATGTCCAATCGAACCCTAATTCTGTTTTCGTATTTAAATACTCTAGATTGAATTCTAGGATTTCTGTTAGGGTTTATTCTGATGTCGATTATTTATTGTTTATTTAGTTGCGTCGAGACCGAGGGCTAGTGGACCAGGCCCGTCGGACCTGTCTCGTGGAGCGCATTAGGTGAGTTACTATACTATATATATATGCTTAGGATGCATGATTTAGAAATGCATGTTTTATGTTGATTAAATATGCATAAATAATTTGATTATTTCTTAAGTTTACATTAAGTATATTTTTGGTTTATTTTTGGTATATAATAAATTGTACACATGTTTTGTTAATAAAATATATTTAAAATGTTTTTAAATATATTTTTAGCTTAATGTATAATTTGATTGGATTTATTTGACGTATATATGCTCGAAATATACCTGGTTTACTTTTGGTATATTTTCAGTATATATATGGTTTATGTTGCTATTTTATTTAAATTCATGCATCATTTATTATGAATGAATGATTTATATTATTAATGAAGGATATCAATAGAACGTGCTACCTAGTGGGCAGCACTAGGACCGAGTACGTACCGGTACGCCTATAGTATTTAGGTTATAATACTAACTTATTTGTGGATATTGATTTGATTATGATTATCGATATGTGAGATGTGATTTGGGTGTGATTGCTGGAGCTCGGTTGACCAAGTGTCTCGGGGCCAATCACACTGGCAGTCAGACTGCTGGAGCTCGATTGACTTAGTGTCTCGGGGCCAGTCTACTGTCCAAATGGATTAAGTGGATATATTTGGATTAATTGAGCCTGTATGGCTAGAGTGTTATTTAACACTATTTCTGAGGTTGCGATATTCTAGGGTTCTATGTGATCCTTCATAAAAGATGATTTTTAACGAAAATATATATAAAATGATTTTATTGCATCTGTGTGCAATTGCCTGTATATATACATATTATATATACTGTTGATTGTATGCATTATCACTTAGTGTGTATGTATATATATTATAGTAATTCACTCAGTGAGGTCTGACTCCCCTCCGTTGACTATTTTTCAGGAGAGTCAACTTCTTCAGACCTCAGTAGCAGGTCGATACGCCGGATTTCTTCCGCCCCGGCTTCTTTATGTAAATTATTTACTTGAGTCTTATTTATTTTATCTAGACACTGCAGTAGTTGTGAATTAAAGTATGGGATTTTATGTACTTTATTTTAAAGAGATGTATTATGTTGAAACTGGATTTGTATTAAAAGATTATATATTTATGAGATGGGATTTTGATTAAATCCAATGATGAAAATGATATTATGATATTATGATTTTTATTTCCGCTGCATATTATATTGTTATTGTTATTATTGCATGTTTATTTTATTATTTTTAGGCTTGCTACGAGTTCCGGATTTGAAAGAATTCCCGTTCCCTAGCGCCGGTCATGGCCCCTGTTTTGGGTCGTGACAATTACTTTTTATAATATTAATATTAATTTATATGAAATTTTTTTTCTAATATTATCATGTGTATATAATATTGTCATATGCAATATTTTATATTAATTATTACTAATTTAATTAGTATTATCTTTGCTTAATATAAAATTAGTATTATATAATATTGACTTACTAAATTAAATGATATTAATTAAATATTAATATTTAAATTAAATTATACCTATTTAATATCACCACATGATATAATAAGTCTGTTCATGAGCCTAACGAACCTGTAAACGAGCCGAATGAATATGTTCTCGAGCTTTAACGAGCTGAACTTAAGGAAGTTCAGACTCAACTCGTTTAGCTTATGAACCTCAAAATAGAATTTGAACTCGACTCATTTAATTTAACAAATAAACTTGAACGAGTTTTTTGTAAACGGAGTTTCAAACGAATCACGAGCTGTTTAATTTGATTACACCCTTATTTATAGCTCTATGTCACGGGGTCAGAGTTTTAGCGCAGGGACATTCCCCCGTGCGGCACCCCAGGCCTCCCACAAACCCGAGGTTAAGCCTTTTCCATCTCTGATGCTCACTGGTTTTGCCCTCCCATGGGCTCATCAGGGGAGCAGGAACAGCTCCCGACCAGTGTGGTGCCTAATCAGCACGCCCCTCCAAGGAATGAACGGCCGCTCGGCACGTACTCACACCCTTTTGCTATCCTGCATCCCACATTAAGCACAACCAGCAAGCATCTCGCGCAGTCCTGCATGTCACGACAAACGGTCCGTGACATTCTCCCCCACTTGATTTCGCAACATCCTCGTTGCGTGAGGAAGACTCCTCCCCTTTTCTTTTTAATTGGCCAGGATTTGTGCGCAATTCCCTGCTTACTCGCCCTCTTTTACTCTGAGGCTGTGATCCACTTGCAACTACCCTCCGCTGCTCAGGGTGTGCCAGCGTAGATACGAGTGCTTGGCGAACTTTCACTGCGGCTTCCTGCCTACTCGTCCTCATCTCAATCTCATTATAGAGGACCCACTTGCGAACACCCTTTTCCTTTTGGGTGCGAGCATCCTCACTCGTCACATCGACCCGACAGCGTGGTAAAGAGCGCTTGGCAAACTCATAGCTAGCACACAACCGGCTCTGATACCATTTGTCACGGGGTCAGAGTTTTAGCACAGGGACATTCCCCCGTGCGGCACCCCAGGCCTCTCGCAAACCCGAGGTTAAGCCTTTTCCATCTCCGATGCTCACTGGTTTCGTCCTCCCATGGGCTCATCAGGGGAGCAGGAACAGCTCCCGACCAGTGTGGTGCCTAATCAGCATGCCCCTCCAAGGAATGAACGGTCGCTCGGCACGTACTCACACCCTTTTGCTATCCCGCATCCCACATTAATCACAACCAGTAAGCATCTCGCGCAGTCCTGCATGTCACGACAAATGGTCCGTGACATCTAGCCCTAGATCAAATGTAATAAGGCATGTGAAAATAAGTTCACAAAGTTAAAAGCTAATCAATTAAACATATGACAAACTTAACATATGGCTTTTTTCAGCTAGCTTGATTGTAGATCAAATCTGAGACTATAATAATCCTGTTTTTTAAATTATTTTATATAATAATGAGATATGCAGTGTTAATAAAATTTAAAAGTTAAATTTAATTATTTTACTATTTTGTGATTAATTATTTTTATTTTATGTTTAATTGAATTTTCTATGTAAATATATTATTCTGGAACTTATTATTAGAGACGTTTAAATTCCATTGTGTATATTTATTATTTTTGAATACTATTATTTTAATAACATTAATTTTGTGCATTATAAATTATTTTGTAAATACTGTTTATATTGTTGTTTGTCACGACCCAAAACAGGGGTCATGACCGGCGCTAGGGAACGAGAATTCTTTCTAATCCGAAACCTGTAGCAAGCCTAAAAATAAAATAAAACATACAGTAATAATAATAACCACACTTATTGCAGTGGAAATAAAATCATAATTATCAAAACAATATTCTACCATGGGATTTAAATCAAATCCATATCTCATATATATAAATAGACTTTTAATACAAATCCAGTTCAAATATTTAAAGTACATATCTCACGACTTTATACAACTACTGCAGTGTCTAGATTATAAAAATAAAACTCAAGACTCAAATAAGCAGTTTACATAAAGAAGCCGAGGCAGAAGAAATCCGGCGTATAGGCCTGCTACTGAGGTCTGATGAAGATAACTCTCCTGAAAAATGGTCAACAGAGGGGAGTCAAACCTCACTGAGTGAATTACTATAATATATATACATGCATACTAAATGACAATACATACAGTCAATAGTACATATATAAATATATATACATGCAAATACACACAAATGCAATAAAATCATTTTATATATTTTATTGAAAATCATCGTTTATGAAGGATCAAATAGAACCCTAGAAAATTGCAACCTCAAAACAGTGTTAGACAACACTCTAGCCATACATGCTCACTTATTCCAATATATAATCACTTGTTCCATTTGGACAATAGACTGGCCCCGAGACACTAAGTCAACCGAGCTCCAGCAGTCTGACTGTCAGTGTGATTGGCCCCGAGACACTTAGTCAACCGAACTCCAGCAATCACACTTCCAAACCATATCACACATCAAATAATCATATCCAATCAATATCCACAAATGGTTAGTAATATAGCCTAAATGCTATAAGCGTACCGGTACGTACTCGGTCCTAGAAATGTACCAAAAGTAAACCAGGTATATTTCGAGTATATATACGTAAAATAAATCCAATATAATTACAAAATAAGCTAGAAATATATTCAAAAACGTTTTAAGCATAATTCATTAATAAGACATGCATATAGTTTAAAATATATAGAAAATAAACCAAAGATAAACTAAAAATAAACTTAAGTAATAATTAAACCATTATGTATATTTAATAAAAATGAAACATACATTTCTAAATCATGCACCCTAAAGCATATATATATATAATAGTAACTCACACTTAGTACGCTCCTCGAGATGGGTCCGAAGGGCCTGGTCCACTAGGCCTCGGTCTCGGTGCAACTAAACAAACAATAAATAACAGACATCAGAATAAAACTAACAGAAAATCCTAGAAACTCAATTTAGAATATTGGACACAGAATCAGAATTAGGGTTCGACCGGATATCACGTTTTACGAGAATTCTAGCGAAAATCCGGTAGAACCTCCCCTATAAAATGGATATCTCTCTACTCAAAGAGTAGAGTCGGCCCTGCAAAGAAATACACTTTGAAAAATAAACGCAGAATTACAATCACAACCCCTCGGTCGGACTCCAAACTACAGTTTACCGACCGGGGTCCACAATTCACAGAACAATATAAAAATACCAAAAATGCCCTTATATCATAGAAATACATTTTATAAGTAGAAATTATATAATTAACCTTAAAACACAGTAAAAACCGATAAAACTCATTTATTTAGAAAAATCGTATATTATATATATAATTTGAAAATAATTCATGAAAAATAGTTTTAATTAATTAAAAATACTAAATAATTTGTAGAAATCATTTTTATACCTTAAATAAATATTAAAACCAATTTAATTACATTTTTAGCCAATTTAGGATAAAATTACCAAAATACCCCTATATATATAAATATACAAAAATTACTCCAAAAATTCACCAAAAATAGTATAATTATCCAAAATTAATTTTCTCAACATCTTTAGCAATAATATAAATAAATAAACTCAATTAAATAATTAATTTCAATGAAAAACACAATTAACCTAATTTTCCAAAATTACATAAACCTAAATAAATTCAAAATAAATACATAGAAATTCATAAAAATTCCAAATAAATTTCTATAATTAATTTCAACACCTATAATTACCATAAAACACAATTTCATAATTTAATCAATTAATTTTCGAAAATTAGAAAATAATAATAAAATATTCAAAAATACCCAAAAATCAAAATAATTCCCAAAAATTCTACAAAAATTCACACATGAAGATTAAGCTACTAGTATCAAAATTTGTTAAGGGAATTTTTATGAATCAACAAGAAAAATTTAAAAAAAAATTCAAAAACTAATTTTGGCCAAATTGGAAAAATTGAAAAACAGAAAAATCAAGGGAGTTTGAGCTCAAACCAAAGCTAGAATCAAGATCACCGTTGCTTGAGGAGTCCAAAGACACTAGAAACGTGAAGTTTGGTGGCCGGAGGAGGAAGAACCATGGAAGCTTGAATTCTCGGCCAAAAATGGCAGAAATCGAGCTGCCCGGTGCCGGGGAAGATGACTGGGACGGCGAGGCAGTGGAGGAGGACGGTGACACGCAGGGGAGGCACTCTGAATGGCGGCGAACGGACGGCAAGGGTGAGGGGATGGGTTGTCGGGGGAAGTAGAAGAAAATGGAAGAGAAAAGAAAAGAAATAAATAAAATTTTTTGTATATATATATATATATATATATATATATATATATATATATATATATATATATATATATTAATATATTATAATATTAATAATAGTTTAATAATTTATAATATAGTATATTAATATAATACTTAGAAAAATTACCCACCACACACATAATTCAATATTTTAAAATTTAGTACTAAATAAAAATAATTAAATAACAATAAAACTAATTAATAAATAATAAAATATTAGGGTCATTAATTAAACCCTAATTAAATAAATAAATACACATATATATGTTATTTAGTACTTCAAAAATATATATGAGTTCATGCAAGTCCGGAAATCTATTTAATATAATTAGTAATAAATAATTTAAGTAAAAATTTCCCCAAAAATGCAAGTCCCGGAAAAATTTTACGTAAAATACTTAAAATATCATAAAATAATGAAAATCAATTTTAATTAAATAACATCTCATGAAATATCATATATATATACAAAAATTATTAACACTGCATATCTCAATATAGTGTTAAAATATTTAAAAACATGGGATATTACATTGTTATTTTCAAATGTATTGTGTATTATTATCATCATGGGTATTATTTTCATTATTAATATTATTAGTATTATTTTAATGACACTAGTTCATGTGCATTATTATTTTTATATATTATTTTTATTGAATTACATTATTGGTATTATTATTATTTATTGTTTATGTAAATGTTATATTTTTTTTAGGTGTTAATGTATATGTGTGTGTGTGTGAGAGGGAGAGAGAGAGAGAGAGAGATATGTATTAATTGTGTGGTGGACGTTTATTATAATATAAAGTTATATTATATAAGTTATAATATAAAGTTATATATATATATATATATATATATATATATATATATATATATATATATATATATATATATATATATATATATATATATATACAAAACTAGAATCATCTTCCTCCTCTCCCCGCGCAAGTTCGCCTCTAACCCTCATTGCGCCTCCTTCACCTCCGCTAGCAACTACCTTCCTCTTGCCGTCATCGCCATCCTGTTCTTCTTCTCTAGCGACGACGAGCAGTAGCAGGAACTGAGAGTTGCAGTAGAGGCTTCCGGCGATGTCCCTTGTGTTTCCAGCCACCTCAGCTTGTCCTACCGGTGCCGTTTGACTCCCTGAGTCATGAGGAAGATGAATCCAAGCTTCCTTCAAGCTGGAATTCGATCATTTGTGAGTTTGTTAAATTTTTGGTTTTTGGCTTTTAGGTTTTCTATTTTTTTTAGTTGATTTTTGGTTGATTCTTGCTATCTTCCTTTACAAACTTTGATCATTAATGCTCAAGCTTCATGAAAATATTTTTGTTATAATTTTTGGAATTTATTTTAATTTTGGTAAATTTTTTTATTATTTTAATATTATTTAATGAATTTTCATAAATAAATTAATTAAATTATGAATTTGGTTAAATTATTGTTATTAATTTTGGTGTTGAGAAATTAATTTTTGGGATTTTATATAATTTTTATAAATATTTTTAGTTTATGTACATTTTGGAATATTGAATTAAATGTGCATTTTGATTGAATTTAGAGTTTAATTTTGTGTTTTTAGTTGATATTAGAAGGTTGTTTATTGATAAAATAATTTTTATGAATTTATATAATTTTTATGGAATTTTATACAATTTATGTGTATTTTGAATTATTAGATTAAATATATATTTTTATAGAAATTATTGGATAAATATGTGTTTTGGTTGATATTAGTATAAAATATGCTGATTAAATAATTTTAATGATTTTATAATTTTTTTGAGGAAATTATTTAGTATATTGGATATTTTATATTATAGGGGTAAATGTGTAATTTTGTGTTAATTATAGTTAAATAATATGTTTTAGTTGATTCTATAATTATTTAAGGTAAGAAAATGATTTTTACAAATTAATTACTATTTTTAACTAATTAATACTATTTTTTAAAAATTGTTTTTGAATAATATATTATATATTATTTTAGAAATGAAATGGGTTTTAAACTAATTTTATTATATAATTAAACTATTTATGCAATTAAATGTGAAATTTTATTATGTTATGTTGAATAATTGTAAAATTGATTTTTTATTAATATTATATAATATTTGAGATTTTATTAGTTAAATTGTGATAATTTTAGAGTATTATGTGAATAATATGTATTTATTATTTTGAGGCTAAATGTGTATTTTATTATTTTAAATGATGTTAAATTGTGATTTTAAATATTATTTACAACCTATGTTAATTTAATTGTAAAATGAGAATTTTATTCCATTTATGAATTTTTATTCTCAAATATTATTTAAATTAAACTTTTATGTTTTAATTGGAAAATAAAGGTTTTTAAATATTTTTATAGGTTTTTGATGATTTTTATTATTTTACTGTTTAATATTGTTTGTTTGTGTATTGTGAACCTCGGTTAGGGATTTGTGGAGTTTGGGGTCTCAACCTAAGGTGATGTGCTTTGAGATTTTAGAAGTGTATTTTTTATGCAATATCGGCTTTATTTTTGTTGGGAGATGTCCATTTTATAAAGGAAACTCTGTCAAAATTTCAAAAGATTTCTCGTAAAACGTGACAATCGGTCCGAGTCAAGTTTTGAATTTTTGATTGAGTCTTTATATAGTAATCCTAAAAGCGTATAGTTAGAAATTTATTCTGATGGTTGTTATTATTTTATTTTTCTAGCTGCATTAAGACCGAGACCTAACGGACCAGACCCGCTGAGTCTGTCTCATGGAGAGCAAATCAATAAGTTATTATACTGTATATATATGCATTACATATAAGATGCATGACTTAGCATTTTTCATTTTCATTGTATGTTTTTTAAAAGTGATTTAATTTATAATATGATTTGGTATGATTCCAGTTTTTTTTAGTATATTGTAATGTACATGTTTGCATACTTTTTATATACATTTACTATATCTTTGGTATATTTAAGGTTTATTTTTTATATATGCATGCTAGATAATTAGGTTTATTTTTAGTAGATTTTAGTATATATACATGTTTTAAATGTATATTTATTCATAATTGTTTTATTAAATGATTAGTATACTTTAAGTATATTTTAAGTATACTTTAGGTATATTCCTAAATAAATGCATGTCATATTATTGATTTATACTTAAATTGTTTTTAAGTATATTTTTGGTATATTTTTAAATAAATGCATGTTTTATTATTGATTTAAACCTAACATGTTTTTAGTATATTATGGGTTTATTTTAGTATATTTCATGATTGATTTGAATTTATTTTACATATATAAACTTAAAATATACTTAGTTTATTTTAAGTATATTTTTGGTATATATATGGTTTATTTTGCTATTATGAATGTTATTCTACACTATTTGTTTTCTTAATGTATTATTATTATAAATGAAGGATATCAGTAGAACGTGCTACCTAGTGGACAGCACTAGGACCGTGTACGTACTGGTGCGATAGATTTAGGTTTGTGTCACGACCCAAAACAGGGGTCATGACCAGCGGTAGGGAACAGGAATTCTTTCGAATTTGGAACCTGTAGCAAGCCTTAAAATAAATAAAAATAAAAACATGCAATAATAATAATAACATAATAAAATAACTCGCAGCGAAAATAAATCTCATAAATAAAATAAAATAATAATCCGCCAATAGATTTAATAATACAAATCCATCTCATATAAATAATATTTTAATACAACTCTCAGTTTAAATCTTTAGAATACAAATCTCATACAAACATAATACATAAAATCCTCCAACTTGAATATAACTATTGTAGTGTCTATAATATAAAATAAAATCAAGTGAGCATATTACATAGTAAAGTCGGGGCAGAAGAAATTCGGCGTAAGGGTCTACTACTGAGGTCTGAAGACGAAGACTCTCCTGAAAAATAGTCAACGGAGGGGAGTCAAACCTCACTTAGTGAATTGTTATAATATATATATATGCATAGCTAAATGACAATGCACACATTCAATAGTATATATAATAAATATATATATAGGCAAAAACACACAGATGCAGAAAAATCATTTTATATAAATACTGAAAATAATATTCAATTATGAAGGATCAAATAGAACCCTAGATGATCGCAACCTCAAACAGTGTTAGACAACACTCTAGCCATACAGGCTCATTTATTCCAAACAAATTCACTTGTTCCATTTGGACAGTAGACTGGCCTTGAGATACTAAGTCAACTGAGCTCCAACAGTCTGACTGTCATTGTGATTAGCCCTGAGACACTTGGTCAATTGAGCTCCAGTAATCACACTCTTAAATCACATCTCACATCATATAAATCAATCCAATCAATATCCACAAATAGGTTAGTAATATAACCTAAATTCTATCATCGTACTGGTACGTACTTGGTCCTAGTGCTGCCCACTAGGTAGTACGTTCTGTTGATATCCTTCATTTAAAAATAAATCCATACTTTCATAAAATAAATGATGCATGACATTAATTAAAATAACAATATAAATCATATATACTAGAAATATGCCAAAAATAAACCAAGTATGTTTCCAGTATATATACATCAAATGAATTCAATTTAGTTATAAAATAAATTAGAAATAAACTATAATTATACTTAAAAACATTTTAAGAATAATTCATTAATAAAACATGCATATAATTTAAAATATACAAAAAATATACCTAAGCAATTGTTAAACCATATATAAATATTTTATACAAATAAAACATACATTATGAAAACATGCATCTTAGAACACGTATATATAAGATAACAACTCACAGTTATTACGCTTCACAAGACGAGTCCGATAGGCCTGGTCCACTAGACCTCGGTCTCGGCGTAACTAAACAAACAAATGGCAATATAGAATTAGAATAAGTCTATCGAAATTCCTAAAGACTCGACTTAGAATATTGGACACATATAAGGAATATGAATTCGATCGGATATCACGTTTTACAAGAATTCTACCGAAAATCTGGCAGAACCTCCCATGTAAAATGAACATCTCTCTACTCAAAGAGTAGAGCCAGTCATGCAAAGAAACACACTTCAAAAATATACAGTCACAAAATCCCTCGGTCGGACTCCCAAACTACAATTTTATCGACCGAGGTCCACAATTCACGAGGTAATTAAAAAATATATTTAAATGCCAAAAATACCCTTTAATACTCAAAATATAGCAAATTAGAAATATAAAACACCGAAAATAATTATTTTATCGATAAATACATAAAAACCCTAATTTTAATAAAATATTATTAAAAATCCATAATTCCCAATAAATTAATAAATATTGAACAAAAATACATTTTATAAATCCAAATTACATAATTAACCCTAAAACATTTTAAAAATTGATAAAAGCTCATTTTTTTAGAAAAATAGTATATTGTATATAATTTGAAAATAATTTATGAAAAATAGTTTTAATTAGTTAAAAATAATAAATAATTGGTAGAAATCATTTTTATACCTCAAATAACTATTAAAACCAATTTAATTATATTTTTAGACAATTTAGTGCCAAATTACCAAAATACCCTTACTATATATAAATTCACTATAATTATTCAAAAATTCACTAAAAATAGTATAATTACTAAAAAATTAATTTCTCAACATATAATTCAATAATATCAATAATTATACTCAATTAACCAATTAATTTCAATAAAATACATAATTAACCTAATTTTCTAAAAATCACATAAACTAATTAAATTCATAATAATTATACAAAAATCACAAAAATTAAAAATAAATTTATAAAATGCATTTTAACACCTATAAAAATCATAAATTGCAATTTCATAATTTATTTAATTAATTTACAAAAATTAGAAAATATTAATAAAATAATCAAAAATTCACAAAAATCAAAATAATTCTCAAAAATTCTAAAAAAATTACAAAATGTATATTGAGCTACTAGGATCAATCTTTTTGAAGTAAGTTTTCTTGAATCATTGAAATCGAAGCTAAAACAATTCAAAAACACAAATTGGCCGAAATTGAAAATTGAAAACCTAGGGAAATCTAGACCAAATCAAGTGAAACCAAGATTAGAAATGCACTCACCAAAGCTCAAGGAAGAGATAGAGATTGGTGCCACTTCAAATGGTGGCCGAAATCGGGCTGATCAGCGATGGAAGCAAGTTTCGGCTTTTTGAGGAAATCCGATCAAACCATGTTGGAAAAGGGAGCTAAGGGCGGCGGGATGGGCTGAAGATGGAGGAAGAAGGCTGAGAGGCACACCAACGGTGAGAAACGAAGGTGAAAGACGCCGGAGAGGGAAGGGGGACATTGGGATCGTGCAAGATGATGATAGTGGCAGTTTAGTAAATATTGCAAACTTTAGTTTTAGGTATATATTATATGTATATATATGTATATATATAACTATATTTTATATTATTTTAATATATAAATATCATATTCAAATTAATATACAACACACACCCAAATAATAATATATACATATACATACACATATATAATACACATAATAATTATTAAAATTATACAATATAAATTTAATTAAAATAAACCCTAATTTAATTAAATGTGCTTATATGCATGTATATGTATATATTTTTATTCGACACTTAAAAATTGTGCATGGACTCATGCAAATTCACAAAACCGTCTAAAATAATTAATATTTATTTATTTAGGTCTTAATTTCCCCGAAAATAAAAACTCTCAGGAAAATTTTACGTAAATGTAATATCCCGTGTTTTTAAATGTTTTAATATTTCATCGAGATATGCAGTGTTAATAATTTTTGTATAAATATTATGATATTTTTACGAGTTGATATGTATTTAAAATTTATTTTAATTATTGTATATTATTTTAAGTGCTTTACGTAAAATTTTCCCGGGACTTGCATTTTTGGAGAAATTTTCACGTAAATAATTTACCATTAATTATTTTAGTTAGATTTACGGACTTGCATGAACTCATATATATTTTTAAAATACTAAATAATGTATATATGTGTACTTATTTATTTAATTAGGGTTTGATTAATTACCCTATTATTTTATTATTTATTTATTAGTTTTATTGTTATTTAATTATTTTTATTTAGTATTAAATTATTAAAATATTAAATTATATGTGTGTGGTGTATATTTAATGTGTGTGATTTTATATTATTTTAATATATAGTGTAAAGTATATATATATACATATAATATGTCAAAAAATCAAATTTTTGAAAAATTACAATTCTGCCCCCGACTCTTCCTCCTTCTTCCCCGATTGCCTCCATCACCGTTCCACCGCTGCTACCACCATTTTCTTGCCGTTGGTGTGCCGTCCGGCATGCCACCTCCTTCCCCAGCCTTCCTCGCCACCAGCAGCGCCCTATTCCGACGTGTTTTGGTCGGAATTAGCTTAGGAAGTCGAAAGTGGAAGCTACATCGTTCACGTCGTTTTTGGCCACCGTTTTCGACACTGCCGGTCTCTTTCTTCTCCTTGAGCTCTGGTGAGTGTGATTCCAAGCTTTGTTTCACTTAAAATGGTCTTGATTTGCTTAGGTTTCGATTTTGCAATTTCGGCCTATTAGGGTTCTTGATTTTTTTGAACTTCAATTTGATTGATTCATGAAAAATTAATTCACAAATGTTGTTCCCCTTATCTTAATCTATATGTGTGAATTTTTTTATAATTTTTGGAGATTATTTTGGTTTTTGGGTATTTTTGAATATTTTATTATTATTTTCTAATTTTCGGAAATTAATTAAATAAATTATGAAATTGTGTTTTATGATAAATATAGGTGTTTAAATGAATTATAGAAATTTATTTGGAATTTTTATGAATTTCTATGTATTTATTTTGAATTTAATTAGTTTATGTAAATTTTGGAAAATTAGGTTAATTATGTTTTTAATTGAATTTAATTGGTTAATTGAGTTTAATTATTGATATTATTGATAAATATGTGGATAAAATTAATTTTTGTGCAATTATACTATTTTTGGTGAATTTTTGGAGTAATTTTAGTATAATTATACATATAGGGGTATTTTGGTAATTTTACCCTAAGTTGACTAAAAATGTAATTAAATTGGTTTTAATTGTTATTTAAGGTATAAAAATGATTTCTACAAATTATTTAGTATTTTTAACTAATTAAAACTATTTTTCGTAAATTATTTTCAATTATATATATAATATACGATTTTTCTAAATAGATGAGTTTTTATTGGTTTTTAATGTGTTTTAGGGTTAATTACGTAATTTATACTTATTAAATGTATTTCTGTGATATAAGGGCATTTTTGGTATTTTCATAAATATTCTGTGATTGTGGACCCTGATCGATAGACTGTAGTTTGGAGTCTGACTGAGGGGTTATGAATGTGTTTTTGAACCTGTTTTTCAAAATGTGTTTCTTTGCAGGGTCGGCTCTACTCTTTGAGTAGAGAGATGTCCGTTTTACACGGGAGGTTCTGCCATATTTTTTATAGAATTCTCGTAAAACGTGATGTCCGGTCGAACCCTAATTTTGATTTTGTGTCTAATATTCTAGATTGAGTTTTTAGGATTTTCTGTTAGATTTATTCTGATGTCTGTTATTTATTGTTTATTTAGTTGCATCGAGATCGAGGCCTAGTGGACCAGGCCTGTCGGACCCATCTTGAGGAGCGCACTAAGTGTGAGTTACTATTCTATATATACATGTTTTAGGGTGCATGATTTAGAAATGTATGTTTTATTTTGATTAAGTATGCATAAATGGTTTAATTATTACTTAAGTTTATTTTTAGTTTATCTTTGATTTATTTTCGGTATATTTTAAATTATATGCATGTTTTGCTAATAAATTAGGTTTAAAATATTTTTGAATATATTTCCAGTTTATTTTATAATCTATCTGGATTTCTTTGACGTATATATACTCGAAATATACCTGGTTTACTTTTGGTATTTTTTTAGTATATATATGGTTTATGTTGCTATTTTATTTAATTACATGCATCATTTATTTATGAATGAATGTTTTATATTTTAATGAAGGATATCGATAGAACGTGCTATCTAGTGGGCGGCACTAGGACCGAGTACGTACCGGTACACCTATAGCATTTAGGCTATATTACTAACCTGTTTGAGGATATTGATGAGATTTGATTATTTGATGTGTGAGAATGATTTGGGTGTGATTGCTGGAGCTCGGTTGACCAAGTGTCTCGGGGCCAATCACACTGACAGTCAGACTGCTGGAGCTCGGTTGACTTAGTGTCTCAGGGCCAGTTTACTGTCTAAATGGAACAAGTGAATATATTAGAATAAGTGAGCCTGTATAGCTAGAGTGTTGTCTAACACTGTTTTGAGGTTGCAATATTCTAGGATTCTATTTGATCCTTCATAAATGATGATTTTCAATAAAATATTTAAAATGATTTTACTGCATTTGTATATATTTGCCTGTATATATACATATTAGATATATACTATTGACTGTATGCATTGTCATTTAGTATACATGTATATATATTATAGTAATTCACTCAGTGAGGTCTGACTCCCCTCTGTTGACCATTTTTCAGGAGAGTCATCTTCTTCAGACCTCAGTAGCAGGTCTGTACGTCGGATTTCTTTCGCCGTGGCTTCTTTGTGTAAACTGCATATCTGAGTCTTGAGTTTTATTTTATAATCTAGACACTGCAGTAGTTGTAGATAAATTATGGATTTTATGTATTACATTTGTGTGAGTTATGTATTTTGAGAATTTGAATGGAAACTTGTATTAAAGAATTTGATTTAGATTCCCTGGTGGTGGAATATTATTTTGATACTTATGATTTTATTTCTGCTGCATTAAGAGTTGATGTTACTACTATTGCATGTTTATTTTATTTTTAGGCTTGCTACGGGTTCCGGATTCGAAAGAATTCCCGTTTCCTAGCGCCAGTCATGGCTCCTGTTTTGGGTCGTGACAGTAAAAGACTTAAAATAATTAAAAATAACTTTAATAAATAACAAACTAATTAAATAATAAAAAATATATAAATTATTAACATTAATATCCCGATACAGTTTAAAATTATTTAAAAACTCGGGATATTACAGTTTGAGTGAGAAATTTCTTGTGGTAATTATGACATGACTGAGATGATTTGATTGAGATGTGATATGATTGATGGTGTGATTGGTGGAGCTTGATTGACCAAGTGTCTCGAGGCCAATCATACTGGTAGTTAGACTGTTGGAGCTCGATTGACTTGTATCTCGGGGCCAGTCTACTATCCAGAATGGAATAAGTGATCTATTTGGATTTAAGTGAGTCTATATGGCTAGAGTGATGATATGGTTGATTGAGATTACGATTAATAGGGTTCTATTTGATCCTTCATGTATTAAAATAAATGTTTTTTGCATTTATTATAATTATTAAGCAGAGTTAGTATTTGTGTGAAATGCATATATATACATAAGATTGCTTGACTGGATATAGTTAGATTGCATGTATATATAATTTAATAATTCACTTAGTGAGGTCTGATCCCCTCAATTATTTTTTTTAAGGAGATCCTATATCGTCAGATTTTAGTAGTAGAGTTCTTCGCTAGTATTCTTTCATCCTGGTTATTTTATGTAAATGTATATTTTGAACTCTAATTTGTATTTTAGAAATTGCAGTAGTAGTATTATTGTATCAGAAGAATATTGTTTTATTTGATACTTTATACTTTGAGAATTGTATTTTAACACTGTATGAATATATATTTATTTATGAAAAGATAATGAGTATCCATTTTTATATATTGATTCGAAAAATTTTAATTCAGTCATACTTATATTTATGTAATGCATGTTTTTATTTTTATAAAGCTTGCTACGAGTTTCAGATTTGAAAAAATTTTTATTCCCTAACGCCGGTCATAACTCCTAATTTTGGGTCGTGACATAAAATTAATCAAATATCAACATCAATAGATTAACTTATGCCAAGAAAAAAAGCCATCAATAGATTAACTATAATAATAAACAAAAGGGAATTATATTATTAGTTTAGATATGATCTTTTTTTAAAAAAAAACAAAAGAAAATTATATTATTTGTTTAGATATGGTCATTTTTTAAAAAAGGTATGATAATATATGGTCCAATCTATATATGCAAATCACATGGTCAAACAAAGGCAAAAATACTTGCCAGTCCTCTAATTATTATGCCAACCATTAAAAATTGGCATGATGACTTTCACTAGTAGCTCATTTCAGAACACTTTTCTTAGTTCCCACTCTGTAGAACTATAGGTATTGTACTTGTATTTTATTATGCAGAAAGGCAGGTATCTATCACACATATAAATAGTATGCTATGGTATTAGTAGTTTACATGAAAAAACAAAAATCCGATTGTGAAAAAGTAGAGTTTATTTTCTTCTATTTTCCCAAGCACTTTTGCCTGTACACGAAGAATCTAATTGCATCTATTTATTTATATATATCCGTTAAAAGTTCCTAGATGCTTCGTATGGAGTTTTGCAATGTCAAAATTGTGGAACACACCAACGTACATTTCAGCATCTTTCAAATAGCTTAGATGCCTTTCTCGTTTGAATCTTCAAAATTGGCTCACTCAACATTTATAATGGAAATGGTAAATGTGACTATTCGTGACGTATACAGTAATATCATGAATATGAATAGTGACTCTTATTATTATTATTTTTATATATGTATATATATTTTATAAATTATGATTATTTTAATCTTTATATGATAATTTTATCCATATGTAATTTAAGTTTTAAATTTTAAAAAATAAAAATAAAAATTGAATTTCAAAAAAATAAAAAGGCATTATAGTTATTGTTGTTACTCGCTACATTCACAAGTAGCAATGTGTATTACTACCATTTTTTTTAAATATATCAATTTACTAAAAAAATAAAATGTATTAATTAACATTCTTAAATACTTTTTGAAAGGATTTATATAGTATTTTATATTAAAATGAATTTATTTAAACATTTAATTAATTAAAAATATTTATAAACTATATTTTTAACGAGTTAATATATTAAAATAAATAATTTATAATTTAAAATATTAAATTAATAAAATATTTTAAATTTAAATCATAAATATATTAAGTTTATATATACACCACTTATTACCTTTATACCACTACACACATTATTCAAATTCATTGAATTTTTACTTATTCAAATTTATTGAATTTTTACTAATTCAATTCAACTTAAATAAAATCATAAGAAAATTAATGGTGTGTTTACTTATAGAAAATCATTTTCTATTTTCATTTTTCTATTTACAAAGAAATTTTTTTCATTTTCATAGAAAACTTATAAAATATATTTACTTATTAGAAATTGAAAACTATTTTCCATTTTTGAAAAACATAACATGTGTTTACTTGTTAAATTTAATAAATAAAAATTAAGATAATCTATGGTTGAAAAAGTAGAGTTTGTTTTGTCTTTTAATATTAAAATAAAATAATAAATAAAAAATAAAAAAAAGAAGTATAAAAGATGCCTAATAAAAACAACGTGTTTTTCAAAGAAAACTCTATGTTTTCATTTTATATTTTTAATGAGAAAATGTTTTAAAAACAACAAAAATTTGTTTTATACTTTTTTTTTTTTAAAATTGTGAAAATGGTAAAAACAGTTTTCAAGTGAGATTTTTATAAAAATATCCAAAATAAACATAAAATTTTTATTTTTATTTTTATTTTAAAATTTTTTCTAAAAAATTAAAGTAATTTTCTCTAGGTAAACACAATCTAAATATCTCTCTACAAATTCTTTTAGTCTATGACCAAATTAAATCACATGACATACTAAAATTAAGACTTAAAAACATTATCATGCACAACCACCTCATTCACCATTTAATTAATCTCCAGTGTTAGCACCATAATCAATTTCAATATTCCATCCATTGTCTTATCTCCAATACACGTATTATGCTATAATCTTTTTTTTAATTCAAATCATAATTGATAATTTATGTATAATTGAAATTAAATTATTTAAAATAATTGAAAAAATAAATTTCATCAATTTCCAAAATCAATATGTATTAAAAACATAAAACAATTAGTAAATAATTTAGCTCTTACGCTTAACATGGTATTTTTTTAAAATTATTTGAGTATGAAAATAAAATATTACTAAATATTTAAAAAACCTAAAATCTATTATATTATCTACCAATAAAAACACGTAAGTGCAAGGGTAGATGTGCAATTTTCTTGTAAAATAATTCAAAAGTCGTGGCTTCTCTCATTCTTATCTGCCACATAAAAAACGTTTCTTTCACCCAAAAATAAAAAAAAAATAAACCCACAAAAAAAAACTTTGTATCTCTTTCTCTTCCTTCGAAGCCAAGTTCTCTGCTCTTTTGCTTCCTATATTAATAAAGATTCAATCTTTGATCAAATCTGAGTTTCTATTCCCAAAATGGCATCTGGGTCTTCTGATCGTTCAAATTCAGCTTCAAAAGGTTTTGATTTTATTTCTGATGATATTCTTTGCTCTTATGAAGATTATGTTAACAAAGATTCAACTAATGGAAGCCATTCGGATCCTGTAATCGGGTCTAATTCAGCCAAGGTATTGAGTTATTTTTTTCCTTTTTTTTTTTGTTGAAGTTGTAATCCTTTTCAGCTTACTTGTTAGATTTCCTGATTCTGCGAAATTGGGTACCTTTTTTTTTTTTTTTTTTCTTTGGGTTTTTGATTGTAAACAATTAGCAGGTTTTTGGCTTACTATAGAAAAGGGAAACTGAAAAGTGAATTTTTTTTTTGTTTTTGTGATTTTTTTGGGGTTTTATTGATTTGTGTATTTATGCTATAATAATTGAAAATTTTTGTGTAAATTTTGCGAGATGAGGTTAATTAGGGTTTGAATTGATTGGTATTGGTGTTGGGTTCTGGGCATATAGAGGCAAAAAAAAAAAAAAGGGTAAATATTTGGTGGTTTAACTTTAATGCAGCTAAAAAGTTGAAGTCATGAGCATAGACTTGATCCCAGAACATGCCAATTGTTTTAGTTGTATACTAAAATTTACCTGTTTGAGAACTTCTTTTACCATTGTTTGACGGTGTTGTTGTGTTACCATGGGATGGCCTACCAGTGATGTGAACTTGAGTTTGAAGGTTGTGATGTGCGTGAGGACATTAATTGGGTGGTTAAATGCTTGGATTTATTGGAAAAGTTGCAAGGACATTCTAGGTTTATTTTTTCAGGAGTGGATTAGTGGAAAATTTTGTGCACCGTTTTCAATTTTATGTACTGTCTTCTATGCTCGGAATGAAGTATGCTTCGTTTGGTTTGGATTTTGGTCTCTTATGAGTTTTTCTAAGAGGAAACTAATGATTAAGGTTTATATTTCTTTTGATTGTCTTATGCTGCCCAAATTTTCATCTAAAGAGAGTGTGGGAAGGAATAGGGTTTTGCTTTCTTATGCTCCTTAAGTGTTGTTTGTCCTATTTTCTTCTGCGTATGTATTTTGCCCCCTTTGAGAAGTCAATTGGCAAGGGATGTTATAAATTTGGAAAAGGTCCATTGGCGTAGAAAATAGATAGCATCAATCAAACATTTTAATTTTCAGAATAAAATTCTTTTTCCCTTTAAATGTTTCTGTTGTCTATAATTGGTGAAGTGCTTTAAATTTTTGTTGCAAGTTCAATTTTGCTGCACAAAATTTGTTTTATGTTTTCCCTGAATGAAGTGAAGCACCTTTGTGACTCTTCTAGCTTTTGAACTCTGAATTGGGTTCGCCATTGTGTGTTGTTACAAAATTTTTTGTTTGCATTTGAACACGTTTTTAACAGTGTTTCTTTGAAGCATGTGGCATTGTCTATTGGTATCAGATTCGCTAAATAGATATCTGTCTCTCTACTCTTAGCAGGATTACCACAAAAGTAGAATGCTGAGGTCCTCTGTGTTCCCTACTTCTTCCTATAGCCAGCCAGAGGATTCTTTAAGCCAAGATGTGATTTCTGTTGTTGAGAGAAGCATGAAAAAGCACACTGACGGTCTTATGCGTTTTCTCGAGGGGGTGAGTTCACGGCTGTCCCAGTTGGAATTAAATTGCTACAACCTTGACAAATCAATTGGCGAAATGCGATTGGATTTAGTTCGTCACCGCTCAGATGGAGATTCAAAGCTTAAATCTTTGGAGAAGCATCTGCAAGAAGTGAGTAAAAATTGTGAACTTTTATGCACTCATACCTGAGAAGTTTTCTTTTACTTATTTGCTATTAGATATGAAATGTGGTACCAAAAATCTACATGTATTAGACTCCTTATCATTTGATTAGAAGCCCTGCTAGAAAGTTTAGTATGGAAGTTTCAGAAATGCTCATTGAAAATAATGGACAATTTGTTTGAAGTCTACTATTTGCATCTAATTTTAGGTTCATTTAAGTAGAATCTATAACAGATGACATCAGTACAATTTGCATTGTGCATGGTTGATATTTGAGATAATTAAATGTTGGGGTTAAGATTGAAATCACCAAAACTCTAGGCTTATAATATTTCCAGGTGAAGAGTCAATGGCACAAAAGTTTTCTGTTCTTCTATTCGAACTTGCTGGAGGTTAAGTTGAGAAGAATTGCAAGTTGCAGCGGGAATGATGTCTCTTTTTTCTCTTGAACATTTGGACTATGAAAATCCTTTGCCTTCTTTTTTTTAAACTCCTCTAATACTGATTTTGATTTCCAGTAGTTTGAGTTCTTGAAACTGCTAGTTGCAAGACAATCAATTGTTTATTATGTCTGCTGCAGGTTCATAGGTCTGTCCAGATCCTAAGAGACAAACAAGAACTTGCTGACACCCAGAAAGAATTGGCCAAACTTCAGCTTGTGCAGAAGGAACCCTCTGCATCAAGCCATTCCCACTCAGAGGAAAAGACTTCACTGCCTGCTTCTGATTCTAAGAAAACTGACAATACACCTGAAATTCACAACCAACAGTTGGCTCTTGCTCTCCCTCACCAGATAGTACCGCAGCAACAAGCTGCTGCACCTTTGCCCCCACCAACTCAAGTCCCACCTCAGAATGTAACCCAACAGCAATCTTATTATTTGCCTCCAGCCCAGATACCAAATCCACCAGCCCAGATACCAAATCCACCGGCTCAGGCCCAACATCCACAGGGACAGTATATGTCTACTGCTGATCCTCAATATGGAACCCCCCAAATGCAAGACATGAATCGGGTAGCACCACAGCCATCACAGACACAAATTAATCAAACACCACCTGGACCGCAATTTCCTCAGTATCAGCAGCAGTGGCCCCAGCAGTTACCTCAGCAGGTACAAGCACCACAGCCGCCCCCCATGCAGCCCCAGATCAGGGCCCCATCTCCAGCAGTTTATCCTACATATCCACCACCTGGTCAACCAACACATTCATCTCCGCCAGAGACAATGCCTAACAGCATGCCAATGCAGTTGTCATATGCACCAGTTCCTCAACCATTATCCAGCAGCGCTGATGCTATGCCTTTACCTTATGGATATGGAGCTAGTAGACCAGTTCCTCAACAGCCTCCAGCTCAGCAAGTTAAGGGCACTTATGGCGCTCAACCTGGTGATGGATATGCAACCAGCGGACCTCATTCTGCACTTCCCCCTGGGAGTGCATACATGATGTATGATAGTGAAGGGGGGAGAACACATCATCCGCCTCAACAACCTCACTTTCCGCAGGGTGGATATCCTCCAAACAATCTTGGTCTCCAAAATCCTCAATCAGGTGGAGGCACAAATATGATGCCTCGCAATCCAAGCCATGGACACTTTGTTCGCAACCATCCCTATAGTGAATTAATTGACAAGCTGGTAAACATGGGCTTTAGGGCAGAGCATGTTGTCAGTGTTATACAAAGGATGGAGGAGAGCGGTCAACCTTTGGATTTTAATGCAGTGCTTGATAGGTTGAGCACTTCGTCTGGAGGTTCTCAAAGGGGGTGGTCAGGGTGAAGTTATTTAAGTTACCATTAGGCCCTAAAACTGCAGTCAGGCTTGAGTTTGTGGTGGATTTCGAATAAAGGCAGTGTATGATGCATCATTTCGTCTTTGAGTAGTATGTATATCATATAATCTTTTTAAGGTCATATTTGAGTTCTTCTTCATCCTGGTTGCGACCTTTTTAAGTGTAATAGGTATTCTCTCTATGGTTTTTAGGAAGGGAGAAATCCAATTGCAGCTTTCAACCTTTTTAAGATCATATATCTAGCCTGTTGGAATAAAATTTCCACTTTCATGATCCTGTAGGAGTTCCTGGATTATTTTTTTAATAGTTTGCTTATGCAGTTCAATGCAATGTTTCAAAGTGCTCCAGCCTCCATTGATGTTGTATAGGATCAAGTTCACTTGCAATGTATAGGGGCAGCAACAGATGAATTTCCTTCAACTCGTAGTCACATTTTTGTAGATATATATGTAATTTTATTGAGCTGATGATATAAGTATAAAAATTAAAATCACTAGTGTAAGAATTAAAATCCATGCAAACATCAAATGGACTAATTGTGCATAGTCCATTTGCAATTATGGGATTTTATATATCAAACTTTTTTATGATAAAAATACTTTTAGTTTGCATATTTCATCTTCTTTTCTTTTCATACTTTAATACAGAACATACAAAGAACATTTTTGAATATTTATTTTTTTAAAAACAAATTTTATAATTTTTATTTAGCACTTAAATATAAAAGTTTTCAATAAATTTAAATTAAATACAATCCACGTGTATTTAAGATATAATTAATTTATTAATAATAAGTAATTGTATTAAATTAGTTATTAAAGAGAATTTTTAACTTTCTTTTTAGTTCTATTCAGATAAAATTAAATTAGTTAAAATTCAATTAACTTTTGGTATGATAATTTAGATAAAAAAAAGAAGCTAATAACACCAATTCTTTAATTTTTAATTTCTTTTACCAATATGAAATGCATCTACTTCTTGTTACCTGCATAAAATTTATCTCAATCATAAACAAAAACATTATGCTCTTTTTTTCTGTTTCTTTTCCTCACTTTCGTCCTTTCTTTTTCTTTTCTTTGTTTTGTGGGTCTCCTTTCTCCCTTTATTTTTTTAATTATTTTTTATCAAAATAAAATTCATCCGCCTTTTTTTTGATGATAGAAAACATTTTGTCCTTTTTTCCATTGCTTTTTTCTTTTCCTTACTTTTTTTTATTCTTTTCTTTTCTTTGTCTATTTCCACTTCTCATTTCTAATTACTTTTAAGCAATATATATATATATGCTTTCTATTCAGAGAGAAACTATGACTTAAATATGTAAATGAATTGACAATAAATTATAATTCTCTTTCTATGGTATAATTATTTTTAATATTCGGTAATCATAAAAATACTAACTAATTTAAAATAACATTCTATATTTTCATACATAAAACTGAAATTTGATATTTTATTAATGTTATATTTGGATGTAAAGGATTTGATTATAAATTTGAATTTGATTATAAATTTGAATTTCAATTAAATCTCTCAAGAACTATTTCCACTTCTCATTTCTAATTACTTTTAAGCAATATATATATATATGCTTTCTATTCAGAGAGAAACTATGACTTAAATATGTAAATGAATTGACAATAAATTATAATTCTCTTTCTATGGTATAATTATTTTTAATATTCGGTAATCATAAAAATACTAACTAATTTAAAATAACATTCTATATTTTCATACATAAAACTGAAATTTGATATTTTATTAATGTTATATTTGGATGTAAAGGATTTGATTATAAATTTGAATTTCAATTAAATCTCTCAAGAACTACATAAATTTGTATCCATTAGAATTTAAAATAAATTTAAAAGTTTATATAAAGATTTGAAATTATATAACTACTCCATCCTATTTGTGTGACAATAGAAGTCTTCAATGTGCCACTTGAGGTGTGGGGTTGGCTCTAAAAAAATTTAAACTTTTTACCATTTAAACTAGCAAACATTTGAGGGTTTATTGCACCAATAATACTATAATTTTACCCTATATTTCAAACTGATACTAGATTTTGATTTTTTTTAATTACTAAAGTTTTATTTTTATTTCAAGTTAAATATATCGAAAATATCCAATCAAATTTAACATACAGAAAAATCAAAATAATTATATTTTTAATTTATTCGCCACGTAATCATCCCATTAAGTAACCTAATTATTTTATGGGCTCCATTAAAATTTTATTATATGGGTTTCACAAGTAAATTTTGTTCTATGGGCCAACAAGATGATTAGACTATTTAATGAGATGTTTACATGCTGAATATATTAAAAATATATTTATTCTGACTATCAAGTATGTTAAAGTTGATCAGATATATTCGAAATATTTTAATTTGAAATAAAAATAGAACTTTAGTAACTGAAAAGAAAAAAATTAAAAATTTAGTACCATTTTGAAACTTGAGGCAAAATTATGATACCAACTGTGCAACAAACCCAAACATTTGATAATAATTATTTTTTCTAAAATAATACACTATAACAGACTTATTTTTTAAAATAAAAAAAAATTACAAATTCCTAATAATAATAGAATTCAAATATATTTTTCTTTTCCATGCTTTCACTCTTCCTATTATTTTTGTCTTCTTTATATATATCTTCTCTACATCACTCATTTTCCTTTTCGGTGTCACAAATCCACAAGAAGCTATACTCAACAACCCAATAGACCATACATGTCATGTCCAGCCTCCATGAGAGCACCTCTTTCAGCTCAACACAGTCCAACAAGGAACATGAAGACGAGGAGCCTTACAACATCATACCCATCTACTGTTGCATTGCCAACCACCACCCCTCACTGCAGTTTCATGAAGTCCGAGCAGCGGTGGCAGCATTATGCACGGTTGAGCTTCTTCCCATGCCAACGCATCATGATCATGCCAAGTCCTTGCATCCTTCTATGGACCTTTTAGACTGGCTAGCTCTTTTCTTTGGCTTTCAAAAGGACAACGTTAAAAACCAGAGGGAGCACCTCGTGCTTCACCTTGCCAATGCTCAAATGCGCCTTACTACAGATTCTAATGACATTGGCTCTCTTGACGCTGACTTAGTCAGGAGTTTTCGAACAAAGTTGCTCGAAAACTACACCAGTTGGTGCTCATTTCTTGACATGAGTTCTAATATTCTGACATCTAATCTCCAGCCAAACCATGATCTCTGCCGTGAGCTTTTGTACATTTCTCTTTATCTCTTGATCTGGGGAGAGGCAGCAAATCTCCGGTTCATGCCAGAATGCATTTGTTACATCTTCCACAATATGGCCATGGAGTTAAACAAGATACTCGAGAGTTACGCGGACAAGTTCTCAGGGCAGCCTGTGACTGTGAAGCCTTCTTATTCAGGTGAGGATGCTTTTCTTAACTCTGTTGTCAGGCCCATGTATAAAACAATTCAAACAGAGGTTGAAAGTAGTAAAAATGGAACAGCACCCCATAGTGCTTGGAGAAATTATGATGATTTAAATGAGTATTTTTGGAATAAAAGATGTTTTGAAGAATTGAATTGGCCTATTGATGTTACAAGTAATTTCTTTGCGAGTTCAAGCAGACAAAAGCATATTGGAAAAACTGGGTTTGTAGAACAGAGGTCATTTTGGAACTTGTTTAGAAGTTTCTATAGGCTATGGGTTATGCTGGTACTGTTCTTTCAGGCTGCAATTATTGTTGCTTGGAAAGAAAAGACCTATCCATGGCAGGCAATGGAAGACAAGAATGTTCAGGTTCAGGTTTTGAACATCTTCCTTGCTTGGAGCTTTTTGCAGTTCTTGCAGTCTTTGCTTGATGCAGGGACGCAATATAGTTTGGTCTCAAAGAAGAGTTGGTGTATTGGGGTTAAAATGGTGTTAAAATGTGTGGTATCGGCTGGATGGATAATTGTATTTTGGGTGTTCTATGGGAGGATTTGGAGTCAAAAGAACAAAGATGGGGAGTGGTCTACTGAGGCTAATAGGAAGATTGTGAATTTTCTTAAGATCACTTTATTGTTTGTGTTGCCTAAATTGTTGGATTTGGCTCTATACATGCTTCCCCAGATTAGGAAGAATTGGAGGATTTTTCACTTGTTGTCATGGTGGTTTCAGGACAGGAGTTTCGTTGGTCGTGAAATGAGAGAGGGGCTAGTTGATAGTATCAAGTATAGTTTATTCTGGGTCGTGGTTTTAGCTACCAAATTTACTTTCAGTTACTTTTTGCAGATCAAGCCCATGATTAATCCATCGAAACAGTTGTTGAATGTGAAGGTTGTGAACAATAAATGGCATGAGTGTTTCACAGGCAGGACAAGTAACCTGTTTGCAGTAGGGTTGCTGTGGCTTCCTGTTGTATTAATTTACCTCATGGATTTGCAGATGTGGTACTCTTTTTTTTCCTCTTATGTGGGTTCTGTAGCGGGCTTATTAGCACATTTGGGTGAAATTCGAAACATCCAACAATTCAGGTTGAGATTTAAGTTCATTGCAAATGCTGTTCAGTTCAATCTCCTCTCAGAACAGCCGCTATTAAGTGCAACAAGAAACTTGGAGTCTAACCAGGTTGAGATGAGCAAGTTTGCTTTAATCTGGAATGAAATTATAACAACTTTCAGGGAAGAGGATATCATCTCCGATTGCGAGCTTGAATTGTTGGAGCTGACTCAAAATTCTTGGAATGTTAGAGTTATTCGTTGGCCCCTTGTTCTCCTAAGTAACGAGCTGCAAATTGCTCATGACATAGCCAAAGAGTTGGCTGATGCTCCTGATCAATTCATCTGGCACAAGATATGCAAGAATGAGTACAGGCGCTGTGCTGTTATAGAAGCTTATGATAGCATCAGGCACTTGCTGCTTGAGATCATAATCAAATTCAACACTGCAGAGCATTCAATTATCACTGTCCTGTTTCAGAAAATTGACCACTCAATGCAGAATGGGAAGTTCACTGAGGTTTTCAGAATGGTTGCTGTAACTTATTCGCATACAATATTGATTCAACTCCTTGAGCTGTTGGGTAAACCAGAGAAAGACATTAATCAAGTGGTGAATGCCTTGCAGGCTTTGTTTGACATTGTTGTGCAAGATTTTTTCAGAGTGAAGATGACAATTGGGGAACTGAGGGAACATGGTTTAGCTCCTCGGGATCCTGCTGCCATGGCAGGGCTGCTTTTTGAGAATGCAGTTGAATTGCCTGATGCCAGTGATGAGACTTTCTATCGGCAGATTCGGCGACTGCACACAATTCTTACCTGTAGGCATCCAATGGACGATGTCCCCAAAAATCTTGAGGCTAGACGCAGAATTGCATTCTTTAGTAATTCCTTATTCATGAACATGCCACCATCTCCCCAAGTAGAGAAAATGATGGCTTTCAGTGTCCTGACGCCTTATTACAATGAAGAAGTGGTGTACAGCACAGAACAGCTTTTAACTAAGAATGAAGATGGGATTTCTATTCTATATTATCTGCAAACAGTCTATGATGATGAGTGGAAGAATTTTATAGAACGGATGCGTAGAGAAGGCGTGGAGGGTGATTATGACATATGGGAAATAAAGCGAAGGGATCTTCGGCTTTGGGCATCTTACAGAGGCCAGACATTGGCTCGCACTGTTAGGGGAATGATGTACTATGATCGCGCTCTTAAAATGCTGGCTTCTCTTGATTCTGCCTCAGATATAAATATTAGCAGGGATGGATCGAGACAACGACATGGTTCAATTAAGAGAGATTGTTGTTCAGATAGCTTTAAATCTGCATACTCTCATTCGTTCAATGACAGCTTCAAATCTGCATACTCTCATTCTTTCAATGATAGTTTTTTCAGTTCGATGTCTGACAGCAGGGAGTATGGTCTTGCTTTGACGAAATACACATATGTGGTTGCCTGCCAGATATACGGGGATCAAAAGTCAAAGAATGATCCCCAAGCTGAGGAGATACTGTATTTGATGAAAAATAATGAGGCCCTCCGGATTGCCTACGTCGATGAGGTGAACGGAGGAGGAGATCAGAAGGAATATTATTCTGTGCTCGCAAAGTATGATCGGCAGCTGCAGAAGGAAGTTGATATCTACAGAATCAAGTTGCCGGGACCCTTTAAACTTGGAGAAGGAAAACCTGAGAATCAAAACCATGCCATCATTTTCACTCGTGGCGATGCATTGCAGACCATTGATATGAACCAGGACAACTATTTCGAGGAGGCCCTTAAGATGAGAAATTTTTTGGAAGAATATAAGCGCTGCTGCGGAATTCGGAAACCTACTATTTTAGGACTCAGAGAACACATTTTTTCTGGTTCTGTCTCATCACTGGCAGGGTTTATGTCGAATCAGGAAGCAAGTTTCGTCACCTTAGCACAGCGAGTTTTTGCCAACCCTTTAAAAGTTCGAATGCATTATGGCCATCCAGATGTCTTTGACAGGTTTTGGTTCTTGACTCGTGGTGGCATCAGTAAAGCTTCCAAAGTGATTAACATCACTGAAGACATTTTTGCTGGCTTCAACTGCACTTTGCGAGGAGGCAGCGTTACTCATTATGAATACATTCAAGTGGGCAAGGGAAGGGATCTAGGACTGAACCAAGTTTCCATGTTCGAAGCTAAGATTGCTAGTGGAAGTGGTGAGCAAGTTCTCAGCAGAGATGTGGATAGATTAGGCAAGAGGCTGGACTTCTTCCGTATGCTATCGTTCTTTTATACTACTGTGGGATTCTATTTCAACACAATGCTGATTATTCTTGCAGTCTATGCATTTCTATGGGGGCGGCTTTATTTTGCTTTAAGTGGTGTTGAGGCTTCTACTAGGGACAACAACATTAGTGATAAAAAAGCAGTATGTGCTATTTTGTATCAGCAATTCATCATCCAACTGGGCCTTTTCTCTTTGCTTCCTATCATTGCAGAGGGTTATATTGAGCATGGTTTCTTTGATACATTGTGGGATTTCTTGTTGACTCAATGCCAGTTTTCCTCTTTTTTCTACACCTTCTCCATGGGGACTAAAATTCACTTTTTTGGTCGAACTATCCTCCATGGCGGTGCGGTTTATCGTGCAACTGGACGTGGTTTTGATGTGCAACACACAAGTTTTACAAAGAATTATAGACTTTATTCTCGTAGCCATTTTGTGAAGGCAATTGAGCTCGGGCTAGTACTTACAGTTTATTACTCACACACTGCTACAGCCAGGAATACATATTTTTACATGGACTTAACCATCTCTAGTTGGTTCCTGGTCTTGTCATGGATCATGGTTCCGTTTCTTTTCAATCCATCAAGCTTTGACTGGTTAAAAACAGTAAATGACTTCCAAGACTTCTTGACCTGGATTTGGCACAGAGGTGGTGCTTTTGCAAAAGCTGAACAAAGCTGGGAAAGATGGTGGTACGAGGAGCAAGATCACTTGAGGACAACAGGTTTCTGGGGAAAATTACTGGAGCTAGTTTTGGACCTTCGTTTCTTCCTTTTCCAGTATGGAATCGTGTATCATCTGGGCATTGCTGAAGACAATACCAGCATTACTGTTTACTTGCTCTCCTGGGTCTATATTGTTGTTGCTTTTGGGATTCATTATGCGATAGCATACACAAGGGAAAAGTATGAAGTAAAACAGAACATCAGATTTCGTTTTGCCCAGATTCTTGTCTCCATCTTTGTCGTTCTTGTGATAGTGATCTTGCATCGGTGTACATCTTTCAGGTTTATGGACATCTTCACCAGTTTGTTGGCTTTTGTCCCAACTGGATGGGGAATTTTGTTGATTGCTCAAGTGTTCCGCCCCTTCCTACAGTCCGCTGCAGTTTGGAATTCAGTGGTTTCTTTGGCTCGTCTGTATGATTTATTGTTCGGAGTGATAGTTTTGGCACCAGTGGCATTTCTTTCATGGATGCCTGGGTTCCAGTTCATGCAGACAAGGATCCTGTTCAATGGAGCATTTTGTAGGGGCCTCAGGATCTTCCAGATTCTCTCAGGAAAAAAATCTAATTAAGGTCCATTACTTGTCTCATCAGGTGATTCTAAAGTTTTTTGCTCCTTGTATATATTTCTTAAAGAGATCTCTTTGGATGGTTCCTGAAGCCTGTATGTTCATTTCTATAATACAGTGAAAGAAACTCGGACTTATTTAAGAGAGTGTTTGCAATTGTTCATTTCTATAAAACAATGTATGGGTATATGACAATGTATGTTGGTATAAATGGCAAGGAGTTTTGAGGTTTTATAAGTAAAATCTTGAGTTCTGGAAGAATGTTATTGCTCTTATAGATTTCAACGGCTCCATCTGAATTGGCGTTGGATAGAAAACAAATAATACTTTGAGTCCTCTCCAGTTCTTATCAAACATTTATTTGCAAAAGTTTTCAATGATATCTGCATCAGATGCTCATTGCTGATGGTTTTGTTTTTCTATTAGTTTGGATTGTTGTTCGCGGTTTTATGCAACTGTTGACTCTTGCTCACCTATATGACCCAACACTAATCCTCTTACCTGCCTCCAGCCCAGTTACCAACTCCACCAGCCCAGAGTCCCATACCCAAAATCACATTTCAGGCTACTAATAAGAATAAAGTCATCTCAGGGAATTAATTAGTTAATTTTCATCTTCCAATCTTTCCTCATAGCATATATTAATGCTTGAATTCAAGATACTGGGTCATTACTTTGAGATTAAGACTTCTGTTGGAGTATGAATTTGAGATTAAGATTTGGTCCCTTCAATTGAGTTGAATATAAATATGAGAAATGGCAAAATAAATCAAAAAGTTTAGAAGAAATTACATTAATAATGAATAGTAACGCATTCGACTGAGTGCAGAACAAAAGCAGATCCTTGTTTATTGGTATTTTATCTAACGGAAGCGTCTTAGTTTATAGAACTCTTAGTAGACAAGGAATTGAAATGCAAGACCAAGTCTTTATGTAGGGAAATTACTATCACTTTACTTTAGAAAACTTCAACGTTGACTCCAACTAACAATATTTTATATTTTAGATTTATTTTAAATTTAAATTTACTTTCAAAAAAAAAATTTATTTTTTTAAACTAATGGTATTTAAAATCTGTTAAATTTTAACTAATTTAATTTAATTTTAACAGTATTATAAGGACTTGAAAAATTTTTCAATAATTATTTTGTCAAGTCAAACTTAAAATATCATTTGAAAAATCTCTACCTAACGATTACAAAAATAAATAACTTGTAATATGCAAGTCAACTACAATTCTTGCCGCAATATGCCATATATATATCACAAATGAGAGATATTTTAAAATAAAAATATGAATCTACTCTATCAATTATTGAGATTAATTGTTAAGGTTGTTTTTATTCAAACGATGTTTTAGATTTGAGTCGTAATATATATATACAATTGTATTAAATTAATTGTTATAAAACTTTTATTATCCTTATCATCCTCAAATAAAATTAATTAAAGTTAAATAAATTATAAATATGATGGTTGAAAAAAAAATGAATCTACTCTCATTTACTCTGCCATAGAATTTTATATATAGCTCAATATTCATGGCTATCCCCACTTCACCTAACGCATTATACATTTGCTATATGCATTTTGTTATTCTTAATGAGTGTATAATATCCGGTCTTCTTTGACTATTGACAAGGACTCCATTTTATTAAAGAAAATGGTTTTCAAAGCCGCCCACTACAAAGCGGGATAATAAAAAAAAGGAAGGGTGTACATTTACTTTAAAAACAAAGTAAAATAAAATTGTCTCCATGAATTATGGGGTAATTTCGTTAAAAAAAAAAAAAAATTATGCGGGCCGTAAGTTTATAATCACTCTTTTATTAAATACTAATAAATATATACCAAAATGATTTTCAAAGTGGATCCGTTTCAAGGCGGGACAATAAAAAAAGAAAGAGTGTGCATTTACCAAAAAAAAGAAAGCAAAATGAAATTGCCCCCATAAATTTCGGGAACAATCTCGTTCAAAAAAATAAAATAAAATAATGTGGGCAGCTAGTCGATCATCACTCAAATATATATATTAGTCTTTCAAGAGTTTGGTTTTCCTTTGGTGTATGCAAAAATTTTATTTTGACGTCTTCTCCCTAGCCATCCTGGTCCAACAGACCTTATGTCACGACTCAAAATAGGAGATATGATCGGTGTTAGAGAACGAAAATTCTTTCGAATTCGGAATCCGTAACAAACCTTAAAATAAAATAAAACATGCAATAATAATAGCATAATTAAAATATTGTGCAGCGAAAATAAAATCATAAATAAGATAAAGTAAATATCCACCAATGGATTGAAATAAACAATTCATCTCATATACATAAATAATCGTTTAATACAAATTCCAGTTCAAATCTTTAAAATACATAACTCACACAATATAATACATAAACCCCATAACTCTTTACAAGTATTGTAGTGTCTAGATTATAAAATAAAGCTCAGATAAGCAATTCACATAGCGAAGCCGGGGCGGAAGAAATCCGGTGTATAGGTTTACTACTGAGGTCTGAAGATGATGACTCTCCTGAAAAATAGTCAACGGAGGGGAGTCAGACCTCACTGAGTGAGTTGTTATAATATATATACATGCATAGCTAAATGGCAATGCACACATTCAATAGTATATATAATAAATATATATACAAGCAAATGCACACAGATGCAGCAAAATTGTTTTATATATTTTTACTGAAAATCACTGTTTATAAAGGATCAAATAGAACCCTAAAAAACTGTAACCTCAAACAGTGTTAGACAACACTCTAGCCATACAGGCTAACTTATTCCAAATATATTCACTTATTCCATTTGGACAGTTGACTGGCCCCGAGACACTTGGTCAACCGAGCTCCAATAGTCTGACTGTTAGTGTGATTGGCCCCGAGACACTTGGTTAACCGAGCTCTAGCAATCACACTCTCAATCACATCACATATCAAATAAATCAATCCGATTATAATCCACAAATAGGTTAGTGATAAAGACTAAATGCTATCAGCGTACCGGTACGTACTCGGTCCTAGTGTTGCCTACTAGGTAGCACATTCTATTGATATCCTTCATTTATTATATAAAACATACATTCATAAATAAATGATGCATGAAATTGAATAAAATAACAACATAAACCATATATATACTAGAAATATACAAAAAATAAATCAGGTATATTCCAAGTATATATACATCAAATAAATTCAATTTAATTACAAAATGAACTAGAAATATACTTAAAAATATTTTAAGTATAAATTATTAACAAAACATGCATATAGTTTAAAATATACCAAAAATAAACCTAAGTAATACTTAAATCATTTATGCATATTTTACTAAAATAAACCATACATATATATATATAATAACAACTCACTGTTATTGCGCTCCTCTAGATGGATCCGACGGGCCTGGTCCACTAGGCCTCGGTCTCGGCACAACTAAACAAACAAACGACAACATAAAATCAGTATAATTCTAACGGAAATTCTAAGGACTCGATCTAGAATCTTAGACATAGAATCAGAATAGAAAATTCGATTGGACATCACGTTTTACGAGAATTTTATAAAAAATCTGGCAAAAATTCCCCTGTAAAACAGACATCTCTCTACTCAAAGAGTAGAGCCGGTCCTGCAAAGAAATACACTTCGAAAATAAACAAAATTCGTAACCCCTCGGTTGGACTCCAAATTACAAGTCACCGACCGAGGTTCACAATTCACAGAATAATACAGAACACATGAAAAATTTCAAAAATTCCCTTCAATACTCAAAATATAACAATTTACATATTCAAATGCTAAAAATATTTATTTAACCGATAAATATACAAAAACCCTAATTTTAATAAAATATTATTAAAAATCGGTAATTCTCAATAAATTCATAAATATTGACCAAAATATATTTTATAAATCCAAATTACATAATTAACCCTAAAACTTACTAAAAATCGATAAAAACTCATTTATTTAGAAAAATCGTATATTATATATATAATTTGAAAATAATTTACGAAAAATAGTTTTAATTAGTTAAAAATACTAAATAATTTGTAGAAATCATTTTTATACATTAAATAACTAGTAAAACCAATTTAATTACATTTTTAGCCAATTTAGTGTCAAATTACCAAAATACCCCTAGTTACGTAAATTCACTATAAATGTTCAAAAAATTCACCAAAAATAGTATAATTATTAAAAATTAATTTTATCAACATATAATTCAATAATATCAATAAATATACTCAATTAACTAATTAATTTTACTAAAACACATAATTAACCTAATTCTCCCAAGATTACATAAACTAAATAAATTCAAAATAAATATATAAAATTCACAAAAATTAAAAATAAATTTCTAAAATGCATTTTAACACCTATAATCACCATAAAACACAATTTCATAATTTAATTAATTAATTTTCGAAAATTAGAAAATATTAATAAAATAATAAAAAATTCACAAAAACCAAAATAAATTCCAAAAATTCCACAAAAATTCACAGAGGTAGATTAAGCAACAAGGATCAATGTTTGTGAAGGGAGTTTGCATGAATCATTCAAATTGAAGCTCAAAAAAAATTCAAAAACTCAAAGTGGCCGAAAATGTAAAATCAAAACCTAGGGAAATCTAGACCATTTTTGTCACGACCCAAAACAGGGGCTATGACCGATGCTAGGGAACGGGAATTATTTCGAATCCGGAACCTGTAGCAAGCCTTAAAATAAAATAAAACATGCAATAATAATAATAACATAAATAGTATATTCTGCAGCGGAAATAAAATCATAAATAATTAAATAATAATCCATCACTGAATTTAAATCGAACCACTCATCTTATATATAAATAAACCTTAAATACAAGTTCCAGTTCAAATACTTGAAATACATAACTCACACAAATATAATAAATAAACTCCATAACAGTTTACAATTACTGCAGTGTCTAGATTATAAAAATAAAATTTAGATAAGCAGTTTACATAGTAAAGCCGGGGTGGAAGAAATCCAACGTATGGATTTGCTACTGAGGTCTGAAAATGATGACTCTTATGAAAAATAGTCAACAGAAGGGAGTCAGACCTCTAAGTGAATTGCTATAATATATATACATGCATAACTAAATGACAATGCACGTAGTCAAGAGTATATATAATACGTATATATACAAGCAAATACACACATATGCAATAAAATCATTTTATATATTTTTATTAAAAATCACTGTTTATGAAGGATCAAATAGAACCCTAGAATATCGCATCCTTAAAACAGTGTTAGACAACACTCCAGCCATACCGACTCACTTATTCCAAATATATTCACTTATTCCAAATATATTCACTTTTTCCATTTGGACAGTAGATTGACCCTGAGACACTAAGTCAACTGAGCTCCAGCAGTCTGACTGTTAGTGTGATTGGCCCCGAGACACTTAGTCAACCGAGCTCCAGCAATCACACTCTCAAATCACATCACACATCAAATAAATCAATCCGATCAATATCCATAAATACGTTAGTAATTTAACCTAAAATCTATCATCGTACCGGTACGTACTCGGTCCTAGTGCTGCCCACTAGGTAGCACGTTCTATTAATATCGTTTAATTTTATATAAAACATACATTCATAAAATAAATGATGCATGAGTTTAAGTAAAATAACAATATAAACCATATATATACTAGAAATATACCAAAAATAAATCAAGTATATTTCAAGTATATATATGTCAAATAAATCCAATTTGATTATAAAATAAACTAGAAATAAACTAGAAATAAACTATATATATACTTAAAAACATTTTAAGTATAATTCAATAATAAAACATGCATTTAATTTAAAATATACCAAAATATACCTAAAATATACCTAAGAAATTATGCATATTTTATAAAATTTAAACATATATTTCTAAAACATGCAATCCTAAAACACGTATATATAAAATAATAACTCATTGTTATTGAGCTCCACAAAATGGGTCCAACGGGCCTGGTCCACTAGACCTCGGTCTTGATGCAACTAAACAAACAAACAATAATAGAAAATCAGAATAAATCTAACAAAAATCCTAGAGACTCGATTTAGAATACTAAACATAGGATTAGAATAAGAATTTGACTGAATATCACGTTTTACGAGAATTCTATCGAAAATCCGACAAAACCTCCCCTGTAAAATGGACATCTCTCTAATCAAAGAGTAGAGCCGGTCCTGCAAAGAAATACACTTCAAGAATAAACACAGAATTCACAACCACAATCCCTCAATCGGACTCCAAACTACAATTCACCAACCGAGGTCCACAATTCACAGAAAAATTACAAAAATATCGAAAATACCCTTATATAATACACATACATTTTATTAATCCAAATTACTTAATTAACCCTAAAACACATTAAAAATCGATAAAAACTCATTATTTAGAAAAATCATATATTATATATATAATTTTAAAATAATTCACAAAAAATAGTTTTAATTAGTTAAAAATACTAAATAATTTATAGAAATCATTTTTATACCTTAAATAACTAGTAAAAATAATTTAATTATATTTTTAGCCAATTTAGTGTCAAATTACCAAAATACCCCTATATATATAAATTCACGAAAATTAATCAAAAATTCACCAAAAATAGTATAATTACTCAAAATTAATTTTCTCAACATATATTTCAATAATATCAATAAATATACTCAATTAACGAATTAATTTCAATTAAACACATAATTAACCCTATTTTTCAAAATTACATAAACTTAATAAATTCCAAATAAATATATAAAAATTCACAAAAATTACCAATAAATTTCTAAAATGCATTTCAACACCTATAATTACCATAAAACACAATTTCATAATTTAATTAATTAATTTTCGAAAATTAGAAAATATTAATAAAATAATAAAAAATACCCAAAAATCAAAATAATTTCCAAAAATTCTACAAAAATTACCACATGTAGATTAAGCTACAAGGATCAAAGTTTGTGAAGGAATTTTGCATGAATCAATCAAATTGAAGATAAAAAAAATTCAAAAACCCTAATAGGCCGAAATGAAGAAATTGAAACCTAGGAAAATCTAGACTATTTTAAGTAAAACAAAGCTTGGAATCACGCTCATTGGAGCTCAAGGAGAAGATAGAGATTGGTGGCGTGCAAAATTGTGGCCGGAATCGTTGTGATCGACGGTGAGGTGGGTTTCGGCCTCTTTTGGCTTTTTCGGCCAAATCACATCGGAAATGGTGGCTTCAGGCATCGAGAAAGGCTGGAGGTGGAGGAGGAAGGCTGAGAGGCACATCAATGGCAAGAAAAATGAGTTGCAGCGGCCGAAAATGGTGGAAGGGCGATCGAGAATGTGAGGAAGGGGACGATGACATAATCGTAATTTTGGCAAACTTTTAGATTTTGATAATATGTTATGTTTATATGTATATATATATGTCCACACTATATATTATTATATTATATAATCTCACACACATTTAATACTCACCACACATATATTTTAATATATTATACACATATATAATTAATTAATTAATATAAAACTATATAATAAAAATTAAGTTAATTAATTAAACCCTAATTTAATTTAAATAAATACACATATATACATTTTATCTAGCACTTTAAAATTATGTTTGAGTTCATGCAAATTCGTAAAACTGGTTAAAATAATTAATATTAAATTATTTAAGTCTTAATTTCCCCGAAAATATAATTTTTGAGAAAATTTTACGTAAAGAACTTAAAATAATTAAAAATAATTAAAATGACTTAATAAATAACAAACTCATGAAAATAATCATATTTATATATATAAATTATTTTAACACTGCATATCCCGATGCAGTTTAAAAATATCTAAAAACTCAGGATATTACAGTTTTAAGTGAAACAAAGCTTGGAAATAGACTCACCAGAGCTCAAGGAGAAGATAGAGACCGGTGGAGTCGAGTTTGGTGGTCGGAAACAGCTTGATTGATGGTGAGATGAATTTCGGCTTTTAAAGGATTTTCCGGCCAAAACACGTCGGAAATGGAGGCTTCAGGCATTGGGAAAGGTTGGACGTGGTGGTGGCAAGCCAAGAGGTACACCGACGGTAAGGGTGGAGCTTGGCAGCGGCGGTGATGGTGAGGGAGGCGATCGGGAGCTTGAAGGGAAGACAATGGCAAAAATCATAAATTAAGTGAACTTTTATATATATATATATATATATATATATATATATATATAACTTTAACTTTAAATATTATAATATATTAATATAATATTCAAAAATAATTTTTCACCACATGTTAAAATATCATCCAATATTATGTACATATTAATTAAATAAAAAATGTTTAATATATAATATTTACTTAATTAACATAAACCCTAAAATTATTAAATATATGTATTTATATGCATGTATATGTATATATTTTAATATGACAATTAAAATAGTGCATGGACTCATACAAATTCATAAAATCGATCAATATAATTAATAATTATTTATTTACATTTTAATTTTTCCAAAAATAAAATTTTCGGAAAAATTTTACGTAAAAAACTTAAAAATAATTAAGAATAATTAAAATAACTTAATAAATAACAAACTCACGAAAATAATCATAAATATATATAAAAATTATTAACACTGCATATTCCTATGCAATTTAAAATTATTTAAAAACTCAGGATATTACAGTCTTCCCCCCTTACAAGAATTCATCCCCATATTCCAGAAAAGAATAATTACAAGATCAAGAAGGGAAGAGATACGGGTAAGAAGCTCGCATCTCAGCTTCAGTCTCCCATGTATGCTCTTCAACCCTATTGTTGCACCACAAAACCTTGACCATTGGAATCTGTTTCAAACTCAACTGTCGAATTTGGTAGTCAACGATCGCCATAGGTTCTTCCATAAATGTTAGATCTTTATTCACTTCCACGCTATCGAGCTGCAACACGTGAGAAGGGTCAGAGACGTACTTCCTCAATATAGAGATATGAAATACCGGATGCACTTGAGACAGACTCAGGGGCAAAGCCAACCAATATGCAACAGTGCCAACTCTCTTCAGAATATCGAACGGTCTGATATATCTCGGTGCTAACTTACCCTTCCTACCAAATCTCATCACACCCTTCATCGGAGACACCTTCAGAAAAATAAAATCTCCAACCTGAAATTCTACATCTCTGCGACTAGGATCCACATAGCTCTTCTGCCTACTAACTACAGCCTCTAATTTGTACTTAATCATGATGAATTTCTCTGCAGCATCTTGAACCATCTTAAGTCCAGTCAAAGCTCTCTCACCAATCTCATCCCAAATCAGAGGGGATCTACACTTCCTTCTATACAGTGCCTCATATGGTGGCATGCCAACACTGCTACGGTAGCTGTTATTATAAGCAAATTGTACGAGTGGTAAATGATCATCCCAGCTACCTCCCAAATCCAGGACACACATCCTTAACATATCTTCCAGTGTCTGGATCGTCCTCTCAGACTAACCATCTGTCTGAGGATGAAAAGCAGTACTGAAATCCAACCTAGTGCCCATCGCTTCCTGCAACTTCTGCTAAAAATGAGAGGTAAATACTGAACCTCTATCTGACACAATGGACACAGGTACTCCATGAAGGCACATAATATATTTCACATATAGCTTCGCCAATCTAGCTACAGAATATGTGGCTTTCATATGTAAGAACTGTGCAGACTTCGTCAACCTATTTACAATCACCCATATGAAATCGTATCAATCCTTAGAACGAGGTAAACCAACCACAAAATCCATAGCTATCCTTTCCCACTTCCACTCGGGAATAGGAAGAGGTTGAAGCTTCCCAGAAGGCTTCTGATGTTCAACTTTCATTTGCTGACACGTCAAGCACTTGGCAACATAATCAGCGACATGCTTCTTCAGTCCGTCCTACCAGTATAAATCTCTAATACTATGGTACATTTTAGTGACACCCGGATGTACGCTATAAGCCGTAGAATGTGCTTCCTCTAGGATCTCTTCTCTCAAATCATCCACATCAAGAACACATAATCTACCACTGATCCACAAGACACCATCATCATCAAGTGTGAAATCAGTGAACTCCCCTGCTCGAACATTCTCTGCAAGCTCCTCTAGAATAGGATCTCGGCTTTGAGTTGCCTTAATCCTATCCCTCAATACAGATCACACCTTAAATTGAGCTAGCAGTCCACCTAATCTACTAATCTTCATCATTAGACCTTGATCCACCAATACATGCAACTCTTGGATCAATGGTCTTCTCTTAACACTGATGTGAGCAAGACTACCTGAGGACTTTCTACTTAAGGCATCTTCTACTACATTAGCCTTACCCGGATGATATAAAATGTCACAGTCATAATCTTTAAATAGTTCCAACCATCTCCTCTGCCTCAAATTTAGATCTTTATGCTGAAAAATGTACTTAAGGCTCTTGTGATCAATAAAAATCTCATAAGTGACCCCGTACATATAATGTCTCCAGATCTTAAGAGCAAAGATCACTGCAGCCATCTCAAGGTCATGTGTAGGATAGTTCTGCTCATGATTCTTCAACTGCCTCGAAGCATGGGCTATCACCCTACCATTCTTCATCAACACACAACCAAGGCCAACTTTAGAGGCATCATAATCAACTGTGAACTTATCCACATTATTAGGCAAAGCTAGCACTGGAGCTGTGGTAAACTTCTCTTTCAACAACTGAAAATTGTTCCCACAAGCTTCTGACCACTTGAATCTAACATTCTTCTGAGTCAAGCGAGTCATAGGGGCTGCAATTCTGGAAAAATCCTGTACAAACCGCTTATAATACCCGGCTAAACCCAGAAAACTCTGAATCTCTGTAATAGAAGTTGGTCTAGGCCACTCAGACACTGCCTCAATCTTCTGTGGATTAACCTGGATACTGTCTTTAGACACCACGTTTCCAAGAAAAGAAACACTCTCCATCCAAAAATCATACTTCGAGAATTTAGCATAAAGTTGATATTCTCTTAGTGCTGCAGTACAGTCCTCAAATGATATACATGCTCTTCTATAATCCTTGAATATACCAGTATATCATCGATGAAGACTACCACATACTGATCCACATATGGTCTAAATACCCTATTCATCAGGTCCATAAAAGCTGCTGGTGCATTAGTCAAACCAAAAGACATCACCAGAAACTCATAATGGCCATATCGAGTGCGGAATGCCATTTTAGGAACATTGGCTTTATTGGTCCGCAACTGATGATAACCCGACCTCATATCAATCTTGAAAAATAACTATACACCCTATAGCTGATCAAACAAGTCATCTATCCTCAGAAGAGGATACTTGTTCTTTACTGTCATTTTATTTAGCTCTCTATAGTTAATGCATAGTCTCAGGGTACTATCCTTCTTCTTCACAAATAGGACTGGTACACCCCAAGGAGAAACACTAGGTCTGATGAAATCCTTATCCAATAACTCTTGCAACTGCTCCTTTAACTCTTTCAACTCTGCAAGAGCCATTTTGTAGGGTGGCATAGATATAGGAGTAGTACCTGGAACCACATCTATACCGAACTCAATCTCTCTGTGAGGTGGTAAACCTGACAACTCCTTAGGAAAAACATCAAGAAACTCACAGGCAACAGGAACATCTGTGAGTGACAACTTCTTCACTGAAGTATCTCTGACTAATGCCAAATATCCCTAACAAACTTTCCTCAGCAACTTCCTAGCCGTAAAAGCAGAAATGAGGTTCTGAGGTACTAAACTCCTATCACCCACAAACTTAAATTCTTCTTCACTAGGAATTCTAAAAGTCACCTCTTTACTCTGACAATCCACCACGGTATAGTGCTGAGATAACCAATCCATACCTAGAATAACATCAAACTCCATCACATCCAACATAATCAAGTCAGCGTATAATTCTCTATCTCCCACGAGAACTGGACAACCAGAAAGAACAATATCAGTGTCTAAAGAATCACTTAGAGGAGCGATGATAGACAAAGGAAAAGCCATCCTCGAAGCTTGCTAACAAGACTTGAAAGCAAAAATGGGAGAAACGAACGAATGCATAGAACCTGGATCAAATAGAACCCATACATCTAGGTAATTGACAGAAACAATACCTACCATGATTGCATTAGATGTCTGAGCATCCTGCTGAGTAAGATGAAAAACTTTGGCCTATCCTCGACCTCCCTGCTAGCTGGTGAAAGCCTGGCTAACACCTCTGGCACCTCCTTTGGTACCTCTACCACGACCCTGCTGGGGAATAAGTCGAGTGGAACTCTGATGCTGGGCTGGAGGCAACTAAAATGGAACGGGTGCAGTACTAGCAATCAACTACTGTAGAAATCGTAGAATCTGCGACTGCTGATACCCAAAATAAGGATACGATATGGCATAATGTCCTGTTTGCTCGCATCTGAAACATGTCAGCAGTGTCATGTAACACGGTCCCTGATGGACTCTACCACAGGTTTGGCAAACACTAGCAGCTGATTTGGAACTACGACCACTGCTGCTACTCGAAGCACCTGACCCAAATATGAAAGGTCTATGCTGACCTCCACAGCGATGTCTACTGCTTCGATGCACTCGCTGCTGCTACCTCTGACTTTGCTAAGCCTGACCTCTCTGCTGACTACTTAAACCAATATGAAAACTTAAATACGAAATAGTCTGTAATCCACTTGACTGAACTCCCAGTTGGTAATAATCAGGCATCGCTCCCTGCCTGACTAGCCTCAGCTGAATCTCCTTGGCCAACTCAATAACAGACTCCAGAGTAAGGCCCGCTGTAGGCATACTAGCAAATGCTGAACCTAATTTGGTGACGTAGGTAGTGACTGTGAAATACTGGTCCCGCATCAAATCCTCTGCATATCTACCCAGTCGAAGGAACTCTCGAGTACACTCCTTTACTGATTGATCACCGCGAGATATACTAGTCAATCTGAGACGATAAATCATGCGGAGAGGCTCTGGGCAGAATCTCCTCATAAATCGCTCTCTAAACTGAGCCTAGGTCATCGTCATCATATAAGGCTGGATCATCTGAATGAACCAATCTAGGGCTGGTCCCTCAATAGACAGCTCGACTATCATAATCCACCGGTACTCGATGTGAGCAGTCTGAGTCCTAGTCTCGATCACGTGCAGAAAATCTAGAGGATTGAAAGTCCTATCAAAAGCAATCTTGCCAACTCTGGCATAAAACATAGCTGCCTCAGGGTCAAACATACACTGCTGATAGGCAGGCTGAACAGGCTAAACGACTGGAGGTACAGGAATATCCTCAAACTCAGGCTCAACAGGCTCCTCATCCTGTATCTCTCTTTGTCTACGGCTACCTACTACTCCTCGAGGTCTACCTCTGCCACGACCTCTGCATCTAACTGGCAGCTCAGAAGGTAAAACCTCATCCTGAAAGGACTTATCATCCTTGGCCTTAACGACCGATGGAGTGACACGCACTTGCCTCCTCATTCTAAAAAGACACAGAACGATTCAAACAAAACAGACAACGGAGGAATAACATAAAAAACTAAAGCAAGGAATACTCATTAAGACATACTCAAACCTAATTCACTGTAGTAGTTCAACAGAAAACACAACATCGAAAACTAGGGCCACAACTCACACAACCAAGCCTTGACACAAAACTCCGCTCTGATACCAACTTTGTCACGATCCAAAATAGGGGCCATGACCGGTGCTAGGGAACGAGAATTCTTTCGAATCCGGAACCCGTAGCAAGCCTTAAAATAAAATAAAACATGCAATAATAATAGCATAATTAAAATATTGTGCAGCGGAAATAAAATCATAAATAAGATAAAGTAAATATCCACCAATGCATTGAAATAAACAACTCATCTCATATACATAAATAATCCTTCAATACAATTTCCAGTTTAAATCTTTAAAATACATAACTCACACAATATAATACATAAACCCCATAACTCTTTACAACTACTGCAGTGTCTAGATTATAAAATAAAGCTTAGATAAGCAGTTCACATAGTGAAGCCGGGGCAGAAAAAATCCGATGTATGGGTCTGCTACTGAGGTGTGAAGATGATGACTCTCCTGAAAAATAGTCAACGGAGAGGAGTTAGACCTCACTGAGTGAATTGTTATAATATATATACATGCATAGCTAAATGACAATGCACACATTCAATAGTATATATAATAAATTTATATACAAGCAAATACACACAGATACAGCAAAATCGTTTTATATATTTTTACTGAAAATCACTGTTTATGAAGGATCAAATAGAACCCTAGAAAATCGTAACGTCAAACAGTGTTAGACAACACTCTAGCCATACAGGCTCACTTATTCCAAATAAATTCACTTGTTCCATTTGGACAGTAGACTGGCCCCGAGACATTTGGTCAACCGAGCTCCAGCAGTTTGACTGTCAGTGTGATTAGCCCTGAGACACTTGGTCAACCGAGCTTCAACAATCACACTCTCAATCACATCACACATCAAATAAATCAATCCAATTATAATCCACAAGTAGGTTAGTGATAAAGCCTAAATGCTATCAACATACGGGTAGGTACTCGGTCCTAGTGCTACCCACTAGGTAGCACGTTCTATTGATATCCTTCATTTATTATATAAAACATACATTCATAAATAAATGATGTATGAGATTGAATAAAATAACAATATAAACCATATATATACTAGAAATATTCAAAAAATAAATCAAGTATATTCCGAGTATATATACGTCAAATAAATTCAATTTAATTACAAAATGAACTAGAAATATACTTAAAAACATTTTAAGTATAAATTATTAATAAAACATGTATATAGTTTAAAATATACCAAAATATACTGAAAATATACCAAAATAAACCTAAGTAATACTTAAATCATTTATGCATTCTTTACTTAAATAAATCATACATTTCTAAAATATGCACCCTAAAACATATATAAATAAAATAACAACTCACTGTTATTGCGCTCCTCTAGACGGGTCCAACGGGCTTGGCCCATTAGGCCTCAGTCTCGGTGCAACTAAACAAACAAACGACAACATAAAATCAGTATAATTCTAACGAAAATTCTAAGGACTCAATATAGAATCTTAGACACAGAATCAGAATAGGAAATTCGACTGGACATAACATTTTATGAGAATTCTACTGAAAATCCGGTAGAACTTCCCCTGTAAAATGGACATCTCTCTACTTAAAGAGTAGAGCCGATCCTGCAAAGAAATACACTTCGAGACTAAACCAAATTCACAACCCCTCGGTCGGACTCCAAATTACAAGTCATCGACCGAGGTTCACAATTCACAGAATAATATAGAACACATGAAAAATTTCAAAAATGCCCTTCAATACTCAAAATATAACAATTTACATATTCAAATGCTAAAAATATTTATTTAACCGATAAATACACAAAAACCCTAATTTTAATAAAATTTTATTAAAAATCGGTAATTCTCAATAAATTCATAAATATTGACCAAAATACATTTTATAAATCCAAATCACATAATTAACCCTAAAACTTACTAAAAATCGATAAAAACTCATTTATTTAGAAAAATCATATATTATATATATAATTTGAAAATAATTTACAAAAAATAGTTTTAATTAGTTAAAAATACTAAATAATTTGGAGAAATCATTTTTATACCTTAAATAACTAGTAGAACCAATTTAATTATATTTCTAGCCAATTTAGTGTCAAATTACCAAAATACCCCTAGTTACGTAAATTCACTATAAATGTTCAAAAAATTCACCAAAAATAGTATAATTATTCAAAATTAATTTTATCAACATATAATTCAATAATATCAATAAATATACTCAATTAACCAATTAATTTTACTAAAACACATAATTAATCTAATTTTCCCAAAATTACATAAACTACATAAATTCAAAATAAATATATAAAATTCAAAAAAATTAAAAATAAATTTCGAAAATGCATTTTAACACCTATAATCACCATAAAACACAATTTCATAATTTAATTAATTAATTTTTAAATATTAGGTAATATTAATAAATTAATAAAAAATTCACAAAAATCAAAATAAATTCAACAAATTCCAAAAAAGTTCATAGAGATAGATTAAGCTACAAGGATCAATGTTTGTGAAGGAAGTTTTCACGAATCATTCAAATTGAAGATCAAAAATTTTGAAAACTCAAAGTGATCGAAAATGCAAAATCAAAACCTTGGGAAATCTAGACCATTTTAAGTGAAAAAAAGCTTGGAAATGGACTCACCAGAGCTCAAGGAGAAGATAGAGACTGGTGGCATCAAGTATGGTGGCCGAAACCGGCTTGATCGACGGTGAGATGAATTTCGGTTTCTAATGGATTTTTCGACCAAAACAAGTCGAAAATGGAGGCTTCAGGCGTCAGGAAAGGGTAGAGGTGGTGGTGGCAAGCCAAGAGGCACACCAACGGTAAGGGTGGAGCTTGGCAGCGGCGGTGATGATGAGGGAGGCGGTCGGGAGCTTGAAGGGAAGACAATGGCAAAAACCATAAATTAAGTGAACTTTTATATTTGTATATATATATATATATATATATATATATATATATATATATAACTTTAACTTTAAATATTATAATATATTAATATAATATTCAAAAATAATTTTTCACCACATGTTAAAATATCATCCAATATTATATACATATACACATATATATACATATTAATTAAATAAAAAATGTTTAATAAATAATATTTACTTAATTAATATAAACCCTAAAATTATTAAATATATGTATTTATATGCATGTATATGTATATATTTTAATACGATAATTAAAATAGTGCATGGACTCATACAAATTCATAAAATCGACCAATATAATTAATAATTATTTATTTACATTTTAATTTTTCCAAAAATAAAATTCCTGGAAAAATTTTACATAAAGAACTTAAAAATAATTAAGAATAATTAAAATAACTTAATAAATAACAAACTCACGAAAATAATCATAAATATATAGAAAAATTATTAACACTGCATATTCCTATGGAGTTTAAAATTATTTAAAAACTCAGGATATTACAGTTTTCCCCCTTTACAAGAATTCGTCCCTGAATTCCATAAAAGAATAATTACAAGATCAAGAAGGGAAGAGATACGGGTAAGAAGCTCGCATCTCAGCTTCACGCTCCCATGTATGTTCTTCAACCCTGTTGTTGCGCCACAGAACCTTGACCAATGGAATCTGTTTCGAACGCAACTGTCAAATTTGGTAGTCAACGATCGCCACAGGTTCTTCCACAAATGTCAGATCTTCATTTATTTCCACGCTGTTGGGCTGCAACATGTGTGAAGGGTCCGAGACGTACTTCCACGCTCTTGACTATGCTATGCTCCAGAAATTTCGCCAGAAGTTACTTAAAAACTACACTGGCGGGTTTCCATTTCTTCATATAAAATTGAGTATTTTGATCTCTACAGGCTTGTTAAGCCACAATCACCAATGTGAGGTCTTATATATTTCTCTGTATCTTTTAATATGGGGAGAGTCTGCAAATCTTCGCTTAATGCCAAAATGCATTTGCTACATTTTCCACCATGGAATTGAATAAGATAATTGAGGGTTATATTGACGAGACCACAGGGTGGCTAGTGATGCCTTCTTTTTTTTGAAGAGAATGCATTTCTGAACTTTGTTGTCAAATCAATATATGAAACCATTAAATCTGAGGTTGAGAGGAGCAAGAACGCAATGGCACCGAATAGTTCTTGAAGGAATTATGATGATTTAAATGATTATTTTTAGACTAAAAAATGTTTTTAGAAACTCAAATGGCCAATTGACATAAGGAGCAACTACTTGATTACTTCAGTCAGGCAAAAGCATATGGGGAAGATAGGGTTTGTGGAGTAGAGATCATTTTGGAACTTGTTCAGAAGTTTCTATAGACTGTGGTTAATGCTGATACTGTTTTTACCAAGTGCAATTAGTATTGCCTGGGAGGAGAGAACATATCCATGGCAGGCAATGAAAGATAGGAAGGTTCAAGTTTGAGTTCTGACTATTTTCCTCACTTGGAGTGTACTGCATTTTTTAAACTCTTTGCTTGATACAGTATGGCTTGATTTCAAGGGAGACTATTGATTGTGGGGTTTGAATGGTTTAAAAAAATTATAGTATCTGCTATATGGATGTATGTTCTCGGTATGTGTTATTGGAGGATTTGGAGTCAAAAGAACAGTAATGGCCAGTGGTATACTCAGACTAACAGAATGGTAACCAATTTTCTTAAGGTGAACTTAATGTTTTTTTTGCCTGGATTGTTTGCAGTGGCTATGTATCCTCTCCCATGGATAAGAAATTTTCTTGAGACTGCGAATTGGAGGATTTTTTACTTGATAATATAGTGGTTTTAGGAGAGGAGTTTCATAGCCAATGGTTTGAGAGAGGGGCTAGTTGATAGAATTAAGTATACTTTATTTTAGGTTGTGGTTTTAGCTATGAAACTTACTTTCAGTTACTTTCTAAAGAATAAATCCATGATTAAACCATAGAAAAAGTTATTGCAGCTTAAAGATATGAATTATAAATGGCCTCAGTTCTTGAAAAATGACAACTAGTTTGTAGTAGGATTGCTGTGGCTTCCCTTGATATTGATTTACCTGATGGATTTCCAGGTTTGGTACACTATCTTTTCCACTTATGTTAGTTCTTTAGTGGGATTGTTAGCACATCTTGGTGAAATTCAAAACATTTAACAGTTCAAGTTGAGATTTCAATTCTTCGCAGGTACAATTTTGTTTAATCTTGTTATGGAAAAGCAACCCCCAAATGCATAAGGGAGTTTGAAGAGCAAGTTCTTGGTTAAAGTTGAGACTTGGCCAACCCTACAAGAAGCTGGAGCCTAACCAGGTTGAGGCAAGCAAATTTACTTTGATATGGAATGAAATTATTATTACTTTCAGAGAAGAGAATATTATATTTGATAGAGAGCTCGAGTTGTTAGAACTGTGATAGAATTCTTGGAATGTGAATGTCATTCGCTGGCCATGTTTCCTTCTTTATAATGAGTTGCTGCTCGCTATTAGCGAGGCCAAAGAATTGGCAGATGCTCCTGATGAGTGGCTTTGGTACAAGATATGCAAGAATGAGTACATGCATTATGCTGTTATAGAAGCTTACGATAGTATCAGGTACTTGATGCATAATATCCTCAAGATTAACACTAAAGAGCATTCTATCATCACTACCTTTTTTTAAGAAATTGAAGATTCATTACAGATTAAGAAGTTCACTAAGACTTTCGATATGATTTCTCTACCTCATTTACATGAGCAATTAGCAAGACTTCTTGAGCTTTTGAACGATCCTGAAAATGATATAGATCAGGTGGTGATTACCATACAGTCTATTTATGAGATTTTAGTGCTAGATTTGTTAAAGCTAAGAGGACTAGAGAATAACTGAGGGAGGATGGTTTGGCACCTTATGATCCAGTTGGCATAGTTGGGCTACTTTTTTAGAATGCTGTTGTGTTTCCAGATGGAAGTAATGAAACCTTCTATCGTTAGATACAACGTTTTCACGCAAGTGTTACCTCTGGAGACTCAATGAACAGTATTCCCAAAAATTTTGAAGCTAGACATAAAATTGCTTTCTTCAGTAATTTCATATTCATGAACATGCCTCGTGCACCTTAAGTCGAGAAAATAATGGCTTTTAGTGTCCTGATGCCCTACTACAATGAAGACGTGCTGTACAATAGAGAACAAATTCAATCTGAGAACAAAGATGGGTTTTGCATACTATACTACTTATAAATAATTTATGAAGATGAGTGGAAGAATTTTATAGAACGGATACGCCGAGAAGGCATGGAAGAAGATGATGATATATGGAGAAGCAAGTTGATGGATCTTTGGCTTTGGGCATCCCATAGAGGCTAGACATTGGCCTGTATGATCAGGGGAATAATGTACTATCTTTAAGCAATTTAGATGCTGGATTTTCTTAATTCCACCTTGGATATGGAAGTTAGCTGAGATGGCTCAATACAACAACATGGTTCAATTAGGAGAGATGGTTGTTTGAATAGCTTTGAATCTGTGCAATCTCATACTTATGGTCTTGCTTCAATGAAATACACATATATGCCTACCTGCTAGAAATATAAGTCTCAAAAGGAAAACAAGGATCACTATGAGGATATATTGTATTTAATGAAAAATAACGAGGCCTTTTGAATTGCCTATATTGATAAGGTGAACACAGGAAGGGAGAAAGAATATTTCTCAATGCTTGCAAAATATGATCAGCAGTTGCAGAAGGAAATTGATATCTATAGGATCAAGTTGTCGAGCCCTTTTAAACTTAGAGAAGGAAAACTTGAGAATCAAAATCATGCCATCATTTTCACTCATGGCGATGCATTACAGACAATTGATATGAGCCAGGACAACTATTTCGAGGAGGCTCTTAAGATGAGAAATCTTTTAGAGGAATATAATCACTATTGCAGAATTCAGAAGCCTAAACTGGTCCTGTATCAACTTTAGCATGGTTTATGTCAACTCAGGACATAAGTTTTGTTACATTAGGACAACACATTATTGCGAAGATTTTAAAGGTTAGAATGCTTTTGTCCCAACAGGATGGGGCACTCTGTTGATAGCCTAAGTGTTTCACTCCATTTTGCAGTCGACTTAGTTTGGAGTTCAGTGATTTCTTTGGCTCGCCTTTATGATTTGATGTTTGGATTGATAGTTATGGCTCTAGTGGCATTTCTTTCATGGATGCCTAGGTTCCCGTTCATGCAGATAAGGATCTTATTTAATGCAACATTTGGTAGAGGTCTCAGGATGTTTCAAATTATCTCAGGGAAAAAACTAAAGTATAATGTTGATTAATATATATTATGTTGTAACTGAAATTTGCTATTGAATAAGACTTGTTGATATTTAAGAGAATGTGTCCGTCTATCATCATTTGTTCATAAATTTATACAGGACCAAAATTGAGTGTTGTAATGATTATGCTGCAATAAAGTTAATGGTTTTGTTATTGGATTTTTATCCTTCAATCTGCTAAATAGTTTAAGTAGAAAAATTGTCGAAATCGACTCCTAACATGCACTATCCTATTACATGCATTAAACATATCTTGTTTGCATTTTGTGTTTAATTATTCCTAAACAAAATGGCTTTGGAAATAATTCTTCCCATTTTCCCCGAGATTATTAAACATCAAGTAATTGATGTTTAATGGGTCTTACTGTAGTTGCTTTAGCTTTACTATCAAGTAAGAACAAAAAGAAAAATATCAATAAACATTCCTAAATCAGTGTTAGAGTATGATTAGGATTTGCTAAGTATACTTATCTACAGACCCTAAAAATCTATCACTAGCTCATCGCATCTCTTGTCTATATATATGTTGGTTCCTCTATAGTTTTCTTTTATTTTTTATAGTTAAAATTACTTACAAACTTGATTACCATCACAATGGAAGAAACACATTTCCCTTTTGCTATGGTACACGGGTTCAAATTTTGCCCTAATGAAAGAGAACTAGTCTACTATCTCTATAGCAAGAACAATGGCAGCTTGTCACCACTTGATTAGTAAGCGGCCATCAACAGTTAGGATTTTTATGGTAAAGATGAGCCATGGGAGATATGAAAGAATTTCGGTGGAGACAATCTGATTCATCTGGAGGATATTTTCTTCTTCATAACTTTAAAGATGGTAGCTAATGGTGGCTCTAACATCAATCGTAAGGTTAGGACAAGTGCAGGCAAATGGCATGATGAAACTTTAGGTAAATGTTCAGTCGTTCATTTCAATGGGATAAGCGCATATAAGAAGCGGTTCAATTATCATAACGAATCAAGATTGGACCAAGATCGTTATTGGTTGATGATCGAGTATAGTTTATGTCATGGGGAATCCAAATATGTTCTCTGCATACTTAAATGGGATAGAAAACAATCCAAGTAAAGGAAGAACCAATCTGATGATGATGAAGTGTGACCCATAACAACTGGAGGAGGGATCATTTTGGAAATTTGACTCCTACAAATTTTTTTTTCCTATTGCTACTCGGGACAAGAAACTTTATCCATATATATATATTATGCATGTAAGGTATATACATATTTTATGGTGCATGCATGGAATGTGAAATTAGCTAAGGAGATAATACAACATAAACATCTATCTTTATAACACTGATGTACAAAGATGGAAATCTTTCTTTTAATAGAGGACCATTACAATGTGATTATTATTTAACTATATACATAAATTAACATATTAGCTTTCAAGTTATTTTGGGTGTGGTGAATGAACGTATGTTCATATATATATATAGGAAGCAACAAATCAAATTTTTGCATGCTTTAGCAACCTCATCAGTCACCAAGCCTTGATGCCAGCATTTATGGATAAAATTTTGCCACCAATGCATTAAGAAATTTAATGGTAATGGTGGATGAACACCAATATTGCTGTAGATATAGTGATTCATTCTCGCAAGTAAACGAGTTCGACAAGTACTATAAAAGAAGTAAAAAAGTTGATCCCACGAGAATTGAATACGTATCCACCTATTAATTATGTTTTAACTTGTTTAAGAATAAAGTATTGAATAAATTATGATTGCTAAATTTTAGCAATTAAATATGAAAATAATAAATGAAAAATAACTAATTTAAATTTTAATAATCAAATGATGAGAATGATGTTAGAGATTATATCACTATATTCTCATTAAGCTGATCATATGAAATTTGTCTTTCTTTTTATTGCAATTCTTGGGATTTCAATGATAACAATTAATCTTGCTTAAGTAAAAATTACTTAATTTATTTCTATCAATTGAAAAGATTTCAAATAATTCTCATTAAATTAAAATCTAATCAAACTTAGTAAATAAATCATGAAGCACATCCAATTAGAATTAAAATGAATTAAGCTCTCTTTAGACTTAAATCAATCAACAAGCATTCATATTTTTGTTAAGATTAATATTTGTCAATAAGTAACCTTCATTAAAAATCAATTATGAATGGCTTGTTGGGAAAATTAATAGAGTTGGTGCAACAGAATAATTTTCACAGAAATAAAATAAAAATAATTACAGAAATAATCAAATAAATAAATAAATGGAGGCGGTTACACCCGCCAATGTGCGAGCAAAATAGATGGTAAAATCTGTCGTGTAAATAATAAAATAACATAAATATTTTAACATGGTTCACCCTTAATTCTTAGGCTATGTCCACGGGATAAAATGATAATAATTCTTTCACTATAAACATAGTGGGTATAAGAGAGAGTATTCTCTAAATCAATACTAAAGGTACACAATAAAAAAATTTCACCAAAATAGTGGCACTCAAAGTGTTTTTCAAACACCCCAAAAATAATTATCTCACTATTTTATCACTCACTTTTTGAGAATTTTTTTTCTCAAACCCCTAAAACTCTCTCACACTCATTAAAGCAAAATTGCTTTAGCTCTCACCTCACAAGCACATATAAAGATCTCAAATTTTTTCTCTTACCGTTGCTTGCCTACTCTTTATCATGCTTCTCCATCCAAATGCCTTTATATAGACATTTGGATGAGAACCAAACAAAACAAAAATAAGTTTTTTTTTATTCAACATAATTCGTGCAGCAAAATGTGACATTTTTTTTCCTTTTCAAACTTATGGGCTGCATTAGGAGGGACCTGCAATATGGCCAAATCATAAAAAAATTAGGCTTAATTAATGCTTAATGCAATTTAAAAGAAAAACTAATATATGAACCAATTTAAAAGTAAAATAAGTTCAACAATCCTCAACATAAATAAAATTTAGTTAAACATAATAACCACTATATAATATAGAAATATATTAAAGAACTAAGAATAAAGAAGAAAAGAAGAAATTCTTTGATTGAAGCTCTTCTCTCAAAATCCTTCTTTAGCAATCTTGTTTAGCTCCCACGTTCTATTACTCAAAAATTTGTTACTTGTTTCCTTATATATATCTTCTCTCCTTCTTCCCTTCCTCTTGTCTATTCTTTTTTTAATTCTCTCCATAATCTTCCACTTTAATTTGTCCCCTCCATGATGGCTATATTTTATTCCCACTTAATTTTGTTCCCTTTCAAACTACCACATCTTACCCCAGTCCAACCAATTAAAAATTGAATTAAAACCAACAATCCAATACAGCCGCGTCATAAAAGAATTGCTTATCACTCTCTTTATTTATGTAATCATAAGGCTTCTTTTTTCTTATCTAAGGCAATGTCCATTGTGTTCATCATTGGTGCCACGAAACTGACTGTTCATAGTAGTTGAACTATAGACAACCTATCAGTAAGGCCTTGGACAAAGCAAGAAGCTACATGCTAGAAAGAAGAGTCAAAGAATAAAGCATTGATCAAAACAAGTCACATGCCTCAACACTTTCATCTTCTTCATGACTTTCACCTTCCTCACCATTGCAACTGATGCTTCTTCTATGGCTAAAAAAAAATTACAAAAATAAACACCATAAACATAAACATAGAGATAACTGAATTTTAATAAAAATTATACAAAATAAACACCATAATTATGCATAAACCAATATAAAAAAACTACTACACTTAACATAGAATCAAATAGCCATTGCTGCAACAAAGCTAACTAGGCTGAGCCACCTTGGCAATTTATAACAGTTGAGCTAAGGCCAAATTATCAATTCCTCAGGCTTGATTACAAATTTAAAATTATTATCAATTCTTTAATGTTCTTTTTAAAATGGCAAATGCTTATTTTGTCAATCTGAATCTGATGATGCCAATATGGCTTAGTTTGCTTTTTGGTCAACTTTTGAATCTATAACGGGGCTCTTGTGATTCGTTTTAAATGGAAGGAGCTAAATTTGTTAACTCCTGAGTCTGAGTTCTTTAATTGGTTAAAAAGGGTTAGGAGGAAGACACAATGAGTTTCTTGAAGTGGAATTTGAAGAGTATAATACGAGTCAAATGATAAGATTAGAGCTAGACTCATTTGGAATTGAGTATATATATTAATTTGGCCCATAGTTAAAAATGGTTTAGCGGATTCAATTGGGTCAAGTGCGCATCCATGGTTCTGCACCTCAAAGCAGAAATGGATCCTTTTCTTTTTCAAGTTGTTTTCTCTTCTTTTACTTCTTTTTCTAACAATTATTATGTTTTAAATAATTTTCTTTTTTATATGCAGTTAATTAAACCACACCCACAAATCTGGCTATTAAAATAACGTTTAATTCATTGTTTTCGTTTGAAAAGCTATTGCACTTATAGGGCTGCAGTTATTCAACCTTTCCTACAATAAGGTCATTGCAACCATTTTTGATCAATGATACTATATATAATGTGATTTGGCAGGTAATAAAAAAAAAAGAACAAATTTAAAAAAGATGTTTAGTTTATTATGAAATGAAAATGAGAATCAAACGATTTTATTACTTAAAATACTTTTATATTATTTTTTATATATACATATTAAGATTATAATTATTTTTATATATTAAAATTATTTGTTATTAAAATATTTTTAAAATTTATTTATTTATTTACTAAAATATTATTATAATTTTTAAAAAATTATAATTTTTATATAATTATTTTTTCAAACATTTTAATAATTATTTTTATTAATTTATATAGTTTATTTAAATTTTTTTAATAATATATGATAATATTTAAATATTTAATTATGGTTAATTTGACTTAATTACAAAAAAATCAAAATTCATTACCTATAAAGTAGGTCAGAATGAGTTATTCCCATTTCTAGGGTAATGGATTTTCATTACTAATGAGCTTTAATTCAAAATAAACATTAACAAATGGGAATGAGTCATTCCCAACTAAAACAAACAGCCCCTGAAAGCATACAAGTGCAAGAGTAAGATACAATACTAACCCTACACAAACTCTCTCAAAGAACAATGGAAATTATGAAAGCAGAACATGAAATATAAGTAAGCCCCATCTATTTCTACAATGTTATGGATATAATATGTTGTGGGTCTTTGCTACAAAATTAACTTGTCAGAGTGTTTTTGGCAAGCATCAACCAAACAAACATGTGTGCAAATCTACAACATAAGAGTTCCGGATCCCAAGCTCATGAGTTATTGGTCATTTGCTTTTTCTTGGTCATTTACAGGATTCCAAACTCAAAAGTACCGGAAACAAGTTATCAATACTTATTTTTTAAAATTAAAAAAAAATTACAAATTCCTAATAATAATAGAATTCAAATATATTTTTCTTTTCCATGCTTTCACTCTTCCTATTATTTTTGTCTTCTTTATATATATCTTCTTTACATCAATCATTTTCCTTTTCGGTGTCACAAATCCACAAGAAGCTATACTCAACAACCCAATAGACCATACATGAGAGTACCTCTTTCAGCTCAACACAGTCCAACAAGGAACATGAAGACGAGGAGCCTTACAACATCATACCCATCTACTGTTGCATTGCCAACCACCACCCCTCACTGCAGTTTCATGAAGTCCGAGCAGCGGTGGCAGCATTATGCACGGTTGAGCTTCTTCCCATGCCAACGCATCATGATCATGCCAAGTCCTTGCATCCTTCTATGGACCTTTTAGACTGGCTAGCTCTTTTCTTTGGCTTTCAAAAGGACAACGTTAAAAACCAGAGGGAGCACCTCGTGCTTCACCTTGCCAATGCTCAAATGCGCCTTACTACAGATTCTAATGACATTGGCTCTCTTGACGCTGACTTAGTCAGGAGTTTTCGAACAAAGTTGCTCGAAAACTACACCAGTTGGTGCTCATTTCTTGACATGAGTTCTAATATTCTGACATCTAATCTCCAGCCAAACCATGATCTCTGCCGTGAGCTTTTGTACATTTCTCTTTATCTCTTGATCTGGGGAGAGGCAGCAAATCTCCGGTTCATGCCAGAATGCATTTGTTACATCTTCCACAATATGGCCATGGAGTTAAACAAGATACTCGAGAGTTACGCGGACAAGTTCTCAGGGCAGCCTGTGACTGTGAAGCCTTCTTATTCAGGTGAGGATGCTTTTCTTAACTCTGTTGTCAGGCCCATGTATAAAACAATTCAAACAGAGGTTGAAAGTAGTAAAAATGGAACAGCACCCCATAGTGCTTGGAGAAATTATGATGATTTAAATGAGTATTTTTGGAATAAAAGATGTTTTGAAGAATTGAATTGGCCTATTGATGTTACAAGTAATTTCTTTGCGAGTTCAAGCAGACAAAAGCATATTGGAAAAACTGGGTTTGTAGAACAGAGGTCATTTTGGAACTTGTTTAGAAGTTTCTATAGGCTATGGGTTATGCTGGTACTGTTCTTTCAGGCTGCAATTATTGTTGCTTGGAAAGAAAAGACCTATCCATGGCAGGCAATGGAAGACAAGAATGTTCAGGTTCAGGTTTTGAACATCTTCCTTGCTTGGAGCTTTTTGCAGTTCTTGCAGTCTTTGCTTGATGCAGGGACGCAATATAGTTTGGTCTCAAAGAAGAGTTGGTGTATTGGGGTTAAAATGGTGTTAAAATGTGTGGTATCGGCTGGATGGATAATTGTATTTTGGGTGTTCTATGGGAGGATTTGGAGTCAAAAGAACAAAGATGGGGAGTGGTCTACTGAGGCTAATAGGAAGATTGTGAATTTTCTTAAGATCACTTTATTGTTTGTGTTGCCTAAATTGTTGGATTTGGCTCTATACATGCTTCCCCAGATTAGGAAGAATTGGAGGATTTTTCACTTGTTGTCATGGTGGTTTCAGGACAGGAGTTTCGTTGGTCGTGAAATGAGAGAGGGGCTAGTTGATAGTATCAAGTATAGTTTATTCTGGGTCGTGGTTTTAGCTACCAAATTTACTTTCAGTTACTTTTTGCAGATCAAGCCCATGATTAATCCATCGAAACAGTTGTTGAATGTGAAGGTTGTGAACAATAAATGGCATGAGTGTTTCACAGGCAGGACAAGTAACCTGTTTGCAGTAGGGTTGCTGTGGCTTCCTGTTGTATTAATTTACCTCATGGATTTGCAGATGTGGTACTCTTTTTTTTCCTCTTATGTGGGTTCTGTAGCGGGCTTATTAGCACATTTGGGTGAAATTCGAAACATCCAACAATTCAGGTTGAGATTTAAGTTCATTGCAAATGCTGTTCAGTTCAATCTCCTCTCAGAACAGCCGCTATTAAGTGCAACAAGAAACTTGGAGTCTAACCAGGTTGAGATGAGCAAGTTTGCTTTAATCTGGAATGAAATTATAACAACTTTCAGGGAAGAGGATATCATCTCCGATTGCGAGCTTGAATTGTTGGAGCTGACTCAAAATTCTTGGAATGTTAGAGTTATTCGTTGGCCCCTTGTTCTCCTAAGTAACGAGCTGCAAATTGCTCATGACATAGCCAAAGAGTTGGCTGATGCTCCTGATCAATTCATCTGGCACAAGATATGCAAGAATGAGTACAGGCGCTGTGCTGTTATAGAAGCTTATGATAGCATCAGGCACTTGCTGCTTGAGATCATAATCAAATTCAACACTGCAGAGCATTCAATTATCACTGTCCTGTTTCAGAAAATTGACCACTCAATGCAGAATGGGAAGTTCACTGAGGTTTTCAGAATGGTTGCTGTAACTTATTCGCATACAATATTGATTCAACTCCTTGAGCTGTTGGGTAAACCAGAGAAAGACATTAATCAAGTGGTGAATGCCTTGCAGGCTTTGTTTGACATTGTTGTGCAAGATTTTTTCAGAGTGAAGATGACAATTGGGGAACTGAGGGAACATGGTTTAGCTCCTCGGGATCCTGCTGCCATGGCAGGGCTGCTTTTTGAGAATGCAGTTGAATTGCCTGATGCCAGTGATGAGACTTTCTATCGGCAGATTCGGCGACTGCACACAATTCTTACCTGTAGGCATCCAATGGACGATGTCCCCAAAAATCTTGAGGCTAGACGCAGAATTGCATTCTTTAGTAATTCCTTATTCATGAACATGCCACCATCTCCCCAAGTAGAGAAAATGATGGCTTTCAGTGTCCTGACGCCTTATTACAATGAAGAAGTGGTGTACAGCACAGAACAGCTTTTAACTAAGAATGAAGATGGGATTTCTATTCTATATTATCTGCAAACAGTCTATGATGATGAGTGGAAGAATTTTATAGAACGGATGCGTAGAGAAGGCGTGGAGGGTGATTATGACATATGGGAAATAAAGCGAAGGGATCTTCGGCTTTGGGCATCTTACAGAGGCCAGACATTGGCTCGCACTGTTAGGGGAATGATGTACTATGATCGCGCTCTTAAAATGCTGGCTTCTCTTGATTCTGCCTCAGATATAAATATTAGCAGGGATGGATCGAGACAACGACATGGTTCAATTAAGAGAGATTGTTGTTCAGATAGCTTTAAATCTGCATACTCTCATTCGTTCAATGACAGCTTCAAATCTGCATACTCTCATTCTTTCAATGATAGTTTTTTCAGTTCGATGTCTGACAGCAGGGAGTATGGTCTTGCTTTGACGAAATACACATATGTGGTTGCCTGCCAGATATACGGGGATCAAAAGTCAAAGAATGATCCCCAAGCTGAGGAGATACTGTATTTGATGAAAAATAATGAGGCCCTCCGGATTGCCTACGTCGATGAGGTGAACGGAGGAGGAGATCAGAAGGAATATTATTCTGTGCTCGCAAAGTATGATCGGCAGCTGCAGAAGGAAGTTGATATCTACAGAATCAAGTTGCCGGGACCCTTTAAACTTGGAGAAGGAAAACCTGAGAATCAAAACCATGCCATCATTTTCACTCGTGGCGATGCATTGCAGACCATTGATATGAACCAGGACAACTATTTCGAGGAGGCCCTTAAGATGAGAAATTTTTTGGAAGAATATAAGCGCTGCTGCGGAATTCGGAAACCTACTATTTTAGGACTCAGAGAACACATTTTTTCTGGTTCTGTCTCATCACTGGCAGGGTTTATGTCGAATCAGGAAGCAAGTTTCGTCACCTTAGCACAGCGAGTTTTTGCCAACCCTTTAAAAGTTCGAATGCATTATGGCCATCCAGATGTCTTTGACAGGTTTTGGTTCTTGACTCGTGGTGGCATCAGTAAAGCTTCCAAAGTGATTAACATCACTGAAGACATTTTTGCTGGCTTCAACTGCACTTTGCGAGGAGGCAGCGTTACTCATTATGAATACATTCAAGTGGGCTAGGGAAGGGATCTAGGACTGAACCAAGTTTCCATTTTCGAAGCTAAGATTGCTAGTGGAAGTGGTGAGCAAGTTCTCGGCAGAGATGTGGATAGATTAGGCAAGAGGCTGGACTTCTTCCGTATGCTATCGTTCTTTTATACTACTGTGGGATTCTATTTCAACACAATGCTGATTATTCTTGCAGTCTATGCATTTCTATGGGGGCGGCTTTATTTTGCTTTAAGTGGTGTTGAGGCTTCTACTAGGGACAACAACATTAGTGATAAAAAAGCAGTATGTGCTATTTTGTATCAGCAATTCATCATCCAACTGGGCCTTTTCTCTTTGCTTCCTATCATTGCAGAGGGTTATATTGAGCATGGTTTCTTTGATACATTGTGGGATTTCTTGTTGACTCAATGCCAGTTTTCCTCTTTTTTCTACACCTTCTCCATGGGGACTAAAATTCACTTTTTTGGTCGAACTATCCTCCATGGCGGTGCGGTTTATCGTGCAACTGGACGTGGTTTTGATGTGCAACACACAAGTTTTACAAAGAATTATAGACTTTATTCTCGTAGTCATTTTGTGAAGGCAATTGAGCTCGGGCTAGTACTTACAGTTTATTACTCAAACACTTCTACAGCCAGGAATACATATTTTTACATGGACTTAACCATCTCTAGTTGGTTCCTGGTCTTGTCATGGATCATGGTTCCGTTTCTTTTCAATCCATCAAGCTTTGACTGGTTAAAAACAGTAAATGACTTCCAAGACTTCTTGACCTGGATTTGGCACAGAGGTGGTGCTTTTGCAAAAGCTGAACAAAGCTGGGAAAGATGGTGGTACGAGGAGCAAGATCACTTGAGGACAACAGGTTTCTGGGAAAAATTACTGGAGCTAGTTTCGGACCTTCGTTTCTTCCTTTTCCAGTGTGGAATCGTGTATCATCTGGGCATTGCTGAAGACAATACCAGCATTACTGTTTACTTGCTCTCCTGGGTCTATATTGTTGTTGCTTTTGGGATTCATTATGCGATAGCATACACAAGGGAAAAGTATGAAGTAAAACAGAACATCAGATTTCGTTTTGCCCAGATTCTTGTCTCCATCTTTGTCGTTCTTGTGATAGTGATCTTGCATCGGTGTACATCTTTCAGGTTTATGGACATCTTCACCAGTTTGTTGGCTTTTGTCCCAACTGGATGGGGAATTTTGTTGATTGCTCAAGTGTTCCGCCCCTTCCTACAGTCCGCTGCAGTTTGGAATTCAGTGGTTTCTTTGGCTCGTCTGTATGATTTATTGTTCGGAGTGATAGTTTTGGCACCAGTGGCATTTCTTTCATGGATGCCTGGGTTCCAGTTCATGCGGACAAGGATCCTGTTCAATGAAGCATTTTGTAGGGGCCTCAGGATCTTCCAGATTCTCTCAGGAAAAAAATCTAATTAAGGTCCATTACTTGTCTCATCAGGTGATTCTAAAGTTTTTTGCTCCTTGTATATATTTCTTAAAGAGATCTCTTTGGATGGTTCCTGAAGCCTGTATGTTCATTTCTATAATACAGTGAAAGAAACTCGGACTTATTTAAGAGAGTGTTTGAAATTGTTCATTTCTAGAAAACAATGTATGGGTATATGACGATGTATGTTGGTATAAATGGCAAGGAGTTTTGAGGTTTTATAAGTAAAATCTTGAGTTCTGGAAGAATGTTATTGCTCTTATAGATTTCAACGGCTCCATCTGAATTGGCGTTGGATAGAAAACAAATAATACATTGATTGATTGAAAGCCCTCTCCAGTTCTTTTCAAACATTTATTTGCAAAAGTTTTCAATGATATCTGCATCAGATGCTCATTGCTGATGGTTTTGTTTTTCTATTAGTTTGGATTGTTGTTTGCGGTTTTATGCAACTGTTGACTCTTGCTCACGTATATGACCCAACACTAATCCTCTTACCTGCCTCCAGCCCAGTTACCAACTCCACCAGCCCAGAGTCCCATACCCAAAATCACGTTTCAGGCTACTAATAAGAATAAAGTCATCTCAGGGCATTAATTAGTTAATTTTCATCTTCCAATCTTTCCTCATAGCATATATTAATGCTTGAATTCAAGATACTGGGTCATTACTTTGAGATTAAGACTTCTGTTGGAGTATGAATTTGAGATTAAGATTTGGTCCCTTCAATTGAGTTGAATATAAATATGAGAAATGGCAAAATAAATCAAAAAGTTTAGAAGAAATTACATTAACAATGAATAGTAACGCATTGGACTAAGTGCAGAACAAAAGCAGATCCTTGTTTATTGGTATTTTATCTAACGGAAGCGTCTTAGTTTATAGAACTCTTGGTAGACAAGGAATTGAAATGCAAGACCAAGTCTTTATGTAGGGAAATTACTATCACTTTACTTTAGAAAACTTCAACGTTGACTCCAACTACCAATATTTTATATTTTAGATTTATTTTAAATTTAAATTTACTTTCAAAAAAGAAAATTAGTTTTTTAAACTAATGGTATTTAAAATATGTTAAATTTTAACTAATTTAATTTAATTTTAATAGTATTATAAGGACTTGAAAAATTTCGGGAACAATCTAGTCCAAAAAAATAAAATAAAATAATGTGTGCAGCTAGTCTATCATCATTCAAATATATATATTAGTCTTTCAAGAGTTTGGTTTTCCTCTGGTGTATGCAAAAAATTTATTTTGATGTCTTCTCCCTGGCTACCCTGGTCCAACAGACTTTATGTAATGAATCAAAATAGGGGTCATGACCGACGCTAAATAATGAAAATTCTTTCGAATCCGGAATTCGTAGTAAGCCTTAAAATAAAATAAAACATGCAATAATAATAACATATTTAAAATATTGTGCAGCGGAAATAAAATCATAAATAAGATAAAGTAAATATCCATCAATGGATTGAAATAAACAACTTATCTCATATACATAAATAATCCTTTAACACAAATTTCAGTTCAAATCTTTAAAATACATAACTCACACAATATAATACATAAATCTCACAACTCTTTACAACTACATATACTCGGTCCTAGTGCTGCCCACTAGGTAGCACGTTCTATTGATATCCTTCATTTATTATATAAAACATACATTCATAAATAAATGATGAATGAGATTGAATAAAATAACAACATAAATCATATATATACTAGAAATATACAAAAAATAAATCAGATATATTCCGAGTATATATACGTTAAATAAATTCAATTTAATTACAAAATGAACTAGAAATATACTTAAAAACATTTTAAGTATAAATTATTAACAAAACATGCATATAGTTTAAAATATACCAAAATATACCAAAAATAAACCTAAGTAATACTTAAATCATTTATGCATACTTTACTAAAATAAACCATACATTTCTAAAATATGCACCCTAAAACATATATATATATATAATAACAACTCACTGTTATTACGCTCCAGACGGGTCCGATGGGCCTGGTCCACTAGGCTTCGGTCTCGACGCAACTAAACAAACAAATAACAACATAAAATCAATATAATTCTAATGGAAATTCTAAGGACTCGATCTAGAATCTTAGACACAGAATCAGAATAGAAAATTCGATCGGACATCACGTTTTATGAGAATTCTACCGAAAATCCAGCAGAACTTCCCCTGTAAAATGAACATCTCTCTACTCAATGAGTAGAGCCAGTCCTGCAAAGAAATACATTTTGAGAATAAACAAAATCCACAACCCCTCGGTCGGACTCCAAATTACAAGTCACCGACCGAGGTTCACAATTCACAGAATAATACAGAACACATGGAAAATTCCAAAAATTCCCTTCAATACTCAAAATATAACAATTTACATATTCGAATGCTAAAAATATTTATTTAACCGATAAATATACAAAAACCCTAATTTTAATAAAATATTATTAAAAATCAGTAATTCTCAATAAATTCATAAATATTGACCAAAATAAATTTTATAAATCCAAATTACATAATTTAACCCTAAAACTTACTAAAAATCGATAAAAACTCATTTATTTAGAAAAATCGTATATTATATATATAATTTGAAAATAATTTATGAAAAATAGTTTTAATTAGTTAAAAATACTAAATAATTTGTAGAAATCATTTTTATACCTTAAATAACTAGTAAAAGCAATTTAATTACATTTTTAGCCAATTTAGTGTCAAATTACCAAAATACCCCTAGTTACGTAAATTCACTGTAAATGTTCAAAAAATTCACCAAAAATAGTATAATTACTCAAATTTAATTTTATCAATAGATAATTCAATAATATCAATAAATATACTCAATTAACTAAGTAATTTTACTAAAACACATAATTAACCTAATTTTCCCAAAATTACATAAACTAAATAAATTCAAAATAAATATATAAAATTCACAAAAATTACAAATAAATTTCTTAAATGCATTTTAACACCTATAATCACCATAAAACACAATTTCATAATTTAATTAATTAATTTTTAAAAATTAGAAAATATTAATAAAATAATAAAAAATTCACAAAAATCAAAATAAATGCCAAAAATTCCACAAAAATTCACAAAGGTAGATTAAGCTACAAGGATAAATGTTTATGAAGGGAGTTTGCATGAATCATTCAAATTGAAGATTAAAAAAATTTGAAAACTCAAAGTGGCCGAAAAAGCAAAATCAAAACCTAGGGAAATCTAGACCGTTTTTGTCACGACCCAAAACAGGGGCCATGACCGGCGCTAGGGAACGGGAATTCTTTCGAATCCGGAACCCGTAGCAAGCCTAAAAATAAAATAAATCATGCAATAACAATAACCATATAATATACAGCGGAAATAAAAATCATAATATCATAATATTATTCACATCAACTGGATTTAAATCGAAATCTCATCTCATCACATATATATAGTCTTTAATACAAATCCAGTTTCAATATAATACATCTCTTTAAATAAAATACATGAAGTCCAATACTTTAATTCACAACTACTGCAGTGTCTAGATAAAATAAATAAGACTCAAGTAGACAATTTACATAAAGAAGCCGGGGCGGAAGAAATCCGGCGAATCGACCTACTACTGAGGTCTGAGGAAGTTGACTCTCCTGAAAAATAGTCAACGGAGGGGAGTCAGACCTCACTGAGTGAATTACTATAATATATACATACACACTAAGTGATAATGCATACAGTCAACAATATATATATAATATGTATATATACAGGCAAATTCATACAGATGCAGAAAAATCATTTTTTTATATATTTTACTGAAAAATCCCAATTTATGAAGGATCACATAGAACCCTAGAATATCGCAACCTCAGAAAATAGTGTTAAACAACACTCTGGCCATACAGGCTCACTTATTCCAAATATATCCACTTAATCCATTTGGACAGTAGACTGGCCCCGAGACACTAAGTCAACCGAGCTCCAGCAGTCTGACTGCCAGTGTGATTGGCCCCGAGACACTTGGTCAACCGAGCTCCAACAATCACACCCAAACCACATCTCACATATATCAATAATCATATCAAATCAATATCCACAAATAGCTAGTAATATAGCCTAAATACTATAGGCGTACCGGTACGTACTCGGTCCTAGTGCTGCCCACTAGGTAGCACGTTCTATTGATATCCTTCATTCTTAAATATAAAACATTCATTCACAATTAAATGATGCATGAATATAAATGAAATAACAATATAAACCATATATATACCGGAAATATACCAAAAGTAAACTAGGTATATTTCGAGTATATATACGTCAAATAAATTCAATCAAATTATAAATTAAGCTGGAAATATATTTAAAAACATTTTAAATATATTTTATTTACCAAAACATGCATATAATTTAATATATACCAAAAATAAACCGAAAATATACTTAATATAAACTTAAGAAATAATCAACTTATTTATGCATATTTAATCAACATAAAACATGCATTGCTAAATCATGCATCCTAAGCATATATATATAATATAGTAACTCACCTAATGCGCTCCACGAGACAGGTCCGACGGGCCTGGTCCACTAGCCCTCGGTCTCGGCGCAACTAAACAAGAAATAAATAACCGATATCAGAGTAACCCTAATAGAAATCCTAGAATTCAATCTAGAGTATTAAACACAGAATCGAAAATTAGGGTTCGACTGGACATCACGTTTTACGAGAATTCTACCGAAAATCCGGCAGAACCTCCCCTGTAAAACGAACATCTCTCTACTCAAAAGAGTAGAGCCGACCCTGCAAAGAAACACACTTCGAAATACAAGCTCAACACAATCAAAATCCCACGGTCGGACTCCAAACTACAGTCCACCGACCGGGGTCCACAAACACAGAATGATTCCAGAAATACCGAAAATATCCTTAAATCACAGAAATACATTTTCATAGGTAGAAATTACATATTGAACCTTGAAACACTATAAAAACCGATTAAAACTCATTTTATTTGAAAAACCGTATATTATATATATAATTGAAAATAATTTACGAAAAATAGTTTTAATTAGTTAAAAATATCAAATAATTTGTAGAAATCATTTTTATACCTTAAATAACTATTAAAACCAATTAAATTACATTTTTAGACAATTTAGGGTAAAATTACCAAAATACCCCTATATATATAAATATACTTAAATTACTTCAAAAATTCACCAAAAATCATACAATTACTCAAAATTAATTTTCTCAACATATTTATCAATAATATTAATATTTAAACTCAATTAACCAATTAAATTCAAATAAAAACACATTTAACCTAATTTTTCCAAAATTCCATAAACTTCAATAATTCAAAATAAATACTTAGAAATTCATAAAAATTCCAAATAAATTCCTATAATTCATTTCAACACCTAATTTAACCATAAACTCCAATTTCATAATTTAAATAATTAATTTCCGAAAATTAGAAAATAATATTAAAATATTCAAAAATACCCAAAAATCCAAACAATCTCCAAAAATTCTACAAAAATTCATACATGTAGATTAAGCTACTAGGAACAACATTTGTGAAGGAAGTTTCCATGAATCAATCAATTCGAAGCTCAAAAAAATCAAAAACCCTAATAGGCCGAAATTGACAAATCGAAAACTAAGCAATTCTAGACCATTTTAGCTCAAACCAAAGCTAGAATCACACTCACCAGAGCTCAAGGAGAATAAAGAGACCGGCGGTGTCAAAAACGGTGGCCGGAATCGACGTGATCCACGGTGGATCGATTTTCGGCTTCTCCGGCCAAAATCGATCTCCCGACGCCGGAAACGGCTTCCTCAGGCGGCGAAATTGGTCGGGGAAGACGGTGGCACACCGGACGACACACCCACGGTGAAGGAACGGCACGGCAACGGCCGGAAATGGAGAAGGGAGAATCGGGAGGAAGAAGGAGACTCGGGGGCAAAATGGTAATTTTCTAAACTTTTTTTGATTTTTGACAAATATATGTATATATATATACTTTATACTATATATTAAAATAATATTAAATTACACACATCAAATATACACCACACACATAAAATATTAATATTTTAATAATTTATATTAAATAAAATTAATTAAATAACAATAAAACAATTAAATACTTAATAAAATATTAGGGTAATAATAAACCCTAATTAAATAAATATACACACACAGGCTTTATTTAATAATTTAAAAATATGTATGAGTTCATGCAAGTCCGTAAATACATTTAAAATAATTAATAATAAATTGTTTACGTGAAAATTTCCCCGAAAATGCAAGTCCCGGGAAAATTTTACGTAAAACACTGAAAATAATATACAGTAATTAAAATAGGTTTAAAATACATATTAACTCATAAAAATATCGTAATATATATACAAAAATTATTGACACTGTATATCCCGGTACAGTGTAAAAATATTTTAAAAACACGAGATATTACAGTCTTCCCCCCTTACAGGAATTCGTCCCCGAATTCTAAAAAGAAAAGATCAAGAAGGAAAGAGATACGGGTAAGAAGCTCGCATCTCAGCTTCAGTCTCCCACGTATGCTCTTCAACTCTGTCGCTACGCCACAGAACCTTGACCATCGGAATCTGCTTCGATCGCAACTGTCGAACTTGAAAATCAACGATCGCCACAGGTTCTTCCACAAACGTCAAATCTTCATTCACTTCCACACTGTCAGGCTGCAACACGTGTGAAGGATCTGAGATATACTTCCTCAACATCGAGATATGAAATACTGGATGCACTTGTGACATACTCGGAGGCAAATCCAACCGATATGCAACAGTGCCAACTCTCTCCAGAATCTCAAACGGTACAATGTATCTCGGTGCTAACTTACCCTTCCTGCCAAATCTCATCACACCCTTCATCGGAGATACTTTCAGAAAAACGAAATCTCTAACCTGAAACTCCACATCTCTGTGCCTAGGATCCGCATAACTCTTCTGTCTACTAACTGCGGTCTCTAATCTGCGCTTGATCATGACGACTTTCTCTGCAGCATCTTGAACCATCTCTGGTCCAGTCAAAGCTCTCTCACCAATCTCATCCCAACTCAACGGGGATCTACACTTCCTTCCATACAACGCCTCATATGGTGCCATGCCAATACTGCTATGGTAGCTGTTATTATATGCAAACTCAACAAGCGATAAATGATCATCCCAGCTACCTCCCAAATCCGAGACACACACCCTCAACATATCTTCCAGTGTCTGGATTGTCCTCTCAGACTGACCATCTGTCTGAGGATGAAAAGCAGTACTGAAATCCAACCCACCAGTATAAATCTCTGATACTGTGGTACATCTTAGTAACACCTGGATGAATGCTGTAAGCTGTAGAATGTGCTTCCTCTAAAATCTCTTCTCTCAAATCATCCACATCTGGAACACACAATCTACCACTGATCCACAACACACCATCATCATCGAGTGTGAAATCAGTGAACTTCCCTGCTCTAACATTCTCTGCAAGCTCTTCCAGAATAGGATCTCGACTCTGAGCTGCTTTAATCCTATCCCTCAGTACAGATCGTACTTTAAACTGAGCTAACAGTCCACCTGATCTACTAATCTTCATCATCAGACCTTGATCCACCAACAAATGCAACTCCTGGATCAATGGTCTCCTCTCAACACCAATGTGAGCAAGACTACCTGAAGACTTCCTACTCAAGGCATCTGCTACAACATTAGCTTTACCCGGATGGTAAAGAATCTCGCAATCATAATCCTTCAACAATTCCAACCATCTTCTCTGCCTCAAATTCAGATCTCGCTGCTGAAAAATGTACTTAAGGCTCTTGTGATCAGTAAATATCTCACAAGTCACCCCGTACAAATAATGTCTCCAAATCTTCAAAGCAAAGATCAATGCAGCCATCTCAAGATCATGTGTAGGATAGTTCTGCTCATGCTTCTTCAACTGCCTCGAAGCATAGGCTATCACCCTTCCATTCTGCATCAACACACAACCAAGACCAATTCTAGAGGCATCACAGTAAACTGTGAACTTATCCACACTATTAGGCAAAGCTAATACTGGCGCTGTGGTCAACTTCTCCTTCAACAACTGAAAACTATTCTCACAAGCTTCTGACCACTCGAATCTAACATTCTTCTGAGTCAAGCGAGTCATAGGGGCTGCTATCCTGGAAAAATCCTGCACAAACCGCCTATAATACCCGGCTAAACCCAGAAAACTCCGAATCTCCATAACAGAAGTAGGTCTAGGCCACTCAGATACTGCCTCAACCTTCTGTGGATCAACCTAAATACCTTCTTTAGACACTACGTGTCCAAGAAAAGAAACACTCTCCATCCAAAAATCACACTTCGAGAATTTAGCATAAAGCTGATGATCTCTCAGTGTCTGTAGTACAATCCTCAAGTGATATACATGCTCTTCCATACTCCTCGAATATACTAGTATATCATCAATGAAGACTACTACAAACTGATCCACATACGGTCTGAATACTCTGTTCATCAGATCCATAAAAGCTGCTGGTGCATTAGTCAAACCAAAAGACATCACCAGAAACTCATAATGACCATATCGAGTGCGGAAAGCTGTCTTAGGAATATCGGATTCACTAATCCACAACTGATGATAACCCGACCTCAAGTCAACCTTAGAAAAGAACTGTGCACCCTGTAGCTGATCAAACAAATCATCTATCCTCGGGAGAGGATACTTGTTCTTCACCGTCACCTTATTCAACTCTCTGTAGTCAATGCACAGTCTCAGGGTACCATCCTTCTTCTTCACAAACAGGACTGGTGCACCCCAAGGAGAAACACTAGGTCTGATGAAACCTTTATCCAACAACTCTTGCAATTGTTCCTTCAACTCTCTCAACTATGCAGGAGCCATTCGATAGGGTGGCATAGATATAGGAGTAGTACCTGGTACCACATCAATACAGAACTCAATCTCTCTATGAGGTGGTAAACCTGGTAACTCCTCGGGAAAAACATCAGGAAACTCACAAGCAACAGGAACATCTGTGAGTGACAACTTCTCCACTGATGTATCCCTAACCAATGCCAAAAACCCCTGACAACCTTTCTTCAACAACTTCCTAGCCGTAATAACAGAAATAAGATTTTGAGGTGCTGAACTCCTATCACCAACAAACTTAAAATCTTCTTCACCTGGAATTCTAAAAGTCACCTCCTTATTCCTGCAATCTACCACGGCGAAGTGCTAAGACAACCAATCCATTCCCAGAATAACATCAAACTCCATCACATCCAACAAAATCAAATCAGCGGGTAATTCTCTATCTCCCACGAGAACTGGACAACCAGAAAGAACAATATCAGCGTCCAAAGAATCGCTTAGAGGAGTGGCAACAGACAAAGGAAAAGCCATCCTCGAAGCTTGCCAACAAGATTTAGAAGCAAAATGGGAGAAACAAAGGAATGCGTGGCACCCGGATCAAACAAAACCCATGCATCCAGGTAACAAACAGAAACAATACCTGCCACGACTGCATTAGATGCCTGAGCATCCTATTGAGTTAGATGAAAAACTCTGGCCTGACCTCGACCTCCCTGCTGACTGGTAGAAGCCTGGTCAACACCTCTGGCACCTCCTCTCATACCTCTACCACGACTCTGCTGTGGAACAAACTGAGTGGAACTCTGATGCTGGGCTGGTGGTAACTGAAATGGCACGGGTGCTGCACTAGCAATCGACTGCTGTGGGAATCGCGGAATCTGCTGCTGCTGATACCCGGAATAAGGACACGATCTGGCAAAATGTCCTGTCTGCCCGCATCTGAAACATGTCAGCGGTGTCAGATAACACGGTCCCTGATGGACTCTACCACAAGTCTGACAAACACTGGCCGCTGATCCAGAACTACGACCACTGCTGCTGCTCGAAGCACCTGACCCGAATCTAAATGATCTACGCTGACCTCCACGGCCATGTCTACTGCTCCGATGCACTCGCTGCTGCTGTCTCTGACTCTGCTGAGTCGAACCTCGCTGCTGACTACTCGAACCAACATGAAAACTCGAATATGGAGTAGCCTGCGGTCCATTCGACTGAACTCCTAGCTGGTAATAATCAGGCATCGCTCCCTGCCTAACTAATCTCAGCTCGATCTCCTTGGCTAGCTCAATCACAGACTCGAGAGTAAGACCTGCTGTAGGCATACCAGCAAAAGCTGAACCCAAACCAGTGACATACGTAGTAACAGTGAAATACTGATCTCGCATCAGATCTTCAGCATATCTACCCAAACGAAGAAACTCTCGGGTATACTCCTCTACAGATCGATCTCCACGAGAAATACTAGTCAAACGGAGACGATAACTCAAACGAAGAGGCTCTGGATAAAATCTCCTCATGAATCGCTCTCGAAACTGAGCCCATGTCATCGTCATCATATAAGGCTGGATCATCTGAATGAACCAATCCAAGGCTGGTCCCTCAACAGACAACTCAACGATCATAATCCGCTGGTACTCGGTATGAGCAGTCCGAGTCCTAGTCTCAATCGCATGCAGAAAATCTAAAGGATCAGAAGTACCATCAAACGCAATCCTGCCAACTCGGGCATAGAACAAAGCTGCCTCAGGGTCAGACATACCCTGCTGATAGGTAGGTTGAACAGGCTGAACAACTGGAGGAACAGGAACATCAAACTCAGGCTCTACAGGCTCCTCATCCTGTAACTCTCTCTGCCTACGGCGACCTGCCGCTCCTCGAGGTCTACCTCTGCCACGACCTCTACGCCTAACTGGCGGCTCAGGAGGTAAAACCTCGTCCTGAAAAGACTCATCATCCTCGGCCTCAACGACCGGTGGAGCAACACGCGCTCGCCTCCTCATTCTGAAAAGACAAACGGAAAGATTTAGACAAAACAGACAACGGAAGAATAACGCTGAAAACTACAGCAACGAATACTCATCAAGACATACTCGAACCTAATACACTGCAGTAGTTACCAAAAGAAAACACAACTTTAAAACTAGGGCCACAACTCACATAACTAAGCCCTGACACAGAACTCCGCTCTGATACCAACTTTGTCACGACCCAAAACAGGGGCCATGACCGGCGCTAGGGAACGGGAATTCTTTCGAATCCGGAACCCGTAGCAAGCCTAAAAATAAAATAAATCATGCAATAACAATAACCATATAATATACAGCGAAAATAAAAATCATAATATCATAATATTATTCACATCAACTGGATTTAAATCGAAATCTCATCTCATCACATATATATAGTCTTTAATACAAATCCAGTTTCAATATAATACATCTCTTTAAATAAAATACATGAAGTCCAATACTTTAATTCACAACTACTGCAGTGTCTAGATAAAATAAATAAGACTCAAGTAGACAATTTACATAAAGAAGTCGGGGCGGAAGAAATCCGGCGAATCGACCTACTACTGAGGTCTGAGGAAGTTGACTCTCCTGAAAAATAGTCAACGGAGGGGAGTCAGACCTCACTGAGTGAATTACTATAATATATACATACACACTAAGTGATAATGCATACAGTCAACAGTATATATATAATATGTATATATACAGGCAAATTCATACAGATGCAGAAAAATCATTTTTTTATATATTTTATTGAAAAATCCCAATTTATGAAGGATCACATAGAACCCTAGAATATCGCAACCTCAGAAAATAGTGTTAAACAACACTCTGGCCATACAGGCTCACTTATTCCAAATATATCCACTTAATCCATTTGGACAGTAGACTGGCCCCGAGACACTAAGTCAACCGAGCTCCAGCAGTCTGACTGCCAGTGTGATTGGCCCCGAGACACTTGGTCAACCGAGCTCCAGCAATCACACCCAAACCACATCTCACATATATCAATAATCATATCAAATCAATATCCACAAATAGCTAGTAATATAGCCTAAATACTATAGGCGTACCGGTACGTACTCGGTCCTAGTGCTGCCCACTAGGTAGCACGTTCTATTGATATCCTTCATTCTTAAATATAAAACATTCATTCACAATTAAATGATGCATGAATATAAATGAAATAACAATATAAACCATATATATACCGGAAATATACCAAAAGTAAACTAGGTATATTTCGAGTATATATACGTCAAATAAATTCAATCAAATTATAAATTAAGCTGGAAATATATTTAAAAACATTTTAAATATATTTTATTTACCAAAACATGCATATAATTTAATATATACCAAAAATAAACCGAAAATATACTTAATATAAACTTAAGAAATAATCAACTTATTTATGCATATTTAATCAACATAAAACATGCATTGCTAAATCATGCATCCTAAGCATATATATATAATATAGTAACTCACCTAATGCGCTCCACGAGACAGGTCCGACGGGCCTGGTCCACTAGCCCTCGGTCTCGGCGCAACTAAACAAGAAATAAATAACCGATATCAGAGTAACCCTAATAGAAATCCTAGAATTCAATCTAGAGTATTAAACACAGAATCGAAAATTAGGGTTCGACTGGACATCACGTTTTACGAGAATTCTACCGAAAATCCGGCAGAACCTCCCCTGTAAAACGAACATCTCTCTACTCAAAAGAGTAGAGCCGACCCTGCAAAGAAACACACTTCGAAATACAAGCTCAACACAATCAAAATCCCACGGTCGGACTCCAAACTACAGTCCACCGACCGGGGTCCACAAACACAGAATGATTCCAGAAATACCGAAAATATCCTTAAATCACAGAAATACATTTTCATAGGTAGAAATTACATATTGAACCTTGAAACACTATAAAAACCGATTAAAACTCATTTTATTTGAAAAACCGTATATTATATATATAATTGAAAATAATTTACGAAAAATAGTTTTAATTAGTTAAAAATATCAAATAATTTGTAGAAATCATTTTTATACCTTAAATAACTATTAAAACCAATTAAATTACATTTTTAGACAATTTAGGGTAAAATTACCAAAATACCCCTATATATATAAATATACTTAAATTACTTCAAAAATTCACCAAAAATCATACAATTACTCAAAATTAATTTTCTCAACATATTTATCAATAATATTAATATTTAAACTCAATTAACCAATTAAATTCAAATAAAAACACATTTAACCTAATTTTTCCAAAATTCCATAAACTTCAATAATTCAAAATAAATACTTAGAAATTCATAAAAATTCCAAATAAATTCCTATAATTCATTTCAACACCTAATTTAACCATAAACTCCAATTTCATAATTTAAATAATTAATTTCCGAAAATTAGAAAATAATATTAAAATATTCAAAAATACCCAAAAATCCAAACAATCTCCAAAAATTCTACAAAAATTCATACATGTAGATTAAGCTACTAGGAACAACATTTGTGAAGGAAGTTTCCATGAATCAATCAATTAGAAGCTCAAAAAAATCAAAAACCCTAATAGGCCGAAATTGACAAATCGAAAACTAAGCAATTCTAGACCATTTTAGCTCAAACCAAAGCTAGAATCACACTCACCGGAGCTCAAGGAGAAGAAAGAGACCGGCGGTGTCGAAAACGGTGGCCGGAATCGACGTGATCGACGGTGGATCGATTTTCGGTTTCTCCGGCCAAAATCGATCTCCCGACGCCGGAAACGGCCTCCTCAGGCGGCGAAATTGGTCGGGGAAGACGGTGGCACACCCACGGTGAAGGAACGGCACGGCAACGACCGGAAATGGAGAAGGGAGAATCGGGAGGAAGAAGGAGACTCGGGGGCAAAATGGTAAATTTCCAAACTTTTTTTGATTTTTGACAAATATATGTATATATATATACTTTATACTATATATTAAAATAATATTAAATTACACACATCAAATATACACCACACACATAAAATATTAATATTTTAATAATTTATACTAAATAAAATTAATTAAATAACAATAAAACAATTAAATACTTAATAAAATATTAGGGTAATAATAAACCCTAATTAAATAAATATACACACATAGGCTTTATTTAATAATTTAAAAATATGTATGAGTTCATGCAAGTCCGTAAATACATTTAAAATAATTAATAATAAATTGTTTACGTGAAAATTTCCCCGAAAATGCAAGTCCCGGGAAAATTTTACGTAAAACACTAAAAATAATATACAGTAATTAAAATAGGTTTAAAATACATATTAACTCATAAAAATATCGTAATATATATACAAAAATTATTGACACTGTATATCCCGGTACAGTGTAAAAATATTTTAAAAACACGGGATATTACAGTTTTGGTCGCGACTCAAAGTAGGGGCCATGACCGGCGCTAGGGAATGAGAATTCTTTCGAATCCGAAACTCATAGCAGGCCTTAAAATAAAATAAAACATGTAATAATAATAATAACATAAATAATATAATCTGCAGCGGAAATAAAATCATAAATAATTAAATAATAATCCATCACTGAATTTAAATCGAACCACTCATCTTATATATAAATAAACCTTAAATACAAGTTCGAGTTGAAATACTTGAAATACATAACTCACACAAATATAATAAATAAACTCCATAACAGTTTACAACTACTGCACTGTCTAGATTATAAAAATAAAACTCAAATAAGCAGTTTACATAGTGATGCCAGGGCGGGAGAAATTCGGCGTATGGGTCTACTACTGAGGTCTGAAGATGATGACTCTCTTGAAAAATAGTCAACAGAGGGGAGTCAGACCTCACTGAGTGAATTGCTATAATATATATACATGCATAACTAAATGACAATGCATGCAGTCAAGAGTATATATAATATGTATATATACAAGTAAATACACACAGATGCAATAAAATCATTTTATATATTTTTATTGAAAATCACTGATTATGAAGGATCAAATAGAACCCTAAAATATTGCATCCTCAAAACAGAAAAATTACAAAAATATCAAAAATGCCCTTATATAATAAAAATATATTTTATCAATCCAAATTACTTAATTAACCCTAAAACACATTAAAAACCGATAAAAACTCATTATTTAGAAAAATCGTATATTATATATATAATTTGAAAATAATTCACGAAAAATAGTTTTAATTAGTTAAAAATACTAAATAATTTATAGAAATCATTTTTATACCTTAAATAACTAGTAAAACCAATTTAATTATATTTTTAGCCAATTTAGTGTCAAATTACCAAAATACCCCTATAGATATAAATTCACTAAAATTAATAAAAAATTCACCAAAAATAGTATAATTACTCAAAATTAATTTTCTCAACATATATTTCAATAATAGCAATAAATATACTCAATTAACCAATTAATTTCAATTAAACACATAATTAACCCTATTTTTCAAAATTACATAAACTTAATAAATTCCAAATAAATATATAAAAATTCACAAAAATTACCAATAAATTTCTAAAATTCATTTCAACACCTATAATTACCATAAAACAAAATTTCATAATTTAATTAATTAATTTTTGAAAATTAAAAAATATTAATAAAATAATCAAAAATATCCAAAAATCAAAATAATTTCGAAAAATTCTACAAAAATTACCACATGTAGATTAAGCTACAAGGATCAAAGTTTGTGAAGGAAGTTTGCATGAATCAATCAAATTGAAGCTAAAAAAATTTGAAAACCTAATAGGCCGAAATGAAGAAATTGAAACCTAGGAAAATCTAGACCATTTTAAGTGAAACAAAGCTTGGAATCACACTCACCAGAGCTCAAGGAGAAGATAGAGACTGGTGGAATGAAAAATGGTGGCCAGAATCGCTGTGATCGATGGTGAGGTGGGTTTCAGCCTCTCTTGGCTTTTCTGACCAAACTACACCGGAAATGGTGGCTTCAGGCATCGGGAAAGGCTAGAGATGGAGGAGGAAGGCTGAGAGGCACACCGATGGCAAGAAAAATGAGTTACAGCGGTCAAAAATGGCGGAAGGGCAATCGGGAATGTGAGGAAGGGGACGATGACATAATCGTAATTTTGGCAAACTTTTAGATTTTGATAATATTTTATGTTTATATGTATATATGTATAATCTCACACACATTTAATACTCACTACACATATATTTTAATATATTATACACATATATAATTAATTAATTAATATAAAACTATATAATAAAAATTTAGTTAATTAATTAAACCCTAATTTAATTTAAATAAATAAACATATATACATTTTATCTAGCACTTTAAAATTATGTATGAGTTCATAAAAATTTGTAAAACTGGTTAAAATAATTAATGTTAAATTATTTACGTCTTAATTTCCTTGAAAATATAATTTTCGGGAAAATTTTACGTAAAGAACTTAAAATAATTAAAAATAATTAAAATGACTTAATAAATAATAAACTCATGAAAATAATCATATATATATATATATATATATAAATTATTAACACTGCATATCTCGATGCAGTTTAAAAATATCTAAAAACTCGGGATATTACAATCTCCCCCCTTATAAGAATTTATCCCCGAATTCTAGAAAAGAAAATTACAAGATCAAGAAGGCAAGAGATACGGGTAAGAAGCTCGCATCTCAGCTTCAATCTCCCACGTATGCTCCTCAACTCTGTTGCTACGCCACAGAACCTTAACCATCGGAATCTGCTTCGAATGCAACTGTCGGACTTAATAATCAACGATCGCCATAAGTTCTTCCACAAACGTCAAGTCCTCATTCACTTTTACGTTGTCAGGTTGCAACACATGTGAAGGGTCTGAAATGTACTTCTTCAGCATTGAGATATGAAACACCAGATGCACCTGTGACATACTCAGAGGCAAGTCCAACCGATATGCAACAGTGCCACCTCTCTCCAGAATCTCGAACGGTCTGATATATCTCGGTGCTAACTTGCCCTTCCTGTCAAATCTCATCACACCCTTCATCGGAGACACCTTCAGAAAAATAAAATCTCCGACCTGAAACTCTATATCTTTGCGCCTAGGATCCATATAGCTCTTTTGCTTGCTAACTGTGGTCTCTAATTTGTGCTTAATCATGGCAACTTTCTTTGTAGCATCCTGAACCATCTCAGGTCCAGTCAAAGCTCTCTCATCAATCTCATCCCAACTTAAAGGGGATCTACACTTCCTTCCATACAATGTCTCATATGGTGCCATGCCAATACTGCTATGGTAGCTGTTGTTATACGCAAACTTAACGAGTGGCAAATGGTCATCCCAGCTACCTCCCAAATCTAGAACACATAACCTCAATATATCTTCCAGTGTCTGGATCGTCCTCTTAGATTGACCATCTGTTTGAGGATGAAAAGTAGTACTGAAGTCCAACCTAGTGCCCATCGCTTCCTGCAACTTCTGCTAAAAAAGAGAGGTAAAAACTGAACCTCTGTCTGATACAATGGACATAGGTACTCCATGAAGGTACACAATATGCTTCACAAATAGCTTCGCCAATCTAGCTACAGAATAAGTGGCTTTCATAGGTAAGAAATGTACAGATTTTGTCAACTTGTCTACAATCACCCAGATGGAATCGTATCCATCCTTAGAACGAGGTAAACCAACCACAAAATCCATAGCTATCCTTTTCCACTTCCACTCAGGAATAGAAAGAGGCTAAAGTTTTCTAGAAGGCTTCTCATGTTCAGCTTGAACCTGTTGACACGTCAAGCACTTAGCAACATAATCAGTGACATCCTTCTTCAATCTGTCCCACCAGTACAAATCTCTGATACTGTGGTACATCTTAGTAACACCCGGATGTACATTGTAGGCTGTAGAGTGTGCTTCCTCTAAAATCTCCTCTCTCAAATTATCCACATCGGGAACGCATAATCTACCACTGATCCACAATACACCATCACCATTAAGTGTGAAATCAGTGAACTTCCCTACTCTGACATTCTCTATAAGCTCTTCTAGAATAGGATCTCGGTGTTAAGCTACCTTAATCCTATCTCTCAGTACAAATCGCACATTAAACTGAGCTAGCAGTCCACCAGCTCTATTAAGCTTCATCATCAGACCTTGATCCACTATCAGATGCAACTCCTGGATCAACGGTCTCTTGTCTACACTGATGTGAGCAAGATTGCTTGAGGACTTCCTATTCAAGGCATCTGCTACTACATTAGCCTTGCCTGGATGATATAAAATCTTACAGTCATAATCTTTTCACAGTTTCAACCATCTCCTCTGCCTCAAATTCAAATCTCTCTGCTGGAAAATGTACTTAAGGCTCTTGTGATCAGTAAAAATCTCACAATTCACCCCGTACAGATAATGTCTCCAGATCTTCAGAGCAAAGATCACTGCAGCCATCTCTAGGTCATGTGTGGGATAGTTCTGCTTATTCTTCTTCAATTGCCTCGAAGCATAGGCTATCACCCTACCATTCTACATCAACATACAACCAAGGCCAACTCTAAAGGCATCACAATAAACTGTGAACTTATCCACATTATTAGGCAAAACTAACATTGGCGCTGAGGTCAACTTCTCTTTCAGCAACTGAAAACTATTCTCACAATCTTCTGACCACTCAAATCTTATATTCTTCTGAGTTAAGTGAGTCATAGGGGCTGTAATTCTAGAAAAATCCTGCACAAACCGCCTATAATACCCGACTAAACCCAAAAAACTCTGAATCTCAGTAACAGAAGTCTGTCTAGGCCACTCTGACACTGCCTCAATCTTTTGTGGATCCACCTGAATACCTTCTTTAGACACCACGTGTCTAAGAAAAGAAACACTCTCCATCCAAAAATCATACTTCAAGAATTTAGCATAAAGCTAATGATCTCTTAGTGTCTGAAGTACTGTCCTCAAGTGATATACATGCTCTTCCATACTCCTCGAATATCCCAGTATATCATTGATGAAGACTACCACAAACTGATCCACATACGGTCTGAATACCTTGTTCATCAGGTCCATAAAAACTGCTGGTGCAATAGTCAAACCAAAAGACATCACCAGAAACTCATAGTGGCCATATCGAGTGCGGAATGCTGTTTTAGGAACATCGGCTTCACTGATCCATAGCTGATGATAACCCGACCTTAGATCGATCTTAGAAAAGAACTGTACACCCTGTAGTTGATCAAACAAGTCACCTATCCTCGGGAGAGGATACTTGTTCTTCACTGTCACCTTGTTTAGCTTTCTATAGTCGATGCACAGTCTCAGGGTACCATCCTTCTTCTTCACAAACAGAACTGGTGCACCCCAAGGAGAAACACTAGGTCTGATGAAAACCTTATCCAATAACTCTTGCAACTGCTCCTTTAAATCTTTCAACTCTGCAGGAGCCTTTCTATAGGGCGACATAGATATAGGAGTAGTACCTGAAACCACATCTATACAGAACTCAATCTCTCTATGAGGTGGTAAACCTGGCAACTCCTCAGGAAAAACATCAGGAAACTCACAGGCAACAGGAACATCTGTGAGCGACAACTTCTCCACTGAAGTATCCCTAACTAATGCCAAATATCTCTGATAACCTTTCCTCAGCAACTTCCTAGCCGTAATAGCAGAAATGAGGTTTTGAGGTGTTGAACTCCTATCACCCATAAACGTAAATTCTTCTTCACCAGGAATTCTAAAAGTCACCTTTTAACTCCGACAATTCACCACGGTATAGTGCTAAGATAACCAATCCATACCCAGAATAACATCAAACTCCATCACATCCAACAGAATCAAGTCAATGGATAATTCTCTATCTCCCACGAGAACTGGACAACTAGAAAGAACAATATCGGTGTCCAAAGAATCACTTAGAGGAGTGGCGACAGATAAAGGAAAAGCCATCCTCGAAGCTTGCCAATAAGACTTGAAAGCAAAAATAGGAGGAACGAACGAATGCGTGGCACCCGGATCAAACAGAACCCATGATCCAGGTAACAAACAAAAATAATACCTACCAAGATTGCATTAGATGCCTGAGCATCTTGTTGAGTAAGATGAAAAACTCTGGCTTGTCCTCGACCTCCTTGCTGGTTGGTGGAAGCCTAGCTAACACCTTTGGCACCTCCTCTGGTACCTCTACCATGACCCTGCTAGGGAACAAGCTGAGTGGTACTTTGATGCTGGGTTAGAGGCAACTGAAATGGAATGGGTGCAGCACTAGCAATCTACTACTGTGGAAATCACGAAATCTACGGCTGTTGATACCCGGAACAAGGACACAATTTGGCATAATGTCTTGTCTGCTTGCATCTAAAACATGTCAGCGATGTCATGTAACACGTTCCCCGATGGACTCTACCGCAGGTTTGGCAAACACTGGCAGCTGATCTGGAACTACGACCACTGCTGCTACTTGAAGCACATGACCCGAATCTGAAAGGTCTACACTGACCTCCACAACTATGTCTACTGTTCTGATGCACTCGCTACTGCCGCCTCTGACTCTGCTAAGCCGGACCTCTCTGCTGACTACTCAAACCAACATGAAAACTCAAATATAGAATAGTCTATAATCCACCTGACTGAACACCTAGCTGGTAATAATTAGGCATCGCTCCTTGCCTGACTAGCCTCAGCTCAATCTCCTTGGCCAACTCAATAACAGACTCTAGAGTAAGGCCCGTTGTAGGTATACAAGCAAATGCTAAACCCAATCCGGTGACGTAGGTAGTGATTGCAAAATACTAGTCCCGCATCAGATCTTCTGCATATCTACCCAGCCAGAGGAACTCTCGAGTATACTCCTCTACTGATCAATCACCGCGAGATATACTAGTCAATCTGAGATGATAACTCATGCGGAGAGGCTTTGGGCATAATCTCCTCATAAACCGCTCTCTAAACTGAGCCCAGGTCATCGTCATCATATAAGGCTGGATCATCTGAATGAACCAATCCAGGGCTGGTCCCTCAACAGACAGCTCGACTATCATAATCCGTCGGTACTGTTAGTGATATGCACTAGGTCAATCATTTGTGATTATGTATTGACTTTCTTATTTTATTAATAAAGAGGTATTATATTATCATTTGATTTTATGATAATTACATGAATGGTTAATTCTTACTAAGGCCATCAAGTATGTGACTTGATAGTAAAACCCTTAGATTAAAATAAGAGTTCTATTCTAATTATCCCTAGCCATTTATTCATTATATGAATTTTAAAGTATTAAGGCTAGTATGATGTTGACTGATGGTTATGTTTTACTAATCATAAATATGAGATATTAAGTCAACTTATAGGTACATTATGAGAGATCATGTACTGGATTGACCCACTATGAGAATACTACATAGATTATTGTCATAAGTATTTCTTATCACAGTAATTTTATTTCGGTCCTTTGACCTTGAAATCATCATGGATTTCTACATAGCTATTTTATGTTTTGACATGTTCTAACATTGTCTTTAACCGGATGATTAAAAGAATGTTGTTGGATATAAAATTAGTTATGTGAGGAATGTGAGTGATTTAGAAGGAATTTATCCCTCATTAATATGAGAAAGATATCTAAAGGCCCCTTGATGAGATAGACTGAATGAAAAATGCATGGCCATGCTGAAATGAATTGATAAAGAGTTATCATTTTCAGTCTACTTGGAATCAAGTCATAATATTGAACTATATAAGGATGACATTCTATGCCTTATGTTCAATTAAGATATCATGTGATAAAGGGACAATAAAATTCACTATAATTAGGTTATGTCGGATTATTGACTTCACATGACTTGGGTAGTCATAATGTCTTGCTAGAGGCCACTTATGATTTGTAGGCCTAAATAGAGATTTAGGTCCACTGCCAATGTTATGTGAACCTACAGGGTCACACACTTAGAATAAGCCCAAAACGGATATGGGTTTAATAAGCCCAAAATAAACTCTGTGGAAATAAATAATTAAAGTGTTTTATTTATTTATTTATTTATTTAAGATAAATGTTATTTTAAATAAATAAATAAGATATTATTTTTGATTTATTTTTAAACAAAATCAGAATATAATAAATGGAAAATTACCAAAAGGTTATTGGTAAGTGAAACCCTAACTTGGAGTCTATAAATATGTTATATTCTCTAAGGTTTCACAGACTTGTTTTTGCCTCCAAATTCGTTTTCTTTCCTCTTAGAAAACAAAGACAGAGTTTTTCCTTTTGTTATTGATTTGTGAGACAGTCAAGAGGTTGCTAGCACACACACTCAAATTCGTTTTGTGAAGGGCTGTTCGTGTGGATACCTATAGAGGACGCATCCTTTTGGAGACGTCTTGATCCGAACAACCAAGCCAAAAGCTCGAGGTAAGGTGTCACCGATGTGAACCTCCTCTCATCCTTCCAGAGAATCTTGCCTCTTCTGCGTTTTGGTAAGATTTTAAAAATCCTAGATTTAATCAATTAGTCGAATTACATGGATCCTGGCTTGGGAACGTGACAAAATTTTAATTTTTCCGCTGCGTTTGCTTCATGGTACCCAAACAGGTACTCGGTATAGGAATAGGCTGAACAACTAGAGGTATAGGAATATCCTCAAACTCAAGCTCAACAGGCTCCTCATCTTGTATGTCTCTTTGTTTATGGCAACATGCCACTCCTCGAGGTCTACCTTTGCCACGACCTCTACGTCTAACTGGCAGCTTAGGAGGTAAAACCTCATCCTAAAAAGACTTATCATCCTCGGCCTCAATGACCGGTGGAGCGACACGCGCTTGCCTCCTCATTCTAAAAAGACAAACATAACGATTCAGACAAAATAGACAATGGAGGAATAATGCAGAAAATTAAAGCAAGTAATACTCATCAAGACATACTTAAACCTAATTCACTGCAGTAGTTCAACAAAAAACATAATATTGAAAACTAGGGCCACAACTCACACAACCAAGCCCTAACACAGAACTCCACTTTGATACTAACTTTGTCATGATCCAAAATAGGGGCCATGACCGGTGCTAGGGAACGGGAATTCTTTCGAATCCAAAACCCATAGCAAGCCTTAAAATAAAATAAAACATGCAATAATAATAGCATAATTAAAATATTGTACAGCGGAAATAAAATCATAAATAAGATAAAGTAAATATCCACTAATGGATTGAAATAAACAACTCATCTCATATACATAAATAATCCTTTAATACAAATTCTAGTTCAAATCTTTAAAATACATAACTCACACAATATAATACATAAACCCCACAACTGTTTACAACTATTGTAGTGTCTAGATTATAAAATAAAGCTCAGATAAGCAGTTCACATAGCGAAGCCAGGGCGGAAGAAATCCGGTGTATGGGTCTGCTACTGAGGTCTGAAGATGATGACTCTCCTGAAAAATTGTCACGACCCAAAATAGGGGCCATGACCGGTGCTAGGGAACGGGAATTCTTTCGAATCCGGAACCTGTAGCAAGCCTAAAAATAAATACATGCAATACTAATAATAACATAATTTACAGCGGAATAAAATCATAAATATCAAAATAATATTTCCACCAAATGAGATTAAATCAAATCCTCATCTCATATATATAAATAAATGCTTTTAATACAAATCCAGTTCAAATATTTAAAGTACATATCTCATACAAATATAATACAATATCTCATACAAATATAATACAATATCTCATACAAATATAATACAATATCTTTTAATAATTTTATGACTATTGCAGTCTCTAGATCATAAAATAAAACTCAGATAAGCAGTTTACACAGAGAAGCCGGGGCAGAAGAAATCTGGCGTAAAGGCCTGCTACTGAGGTCTGAAGATGATGACTCTCCTGAAAAATAGTTAACGGAGGGGAGTCAGACCTCACTGAGTGAATTACTATAATATATATACATGCATACTAAATGCCAATGCACACAGTCAAAAGTACATATAATATGTATGTATACAAGCAATTACACACAAATGCAATAAAAATCATTTATTATATTTTTATTGAAAATCACAGTTTATGAAGGATCAAATAGAACCCTAGAAAATCGCAACCTCAAACAATGTTAGACAACACTCTAGCCATACAGGCTCACTTATTCCAATATAATCACTTGATCCATTTGGACAGTAGACTGGCCCCGAGACACTAAGTCAACCGAGCTCCAACAGTCTGACTGTCAGTGTGATTGGCCCCGAGACACTTGGTCAACTGAGCTCTAGCAATCGCACTCCCAAATCGTTCCTCACACATCAAATAATCAAATCCAATTTATATCCTCAAACAAGTTAGTAATATAGCCTAAATGCTATAAGCGTACCAGTACGTACTCGGTCCTAGTGCTGCCCACTAGGTAGCATGTTCTATTGATATCCTTCATTAAAATATAAAGCATACATTCATAAAAATAAATAATGCATGAACTTAAATAAAATAGCAACATCAATCATATATATACTAGAAATATACCAAAAGTAAACCATGTATATTTCAAATATATATATGTCAAATAAATCCAATTTAATTACAAAATAAACTAAGAATATACCAAGTATATGCATAAAAATATTTTAAGAATAATTTATTAATAAAACATGCATATAATTTGAAAATATACCGAATATAAACTAAAATAAACTTAAATACTAATTGAATTATTTATGCATAATTAATCAAAATAACATACATTTCTAAATCATGCACCCTAAGCATATATATATAAAATAGTAACTCACACATAGTGCGCTCCTCGAGATGGGTTCGACAGGCCTGGTCCACTAGGCCTCGGTCTCGGTGCAACTAAACATACAAAAATAACAGACATCAGAATAAACCTAATAGAAAATCCTAGAAACTCGATCTAGAATATTAAATACAGAATCAGAATTAGGGTTCGATCGGACGTCACGTTTTACGAGAATTCTACCGAAAATCCGGCAGAACCTCCCCTGTAAAATGGACATCTCTCTTCTCAAAAAGTAGAGCTGGCCCTGTAAGGAAACACACTTCAAAAAATAGACACATAATCACAATCATAACCCCTCAGTTGGACTATAAACTACAGTTTACCGACCGAGGTCCATAATTTACAAAATAATACAGAAATACCGAAAATACCCTTATATCATAGAAATACATTTAATAATTAGAAATTATATAATTAACCCTAAAACACAGTAAAAACCGATAAAAACTCATTTTATTAGAAAAATTGTATATTATATATATAATTGAAAATAATTTACAAAAAATAGTTTTAATTAGTTAAAAATACTAAATAATTTGTAGAAATCATTTTTATACCTTAAATAACTATTAAAACCAATTTAATTATATTTTTAGCCAATTTAGGGTAAAATTACCAAAATACCCCTATATATATAAATGTGCCAAAATTAATCCAAAAATTCACCAAAAATAATATAATTGCAAAAAATTAATTTTATTAACATATATATCAATAATATCAATAAATAAACTCAATTAACTAATTAATTTCAATTAGAAACACAATTAACCCTATTTTTCCAAAATTACATAAACTAATTAAATTCAAAATAAATACATAGAAATTCACAAAAATTCCAAATAAATTTCTATAATCTATTTCAACACCTATAATTACCATAAAACACAATTTCATAATTTATTTAATTAATTTTGGAAAATTAGAAAATAATAATAAAATATTCAAAAATACCCAAAAATCAAAATAATTTCCAAAAATTCTAAAAAAAATTCAAACATGAGGATTAAGCTAGGGGGAACAACATTTGTGAAGGAATTTTTCATGAATCAATCAATTCGAAGTTCAAAAAAAATCAAGAACCCTAAAATGGCTAAATTGCAAAAATCAAAACCTAGGCAAATCTATACCATTTTAAGTGAAACAAAGCTTGGAATCACACTCACTGGAGCTCAAGGAGAAGAAAGAGACTGGCAGTGTTGAAAATGGTGGCCGGAATCGCTGTGAACGATGGTGAGAAGAGTTTCGGCTTCTCTGGCTAAAATGAGCATCCCGATGCTGGAAATGGGCTCTGATGGCGGCGGAACAGCTGGAGGAAGGAGGTGGCATGCTGGGAGGCACACCGATGGTGAGTAAACGGAGTTGCAAACGCTAGAGGAGTGAGGGACGATCGGGGAAGAAGGAGAAGTTTCAATGGCAAACTTGTAATTTTATCAAACTTTATTTTTTTTGTTAAATATTATATGTACAGATCAAAGTCTATCAAAGTCTATTCTTTAAAGATCTAACTTCTACTATTATAAGAGAAGAGACATGTTGAACCTTCATAGGGAGATTCCTGTAATCTTATGTAAGTTGGAGCGCATATTTCCTCTTAGCTTTTTTGACTCAATGGAACATCTACCCGTCCATTTGTCTTATGAAGCAACGATAGCAGGTCCAGTGTAATACATGTGGGTGTATCCATTTAAGCGATTAGTTGATGAAATTAATATATGAATGTGTCTTTACCTTTATATAATCAATTATCTAATAACAACCATTTACCTATTTTTGATACCTTCGAAAGCTAAAAATAATGTAAAAAATATGGCTAAAGTTGAAGGTTCTATTTGTAATGCATTTTTAGTTGAAGAGGCATCTTCCTTTTATTCGTATTATTTCGAGTCTTATATTGCCACATGACATCGAAAAGTGCCCCGTAAATGATGATGGTGAAAATGAAAAGGACCATGAAGAGAATCTCTTAATTTTTTCACAATCTAGTCGTTCACTTGGACGAGCAAAATCTAGATATATAATTAAGGAAGAATATCACACAACACAAATATACATTCTATTGAATTGTCTTAAAGTGAAAACTTATATTAAGTATTACAAATTTCATTATCCTTACAACATCACATGATTTTTAGTACATGTTCATTAAGAGGTCATTAACCAATATTTTTTTATCATTCTTTAAAGCATATTTGTTGATGAGCTAAGACATTGTCAACTAAATATTAGCGATAACAACATTGATGCTAAAATTGAGAGTGAATTTGCTTCGTGGTTTGATACATATATAAGTGACCTAAACATCATCTTAAACCACTATGCAAACACTTATATTTAAAGTTTGTAATTATTAAATATTATCGATTTTGGTATTTGAATAGGCACATGATTTGACTAATAATGTCTCCAATAAGTTCTTAAAGGACCTTGCAAAAAGTTCATTGCAAAGTGTGAAATCTTTTTCTGGTTATGTAGTAAATGGATTTAAATTTCACACTATAAGTCATGGTTCATCTAAAGCAACTATGAATAGCAGTGTTTGCATTAAAGGATCAAATTATAATGCAAGTGAGAGTGACTACTATGGTCTTCTCACAGATGTTCTATAGTTGGAGTACCCTGGACTACCAATTAAGAGAACAACATTATTTAAATGTGATTGGTTTGATCCAAGGCTAGGCATAGGGACAAAAGTTCATGAACAATATAAGCTTGTTGAAGTGAACTATAGACAAAGATTCAATAGATATGAACCATTTGTTCTAGCTGCACAAGTGACTCAGGTCAATTATACGACTTACCTTAGCTTAAAACGTGACAAGGTTGATTAGTGGGCTGTTTGTAAAATAAAAGCTAGGTTTATTGTAGAAATTCCCGAATCATCCATAACTACTCCTCCATCAGATGTTGCACTATTCCAAGAAGATGAAATGAATGTCCATCATGTTGAAATTGAGGTTGATGAAGAACCTAGTACTTTAAATGATCTAAATAGTTATTTGATAGAAATTAAAGATGCAGAGTTTGAAGATGAAGATGAAAATGAGATAACAAATGAATCAGAATCAAAATTTGATGATAAATTTAAAGAGTAATATCAATATGATGAAAATGATAAAGAATAAAGGTCAAATTGACCTCTATATCGAAAGAATTTTCCTTTCGGTTAATTATGGTAGTCAATTATCATGGTTATAGTCAATAATGTACTTAAAATATTATTTTTTTTCTGAATTCTCTAATACCATGTTAACTATAGCATGATAATTAGAGGGAATTTTAGTTAAAAATTTTCCAAAAGCAGATAACTATCATATAGACAAGCAATAATGCTTATACATTATAATATCATTAGTTGTGCCTTCCTCTTGCTTCCCTTTCCTATATTTAAAATTTGTAGGCATCAAAAGTAAGTTGACTATTAAGCATTCTTATCTTTTAGAAGTTTTATAATTCAACACCTATTTTTTGGTTATCCATTGTCTGTTATACTTTTTATACTTTGATCTGAGTAACATATATATATTTTTAAATTTATAAGGGAACAAACACATTACTGATTTGCCCTAAACCAGATATAAACTCAAGTCTCAACTCTTATTACTCTCAAGTCTCAACTCCTATTACTCTCAAGTCTCAAGAGAGTGCTGCCACCCTTATATGGATTGCACATTTAGCAGACTAGAAAAATATAAACTTACCATGACTACACCTACTATATCACAGGATTTTGGGATAGAAATGAGTCTTACCACCTACCCTTCTGACTTGCATTTTTTATTACAATTGCACCGGCTTAGATTTGAAATGACTGAACAAATTAGAACATTCCCCTGAACTTATTAAGGTCTCGTTTCATTGTTGGCGATTAACAAGGTAGATGTAGGGCTTTATTTTCTTAAATGCATCATATGTAAAAGAAGAAAGTTGATTTCTTTAGCCATCTCTTATTTGATGCAAAACTAGGATAAGCTTTGTGTGTATTGTAATACAATAGTAAGTTTCTATTAGATGAAACTATATTGTAAGATTTACTTTTTATTCTCTACAGCTCTTCATCATTTTGATGGTGGTCCTCCATTACCCTGTAAAGACTCTGCTAGGTAATTAGTTTACTTTTTATGTGTTGTATCTCTCTATTTCATACCTAAACATCGCATTCATACACACATATACATGTTTTTGGCATTACATAAGAGTTATGGACAAGCTGGTTATGTATTTGTTATTCCTTCTTTTAATGTAAACCAATTAATAGTTGCGAAAGTTTATATGCTTTGTATTCTTTTCAATGGAGCAGCAGAGTACATTGACTACCATGTTATATAATTTAAATCCATTTTCCAGAGTTAAAGCTCTAGGCACACTATCCATCTAAATTCTTAATTTCAAAGTATCAATACATTTATTTTCTTTTATGTATTAAACTATTCTGACAAGGAAGCAAAACTCATAGCATATATTACTCAAGATGCAGGAGTGTATACATGACATGGTTGAAGAACTGTGCTTCTACTTTGATTTCTATCTATCCTTTTATATATGTGTGGTTTAAGATAGATTATTACTAATTGTGTATGGTTTTGTATTTTATAGATCCTATTGTTTGCAAGAAGCATGTATCCAATTCTTTCAAAGCTAACTTTAGCACTAGAAAAGGTGTGTTGCTAAAAAACTGACATTATCTTTCTTCTTTCTGTTTTTGCTGGATCATAAATTTCCTTCTATATGGGTTCAATTTTAGTTGATTTCTTTATTACTATCATGATATACACCATGCTTTGTTACCCTATCAATCATAAATATTGCTATTGCTTTTTGAGTTATATGTAACTAATGTTGCCTTTGTGTGATAGCTTACAAGTGAATTGTTAGGAAACAAGTATAAGTTTTTATACATAAATTTGAGCATGTTATGGGATGTTTATAGCATATGTTAGCTATCTTATTCCTTACTAGATGGATAAGTTGTTAGATGTTAGGACTAGATTCTTCTTGTGGGGTGGCTTTCTTTTTATGACAATGTATTAGTTTTGTACAAATTTATAAGTTGTGATATATATATATATATATATATATATATATATATATATATATATATATTGGGAAGAAAAAGCATGCTAGTATAGAATTCCACCATTAATGCATCACAGCTTCACTCTTTTAATAAATTTAGTCATTGTATTGGATATATAGAATATTCAAAATATTTATGTTTTTAACTTTTGGTTGTAATTTAGTTGTATTGATACATTTTATCTTATGGACTATTATGAACAAGTTGGACTGTTACCTTTATCTTAGATTCAAATCCTTTTTACAGATAATTTATATTCTGTGATTGCTTCTTTATTATTGGGTATTCATTTCTTAAACCAATAAATAATAACTATTGTAGTAAGCATTATGGTGCAATAATGAGAGGAGGTAGTCATTTTCATGGGTCTACATAGGCCAGAGGTCATGGAAATAAAGTTCAAAAATACCTAGCACAACAATATTGGAATGAGACAATGTAAGATACACCATCAAAACCTGCTGCCACTCAACACAATTCAACCTCTCCAATCACTCAACATGATGCAACCCCTCGTATTACTCAAACTATTGATGTAGCCCTTCCATCACAACACACATCGGTTGCATCTACTCCAAATGTTGACAATGCCCCATCTTCATCCTCAGTGCCTACAAATTTAGCTATTACTTCTACAATGTTAGGGAATCATGCCAAAAGACGTATTCCAATGACTAATAAAGAGTATGTATTAATATTTATGCATTCCAAGTATGGAACATTTCTTTCTTTGAATTATTCTATAAATGATGTTTGGATTATTGAATACAAATAACTGATTTATATTTTATTTTCAAGGTTTGATCAATCTGATCAATGTGCATCTCAGATTACTTTAATATTTAAGAAGAAAATGCATGAAGATGGCCATTCCTAGAAGAATCTCTCAAATGAAATGTTAGACTTATATTGGGAAGAATTTCATGTAAGAGTTATGTTCATTAATTATTATTATGTTCTTCAAAGGTGTTTATTTTTTAAAGAAATTAAAATTCTTTTCATGGTAATATGCAGAAAATATTTACATGGGATGAGGAGATCACAAATGATGTGTATGCAGCATGGGAAGCAAAGGCTAAAGTGCAATACCAAAGCTTGATGCACAAAATTAGGAATGATCAAGAAAAGTGTTTGTACCTTACCAAAGACACTTGGCATAAATGGAAAACAGTTTAGAGTGATCCAACATATAAAAAAATGTATGAGAAATTTAGTAACAATCGATGTAGCAAGACAGGTGGCACTGGTTCAGATGTCGCACATCATACTGGTGGTTTTATATCCCATTCTCAACATAAACAAAGATTGGTGAGTTTTTTTATAATATCTATATATATTCTATTTGAAGTAAAACATTATTACTATAACTTTTTTTGTCTCTCTTAATATTAGTTGCATCCTATACTCTTTGACATCGTTGGAAAATGATAGTTTTATTTGTTGATATGATGTTAAACCCTTTTACTTTTTACCAGTTATGCCACATTTTGGTTTAAATTTTTAGATTATCTATTTGCACAAATATTTTGATCAATTTGTGTGAATGGACAAAGATCTTTTATGTCTCTTTTTTGTTGGTACGAAAGTAAGGAGGAACCCTTTATTTACATATATACAAGGAGAATATAGGCATCATTCTAAAACATATGTAAACTAAAAGATGATGCATTAATGTGTCAAACTAAAAAATACATGCATCCAGTTAAAGCTAGCTAGCCTAGAAATTTCATTGATCAAGACTTCAAGACATAATACAGTAGTTTTATTATGTCATGTGATACAAAAATGGCAATATGGCACATATCTTTCTTTAAATAGAAACCTAAATGTTCATAGCCTACTCTTCATTTAGGCTTGTTTCAGTTCCTCCTTTTACTTCTTATTACAACACACGTTGTCTCCTCTCTTTTTTCTCATTGTTTTTTATCTTTTTTCTTTTCAAATTCTTCAAATCTTAAGTGTGTGTACAAATACTAGTTTTTTTTTCAGTCACTTTAACATGAAGATGATACGGTTTTATATTTATATTTATTTTTTTCTTTAGGCAAGGGAGCTAGGGTGAGATCCTCATCCATATGAGCTATTCTTGAGGAATCATACAAAAAAGGTACATTAGAACTAATAGATGCTAAGTCAAAGCAAATTCATGTAAATGGACTTTTCTTTTACTCTTTTAATTTTTTTAAATTATATGAGTTGCAATATTTTGAATGTGATTGTTTGTAAGTTATTATAGGAAAGGTACTTGGCCCTAAAGGAGAACATGTCTCAGCCCAATGAAGGTTCTAGTGAGACTCAAGAAGTAGATGAATTTGAAATATACTTAGAGGCTATTGGGGGGTTGAAAAAGCAACATATTTATGGGTTTGGCTTGGAGGCATCTACTTTAGCTCAGTCTCATCTTCTCGAGCACAACAGGAAGCTTTGGAGCAAGACGTTCATCAATTACAAGAGATAGTTACTTCATAACAAGCACAATTGCAGCAACAGCAAATGCAAATGCAGGAACAAATGCAACAACAATAAACACAAATGCAGAAACAAATGCAACAATAAATACGGTTAATGCAAGAAGAGATGAGGAAGTTGCAAGCTGAGTTCCACACTTCCTCCCAATTTTGAGATTAATCTCTCCAACTGCAGGTGTTCATTCTAGATGATAACTTAGTGTCTTTTTTTTTATCCTATTTGTTTAATACTTCATGTGTTAATTCTAGATGTTGGACTTATTTTTTTTAACCTATTTGTGTTGTACTCCATGAAACTTCCACTATTTAAATGTTCTCTAACTTTGTAGAATTATTGCACTTTAAATACAATTATTATTTTCATAAAAAATCGTTGGTGGATTATTACTAATCTTGAATAATATTTTGCTTAAAATGAATAAAATAGTTCCTATAGTAGGAAATTGGAATTAATATTATTTAAAGTTAATTTTAGAATTAGAAACATGATTATAAATATATGGTTTTGAATTAGAAATGGAGTGACAAAATCTATTTCAAAATTAGAAACAAATCATTTGTTGTTGCTAAAACATCCATTTAAGAATTAGAAATAATTAGAAATGGAATATGAAAATTTGTTTCTAAAATAGAAACGGAAGATGCCAATCCATTTCTAAATTAAAAATGGAAGATGCCAATCTATTTCTAAATTAGAAACAAATTTTTAGTTGTTTCTAACATAGAAACGGCACATAGTGATTTAGTCTTTTAAAATTAGAAGTAGAATGTCACATTCTGTTTCTATATTAGAAATGGAAATAAATCTGTTACTATATTAAAAATGAAAAAAATTCCATTTCCAATTTAGAAACGAAAATATTTTGTTTCAAATTCATTTTTAATTAGAAACAGAACATTAAAAGCGTTTTTAAATAGATTTGTAACAAGGAAAATAGCAACAATATAAATCTGTTTCTAAAATAATTAGAAATAGATTTTGCAATATTAGAAATGAATTTTTCCATTTCTAAATTGTATTTTTCTTATAGTGTGCTACTCACTATTAGCGAGGCCAAAGAATTGGCAGATGCTCTTGATGAGTGGTTATGGTATAAGATATACAAGAATGAGTACAGACATTGTGCTATTATAGAAGCTTACAATAGTATTAGGTGCTTGTTGCATAAGATCATCAAGATCAACACTGAAGAGCATTCTATCATCATTGCCTTTTTTTAAGAAATTGAAGATTCACTGCAGATTAAGAAGTTCACCATGACTTTTGACATGATTGCTCTGCCTCATTTACATGTGCAATTAGTAAGACTTCTTAAGCTGTTGAACAATCTTAAAAAAGATATAGATAAGGTGGTGATTACCATACAGTTTATTTATGGGATTTCAGTGCTAGATTTTGTTAAAGCTAAGAGGACTAGAGAATAACTGAGGGAGGATGCTTTGGCACCTCATGATCCAACTGGCATGGTTAGGTGCTTTTTTAGAATGCTGTTAAGTTTTCAGATGGAAGTAATGAAACCTTTTATCGTCAGATAGAATGTTTTCACATAATTGTTACCTCTAAAGATTCGAAGAACAGTATTCCCAAAAATTTTGAAGCTAGACATAGAATTGCTTTCTTTAGCAATTCCATATTCATGAACATGCCTCGTGCACCTTGAGTCAAGAAAATAATGGCTTTTAGTGTCCTGACGCCCTACTACAATGAAGATGTGCTATATAGCAGAGAACAACTTTAATATGAGAATGAGGATAGGTTTTGCGTACAATACTACTTACAAACAATTTATGAAGATGAGTGGAAGAATTTTATAGAAAAGATGCGCCGAGAAGGCATGGAAGATGATGATGATATATAGAGAATCAAGTTGATGGATCTTTGGCTTTGGGCATCCCATAGAGGCCAGACATTGGCACATACAGTCAGGGGAATGATGTATTATCATTGAGAAATTCAGATGCTGGCTTTTCTTAATTCTGCCTTGGATATGGAAGTTAACAAAAATGCTCAATACAACAACATGGTTTAATTAGGAGAGATGGTTATTTGGATAGCTTTGAATCTATGCAATCTCATGCTTATGGTCTTGCTTTGATGAAATACATATATGTGCTTGCCTGCTAGAAATACAGATCTTAAAAGGAAAACAAGGATCACCATGAGGATATATTGTATTTGATGAAAAATAACGAGGCCCTTCGAATTGCCTATATCGATAAGGTGAACATAGGAAGAGAGAAGGAATATTTCTCAGTGCTTGTAAAATATGATTAGCAGTTGCAGAAGGAAGTTAATATCTACAGGATTAAGTTATCGAACCCTTTTAAACTTAGAGGAGGAAAACCTAAGAATCAAAATCATACCATCATTATCACTCGTGGTGATGCATTGCAGACAATTGATATGAATCGAGATAACTATTTCGAGGAGGATCTTAAGATGAGAAATCTTTTAGAGGAATATAATCGCTATTGCAAAATTCAGAAGCCTAATATACCAAGAGTTAGGGAACACATTTTCACTAGTCCTGTATCAACTTTAGCATGGTTTATGTTAGCTCAGGACATAAGTTTTGTTATATTAGGACAATGAATAATGGCTGTCACGATCCAAACTGAGAGTCATGATCGGCGTAAGGGAATGGGAATTCTTTAGAATCCGGAACCTATAGCAAGCCTTAAAAAAAAGCATGCAATAAATCAATAAAATACACCAGAATTAAATTCTTAAATCAATATAAAAGTAAATACTTAATGTCATATGATAAAATAAAAATATTTGCATACAATATTCAAAAAAAAGTCTCTGACATGAGAATATGATTCTACCGATACAAAGTACTATGACTAATGCAGTTTTTTAGAATACAATAAAAGTCAGATAGGTAATTTACATAAACTAGTTGAAGCTAAAGAAGTCTGGTGTATGGGCCTACTATTGAGGTCTGAAGATGAGGAATCTCCTAAAAAATAAACAACTGAGGGGAGTCAGACCTCACTGAGTGAATTATTATATTATATATACATGCACCTCCTAATGGCATATGTAATCAAGCATCAATTTATATAAAAATATATACAGGCATTCCACACAGATGCTGAAATCACTTTTATATATATTAATGCTAAAAAATGTTTGTTTGAATGAAGGATCAAATAAAACCCTAATTATTCGCAACCTCAACCAAGAATATCTCTTTAGCCATACAGACTCACTTAATTCCAAATTAATTCTCTTATTCTATTTTGGACAATAGACTGGCCCTAAGACACCAAGTCAACTGAGCTTTAGTAGTCTCACTGTTAGTATGACTGGCCCCGAGACACTAGCTCAACCAAGCTCCTACAATCACACTACTCAATCACATTAATCTCAAATTAATCAAATAAAAGTCACCTCAAGTGATTTTATAACTCAACCCTAAGAATCTATCGCATCGGTACATACACAGTCATAGTGCAACTCACTAGGTATCACGTTTTATTAATATCCTTTTAATAAACTTAATAATTATTACAATAATAAAAATGCATAATTTAAATGTAATAGCATCTATTTATAGAAAAATATACCCATCATATACATAAAATATACCAATTGTATATTGGAGATATACTAAAAATATTCCACATATATAAGCCACATATATACCAAAATAACCATAAATATACCAGAAATATACCAATTGCATGTCAGGAATATATCAAATATATAGGTTGCATGTATATTAAAATATACTGAAAAAATACTAAAAGTATACCAAAAAATATATTTTACATTTAAAGAAATATTCATATTCAATTTCATTATAAAATTCATGGATGCTAACTTTTATGCATTTTACATGTAATGCATATATAAGATAATAACTTACAAGTTTGCGCTTATCACAATCCAAACCGGGAGTCATAACCGATGTTAAGAAATGGGAATTCTTTCGAATCTGGAACTCGTAGCAAGCTTTAAAAGAATAAAAAGCATACAATAAATAAATAAAATACATCAGAGTTAAAATCTTAAATCAATATAAAAATAAATACTTTTGTCATATCATAAAATAAAAATATTTCATATAATATTCAGAGAAAGATCTCTGACATTAAAACCATTCTATAGAGACAACAACAACTACTACTGATATTACTGTAATTTTCTAGAGTACAATATAAATCAGGTAAGCAATTTATATAGACTAGCAGAGGCTGAAGAAGTCTGACGGATAGACCTATTACTGAGGTCTGAGGAAGAAGAATCTTTTATAAAAATAACAACTGAGGGGAGTCAGACCTCACTGAGTGAATTATTATATTATATATACATGCATCTCCTAATGTCATATGCAATCGGTCATCATTATATATAATAAATATATACAAGTATTTCACAAAGATGCTAAAATCACTTTATACATAATAAATGTTAGAAAAACATTTATTTTAGTGAAGGATTAAATAGATACCTATTTAATTGCAACCTCAATCAATAATACCTCTATAGCCATATAGGTTCACTTAATTCCAATTTAATTCTCTTATTTCATATTATACAGTAGTTTGGCTCCAAGCCACTAAGTCAATTGAGCTCCAGCAGTCTCACTGTCAGTGTGATTGACCCCAAGACACTAGGTCAACCGAGCTCCAGCAACCACACTATTCAATCACATCAATCTCAAAATCAATCAATCAAATCAAGGTCACCTCAAGTGATTCATAACTCAACCCTAAATCTATCGCACCGGTATATATACAGTCCTAGTGTTGCCCACTAGGTAGCACGTTTTATTGATATCCTTCAAATAAAATAGAATATACATACGGAAAAATAAACAATGCATATTTAAACATAAATAACATCCATAATAATGAAATAAACAATATATATATCAGAAATATACCTAAAATATATTAAGTATATTTCAAGTATATATATGCTAAATAAATTCAAAATCAACCATAAATATACCGAATGTAAACCATAAATATAACAAGAATATATTAAGTGAATTTGAAAATATATCATGCATTAATAGTGAAATATACCAAAAAGATACTAAAAATATACCTAACATACACTAAAACATTTAATAAAACAATTCATGGAATAATACATATTAAAAACATAAATATTCAAAATCAAGCATCCTATATGCGATGTATATATAAAATAATAACTCACAATGTTGCGCTCTACGAGACTGGCTCGATGGGTTCGGTCCAATAGGCCTTTGTCTCAGCGCAACTAGAAAATAAAATAATAATAATAATAATCAAAATAAATCTAACTTATACTTCTAAAGAGACTCAATCTAAGAATATGAAACTCAAACAAAATACAGAAACTCAGGATCGACCCGATGTCATGTTTTACGAAAATTCTACCAAAAATTCGGTAGAACCTCCTTTATAAAATAAACATCTCTCTACTAAAAAATAGAGCCGATTCTGCAAAAAAAAAAAAAAAAAAACACTTCTATCACAAATTTACAACACCATTGGTTGGGATCCCAAACTGCACAATTTTCCAACTGAGGTTCACAATTTAACCAAAAATACAAATAATATAATAAATATATTAAAAATTAATAAATTTCACAAATATCCTCAAAATACCAAAATATAATATATTTAAACAATAAAACACAAAATACCATTATTTTCACAATAATTAACTAAAAATCTTAAATAATAGTATAATATTATTAAATATCCAAATTTTCAATAATTACACATAAAATAGTAAAAATTTCATTTTAATATACTCAAATAGCTTAAATAGCCTAAATATATAATAAAAATAATTAAAAACCCATTTAATCACCAAAATAGTAAATAATATATTATTTGAAAATAATTTTTAAAAATTAGTATTAATTAGTTAAAAATAGTAAATAATGTATAAAAATCATTTTAATACCTTAAATAATTCTAAAACCATCTAAAACATAATATTTAACTATAATTATCACAAAAGTTCACAATTAAGTCAATAATTCAAAATATACATAATATAATTAATATTGTCAAAAATTATGTAAATTCACCAAAAATTATTTTAAAAATTCTAAAATTATTATCTCACCTAATAAACACTAATTTAACTAAATTTGCATTAAAAATAATTAATTAACATAATTATCAATAATTCAATATTTAATATTAAGAGAATAAAAAATTAACCAAAATTCAAATTAATTCAAAAAAATTCACAAAAAATATATTTGAGAAGCTTGAGCTATAACAAACAACATTTCTTAAGCAAGATTTCATGAATCAACCTAAATCAAGTTCAAAAAATTCAAAAACCTAAAACACATAAACTAAAAATTGGATATATCTAAAAATCTAGAGGTTTAGAGCTAAAAAAGAACTTAGAAATGAACTAATTGGAGCTTGGTGGTTCAAAAGAGACCAGTCCGACGTCAAATGGTGGTTGGAATCTTCACCGGTGACCAAGGCTTCACTTTTGACTTCTAGCTACTCCAGTGACTCTAGGTGAAGGCAAGCGGTGTTGGTGGAGGCGGACGACAGCTGGGAGCTTCCAGGTTGACGGTGGTCGATGGTAGAAGGTGGGGCAGTCTGGTAGTGGTCTGCTGGAAGTGATCGAGAGGTGAGAAAAGAAGAAGAAGAAGAAGAAGAAGAAGAAGAAGGAAGAAATTGTTTTGTTAACTCGATTTTTTTGACTTTTTATACTTTTTTTATTAATTTATAAAATTACTAAAATGCCCTTCATATCATTTAATAATAATAATAATAATAATAATACATTAATGTTAACAATAATAATAATTTTAATAACAATAATAATAAATACAATAATATTAATAATATTAATCTCATATAAAATAAATTATTTTTACGTAAATAATTCCTCAAAATAAAATACATAATTAATATTAGCAATTTAACAATAACAATATATGAATAAAATTTAAAATTATTAATACTGCATATCTCAAAATAATATTATTTAATTTAAAATACAGGGTCATTACAATCTCTCCTCCTTATAAGAATTCTTCCCCGAATTCAAGGAAAAGAAAACAAAACAAAAATCATCGAGGAAAGAGATAGGGATAACAAGCTCGCATCTCTACTTCAGTTTTTCAAGTATTCTCCTCTATGTTGTTGCTTCACCACAACACCTTGACCATCGAAATATGCTTTGAACGCAACTGTTGAACTTGATAATCAATAATCGCAACAAGTTCCTCCTCAAACGTCAAGTCTTTATTCACTTCCATACTATTAGGCTACAATACATATGAAGGGTCCGAAATATACTTCCTCAGCATCGAGATATGGAACACTGGATGCACTTGAGACAAACTCAGAGGCAAGCCAACTGATATGTAACCATGCCCACTCTCCCTAAAATCTAATGGTCCAATATATCTCTGTGCTAGCTTACCCTTTTTTCCAAATCTCATCACACCCTTCATAGGAGATACCTTCAAAAATACATAGTCTCCTACCTAGAATTCCACATCTCTGCATCTCGTATATGCATAGGTCTTTTGTCTCTTAACTGTGGTCTTTAGTCTCCTCTTAATCACAGCAACCTTCTCAGCAGTATCCTGAACCATCTTAGTTCCAATTAATGCTCTCTCCCCAATCTCATCCCAACTAAGAGGGGATCTACACTTCCTTCCATACAAAGCTTCATACGGTGCCATCCCAATACTATTATGGTAGCTGTTATTATAAGCAAGTTCCATAAGTGGAAAATGATCATCCCAGTTACCTCCCAAATCTAATACACACATCCTTAACATATCTTCAAGTGTTTAGATCGTCCTCTCAAACTGACAATCTATATGAGGGTGAAAAACAGTACTGAAATCAAGCCTAGTACCCATTACTTCCTACAACTTCTGCAAAAAATGAGAGGTAAACACTGAACCTCTATCAGATACAATTGACATAAGTACTCTGTGAAGGCACACAATATGGTTAACATACAGCTTCACCAATCAGATACAAAATAAGTAATTTTTATAAGTAAGAAATGAGCAAACTTGGTTAATTTGTCCATAATCACCTAGATGGAATCGTATCATCCTTAGAACCAGGTAAACCAACCACAAAATGCATAGCAATTCTCTTTCATTTCCACTCAGGGATAGGAAGTGGTTGAAGATTCCCAAAAGGCTTCTGATGTTCAACTTTCACCTGCTGACACGTCAAACACTTAGCAACAAAATCAGCTACATCCTTTTTAAGAACATCCCATCAATATAAGTCTCTAATACTGTGGTACATCTTAGTAACATATGGATGTATGCTGTAGGCTGTAGAATGTGCTTCCTCAAGGATCTCTTCTCTCAAATTATCCATATTAGGAACGCACAACCTACCACTGATCCACAAAACACCTTCATCATCAAGTGTGAAATTAGTGAGCTTCCCTACATGAATATTCTCTACAACCTTTGCTAGAATAGGATCTCAGCCTTGAGCTGCCTTAATCCTATCTCTCAACACATATCAAACTCTGAACTGAGCTAATAATCCATAAGATGTACTTATCTTCATAATCAGACCTTGATCCACTAACTGATGCAACTCATTGATCAACGATCTCCTCTTCACACTGATATGAGTAAGACTACCTGAGGACATCTTACTCAAGGCATATGCTACCACATTAGCCTTGCATGGATGATAGAGAATCTCATAATTATAGTCCTTTAGGAACTCTAGCCATCTTCTCTACCTCAGATTCAGATCTCTTTGCTGAAAAATGTACTTAAGGCTCTTGTGATTAATAAAAATCTCACAAGTCACGCTGTACAAATAATATCTTCAAATCTTAAGAGCAAAGATTACTGCAACCATCTCTAGGTCATGGGTAGGATAATTTTATTCATACTTCTTCAACTAGCTCGAAACATAAGCTATCATCCTGCCATTCTGCATTAACACACAACTTAGGCCAACTCTAAAGGCATTACAATACACTATGAACTTATCTACTCCATTGGGCAAAGCCAAAACTGGAGTTGTGGTCAACTTCTCCTTCAGTAACTGAAAATAATTCTCATAAGCATTTGACCACACAAACTTCATATTCTTCTAAGTCAAGCAAGTCATAGGAGCTGCAATTCTGGAAAAATCCTGTACAAAACTCCTATAATACCCAGCTAAGCCTAGAAAACTATGAATCTTCATAACTGCAGTCAGTCTAGGCCACTTGGACATTGCCTTGATCTTTTGTGGATCAACCTGAATACTATCTTTAGACACCATGTGTCCAAGGAATGTAACACTCTCTAACCTAAAATCATACTTCGAGAATTTAGCATAAAGCTGATGTTCTCTCATTGTCTGTAGTACAATCCTCAAATGATATACATGGTCCTCCATACTTTTTGAATACACCACTATATCATCAATGAAAACTACCATAAACTGATCCATAAATGGTCTAAATACCCTATTCATCAAATCCATGAAAGCAGCTAGTGCATTAGTCAACCTAAATGACATCATTAAAAATTCATAGTGACCATATTGAGTATGGAATGCCATTTTAGGAACATTGGCTTTACTGATCCGTAATTGATGATAACCCGACCTCAAGTCATTCTTAGAAAAGAACTATGCACCCTAAAGCTAATCAAATAGATCATCTATCCTCAGGAGAGGATACTTATTCTTCACTGCCTCCTTATTAAGCTCTCTGTAATCTATGCACAGTCTCAAGTCACCATCCTTCTTCCTCATAAATAGGACTGGTGGACCCTAAGGAGAAACACTGGGTCTGATTATCCAGTAATTCCTGTAACTGCTCCTTCAACTCTTTCAACTTTGCAGGAGCCATTCTGTAGGGTGGTATAAAAATAGGACTAGTGCTTAGAACCATATCTATACAGAACTCAATCTCCCTATGTGGTGGTAAACCTGGCAACTCCTTGGGCATTAGGAAACTCACAGGCAATAGGAACATCTGTGAGTGACAACTTCTCCATTGAAGTATCCCTGACTAATGCTAAATATCCCTAACAATCCTTCCTTAGTATCTTCCTAGCCGTAATAGTGGAGATGAGATTTTGAGGTGCAGAACTCTTATCACCCACAAACTTAAACTCTTCTTCATCTGAAATTCTGAAAATCACCTCTTTACTCCGATAATCCATAATGGCATAGTGTTGAGACAACCAATCCATACCCAAAAACATATCAAATTCCATCACATCTAATAATACTAATTCTGCTGGCAATTCTCTAACTCTAATAAACACTGGACAACCAGAAAGAACAATGTCGGTGTCCAATAAATTTCTTAAAGAAGTGGCGACAAATAAAGGAAAAGTCATCCTTGAAGCTTTCTAACAAGACTTTGAAGCAAAAATAGGAGATACAAAAGAGTGTATGGCACCCTGATCAAACAAAATAGAAGCATCAAGATAACAAACAAGTATAATACCTGCCATGAAAACATTAGATGCCTGAGCATCCTGTTGAGTGAGGTGGAAAACTCTGGCCTGACCTTGACCTCCTTACTAATTGGTAGAAGCCTGGCCAAAACCTCTAGCACCTCCTCTGGTACCTCGACCATGTCCCTACTGAGCAATAATCTAAGTCGAACTCGAGTACTGAGCTAGAGGCAACTGAAAAGGAACTAGTATTGCATTGGCAATCGATTATTGTGAAAACTATAAAATCTGTTATGGCTGATAACCAGAATAGGGACATGATCTGGCAAAGTGTCCCATCTGTCTGCATAAAAAATAATTCAGTGACACCATATAATATAGTCCCTGATGGACTTTACCATGCATCTGACAAGCACTAGTTGCTGATCCTAAACTCTAACCACTACTGCTGCTTGAAGCACCTGACCCAAATATAATTGGTCTGCACAAACCCCCATGACCATGTCTACTACTTCTATGCACTCTTTGCTGCTACGTTTGGTTTTGCTGTATTAGGCCTCTCTGTTGACTACTCGAATCGATTTGAAAGCTCAAATATGAAGTTGTTTGAAATCCTCCTGACTAAGTGCCCAATTGGTAATAATTAGGCATAGCTCCTTGCCTGACTAGCCTCAGCTCAATCTCCTTGCTAACTCTATCCAGAGTAAGGCTCGCTGTAAGCATCCCAGCAAAAGTAGAACCCAAACCAGTGACATATGTAGTGACTGCAAAGTACTAATCTCTCATCAAATCCTTTGCATATCTATAGAGTCAAAGAAACTCTCTAGTATAATCCTCGACAGATCTGTCTCCCCTGGTGATGCTCGTTAGCCGAAGTTTGTAACTCATATGGAGTGGCTTTGGGCAAAATCTCCTTATGAATTGATTTTTAAACTGTGCCCAGGTCATGGTCATCATATATGGCTGAATCATCTGTATAAACCAATCCAAGGCGGGTCCCTCTACTGACAACTCGACGATCATGATTCGCTGGTACTCAGTGTGAGTAGTCTGAGTCCTCATCTCAATTGCATGTAGGAAATCTAATGAATCTGACATCCCATCGAAAGCTGTCCAACCAACTCTGGTGTAGAATAGTGCTGCCTCAGGGTCATACATACCCTGTTGATAGGTAGGCTGAATCAGTGGTGCAACTGGAGGTTTCGGAGCATCCTCATACTCAAGCTCTATAGGTTATGCATCCTGTAGATCATGCTGTCTACGATGACCTATCGCTCCTCGAGGTCTACCTCTACCCTGACCTCTGCGCCTCGCTGGTGGCTCAGGAGGTAAAACCTCATCCTGAAAGGACTCATAGTAAGCCTTAATAGAATAAAAAGCATGCAATAAATAAATAAAATACACCAGAATTAAATTCTTAAATCAATATAAAAATAAATACTTCTGTCATATCATAAAATAAAAATATTTCATACAATATTCATAGAAAGATCTTTGACATTAAAACCATTCTACAAATACAACAATAACTACTGTTGATACTACTGCAGTTTTCTAGAGTACAATAGAAATCAGGTAAGTAATTTACATAGACTAGTCAGGGCTAAAGAAGTCTGGCAGATGGGCTTACTACTAAGGTCTGAGGAAGAAGAATCTCCTATAAAACTAACAACTGAAGGGAGTCAGACCTCACTGAGTGAATTATTATATTATATATACATGCACCTCCTAATGTCATATGCAATCAGTCATCAGTATATATAATAAATATATATAAGCATTTCACACAAATGCTAAAATCACTTTATATATAATAAATTCTGGAAAAAATATTTATTTTAGTGAAGGATCAAATAGAACCCTATTTAATTTTAATCTTAATCAATAATACCTCTCTAGCCATACATGCTCACTTAATTCCAATTTAATTCTCTTATTCCATATTGGACAGTAAATTGGCCCCAAGACACTAAGTCAACTAAGCTCCAATAGTCTCACTGTCAATGTGATTGGCCCTGAGACACTAGGTGTCACGACCCAAACTGGGAGTCAAGACCGGTGCTAGGGAATGGGAATTCTTTTGAATCTGGAACTCATAGCAAGTCTTAAAAAATAAAAGCATGCAATAAATAAATAAAATATGCACCAATAAATAAAAACTTAAACCAATATAATAAAATAACCTCTAATATATCATAAAATAAAATATATTATACAATATTCAGAGAAAGGCCTCTGAAATACAACCAATATTCTACAAATATAAAATACAACTACTACTGTAGTTTTTTAGAGAATAATACAATTAAGTAAGTAGTTTACATAAAATAGTCGGGGCTAAAGATGTCCAGCAGATGGGTCTACTACTGAGGTTTAAGGAAGAAGATTCTCCTGAAAAATTAACTGAGGGGAATCAGACCTCACTGAGTGAATTGTTATAGTGTATATACATGCATCTCCTAATGTCAAATGCAATCAATCATCCGTATATAATAAATACATATACAAGCATTTCACACAAATGCTGAAATCACTTTATATAAGAATGCTAAAAAACATATGTTTTTATCAAATAGAAACCTATTTAATGGCAACCTTAATCAATAATAATTCTCTCTAGCCATACAGGCTCACTTCCAAATAAATTCACTTATTCCATTTGGATAGTAGACTGGCCCCAAGACACTAAGTCAAACGAACTCCAGCAGTCTCACTGTTAGTGTGATTAGTGCCATAAAACACGGTCCCTGATGGACTCTGCCACACATTTAACAAACACTGGTACCTGACCCAGAACTATGACCACTGCTGCTACTTGAAGCACCTGACCCAAATCTGATCGGTCTGAGCTGACCTCCATGACCATGTCTACTACTCCTATGTACCCTCTGCTGCTATCTCTAGCTTTGCTGGATTGGGTCCCTCTACTGACTACTCGAACCAATCTGAAAACTCAAGTATAGAGTAGTCTAAAATCTACTTGACTGAGCGCCCAATTGGTAATAATCAGGCATAGCTCCTTGCCTGACTAGCCTCAGCTCAATTTCCTTAGCCAACTCTATCACTAACTCTAGAATAAGGCCTGCTATAGGCATACCAGCAAAAGTAGAACCCAAACCAGTGACATAAGTGGTGATTGTGAAATATTGATCCCTCATAAGATCCTCTACATATTTGCTGAGTCAAAGGAACTCTCTAGTATAGTCCTCAATAGATCTATCACCCCTGGTAATACTCCTCAGCTAGAGTCTGTAACTCATACGGAGTGGCTCTGGATAAAATCTCCTCATAAATCGCTCTTTGAACTGTGCCTAGCCTAGGTCACGATAGTCATATAAGGCAAAATCATTTGAATGAAACAATCTAGGGTTGGTCCCTCTACTGACAGCTCTACTATCATAATTTGGTGATACTCGATGTGAGCAGTCTGAGTCCTCATCTCGATCACATGCAGGAAGTCTAACGGGTTAGAAGTCCCATCGAATGCTATACGACCAACTATGGCGTAGAATAGTACTGCCTTAGGGTTAGACATACCCTACTGATAAACAGACTAAATTGGCGGTGCAATTGGAGGTATAGGAGCATCCCTGTACTCTTTCTTTACAGGTTCCTCATCCTATAGCTCTCTCTATCTACGATAACTTGTCGCTCCTTAACGTCTACCTTTACCACAACTTCTGCGCCTGGCTGGTAGCTCAGGAGGTAAAACCTCATCTTGAAAGGACTCATCATCCTTGGCCTCAATGATTGGTGGAGCGGCACACGCTTGCCTCCTCATTTTAAAAAGAAAAACAGAAGGATTCAGACAAAATAGACAACTAACAGTAACGTAAAAAACTAAATCAAGGAAAACTTATTAAAGACATACTCGAACCTAATTAACTGTAGTAGTTTCAAAGAAAATATAACTTAGAAAAACTAGGGCCATAACACTAACAACTTAGGCCTAGATACAAACTCCGCTCTGTGTCACGACCCAAAATAGGGGGTCATTACCGGCGCCAGGGAACGGGAATTCTTTCGAATCTGGAACCCGTAGCAAGCCTTAAAAGAAAAGCATGTAATAAAATAAAATAAATAAAATATTTTTTCAGCGAAAATTAAAACTCGAATATTAAAATAAATTCCTCAACATCATTTAATAAAATGATAACACATCATATATCATAAATAAAAATCTTTTAATACAATCTTCAGAGAAACACTCTGAATTAAAAAACTCATACATGCATAAATACAAATACAAGTATCGACAGAGTCAAATAAAACTACTACTGCAGTGTCTAAAGTACAAAATAAAGCTCAAGTAAGTGATTTACATAAAAAAGGTGGAGCAGAAGAAATTTGACGAACAGGTTTACTGTTGAGGTCTAAAGATGAAGACTCTCCTGTAAAAACATCAACAGAGGGGAGTCAGACCTCACTAAGTGAATTATTATAATATATATACACGCATAGCTAAATGTCAAATGCAGACACTCAAAAGTATATATATAATAAATATATATATATAGGCAAATACACACAGATGTAAAGAAAATCATTTTACTACTGAAAATCATCAGTTTATGAAGGATCAAATAGAACCCTATATGATCATAACCTCAATACCAATAGAAAGTACTCTAGCCATATAGGCTCACTTAATTCCAAGTAAATTCACTTAATCCATATGGACAGTAGACTGGCCCCGAGACACTAAGTTGACCGAGCTCTAGTAGTTTAATTGTCAGTGTGATTGGCCTTGAGACACTTGGTCAATCAAGCTCTAACAATCACACTCTCAATCACATTAATCTCAATCAAATCAATATCAATCAATCATTATCACCATAATTAATTTTCACTTAGCTCTAATCTAACGCATCGGTACATACACGGTCCTAGTGCTGCCCACTAGGAAGCACCTTCTATCAATATCCTTTATTTATATTAAGACATACATTCAGAAAAATAAATAATGCATAATGGCATTTAAAATAAATAAATAAATCATATATATACCAGAAATATACTTCAAATAAACTAAGTATATTTCATGTATATATACATATAATAAATTCAATTAAATCGTGTAATATGCTCAAAATCAACCAATAAGATATTTAAACATAATTTGAAAGTAAATCACAAAGAAAACATGCATTTATTTTAAAATATACCAAAGGTATACTAAAATATACCTAATATATACTTAAACATTCAATAAAGTAGTTATGCAAAATTTACATTTAAAACATATAATTTCTAAAGCATGCAACCTAAAGCAATGCATATATATCATAATAACTCATAGTTGTGCGCTCCTCGAGACGGATCCGACGAGCCTAGTTCACTAGGTCTCGGTCTCCACACAACTAACAATAAAATAATAACACGAAATCAAAATAATTCTAACTTAACTTCTAGAGACTCGATCTAGAATTCTAAACACAGACAGATAATAGGAATTTGACTGAATATCACATTTTACGAGAATTCTATCAAAAATTTAGCTAAACCTCCTCTATAAAATGGAAATCTCTCTACTTAAAAAGTAGAGCAGGTCCTGTAAGAAAAATACACTTCGAGTAAAGATTCTCACAACACCTCAGTCGGAATCCCAAACTGCAATTTCCACTGACCGAGGTTCACAATTCACAAAAAAATACATAAAATATGTTAAAATCCAATAAGTTCCAAAAATGCCCTTTAAGTACCAAAATATAACTATTTAAATATTAAAAACACCAAAAGTAATTATTTTACCGATAATTACTTTAAAACCCTAATATTAATATAATACTATTAAAATCAATATTTCTTGATAAATTCACAAATATTAATAAAAATTCATTTTATAAACCTAAATTACTTAATTATTCCAAAAACATATTAAAAATTACTAAAAATCCATTTATTTAGAAAAATAGTATATTATATTTAATTTGAAAATAATTTTCAAAAAATATTTTTAATTAGTTAAAATTTGTAATTAATTGATAAAAAACATTTTTATACCTCAAATAATCATTAAAACCATTTAAATTTAATATTCAACTAAAATTACTACCAAATTACCAAAATACCCCTAATATACAAAAATACACATAAAATACTAATAATATTCAAAAATTCAATAAAAATTATATAATTACTCAAAAATTATTTTCTCAACATATTATTCACTAAAATCAACAAATATACTTAAGTAACCAATAATTACTAACAAAATATATATTTAACCTAAATTTCCAAAAATAACATAAACTAAAAATATTTATAAAAATTACACAAAAATTATAAATTAAATTCTAAAATTAATATTAACCACCAAAAATCATAATTTCATAATTTATTTAATTAATTTATGAAAATTATAAAATAATAAAAAATTCACAAAAATCAAAATAAATTCCAAAAATTACACAAAATTTTTAGGATGTAGCTTAGGCTAATGGGAACAACATTTGTGAAGGAATTTCTCATGAATCACAAGGAATCAAGTTCAAAAAATTTAAGAAGAAAAAATGGCTAAAATGAAGAAATCGCTTACCACCAAAATCTAAGCCAAACCAAGTGAAACAAAGCTTAGAGACATACTCACTGGTGCTCAAGGAAGGGAAAGGGACCACAGTGTCAAAAACAGTGGCCAGAATCGACTTAAACAAAGGTGAGCTCAATTCTCAGCTAAAACGATTTTCCAAGCTCTATCGGTGTCAGAGAAGGTGACTGGAGGCGACGGAGATGGCTGGAGGAAGAGGTGGAGGTCCAAGAGGCACATTGACGGTAGCTGGTTGACGTAGCAACGATGAGGGTGATGGTGATGGTGAGGTGCGGGAGGGGAAGAAGGAGAAGGGGTATAATTTGTAAATTTTAGGGGTATGTGTATATATATATATATAACTCTTAAAATAAAGGTCAATAATGTAATTTATTAAAATAATAATATTAAAATATAAATGCTCTAAATTAAAGATTTAATAAAATCCTATTTTTTGAAATAATAATTTAAAGACGTATATTTACGTAAAATATATTAATTAAATGTAAAATAATAACGATACTAATTTTTCAAGATAATGAAATAATAATCAATTATTATTTTAAAATTATTAACACTGCATATCTGTCATGACCCAAAACAGGAGGCTATGACCGGCGCTAGAGAATGGGAATTCTTTCGAATCCGGAACCCGTAGGAAGCCTTTAAAATAAAAATAAAAGATATTAAAATAAATAAAATATCTTGCAGCGGAAATTAAAATCTCAAAATAATAAAGCAACTCATCAGCTGATTTAATAACACAACTGATCTCATAAATATAATATCTTTTAATACAAAGTCTTGTTTCAATTCTTGAAAATACAAATCTCAAACATATATAATACATACTGCTCATTAAAACTGTAATATCCCGAATTTTTAAATAATTTTAAACTGCATCGGGATATACAGTGTTAATAATTTTTATATATATTTTTTATTATTTAATTATTTTGTTATTTATTAAAGTCATTTTTAATTATTTTAAGTTTCTTACGTAAAATTTTCCTGAGAATCTTATTTTTAGGAAAATTAAAACCTAAATAAATAATTATTAATTATTTTGGTTGCTTTTGTGAATTTGCATAAGTCTATGCATGATTTTAATTGTCGTATTAATATACGTACATATACATGTATATATACACATTTAAATAATTAAGGTTTATTTTTAATCAAACCTATATTGTATAGTTTTAATAAATTAAGGTGTTATATATATATATATATATATATATATATACAAAAAATGAAAGTTTAGCATATTTACGAAACTGCCATTCTCCTTCCTCCTTCATGCCCGACGCCATTCTTCTTCCCTCACCACTGCAAATCTCATTTTCACACTGGTGGAGTGCCTCTCAGCACTCCTCCTCCATCCCAAGCTCCCTCCGCCGCCCTTTCTTCCCTTTTCCGACGTCATTTGGCCGGTTTTCTTCTAAGAAATCAAGAATTGATGCTAGCTCCTATCACCTCATTTTTAGCCACCATTTTGAGTGCCACCAGTCTTTATCTCTTCCTTGAGCTCCGATGAGTGCATTTCTAAGCTTGGTTTCACTTGATTTGGTCTAGATTTTCCTAGGTTTCTAATTTTCATTTTCGGCCTATATGTGTTCTTTATTCTTTTGAGCTTTGATTTTAATGATTAAAAATAAATTCCTTCACAAAGATTTATCCTAGTAGCTCAATCTACATGCTATAAATTTTGTGAAATTTTTGAGAATTATTTTGATTTTTGTGAATTTTTTCTTATTTTATTAATATTTTCTAATTTTTGAAAATTAAGTAATTAAATTATGAAATTTTTATTTATGGTGTTTATAGGTGTTAAAATAAATTTTAGATATTTATTTGTAATTTTTATGATTTTTGTATAATTATTGTGAATTTATTTAGTTTATGTGATTTTTAGAAAATTAGGTTAATTATGTATTTTGTTGAAATTAATTGGGTAATTGAGTATAGTTATTGATTTTATTGAATTATATGTTGAGAAATTAATTTTTGAGTAATTATACTATTTTTAGTGAATTTTTGAATAATTATAGTGAATTTACATATGCTAGGGGTATTTTGGTAATTTGGTACTAAATTGGTTAAAAATTTAGTTTAATTGGTTTTAATAGTTATTTGAGGTATAAAATGATTTTTATAGATTATTTAGCATTTTTAACTAATTAAAACTATTTTTCATAAATTATTTTCAAATTATATATAATATACTATTTTTGTAAATAAATGAGTTTTTATCGATTTATAATATGTTTTAGGGTTAATTATGTAATTTGGAGTTTTAAAATGTATTTTGGTCAATATTTATGAATTTATTGAGAATTGTCAATTTTTAATAATATTTTATCAAAATTAGGGTTTTTATGTATTTATTGGTAAAATAATTATTTTTAGCGTTTAAATTTCTAATCTTCTATACTTTGATATATATAAAGGGCATTTTTGGTATTTTTGGAATTTAAATGTGTTATGTGTATATCTTGAGAATTGTGAACCTCGGTCGATGGAATTATAGTTTGGGAGTCCGACCGAGGAGCTGTATGATTGTTTGATTTCCGAAGTGTATTTTCTTACAGAATCGACTCAACTCTCTGAGTAGAGAGATGTCCATTTTACAGGTGTCACGACCCAAAACAGGGGCCATGACCGGCGCTAGGGAACGGGAATTCTTTCGAATCCAGAACCCGTGGCAAGCCTAAAATAAAATAAAATAAACATGCAATAGTAATAATAACAACAAATTTAAGTAAAATACTATGCAGCGGAATAAAATCATAAATATAAAAATAATAATCCACCATGGGATTTAAATCAAATCCTCATCTCATAAATATAAATAAACTTTTAATACAAATCCAGTTCAAATATTTAAAGTACATATCTCATGACTTTATTCAACTACTGCAGTGTCTAGATTATAAAAATAAAACTCAAGTGAGTAGTTTACATAAAGAAGTCGGAGTGGAAGAAATCTAGCGTACAGGCCTGCTATTGAGGTCTGAGGAAGATGACTCTTCTGAAAAATAGTCAACGGAGGGGAGTCAGACCTCACTGAGTGAATTACTATAATATATATACATGCATACTAAATGACAATGCACACAATCAAAAGTATATATATCTATTAAATATATATATACAAGCAAATACACGCAGATGTAATAAAATCATTTTATATATTTTATTGCAAATCACTATTTATGAAGGATCAAATAAAACCCTAGAATATCGCAACCTCAAACAGTGTTAGACAACACTCTAGCCATACAGGCTCACTTATTCCAATATATTTACTTGATCCATTTGGACAGTAGACTGACCCCGAGACCCTAAGTCAACCGAGCTCCAGCAGTTTGACTGTCAGTGTGATTGGCCCCGAGACACTTAGTCAACCGAGCTCCAGCAATCACACTCCCAAATCATATCACACATCAAATAATCATATCCAATCAATATCCATAAATGGTTAGTAATATAGCCTAAATGCTATAAGCGTACCGGTACGTACTTGGTCCTAGTGCTGCCCACTAGGTAGCACGTTCTATTGATATCCTTCATTAAAATATAAAGTATACATTCAAAAAAGTAAATGATGCATGAATTGAATAAAATAGCAACATAAACCATATATATACTAAAAATATACCAAAAGTAAACCATGTATATTTCGAGTATATATATACGTCAAATAAATCCAATATAATTGCAAAATAAATTAGAAATATATTTAAAAATATTTTAAGTATAAATGTTTAATAAAACATGCATATAATTTAAAATATATAAAAAATAAACCAAAAATACCCTAAAAATAAACTTAAGTACTAATTAAATCATTATGCATATTTAATCAAAATAAAACATATATTTCTAAAATCATGCATCCTAAAGCATATATATAAAAAATAGTAACTCACACTTAGTGCGCTCCTCGAGATGGATCCGATAGGCCTGGTCCACTAGGCCTCGGTCTCGGTGCAATTAAACAAACAAAAATAATAGACATCAGAATAAACCTAACAGAAAATCCTAGAAACTCAATCTAGAATATTGGACACAGAATCAAAATTAGGGTTTGATCGGACATCACGTTTTACGAGAATCCTATCAAAAATTCGGCAGAACCTCCCCTGTAAAATGGACATCTCTCTACTCAAAGAGTAGAGCCGGCCCTGCAAAGAAACATACTTCGAAAAATAAACACAGAAACACATCCACAACCCCTCGGTCAGACTCTAAACTACAGTTTACCGATCGGGGTCCATAATTCACAGAACAATATAGAAATACTGAAAATACCCTTATATCATAGAAATACATTTTATAAATAAAAATTACATAATTAACCCTAAAACACATTAAAAACCAATAAAAACTCATTTATTTAGAAAAATCGTATATTATATATATAATTTGAAAATAATTTACGAAAAATAGTTTTAATTAGTTAAAAATACTAAATAATTTGTGGAAATCATTTTTATACCCTAAATAACTATTAAAACCAATTTAATTACATTTTTAGTCAATTTAGGGTAAAATTACCAAAATACCCCTATATATATAAATATACTAAAATTACTCCAAAAATTCACCAAAAATAATATAATTGTACAAAATTAATTTTCTCAACATATTTATCAATAATATTAATAAATAAACTCAATTAACTAATTAATTTCAATTAAAAACACAATTAACCCTATTTTCTCAAAATTACATAAACTAATTAAATTCAAAATAAATACATAGAAATTCATAAAAATTCCAAATAAATTTCTATAATTCAATTCAACACCTATATTTACCATAAAACACAATTTCAAAATTTATTTAATTAATTTTCGAAAATTAGAAAATAATAATAAAATATTCAAAAAATACCCAAAAATCAAAATAATTCCCAAAAATTCTACAAAAATTCACACATGAAGATTAAGCCAAGGGGAACAATATTTGTGAAGGAATTTCTCATGAATCAATCAATTCAAAGTTCAAAGAAATTAAGAACCCTAAAATGGCCGAATTACCAAAATCGAAACCTAAGCAAATCAAGACCATTTTAAGTGAAACAAAGCTTGGAATCACACTCACCGGAGCTCAAGGAGAAGAAAGAGATCAGTGGTGTTGAAAATGGTGGCCAAAAACACCATGAACGACGGTGGCTCAAGTTTCGGCTTCCCGAGCTTATTTCGGCCAAACCACGATGGAATAGGGAGCTACTGGCGGCGGGGAAGGCTGGGGAAGGAGGTGGCACGCCGGGAGGCACACCGACGGCGAGAAAATGGGATGGCATGCAGTGGTTGGGTGATCGGGCGTGCGTCGGGGAAGAAGAAGGAGATAAGGGCAAAATCGTAAATAAATCAAACTTTATTTTTTTGTTTAATATTAAATGTATATGTATATATATATACTTTTACACTATATATTAAAATAATATAAACTCACACACATTAAATATACACCACACACATATAATTTAATATTTTTAATAATTTATACACTAAAAATAATTAAATAATATTCAAACTAATTAATAAATAATAAAATATTAGGGTAATTAATTAAACCCTAGTTAAATAAATAAATACACATATATATGTTATTTATTACTTTAAAAATATATATGAGTTCATGCAAGTCCGTAAAATTGTTTAAAATAATTAATAATAAATAATTTACGTGTCAATTTTTTTAAAAATGCAAGTCCTGGGAAAATTTTACGTAAAGTGCTTAAAATAATATAAAACAATTAAAAATCAATTTTAATTAAATAGAAACTCATGAAATATCATAAATATATACAAAAATTATTAACACTGCATATCCCGATGCAGTATTAAAATATTTTAAAATATGGGATATTACAGTCTTCCCCCCTTACAAGAATTCGTCCCCGAATTCCAGAAAGAAAATAATCACAAGATCAAGAAGGGAAGAGATATGGGTAAGAAGCTCGCATCTCAGCTTCAATCTCCCACGTATGCTCCTTAACTCTGTTGCTACGCCACAGAACCTTGACCATCGGAATTTGCTTCGACCGCAACGGTCGAACTTGATAGTCTACGATCGCCACAGGTTCTTCCACAAACGTCAAATCTTCACTTACTTCTACACTGTCGGGCTGCAACACGTGTGAAAGGTCTGAGATATACTTCCTCAGCATCGAGATATGAAATACTAGATGCACCTGTGACATATTCGGAGGCAAATCCAATCGATATGCAACAGTGCCAACTCTCTCCAAAATCTCAAACGGTCCGATATATCTCGGTGCTAACTTACCTTTCCTGTCAAATCTCATAACACCCTTCATCGGAGATACCTTCAGAAAAATAAAATCTCCAACCTGAAACTCCACATCTCTATGCCTAGGATCCGCATAGCTCTTCTACCTGCTAACTGCGGTCTCTAATATGCGCTTAATCATGGCGACTTTCTCTGCAGCATCCTGAACCATCTCAGGTCCAATCAAAGCTCTTTCACTAATCTTATCCCAACTCATAGGGGATCTACACTACCTTCCATATAGCGCCTCATATGGTGCCATGCCAATGCTGCTATGGTAGCTGTTATTATATGCAAACTCTACGAGTGGCAAATGATCATCCCAGCTACCTCCCAAATCCAAGACACACATCCTCAATATATCTTCAAGTGTCTAGATCGTTCTCTCAGACTGACCATCTGTTTAAGGATGAAAAGCAGTACTGAAGTCCAACATAGTGCCCATCGCTTCCTGTAACTTCTGCCAAAAATGAGAGGTAAACACTGAACCTCTATCTGACATAATGGACACAAGTACTCCATGAAGGCACACAATATGTTTCACATATAGCTTCACCAATCTAGCTCCAGAATAGGTGGCTTTCACAGGTAAGAAATGTGCAGACTTCATCAACTTGTCTATAATCACCCAGATGGAATCGTATCCATCCTTAGAATGATGTAAACCGACCACAAAATCCATAGCTATCCTTTCCCACTTCCACTCGGGAATAGGAAGAGGCTGAAGCTTCCCAGAAGGTTTCTGATGTTTAGCTTTCACTTGCTGACATGTCAGGCACTTAGCAACATAATCAGTGACATCCTTCTTCAATCCATCCCACCAGTATAAGTCTTTGATACTGTGGTACATCTTAGTGACACCCAGATGTACGCTATAGGTTATAGAATGTGCTTCCTCTAGGATCTCTTCTCTCAAATCATCCACATCAGGAACACATAATCTACCACTGATCCACAACACACCATCATCATCGAGTGTGAAATCAGTGAACTTCACTACTCTGACATTCTCTGCAAGCTCCTCTAGAATAGGAGCTTGGCTCTGAGCTGCTTTAATCCTATCCCTCAGTACAGATCGCACCTTAAATTGAGCTAGCAGTCCACCTGATCTACTTATCTTCATCATCAGACCTTGATCCACCAACAACTGAAACTCCTAGATTAACAGTCTCTTCTCAACACTAATGTGAGCAAGACTGCCTGAGGACATTCTACTCAAGGCATTTGCTACCACATTAGCCTTGCCCGAATGATATAATATCTCACAGTCATAATCCTTCAACAATTCTAACCATCTCCTCTACCTCAGATTCAGATCTCTCTGCTGGAAAATGTACTTAAGGCTCTTGTGATTAGTAAATATCTCATAAGTCACCCCGTACAGATAATGTCTTCAAATCTTGAGAGCAGTGATCACTACAGATAAGATCACTGCCTTGAAGCATAGGCTATCACCCTTCCATTCTGCATCAACACACAACCAAGGCTAACTCTAGAGGCATCACAATAAACTGTGAACTTATCCACACTATTAGGCAAAGCTAACACTAGGGCTGTGGTCAATTTCTCCTGCAACAACTGAAAACTGTTCTCATAAGCTTCTGACCACTCGAATCTAACATTCTTCTGAGTCAAGCGAGTCATAGGGGCTACAATTCTGGAAAAATCCTGCACAAACCGCCTATAATACCCGGCTAAACCCAGAAAACTCTGAATCTCAGTAACAGAAGTCGGTCTAGGCCACTCAAACACTGCTTCAACCTTTTGTGGATCAACCTGGATACCTTCTTTAGATACCACGTGTCCAAGGAAAGAAATACTCTCCATCCAGAAATCACACTTTGAGAATTTAGCATAAAGCTGATGATCTCTCAGTGTCTGTAGTACAGTCCTCAAGTGATATACATGCTCCTCCATACTCCTCGAATAAACCAGTATATCATCAATGAATACTACCACAAACTTATCCACATATGGTCTGAATACCCTGTTCATCAGGTCCATAAAAGCTGCTGGTGCATTAGTCAAACTAAAAGACATCACTAGAAACTCATAATGGCCATATCGAGTGCGGAATGCCATTTTAGGAACATCGGCTTCACTAATCCGCAACTGATGATAACCCAACCTCAAGTCAATCTTAGAAAAGAACTGTGCACCATGTTGCTGATCAAACAAGTCATCTATCCTCGGGAGAGGATACTTGTTCTTCACTGTCACCTTATTCAGTTCTCTGTAGTCAATGCACAGTCTCAGGGTACCATCCTTCTTCTTCACAAATAGGACTGGTGCACCCTAAGGAGAAACACTAGGTCTGATAAAACCCTTATCCAACAACTCTTGCAACTACTCCTTCAACTCTTTCAACTCTGCAGGAGCCATTTTGTAGGGTGGCATAGATATAGGACTAGTACCTGAAACCACATCTATACAGAACTCAATCTCTCTGTGAGCTGGAAAACCTGGCAACTCCTCAGGAAAAACATCAGGAAACTCACAGGCAACAAGAACATCTATGAGTGACAACTTCTCCACTGAAGTATCCCTGACTAATGCCATGTAATATCCCATGTTTTTAAATATTTTAATACTGTACCGGGATATACAGTGTTAATAATTTTTGTATATATATTACGATATTTTTACGAGGTTATTTAAAATCTATTTTAATTATTGTGTCTTATTTACAGTGCTTTACGTAAAATTTTCCCGAGACTTTTATTTTTGGGGAAATTTTCACGTAAATAATTTATTATTAATTATATTAAATATATTTTTGGACTTGCATGAACTCATACGTATTTTTAAAATACTAAATAAAGCCTATGCGTGTAAATATTTATTTAATTAGGGTTTAATATATTACCCTAATATTTTACTAATTAATTAATTATTTTATTGTTATTTAATTATTTTTAATTAATATTAAATTTTAAAATATTAAATATTAAGTGTGTGGATGTGATTTTTTTCAAATATTTTATTAAAATTATATTTTTTATTATTTTATTTTTTCTTTTTCTTTTTCTTTTCTTTTTCTTTTCTTTTCTTTTCTTTTCTTTTCTTCTTCCCTTCTCTTCTTCCTTCCCGTGCCCGATCACCCACCACCGCTGCAACTGTCGTTCCCCTACTGTTGGTGTGCCACCAGCAGCTCCGCCTTCCCCAGCCAGCTACTCCGCCGCCCCAAGCACCTTCCCCGGGGCCGGCTAACCCCATTTTCCCCATTTTGGCCGAAACTTCCTCTCCTCACTGTCGACCACGATTCCGGCCACCATTTTCGACACCGCTAGTCTCTTTCTTCTCCTTGAGCTCCGATGAGTTTAATTCTAGCTTTGGTTTGAGCAAAACGGTCTTGATTTGCTTAGGTTTTGAATTTTTGATTTCGGCCATATTAGGGTTTTTGATTTTTTTGAGGTTCAATTTGATTGATTCATGAAAACTCCCTTGACAAATGTTGATCCTAGTAGCTTAATCTACGTTTATGAATTTTTTTGGAATTTTTGGAGATTATTTTTATTTTTGGATATTTTTGAATATTTTAATATTATTTTCTAATTTTCGGAAATTAATTATTTAAATTATGAAATTATGTTTTATGGTAATTATAGGTATTGAAATGAATTATATGAATTTATTTGGAATTTTTATGAATTTCTATGTATTTATTTTGAATTATTGAAGTTTATGAAATTTTGGGAAATTAGGGTTAATTATGTTTTTAATTGAATTTAATTGGGTAATTGAGTTTAATTATTGATATTATTTATAAATATGTTGAGAAAATTAATTTTGGATAATTGTATAATTTTTGGTGAATTTTTGAAGTAATTTTAGTATATTTATATATATAAGGGCATTTTGGTAATTTTACCCTAAATTGACTAAAAATGTAATTTAATTGGTTTTAATAGTTATTTAAGGTATAAAAATGATTTCTACAAATTATTTAGTATTTTTAACTAATTAAAACTATTTTTCATGAATTATTTTCAAATATATATAATATATGGTTTTTCTAATAAAATGAGTTTTTATCGGTTTTTACAGTGTTTTAAGGTTAATTATATAATTTCTACTTATAAAATGAATTTCTATGTTACAAGGATATTTTTGATATTTCTGGAATTGTTCTGTGTTTTTGGATCCCGGTCGGTAGATTGTAGTTTGGAGTCCGACCGAGGGGTTGTGGTTGAGTGTTGAGCTTGTTTTTTGAAGTGTGTTTCTTTGTAGGGTTAGCTCTACTCTTTGAGTAGAGAGATGTCCATTTTACAGGGGAGGTTCTATCAAATTTTTGATAGAATTCTCGTAAAATGTGATATCCGGTCGAACCCTAATCTCAATTCTGTGTTTAATATTCTAGATCGAATTCTAGGATTTCTGTTAGGGTTATTCTGATTTCTGTCATTATTGTTTGTTTAGTTGCACCGAGATCGAGGGCTAGTGGACAAGGTTCGTCGGACCCATCTCGTGGAGCGCACTAATTTGTGAGTTGCTATTTTATATATATATGCTTTAGGATGCATAATTTTAGAAATATATGTTTTATTTTGATTAAATATGCATAAATAATGTGATTTTTATTTAAGTATATTTTTGGTATATATTAAATTATATACATGTTTTGTTAATAAATTATATTTAAAATATTTAAAATATATTTCTAGCTTAATTTATAATTTGATTGGATTCATTCGACGTATATATGCTCGAAATATATCTGGTTTACTTTTGGTATATTTCCAGTATATATATTATTTATGTTGTTGTTTTATTTAAATTCATGCATCATTTATTTATTTATGAATGTTTTATATTCATTAATAAAGGATATCGATAGAACGTGCTACCTAGTGGGCAGCACTATGACCGAGTACGTACCGGTGCGCCTATAGCATTTAGGTTATATTACTAACCATTTGTGGATATTGATTGGTTATGATTATTTGATATGTGAGATATGGTTTGGGGGTGTGATTGCTGGAGCTCGGTTGACCAAGTGTCTCGGGGCCAATCACACTGGCAGTCAGACTGTTGGAGCTCAATTGACTTAGTGTCTCGGGGCCAGTCTACTGTCTAAATGGAATAAGTGAATATTTTTGAATAAGCGAGCTTGTATGGCTAGAGTGTTGTCTAACACTGATTGAGTTTTCGATATCATAGGGTTCTATTTGATCCTTCATAAACTGTGATTTTTAATAAATATATATAAAATGATTTTATTGCATCCGTGTGTAATTACCTGTATATATATTAGATATATATATACTGTTGATTGTATGCATTGTCATTTAGTGTGTATGTATATATATTATAGTAATTCACTCAATGAGGTCTGACTCCCCTCCATTGACTATTTTTCAGGAGAGTCAACATCTTCAGACCTCAGTAGCAGGCCTGTACGCCGGATTTCTTCCGCCTCGGCTTCTTTGTGTAAACTGCTTACTTGAGTCTTATTTTTATAATCTAGACACTGCATTAGTGGTTAATTAAATTGTGGGAATTTATGTATTTTATTTATGTGAGATATTGTATTATGTGAACTGGATTTGTATTAAAAGATTTATATATATGAGATGAGATTTAATTTAAATCCAGTTGGTGAAAATACTATTGTGATATTTATGATTTTCATTTCCGCTACATTTGATATTGTTATTATTATTATTGCATGTTTTATTTTATTTTTAGGCTTGCTATGGTTTCTGGATTCGAAAGAATTCCCATTCCCTAGCGCCGGTCATGGCCCTATTTTGGGTCGTGACAAAGTTGGTATCAGAGCGGAGTTCTGTGTTAGGGCTTAGTTGTGTGAGTAGTGGCCCTAGTTTTCAGAGTTGTGTTTTTTGTTGAACTATTGCAGTGAATTAGGTTCAAGTACATCTTGATAAGTATTCCTTGTTTTAGTTTTCTGCATTATTCCTCCGTTGTCTGTTTTGTTTGAATCTTTCCTTGTGTCTTTTCAGTATGAGGAGGCGAGCGCGTGTCGCTCCACCGGTCGTTGAGGCCGAGGATGATAAGTCTTTTCAGGATGAGGTTTTACCTCCTGAGCAGCCAGTTAGGCGTAAAGGTCGTGGCAGAGGTAGACCTCGAGGAGCGACAAGTCATCGTAGGCAAAGAGAGTTACAGGATGAGGAGCCTGTTGAGCTTGAGTTTGATGTTCCTGTACCTCCAATTGTTTAGCCTATTTAGCCTGCCTATCAGTAGGGTATGTCTAACCCTGAGGCAGCTTTGTTCTATGCCCGAGTTGGCAGGATTGCTTTTGATGGGACTTCCGATCCGTTAGATTTTCTGCATGCGATTGAGACTCGGACTCGGACTGCTCATATCGAGTACCAACGGATCATGATCGTCGAGTTATCTATTGAGGGACCAACCTTAGATTGGTTTATTCAGATGATCCAGCCTTATATGATGACGATGACCTGGGCTCAGTTCCGAGAGCGATTTATGAGGAGATTTTGTCCAGAGCCTCTTCGTTTGAGCTATCGTCTCCGTTTGATCAGTATTTCTCGTGGTGATCGATCTGTAAAGGAGTACACCTGAGAGTTTCTTCGTCTGGGTAGATATGCAAAGGATCTGATGCGAGATCAGTACTTTGCAGTCACTACATACGTTACTGGTTTGGGTTCAGCTTTTGCTGGTATGCCTACAGTAGGCCTTACTCTCGAGTCTGTGATTGAGTTAGCCAAGGAGATTGAGCTAAGGCTAGTTAGGCAGGGAGCGATGCCTAATTATTACCAGCTGGGAGTTCAGTCGAGTGGATTGCAGGCTACTCCGTACTCTAGTTTTCATGTTGGTTCGAGTAGTTAGCAACGAGGTTCGACTCAGTAGAGTCAGAGACAGCAGCAGCGAGTGCATCAGAGCAGTAGACATGGCCATGGAGGTCAGCATAGATCATTTAGATTCAGATCAGGTGCTTCGAGCAGCAGCAGTGGTCGTAGTTCTGGATCAGCGGCCAGTGTTTGCCAGACTTGCGGTAGAGTCCATCAGGGACCATGTTATCTGACACCACTGACATGCTTCAGATGCGAACAGACAGGACATTTTGCTAGATCAATTCCTTACTCCAGATATCAGCAGTCGTAGATTTTATGATTCCCACAGCAGTCGATTGCTAGTGCTACACCCGTGCCATTTCAGTTACCTCCAGTCCAACATTAGAGTTCCACTCAGTTTATTCCATAGTAGAGTCGTGGTAAAGGCACTAGAGGAGGTGCCAGAGGTGTTGGCCAGGCTTCTACCAGTCAGCAGGGAGGTCGAGGTCAGGCCAGAGTCTTCCATCTCACTCAGCAGGATGCTCAGGCATCTAATGCAGTCGTGGCAGGCATTATTTCTATCTGTTACCTGGATGCATGGGTTTTGTTTGACCCGGGTGCCACGCATTCATTTGTTTCTCCTTTTTTTGCTTCTAAATCTTATTGGCAAGCTTCGAGGATGGCTTTTCCTTTGTCTATTTCCACTCCTCTGAGTGATTCCTTGGACACTGATATTGTTCTTTCTGGTTGTCCAGTTCTCGTGGGAGGTAGAGAATTACCTGCAAACTTGATTTTATTGGATGTGATGGAGTTTGATGTTATTCTGGGAATGGATTGGTTATCTCAGCACTATGTTGTGGTAGATTGTAGGAATAAGGAGGTGACTTTCATAATTCCTAATGAAATAGAGTTTAAATTTGTGGGTGATAGGAGTTCAGCACCTCATAATCTTATTTCTGCTATTACAGCTAGGAAGTTGTTGAGGAAAGGTTGTCAGGGATATTTGGCATTGGTCAGGGATACTTCAGTGGAGAAGTTGTCACTCACAAATGTTCCTGTTGCTTGTGAGTTTCCTGATGTTTTTCCCGAGGAGTTATCAGGTTTACCACCTCATAGAGAGATAGAGTTATGTATAGATGTGGTTCCAGGTACTACTCCTATATCTATGCCACCCTATTGTATGGCTCCTGCAGAGTTGAAAGAGTTGAAGGAGCAGTTGCAAGAGTTATTGGATAAAGGTTTCATCAGACCTAGTGTTTCTCCTTGGGGTGCACCAGTCCTGTTTGTGAAGAAGAAGGATGGTACCCTGAGACTGTGCATTGACTACAGAGAGCTGAATAAGGTGACAGTGAAGAACAAGTATCCTCTCCCAAGGATAGATGATTTATTTGATTAACTACAGGGTGCACGGTTCTTTGCTAAGGTTGACTTGAGGTTGGGTTATCATCAGCTGCGTATCAGCGAAGCCGATATTCCTAAGACAACATTCTGCACTCGATATGGCCATTATGAGTTTCTGGTGATGTCTTTTGTTTTGACTAATGCACCAACAGCTTTTATGGACCTGATGAACAGAGTATTCAGACCGTATGTGGATCAGTTTGTGGTAGTCTTCATTAATGATATACTGGTTTATTCAAGGAGTATGGAGGAGCATGAATATCACTTAAGGATTGTACTACAGACATTGAGAGATCATCAGCTTTATGCTAAATTCTCAAAGTGTGATTTTTGGATGGAGAGTGTTTCTTTTCTTGGACACGTAGTGTCTAAAGAAGGTATTCAGGTTGATCCACAGAAGATTGAGGCAGTGTCTGAGTGGCCTAGACCTACTTCTGTTATAGAGATTCGAAGTTTTTTGGGTTTAGCCGGGTATTATAAGCGGTTTGTGTAGGATTTTTCTAGAATAGCAGCCCCTATGACTCGCTTGACTCAGAAGAATGTTAGGTTCAAGTGGTCAGAAGCTTGTGAGAACAGTTTTCAGTTGTTGAAGGAGAAGTTGACCACAGCGCCAGTGTTAGCTTTGCCTAATAGTATGGATAAGTTCACAGTTTACTGTGATGCCTCTAAAATTGGCCTTGGTTATGTGTTGATGCATAATGGAAGGGTGATAGCCTATGCTTCGAGGTAGTTGAAGAAGCATGAGTAGAACTATCCCACACATGATCTTGAGATGGCTGCAGTAATCTTTGCTTTGAAGATTTGGAGACATTATCTGTACGGGGTGACTTGTGAGATATTTACTGATCACAAGAGCCTTAAGTACATTTTTTAGCAGAGAGATTTGAATCTAAGGCAGAGGAGATGGTTGGAACTATTGAAAGACTGTGATTGTGAGATCTTATATCATCTGGGCAAGGCTAATGTGGTAGCAGATGCCTTGAGAAGAAAGTCCTCAGGTAGTCTTGCTCACATTAGTGTTGAGAGGAGACCATTGATCCAGGAGTTGCATCTGTTGGTGGATCAAGGTCTGATGATGAAGCTTAGTAGATCAGGTGGATTGCTAGCTCAGTTTAAAGTACGATTTGTACTAAGGGATAGGATTAAAGCAGCTTAGAGTCGAGATCCCATTCTGGAAGAGCTTGCAGAGAATGTCAGAGCAGGGAAGTTCACTGACTTCACACTCGATGATGAGGGTGTGTTGTGGATCAGTGGTAGATTATGTGTTATTGACGTGGATGATTTGAGAGATGAGATTTTAGAGGAAGCACATTCTATAGCTTACAGCGTTCATCCAGGTGTTACTAAGATGTACCACAGTATCAGAGATTTATATTGGTGGGACGGATTAAAGAAAGATGTCGCTGATTATGTTGCTAAGTGTCTAACATGTCAACAAGTGAAAGCCGAACATCAGAAGCCTTCTGGGAAGCTTCAGCCTCTTCCTATTCCCGAGTGGAAGTGGGAAAGGATAGCTATGGATTTTGTGGTCGGTTTGCCTCGTTCGAAGGATGGATACGACTCCATCTGGGTGATTATTGATAGGTTGACGAAGTCTGCACATTTCTTGCCTGTGAAAGCCACTTATTCAGTTGCCAGATTGGCGAAGTTGTACGTGAAGCATATTGTGTGCCTTCATGGAGTACCTGTGTCCATTGTGTCAGATAGAGGTTCGGTGTTTACTTCTCATTTTTAGCAGAAGTTGTAGGAAGCGATGGGCACTAGATTGGACTTTAGTACTGCTTTTCATCCTCAGACAGATGGTCAGTCTGAGAGGACGATCCAGACACTAGAAGATATGTTGAGGATGTGTGTCCTGGATTTGGAAGGTAGCTGGGATGATCATTTGCCACTCGTTGAGTTTGCATATAATAACAGCTACCATAGCAGTACTGGTATGGCACCGTATGAGGCGTTATATGGAAGGAAGTGTAGATCCCCTTTGAGTTGGGATGAGATGGGTGTGAGAGCTTTGACTGGACCTGAGATGGTTCAGGATGCTGCAGAGAAAGTCACTGTGATTAAATGCAGATTAGAGACCGCAGTTAGTAGACAGAAGAGTTATGTGGATCCTAGGCACAGAGATGTGGAGTTTCAGGTTGGAGATTTCATTTTTCTGAAGGTATCTCCGATGAAGGGTGTGATGAGATTTGGCAGGAAGGGTAAGTTAGCACCGAGGTATATTGGACCGTTTGAGATTCTGGAGAGAGTTAGCACTGTTGCATATCGGTTGGATTTGCCTCCGAGTATGTCACAGGTGCATCCAGTATTTCATATCTTGATGTTGAGGAAGTATATCTCAGACCCTTCACACGTGTTGCAACCCGATAGTGTAGAAGTAAGTGAAGATTTGACGTTTGTGGAAGAACCTGTGGCGATCGTAGATTATCAAGTTCGACAGTTGCGTTCGAAGCAGATTCCGATGGTCAAGGTTCTGTGGCGTAGCGATAGAGTTGAGGAGCATACGTGGGAGACTGAAGCTGAGATGCGAGCTTCTTACCCGTATCTCTTTCCTTCCTGATCCTGTAATCTTTTCTTTCTGGAATTCGGGGACGAATTCTTGTAAGGGGGGAAGACTGTAATATCCCGTGTTTTTAAATATTTTAATACTGTACCGAGATATACAGTGTTAATAATTTTTGTATATATATTATGATATTTTTACGAGGTTGATAAGTATTTAAAATCTATTTTAATTATTGTGTCTTATTTACAGTGCTTTACGTAAAATTTTCCCGAGACTTTTATTTTCGAGGAAATTTTCACGTAAATAATTTATTATTAATTATATTAAATATATTTTTGGACTTGCATGAACTCATACGTATATTTAAAATACTAAATAAAGCCTATGCGTGTAAATATTTATTTAATTAGGGTTTAATATATTACCCTAATATTTTACTAATTAATTAATTATTTTATTGTTATTTAATTATTTTTAATTAATATTAAATTTTAAAATATTAAATATTAAGTGTGTGGATGTGATTTTTTTCAAATATTTTATTAAAATTATATTTTTTATTATTTTATTTTTTCTTTTTCTTTTTCTTTTCTTTTCTTTTCTTTTCTTTTCTTCTTCCCTTCTCTTCTTCCTTCCCGTGCCCGATCACTCACCACCGCTGCAACTGCCGTTCCCCTACCATCGGTGTGCCGCCAACAGCTCCGCCTTCCCCAGCCAGCTAGTTAAATAAATAAATACACATATATAAATACACATATATACGTTATTTAGTACTTTAAAAATATATATGAGTTCATGCAAGTCCGTAAAATTGTTTAAAATAATTAATAATAAATAATTTACGTGTCAATTTTCCCGAAAATACAAGTCCTGGGAAAATTTTACATAAAGTGCTTAAAATAATATAAAATAATTAAAAATCAATTTTAATTAAATAGCAACTCATGAAATATCATAAATATATACAAAAATTATTAACACTGCATATCCTGATGCAGTATTAAAATATTTAAAAATACGGGATATTACAATAGGGGAGGTTCTGCTAAATTTTTGGTAGAATTCTCGTAAAACGTGATATTCGGTCGAATTCCTATTCTGATTCTGTGTCCAGTATTCTAGATCGAGTCTCTAGAATTTCATTAGACTTATTCTAATTTCATATTGTCATTTGTTTATTTAGTTGCCCCGAGACCAAGGCTTAGTGGACTAGGCCCATTGGACCCATCTCGAGGAGCGCACAACTGTGAGTTGTTATTTTATATATACGTGTTTTAGGATGCATGTTTTAGAAATGGATGTTTTATTTGGTTTAATAAATGCTTAGGTATATTTTGGTATATTTTAAATTAAATGCATGTTTTATTATTGAATTATACTTAAAATGTTTTTAAGTATATTTATAGTTTATTTCTAATTTATTTTATAATTAAATTGAATTTATTCGACATATATATACTCGAAATATACTTGGTTTATTTTTGGTATATTTTTGGTATATTTCTAGTATATATATGGTTTATATTGTTATTTTAATTAATGTCATGCATCATTTATTTTATGAATGTATGTTTTATATATAAATGAAGGATATCAATAGAACGTGCTACCTAGTGAGCAGCACTAGGACTGAGTACGTACCGGTACGATGATGATAGAATTTAGGTTAAATTACTAACCTATTTGTGGATATTGATCGGATTGATTTATTTGATGTGAGATGTGATTTGGGAGTGTGATTGTTGGAGCTCGGTTGACTAAGTGTCTCGGGGCCAATCACATTGATAGTTAGACTGCTGGAGCTCGGTTGACTTAGTGTCTCAGAGCCAGTCTACTGTCCAAATGGAACAAGTGAATTTATTTGGAATAAGTGAGCTTGTATGGCTAGAGTGTTGTCTAACACTATTTGAGGTTGCGATTATCTAGGGTTCTATTTGATGCTTCATAAACGGATGTTATTTTCAGTATATATATAAAATGATTTTGCTGCATCTATGTGTATTTGCCTATATGTATATTTATGATATATATACTATTGAGTGTGTGCATTTGTCATTTAATTATACATGTATATATATTATAACAATTCACTCAGTGAGGTCTGACTCCCCTCTGTTGACTATTTTTCAGGAGAGTCTTCATCTTCAGACCTCAGTAGTAGACCCTTACGCCAAATTTCTTCTGCCCTAGTTTCACTATGTAATATGCTCACTTCATTTTATTTTTATATTCTAGACACTGCAGTAGTTGTATTTAAGTTTGTGGGATGGTTTATTTCATATATGTATGAGATTTGTATTTTAAAGATTTGAAACAAAAATTTGTATTAAAAGATTATATATATATGAGATGGATTTGTGTTATTAAATCTGTCGGTGGATTATTATTTTATTTATGAGACTTTAATTTTCCGATGCAAGATATTTTATTTATGTTATTATTATTGCATGCTTTTATTTTATTTTTAAAGGCTTGCTACGAGTTCCGGATTTAAAAGAATTCTTGTTCCGGTAGCGCCGGTCAAGGCCCCCTATTTTGGGTCGTGACAAAAATAACTACTGCAGTATCTAGAATATAAAATAAAATTAAGTAAACAGTTTACATAGTAAAGCCAGGGCAGAAGAAATCCGGTGTAAAGGTCTGCTACTAAGGTTTGAGGACGAAGACTCTCCTGAAAAATAATCAACGGAGGGGAGTCAAACGTCACCAAGTAAATTGTTATAATATATATACATGCATAACTAAATGACAATGCACACATTTAATAGTATATATAATAACTATATATATAGGCAAATACACACAGATGCAGTAAAAGTCATTTTATATGATACGGAAAATAATAACTGTTTATGAAGGATCAAATAGAACCTTAGATGATCGCAACCTCAAATAGTGTTAGACAACACTCTAGCCATACAGGCTTACTTATTCCAAATAAATTCACTTATTCCATTTGGATAGTAGACTGGCCTTGAGACACTAAGTCAACCGAGCTCCAGTAGTCTAACTGTCAGTGTGATAGGCCCCGAGACACTTGGTCAACTGAGCTCCAGCAATCACACACTCAAATCACATCACACATCAATCCAATCAATCCAATCAATCCAATCATATCCATAAATAGGTTAGTAATTTAACCTACAGTCTATCAATGTACGGTACGTACTCGGTCCTAATGCTGCCCACTAGGTAGCACGTTCTATCAATATCCTTCATTTTAAAATAAAACCATACTTTCATAAATAAATGATGCATGACATTAATTAAAATAACAATATAAACCATATATATAATAGAAATATACCAAAAATAAACCGAGTATATCTCGAGTATATATACGTCAAATAAATTCAATTTAATTATAAAATAAACCAGAAATAAACTATTTATATACTTAAAAACATTTTAAGTATAATTTCAAATAAACTATTTATAATGAAACATGCATTTAATTTAAAATATACCAAATATACCTAAGCAATTATTAAACCATTTATGCATATTTCATAAAATTTATACATACATTTCTAAACATGCAATCCTAATACAAGTATATATAAATAACAACTCACAGTTATGCTCTCACGAGACAGGTCCGACGGCCCTAGTCCACTATGCCTCGGTCTCGGTGCAACTAAACAAACAAACGACAACACGAAATCATAATAAATCTAACGATATTCTAGAGACTCGATCTAAAACATCGGACAAAAATTAGGAATAGGGATTCGATCGGGATGTCACATTTTACGAGACTTCTACTAAAAATTTGGCAGAACCCTCCCCTGTAAAACAAACATCTCTCTACTCAGAAAGTAGAGCTGATCTTGCAAGAAAACACACTTCAAGTATAAACAGTCACACAATCCCCTCAGTCGGACTCCCAAACTATAATTCTACCGACCAAGGTTCACAATTCACGAAAATATGCACATAATATATTTAAATTCTAAAAATACCGAAAATACCCTTTATAAATCAAAATATAGCAAATTAGATATTTAAAACACTGAAAATAATTATTTTACCAATAATTACATAAAAATCCTAATTTTAATAAAATATTATTAAAAATCGATAATTCTCGATAAATTCATAAATATTAATCGAAATTCATTTTATAAATCCATATTACACAATTAGCCCAAAAAACATATTAAAAATCACTAAAAACTCATTTATTTATAAAAATAATATATTATATATAATTTGAAAATAATTTTTGAAAAATAGTTTTAATTAGTTAAAAATACTAAATAATTTATAAAAATCATTTTATACCTCAAATAATTATTAAAATCAATTTAATTTAATTTTTAACCAATTTATTATCAAATTACCAAAATACCCCTAGTTATATATAATTTCACATAATATACTATAATTAAAAATCACTAAAAACTCATTTATTTATAAAAATAATATATTATATATAATTTGAAAATAATTTTCAAAAATAGTTTAATCAGTTAAAAATATTAAATAATTTCTAAAAATCATTTTTATACTCAAATAATTATTAAAACCAAATTAATTTAATTTTTAACCAATTTATTGCTAAATTACCAAAATACCCCTAGTTATATATAATTTCACATAATATACTATAATTATTTAAAAATTCATTAAAATTATACAATTGCTCAAAAATTAATTCTCAACATATATTGAATAAAATCAATAATTATACTCAATTAATGAATTAATTTTAACAAAATGCGCAATTAACCTAATTTTCTAAAAATCACCTAAATTAATAAATTCATAATAATTATACAAAAATCATAAAAATTACAAATTAAATTCTAAAATTAATTTTAACCCCTATAAATACCATAAATCATAATTTCAAAATTTATTTAATTAATTTACAAAAGTAGAAAATATTTAGTAAAATAATAAAAAATTCACAAAAATCAAAATAATTTCCAAAAATTCTAAAAAATTTCAAAATGTAGATTGAGCTACTCAGGATCACTATTTGTGAAGGAATTAAGCTTGAATCAATAGAATTAAAGTTCAAAAAATTAAAAACACAAAGTGGTCGAAAATGAAAATTGATAACCAAGGGAAATCTAGACCAAATCAAGTGAAACTAAGCTTGGAAATGAACTCATCGGAGCTCAAGGAAGAGATAGAGACTGGCGGCGTCCAATATGGTGGCCGGAATCATAGTGAACGACAATGATCTAAGTTTTAGCTTCCTCAGGTTTTCACGGCCAAAACTCGCTGGAAATGGAAGCTATAGGCGACGAAGGAAGCTTTGGAGGGTGGTGGCACGCCAGACGGCACACCAACAATGAGGGAAGAGGTTGATAGTGGCGGAGATGAGGGTGGGGGCGTCGGGTTATGAGGTTGAAGATGATGGCATCAAATGTAAATAAATCAACTTAATTTATTTGTGTGTGTGGGTGTGTGTGTGTGTGTATATATATATATATATAACTTTAACTATTAATATTATAAATATTAATATTAAAATCATAAAATTCCTACACCATATGTCAAAAAATAAAACTAATAGCTATATACGTATACATATAAATAACACATATTAATTTAATAAAACTATATAATATATACTTAATTAAAAATAAACCCTAAAATGATTAATGTGTATAATATATGCATGCATATGTATATATATTAATACGATAATTAAAATCATGCATGGACTCATGCAAAACGTATAACCGACTAACATAAATAATAAATATTTATTTAGGTTTTAATTTTCCCAAAAATAAAATTTTCGAAAAAATTTTACGTAATAAATTTAAAATAATTTAAAATAACTTTAATAAATAACAAACTATTAAATAATTAAATATATTTATCAAAATTATTAACACTGCATATCCCGATACAGTTTAAAATTATTTAAAAATCTCAGGATATTAAAATATCCTATTTTGCAATAAAATAATTTAAAAACTCGAGTTATAACAGTTATACAATGATCTTTGGTCTCAAGGATCTAGAGACATTATCTGTACAGGGTGACTTATGAGATTTTTATTGATCACAAAAGCCTTAAGTACATTTTCTAGCAAAGAGATATGAATATGAGGCAAAGGGGATGGTTAGAACTGTTGAAAGATTATGACTGTGAGATTCTATATCACCCAGGCAAGGCTAATGTGGTAGCAGATGCCCTAAGTAGGAAGTCCTCAGGTAGTCTTGCTAACATCAATGTAGAGAGGAGACCATTGATCCAGGAGTTTTATCTGTTAGTGGATCAAGGTCTGATGATAAAGATTAGTAGATTTGGTGGACTACTAACTCAGTTTTAGGGTGCGATCTATATTGAGGAGATAGGATTAAGGCAGCTTAGAGCTGAGATCCTATCTAGAAGAGCTTGCAGAGAATGTTCGAGTAGGGAAGTTCACTAATTTCACACTTGATGATGATGGTGTTTTGTGGATCAGTGGTAGATTGTGTGTTCTTGATATGGATAATTTGAGAGAAGAGATCCTAGAGGAAGCACATTCTACAGCTTACAACGTACATCTGAGTGTCACTAAGATGTACCATAGTATCAAAGACTTGTACTGGTGGGATGGATTGAAGAAGGATGTCGTTGATTATGTGGCTAAGTGTCTGACGTGTCAGCAAGTGAAAGTTGAGCATCATAAGCCTTCTGGGAAGTTTTCAGCCTCTTCTTATTCCTGAGTGGAAGTGGGAAAGGGATTGATATAGATTTTGTGTTGGTTTAGCTTGTTCTAAGGATGGATACGATTCCATCTCGGTGATTGTGGACAGGTTGACTAAGTCTGCACATTTCTTGCTTGTGAAAGCCATTTATTCTATAGCTAAATTGGCGAAACTATATGTGAAGCATATTGTGTGTCTTCATGGAGTACTGTGTCCGTTGTGTCAGACAGAGGTTCAGTGTTTACCTCTCATTTTTTGAATAAGCTACAAGAAGCGATTGGCACTAGGTTGGACTTCAGTACTGCTTTTCATCCTCAGACAGATGGTCAGTCTAAGAGGACGATCCAGACACTGAAGATATGTTGAGAATGTGTGTTTTGGATTTAGAAGGTAGTTAGGATGATCATTTGCCACTCATCGAGTTTGCATATAATAACAGCTACTATAGCAAGTATTGGAATGGCACCATATGAGGTGTTGTATGGAAGAAGGTGTAGGTCCCTTATGAGTTAGGATGAGATTGGTGAGAGAGCTTTAACCTAGACTTGAGATGGTTTAGGATACTGCAGAGAAAGTTGTTATGATTAAGGGCAGATTAGAGACCGCAGTTAGCAGGTAAAAAAACTATGCGAATCCTAGATGCAGAGATGTGGAGTTCCAGGTAGGAGACTTTATTTTTCTAAAGGTGTCTCCGATGAAGGTGTTATGAGATTTGGCAGGAAGGGGTAAGCTAAGACCGAGATATATATATATATATATATATATATGCATGTGTGTGTGGTGTATTAATTTATGTTGTGTGTGTTTATTGAGTATATAATATAAGTTATTATATTTAATATGAAGTTATATATATACCCCTAAAATTTTCAAATTATACCCCTTCTCCTTCTTTCCTTCCCGCACCTCACCATCAGCCTCACCGTTGCTACGCTGACCAGCTATCGTCGGTTTGCCTCCTAGACCTCCACCTCCTCTGTAATATCCCGTGTTTTTAAAATATTTTTACACTGTACCGGGATATACAGTGTTAATAATTTTTGTATATATATTATGATATTTTTACGAGTTGATATGAATTTAAAACCTATTTTAATTATTGTGTATTATTTACAGTGCTTTACGTAAAATTTTCCCGGGACTCGCATTTTCGGGAAATTTTCACGTAAATAATTTATTATTAATTATTTTAAATATATTTTCGAACTTGCATGAACTCATTAGTATTTTTAAATTACTAAACACCGTGTATGTGTGCGATATTTATTTAATTAGGGTTTAATATATTACCCTAATATTTTATCATTTTATTATTAATTGTTTATTTAAATTAATATAATAATATGTGGTGTGTATTTTTCCACATATTTTATTATACACTATATTTTTAATATATACATATTATTTTATTATTATTTTTCTTTTTTCTTTTTCTTTTTCTTTTCTTTCTTTTTCTTTTTCTTTTTCTTTTTCTTCTTCTTCTTCTTCTTCCTTCCCCGCACGCCCGACCACCCCTCACCACCAACCGCTGTCTGCCATCCCATTCCCTTGCCGTCGGTGTGCCTTCCGGCTTGCCACAACCGTTCCCCGCCGCCAGCAGCCTTCTTCCCCGGCGCCGGCAGCCCCTTTTCCCATTTTGGCCGAAATTTCTTCTCCTCGTCGTCGGCGATGATTTCGGCCACCATTTTTGACAACCGCCAGTCTCTTTCTTCTCCTTGAGCTCTGGTGAGTGTGATTCTAGCTTTGGTTTGAGCTTAAATGGTCTTGATTTGCTTAGGTTTCAATTTTTCCAATTCGGCCATATTAGGGTTTTTGATTTTTTGAGCTTTGAATTGATTGATTCATGGGAAACTCCTTCAAAAATGTTGTTCCTAGTAGCTTATCTACATGTATGAATTTTTGTGGAATTTTTGGAGATTTTTTGGATTTTTGGGTATTTTTGAATATTTAATATTATTTTCTAATTTTCGGAAATTAATTATTTAAATATGAAATTGTGTTTTTATGGTTAAATTAGGTGTTTAAATGAATTATAGGAATTTATTTGGAATTTTTATGAATTTCTAAGTATTTATTTTGAATTATTGAAGTTTATGTAAATTTGGGGAAATTAGGGTTAATTATATTTTTAATTGAATTTAATTGGTTAATTGAGTTTAATTATTAATATTATTGATAAATATGTTGATAAAAATTAATTTTGGATAATTGTATAATTTTTGGTGAATTTTTGAAGTAATTATAGTATATTTATATATATAAAGGGCATTTTTGGTAATTTTACCCTAAATTGGCTAAAAATATAATTTAAGTGGTTTTAATAGTTATTTAAAGTATAAAAATGATTTCTACAAATTATTTAGTATTTTTAACTAATTAAAACTATTTTTCGTGAATTATTTTCAATTATATATATAATATACGATTTTACTAATAAAATGAGTTTTTATTGATTTTTACTGTGTTTTAAGGTTAATTATGTAATTTCTACTTATAAAATGAATTTCTATGTTATAAGGATATTTTTGGTATTTCTGAAATTATTCTGTGATTGTGGACCTCGGTCGGTGGACTGTAGTTTGGAGTCCGACCGTGGGATTTTGATTATGCTCTGTGTAGTTTTTCAAAGTGTATTTCCTTGCAGGGTCGGCTCTACTCTTTTGAGTAGAGAGATGTCTGTTTTACAGGGGAGGTTCTATCGAATTTTTGGTAGAATTCTCGTAAAACGTGATATCCGGTCAAACCCTGATATCGATTTTATGTTTAATACTCTAGATCGAATTTTAGGATTTTTGTTAGGTTTATTCTGATGTCGATTATTTATTGCTTGTTTAGTTGCACCGAGACCGAGGGCTAATGTACCAGGCCTGTCGGACCCGTCTCGTGGAGCGCACTAGGGTGAGTTACTATACTATATGTATATGCTTTAGGATGCATGATTTAGAAATATATGTTTATTTTGATTAAATATGCATAAATAATGTGATTTGTATTTAAGTATATTTTTGGTTTATTTTTGATATATATTAAATTTATATGCTTATTTTGTTAATAAATTATATTTAAAATGTTTTTAAATATATTTAGTTTAATTTATGATTTGATTGGATTTATTTGACGTATATATACTCGAAATATACCTGTTTACTTTTGGTATATTTCTAGTATATATATGGTTTATGTTGATAATTTTATTGAACTTCATGCATCATTTATTTTTGTGAATGAATATTTTATATTATTAATGATGAAGGATATCAATAGAATGTGCTACCTAGTGGGCAACACTAGGACCGAGTACATACCGGTACGCCTATAGTATTTAGGCTACACTACTACCTAGTTGTGGATATTGATTGGTTATGATTATTTGATGTGTGAGATGTGATTTGGGTGTGATTGCTGGAGCTCGGTTGACCAAGTGTCTCGGGGCCAATCACACTGGCAGTCAGCTGAGCTCGGTTGACTTAGTGTCTCGGGCCAATCTACTGTCTAAAATGGATTAAGTGGATATATTTGGATTAAGTGAGCCTGTATGGCTAGAGTGTTACTATTTCCGAGGTTGCGATATCATAGGGTTCTATTTGATCCTTCATAAATGATGATTTTAATAAAAACATATAAAATGACTTTTCTGCATCTGTGTAATTTGCTTGTATATATACATATTATATATATACTGTTGACTGTATGCATTATCATTTAGTGTGTATGTATATATACTATAGTAATTCACTCAGTGAGGTCTGACTCCCCCTCCGTTGATAATTTTTCAGGAGAGTCAACATCTTCAGACCTCAGTAGCAGGCCTATACGCCAGATTTCTTCCGCCCCGGCTTCTTGTTGTAAACTGCTTACTTGAGTCTTATTTTTATAGTCTAGACACTGCAGTAGTTATAAATTAATTTTGTGAGATTTTATGTATTTTATTTATGTGAGATATTGTATTATATTTGAAACTGGATTTGTATTAAAAGATTTATATATATGAGATGAGATTTGATTTAAATCCAGTTGGTGAAAATAATATTGTGATATTTATGATTTTCATTTTCGCTGCATTTGATATTGTTATTATTATTATTGCATGTTTATTTTATTTTTAGGCTTGCTACGGGTTTCGGATTCTAAAGAATTCCCGTTCCCTAGCGCCGGTCATGGCCCCTGTTTTGGGTCATGACAAAGTTAGTATCAGAGTGGAGTTTTGTGTCAGGGCTTAGTTATGTGAGCTGTGGCCCTAGTTTTCAGAGTTGTGTTTTCTTTTGGTAACTACTGCAGTGTATTAGGTTTGAGTATGTCTTAATGAGTATTCCTTGCTTAGTTTTCTACATCATTCCTCCGTTGTCTATTTTGTCTGAATCTTTCCATTTGTCTTTTTAGAATGAGGAGGAGAGCGCGTGTCACTCCACCGGTCGTTGAGGCCGAGGATGATGAGTCTTTTCAGGATGAGGTTTTACCTCCTGAGCAGCCAGTTAGACGTAGAGGTCGTGGTAGAGGTAGACCTCGAGGAGCGGCAGGTCACCGTAGGCAGAGAGAGTTATAGGACGAGGAGCCTGTTGAGCCTGAGTTTGATGTTCTTGTTCCTCCAGTTGTTCAGCCTGCCTATCAGCAGGGTATGTCTGACCCTGAGGCAGCTTTGTTCTATGCCCGAGTTGGCAGGATTGCTTTTGATGGTACTTCCGATCCATTAGATTTTCTGCATACGATTGAGACTAGGACTCGGACTGCTCATACCGAGTACCAGCAGATCATGATCATCGAGTTGTCTGTTGAGGGACCAGCCCTAGATTGGTTCATTCAGATGATTCAGCCTTACATGATGACGATGACCTGGGCTCAGTTTCGAGAGCGATTTATGAGGAGATTTTGTCCAGAGCCTCTTCGTTTGAGCTATCGTCTCCGTTTGACCAGTATTTCTCGTGGAGATCGATCTGTAGAGGAGTATACCCGAGAGTTTCTTCATCTGGGTAGATATGCAGAGGATCTGATGCGAGACCAGTATTTTGCGATCACTACCTACATTACTGGTTTAGGTTCAGCTTTTGCTAGTATGCCTACAGCAGGCCTTACTCTCGAGTCCGTGATTGAGTTAGCCAAGGAGATTGAGCTGAGGCTAGTTAAGCAGGGAGCAATGCCTGATTATTACCAGTTGGGAGTTTAGTCGAGTGGATTACAGGCTACTCCGTATTTGAGTTTTCATGTTAGATCGAGTAGTCAGCAGCGAGGTCCGACTCAGCAGAGTCAGAGACAGCAGCAGCGAGTGCATCGGAGCAATAGACATGGCCGTGGAGGTCAGCGTAGATCATTTAGATTCAAGTCAGGTGCTTCAAGTAGCAGCAGTGGTTGTAGTTCTGGATCAGCGACCAGTGTTTGCCAGACTTGTGGTAGAGTCCATCAGGGATCGTGTTATCTGACACCACTGACATGCTTCAGATGCGGGCAGACAGGACATTTTGCCAGATCGTGTCCTTACTCCGGATATCAGCAGCCGCAGATTCCGTGATTCCCACAGCAGTCGGTTGCTAGTGCTACACCCGTGCTATTTCAGTTACCACTAGCTCAGCATCAGAGTTCCACTCAGTTTGTTCCACAGCAGAGTCATGGTAGAGGTACTAGAGGAGGTGCCATAGGTGTTGGCCAGGCTTCTACCAGTCAGCAGGGAGGTCGAGGTCAGGCCAGAGTCTTTCATCTCACTCAGCAGGATGCTCAGGCATCTAATGCAGTCGTGGCAGGTATTGTTTCTGTTTGTTACCTGGATGCCTGGGTTTTGTTTGATCCGGGTGCCACGCATTCGTTTGTTTCTCCTGTTTTTGCTTCTAAATCTTGTTGGCAAGTTTCGAGGATGGCTTTTCCTTTGTCTGTTGCCACTCCTATGAGCGATTCTTTTGACATTGATATTGTTCTTTCTGGTTGTCCAGTTCTCATGGGAGATAGAGAATTCCCGCTGATTTGATTCTGTTAGATGTGATGGAGTTTGATGTTATTTTGGGAATGGATTGATTATCTCAGCACTATGCCGTGGTAGATTGCAGGAATAAGGAGGTAACTTTCAGAATTCCTGGTGAAGTAGAGTTTAAGTTTGTTGGTGATAGGAGTTCAGCACCTTAGAATCTTATTTCTGCTATTACGGCTAGGAAGTTATTGAAGAAAGCTTGTCAGGGATATTTGGCATTGGTCAAGGATACTTCAGTGGAGAAGTTATCACTCACAGATGTTCCTGTTGCTTGTGAGTTTCCTGATGTTTTTCCCGAGGAGTTGCCAGGTTTACCACCTCATAGAGAGATTGAGTTCTGTATAGATGTGGTTCCAGGTACTACTCCTATATCTATGCCACCCTATTGTATGGCTCCTACAGAGTTAAGAGAGTTGAAGGAGCAGTTGCAAGAGTTGTTGGATAAAGGTTTCATCAGACCTAGTGTTTCTCCTTGGGGTGCACCAGTCCTGTTTGTGAAGAAGAATAATGGTACCCTGAGACTGTGCATTGACTACAGAGAGTTGAATAAGGTGACAGTAAAGAACAAGTATCCTCTCCCGAGGATAGATGACTTGTTTGATCAGTTACAGGGTGCACAGTTCTTTTCTAAGGTTGACTTGAGGTCGGGTTATCATCGGCTGCGGATTAGTGAAGCTAATATTCCTAAGACAGCATTCCGCACTCGATATGGCCATTATGAGTTTCTGGTGATGTCTTTTGGTTTGACTAATGCACCAGCAGCTTTTATGGACCTGATGAATAGGGTATTCAGACCATATGTGGATCATTTTATGGTAGTCTTCATTGATGATATACTAGTATATTCTAGGAGTATGGAAGAGCATGTATATCACTTGAGGATTATACTACAGACACTGAGAGATCATCAGCTTTATGCTAAATTCTCGAAGTGTGATTTTTTGATGGAGAGTGTTTCTTTTCTTGGACACGTAGTGTCTAAAGAAGGTATTCAGGTTGATCCACAGAAGATTGAGGCAGTATCTAAATGGCCTAGACCTACTTCTGTCATTGAGATTCGAAGTTTTTTGGGTTTAGCCGGGTATTATAGGCGGTTTGTGCAAGATTTTTCCAGAATTGCAGCCCCTATGACTCGCTTGACTCAGAAGAATGTTAGATTCGAGTGGTCAGAAGTGTGTAAGAATAGTTTCCAGTTGTTGAAGGAGAAGTTGACCACAGCGCCAGTATTAGCTTTGCCTAATAGTGTGGATAAGTTCACAGTTTACTGTGATGCCTCTAGAATTGGTCTTGCTTGTGTGTTGATGCAGAATGGAAAGGTAATAGCCTATGCTTCGAGGCAGTTGAAGAAGCATGAGCAGAACTGTCACGACCCAAAACAGGGGCCATGACCGGCGCTAGGGAACGGGAATTCTTTCGAATCCGGAACCCGTAGCAAGCCTAAAAATAAAATAAATATGCAATAATAACCATAAAAATATAATATGCAGCGGAAAATAAAATCATAAATATTACAATATCATCCATATCAACTGGATTTAATTCAAAACTCATCACATCGCATATATAATCTCATAAATGTATAATCTTTATACAAATCCAGTTTTACTATAATACATCTCTTTAAAACAAATACTTTATTTCACAACTACTGCAGTGTCTAGATAAAATAAATAAGACTCAAGTATATAATTTACATAAAGAAGCCGGGGCGGAAGAAATCCGGCGTATCGACCTGCTACTGAGGTCTGAGGAAGTTGACTCTCCTGAAAAATAGTCAACGGAGGGGAGTCAGACCTCACTGAGTGAATTACTATAATACATATACATACACTCTAAGTGATAATGCATACAGTCAACAGTATATGAGTAATATGTATATATACAGGCAAGTTCATACAGATGCAGAAAAATCATTTTATATATTTTGTCTGAAAATCAACTTTTATGAAGGATCACATAGAACCCTAGAATATCGCAACCTCAGAAAATAGTATTAAACAACACTCTAGCCATACAAGCTCACTGATTCCAAATATATCCACTTATCCATATGGACAGTAGACTGGCCCCGAGACACTAAGTCAACCGAGCTCCAGCAGTCTGACTGCCAGTGTGATTGGCCCCGAGACACTTGGTCAACCGAGCTCCAGCAATCACACCCAAACCACATCTCACACATATCAATAATCATAATCAATTCAATATCCACAAATAAGTTAGTAATATAGCCTAAAGCTATAGGCGTACCGGTACGTACTCGGTCCTAGTGCTGCCCACTAGGTAGCACGTTCTATTGATATCCTTCATTCTTAAATATAAAACATTCATTCACAAAAATAAATGATGCATGGATATAAATGAAATAGCAATATAAACCATATATATACCGAAAATATACCAAACATAAACCAGGTATATTTTGAGTATATATATGTCAAATAAATCCAATCAAATCATGAATTAAACTAAAAATATATTTAAAAACATTTTAAATATATTTTATTAATAAAACATGTATATAATTTATTATATACCAAAAATATACCAAAAACATACTTGAATATAAATCATATTATTTATGCATATTCAGTCAAAATAAAACATGCATTTTCTAAATCATGCATCCTAAGCATATATATATAATATAGTAACTCACCTAATGCGCTCCACGAGACAGGTCCGACGGGCCTGGTCCACTAACCCTCGGTCTCGGCGCAACTAAACAAGAAATAATTAATCGACATCAGAATAACCCTAACAGAAATCCTAGAATTAAATCTAGAGTATTCAAATACAGAAACAGAATTAGGGTTCGACTGGATATCACGTTTTACGAGAATTCTACCGGAAATCCGGCAGAACCTCCCCTGTAAAACGGACATCTCTCTACTCAAAAGAGTAGAGCCGACCCTGCAAAGAAAATACACTTCAAAAATAAACACCACAATCAATCACAACCCCTCGGTCGGACTCCAGACTACAATCTGTCGACCGGGGTCCACAAACACAGAATATATATTCAAATATACCAAAAATATCCTTAAATCATAAAAATACATTTCATACGTAGAAATTACAAAATAAATCTTGAAACACTGTAAAAACCGATTAAAACTCATTTTATTAGAAAAACCGTATATTATATATATAATTGAAAATAATTCCCGGAAAATAGTTTTAATTAGTTAAAAATACTAAATATTTTGTAGAAATCATTTTTATACCTTAAATAAATATTAAAACCAATTAAATTACATTTTTAGACAATTTAGGGTAAAATTACCAAAATACCCCTATATATATATATATACCTAAATTACTTCAAAAATTCACCAAAAATCATACAATTATCCAAAATTAATTTTCTCAACATATTTATCAATAATATCAATAATTAAACTCAATTAACCAATTAAATTCAATTTAAAACACAATTAACTTAATTTTACAAAATCACATAAACTTCAATAATTAAAAATAAATACTTAGAAATTCATAAAAATTCCAAATAAATTTCTATAATTCATTTCAACACCTAATTCAACCATAAACTCCAATTTCATAATTTAAATAATTAATTTCCGAAAATTAGAAAATAATATTAAAATATTCAAAAATACCCAAAAATCCAAACAATCTCCAAAAATTCTGTAAAAATTCATACATGAAGATTAAGCTACCAGGAACAACATTTGTGAAGGAATTTTCCATGAATCATCCAAATCGAAGCTCAAAAAAATCGAAAACCCAAAGAGGCCGAAATTTTCAAATCGAAACCTAAGCAATTCTAGACCATTTTAGCTCAAACCAAAGCTAGAATCACACTCACCGGAGCTCAAGGAGAAGATAGAGACCAGCGGTGTCGAAAACGGTGGCCGGAGGAGGGAGAAACGGCGGTGGGGAAATGGTGGTCGGCGTCGGGCGCGGGAGAGAAAGAAGAAGAAGAAGAAAAAGAAAAAGAAAGAAAAGGAAAGAAAAAGAAAAAGAAAAAGAAAGAAAAAGGAAAAGAAAGAAAATAAAATAAAATAAATTAAAATAATTAAATATTAATAAATAATTAATAATAAAATAATAAATTTTAATAATTTAATAATAAATAAAATAATCAAATAATAATAAATAAATAATAAAATATTAGGGTAATAATAAACCCTAATTAAATAAATATACACACACAGGCTTTATTTAATAATTTAAAAATATGTATGAGTTCATGCAAACCCGTAAATACATTTAAAATAATTAATAATACATTGTTTACGTGGAAATTTCCCCGAAAATGAAAGTCCCGGGAAAATTTTACGTAAAACACTGTATATAAGACACAGTAATTAAAATAGGTTTAAAATACATATTAACTCATAAAAATATCGTATAATGCATAAAAATTATTGACACTGTATATCTCGGTACAGTGTAAAAATATTTTAAAAAAACACGGGATATTACAGTCTTCCCCCCTTACAAGAATTCGTCCCCGAATTCTAAAAACAAGATTACAGAATCAGGAAGGAAAGAGATACGGGTAAGAAGCTCGCATCTCAGCTTCAGTCTCCTACGTATGCTCTTCAACTCTGTCGCTACGCCACAAAACCTTGACCATCGGAATCTGCTTCGATCGCAACTGTCGAACTTGAAAATCAACGATCGCCACAGGTTCTTCCACAAACGTCAAATCTTCACTCACTTCCACACTGTCAGGTTGCAACACGTGTGAAGGATCTGAGATATACTTCCTCAACATCGAGATATGAAATACTGGATGCACCTGTGACATACTCGGAGGCAAATCCAACCGATATGCAACAGTGCCAACTCTCTCCAGAATCTCAAACGGTCCAATATATCTCGGTGCTAACTTACCCTTCCTGCCAAATCTCATCACACCCTTCATCGGAGATACTTTCAGAAAAATGAAATCTCCAACCTGAAACTCCACATCTCTGCGCCTAGGATCCGCATAACTCTTCTGTCTACTAACTGCGGTCTCTAATCTACGCTTGATCACGGTGACTTTCTCTGCAGCATCCTGGACCATCTCTGGTCCAGTCAAAACTCTCTCACCAATCTCATCCCAACTCAACGGGGATCTACACTTCCTTCCATACAACGCCTCATATGGTGCCATGCCAATACTGCTATGGTAGCTGTTATTATATGCAAACTCAACAAGCGACAAATGATCATCCCAGCTACCTCTCAAATCCATGACACACATCCTCAACATATCTTCCAGTGTCTGGATCGTCCTCTCAGACTGACCATCTATCTGAGGATGAAAAGCAGTACTGAAATCCAACCTAGTGCCCATCGCTTCCTGCAACTACTGCCAAAAACGAGAAGTAAACACCGAACCTCTATCTGACACAATGGACACAGGTACTCCATGAAGGCATACAATATGCTTCACGTACAACTTCGCCAATCTAGCAACTGAATATGTGGCTTTCACAGGTAAGAAATGTGCAGACTTCGTCAATCTGTCTACAATCACCCAGATGGAATCGTATCCATCCTTCGAACGAGGTAAACCGACCATAAAATCCATAGCTATCCTTTCCCACTTCCACTCGGGAATAGGAAGAGGCTGAAGCTTCCCAGAAGGCTTCTGATGTTCGGCTTTCACTTGCTGACACGTCAAGCACTTAGCAACATAATCAGCAACATCCTTCTTCAATCCATCCCACCAGTATAAATCTCTGATACTGTGGTACATCTTAGTAACACCAGGATGAACGCTGTAGGCTGTAGAATGTGCTTCCTCTAAAATCTCCTCTCTCAAATCATCCACATCAGGAACACACAATCTACCACTGATCCACAACACACCATCGTCATCGAGTGTGAAATCAGTGAACTTCCCTACTCTGACATTCTCTGCAAGCTCTTCCAGAATAGGATCTCGGCTCTGAGCTGCTTTAATCCTATCCCTCAGTACAGATCGTACTTTAAACTGAGCTAACAGTCCACCTGATCTACTGATCTTCATCATCAGACCTTGATCCACCATCAGATGCAATTCCTGGATCAATGGTCTCCTCTCAACACCGATGTGAGCAAGACTACCTGAAGACTTCCTACTCAAGGCATCTGCTACCACATTAGCTTTACCCGGATGGTAAAGAATCTCGCAATCATAATCCTTCAACAGTTCCAACCATCTTCTCTGCCTCAAATTCAAATCTCGCTGCTGGAAAATGTACTTAAGGCTCTTGTGATCAGTAAATATCTCACAAGTCACCCCGTACAAATAATGTCTCCAAATCTTCAAAGCAAAGATCACTGCAGCCATCTCCAGATCATGTGTAGGATAATTCTGCTCATGCTTCTTCAACTGCCTCGAAGCATAGGCTATCACTCTTCCATTCTGCATCAACACACAACCAAGACCAATTCTAGAGGCATCATAGTAAACTGTGAACTTATCCACACTATTAGGCAAAGCTAATACTGGCGCTGTGGTCAACTTCTCCTTCAACAACTGAAAACTATTCTCACAAGCTTCTGACCACTCGAATCTAACATTCTTCTGAGTCAAGCGAGTCATAGGGGCTGCTATCCTGGAAAAATCCTGCACAAACCGCCTATAATACCCGGCTAAACCCAGAAAACTCCGAATCTCCGTAACAGAAGTAGGTCTAGGCCATTCAGATACTGCCTCAACCTTCTGTGGATCAACCTGAATACCTTCTTTAGACACTACGTGTCCAAGAAAAGAAACACTCTCCATCCAGAAATCACACTTCGAGAATTTAGCATAAAGCTGATGATCTCTCAGTGTCTGTAGTACAATCCTCAAATGATATACGTGCTCTTCCATACTCCTCGAATATACTAGTATATCATCAATGAAGACTACCACAAACTGATCCACATACGGTCGGAATACTCTGTTCATCAGGTCCATAAAAGCTGCTGGTGCATTAGTCAAACCAAAAGACATCACCAGAAACTCATAATGACCATATCGAGTGCGGAATGCTGTCTTAGGAATATCAGCTTCACTGATCCGCAGCTGATGATAACCCGACCTCAAGTCAACCTTAGAAAATAACTGTGCACCCTGGAGCTGATCAAACAAATCATCTATCCTCGGGAGAGGATACTTGTTCTTCACTGTCACCTTATTAAGCTCTCTGTAGTCAATGCACATTCTCAGGGTACCATCCTTCTTCTTCATAAACAAGACTGGTGCACCCCAAGGAGAAACACTAGGTCTGATGAAACCCTTATCCAACAACTCTTGCAACTGCTCCTTCAACTCTCTCAACTCTGCAGGAGCCATACGATAAGGTGGCATAGATATAGGAGTAGTACCTGGAACCACATCTATACAGAACTCAATCTCTCTATGAGGTGGTAAACCTGGCAACTCCTCGGGAAAAACATCAGGAAACTCACAAGCAACAGGAACATCTGTGAGTGACAACTTCTCCACTGACGTATCCCTAACCAATGCCAAAAACCCCTGACAACCTTTCCTCAACAACTTCCTAGCTGAAATAACAGAAATAAGATTCTGAGGTGCTGAACTCCTGTCACCAACAAACTTAAATTCTACTTCACCAGGAATTCTGAAAATCACCTCCTTATTCCTGCAATCAACCACGACATAATACTGGGATAACCAATCCATTCCCAAAATAACATCAAACTCCATCACATCCAACAAAATCAAATCAACGGGTAATTCTCTATCTCCCACGAGAACTGGACAACCAGAAAGAACAATATCGGCGTCCAAAGAATCGCTCAGAGGAGTGGCAACAGACAAGGGAAAAGCCATCCTCGAAGCTTGCCAACAAGATTTAGAAGCAAAAACAGGAGAAACAAATGAATGCGTGGCACCCGGATCAAACAAAACCAAAGCATCCAGGTAACAAACAGAAAGAATACCTGCCATGACTGCATTAGATGCTTGAGCATCCTGCTGAGTCAGATGAAAAACTCTGGCCTGGCCTCGACCTCCCTGCTGATGGTAGAAGCCTGGCCAACACCTCGGGTACCTCCTCTCGTACCTCTACCACGACTCTGCAGTGGAACAAACTGAGTAGAACTCTGATGCTGAGCTGGTGGTAACTGAAATGGCACGGGTGCTGCACTAGCAATCGACTGCTGTGGGAATCACGAAATCTGCTGCTGTTGATACCCAGAATAAGGACACGATCTGGCAAAATGTCCTGTCTGTCCGCATCTGAAACATGTCAGTGGTGTCAGATAACACGGTCCCTGATGGACTCTACCACACGTCTGACAAACACTGGCCGCTGATCCAGAACTACGACCACTGCTGCTGCTCGAAGCACCTGACCCAAATCTGAATGATCTACGCTGACCTCCACGACCATGTCTACTGCTCCGATGCACTCGCTGCTGCTGTCTCTGACTCTGCTGAGTCGAACCTCGCTGCTGACTACTCGAACCCACATGAAAACTCGAATACGGAGTAGCCTGCGATCCACTCGACTGAACTCCCAACTGGTAGTAATCAGGCATCGCTCCCTGCCTAACTAACCTCAGCTCAATCTCCTTAGCTAGCTCAATCACCGACTCGAGAGTAAGACCTGCTGTAGGCATACCAGCAAAAGCTGAACCCAAACCAGTAACATAGGTAGTAACAGCGAAATACTGATCTCGCATCAGATCCTCAGCATATCTACCCAGACGAAGGAACTCTCGGGTATACTCCTCTACTGATTGATCTCCACGAGAAATACTAGTCAAACAGAGACGATAGCTCAAACGAAGAGGCTCTGGACAAAATCTCCTCATGAATCGCTCTCGAAACTGAGCCCACGTCATCGTCATCATATAAGGCTGGATCATCTGAATAAACCAATCCAAGGCTGGTCCCTCGACAGACAACTCAACGATCATGATCCTCTGGTACTCGGTATGAGCAGTCCGAGTCCTAGTCTCAATCGCATGCAGAAAATCTAAAGGATCAGAAGTCCCATCAAAAGCAATCCTGCCAACTCTGGCATAGAACAAAGCTGCCTCAGGGTCAAACATACCCTGCTGATAGGCAGGCTGAACAGGCTGAACAACTGGAGGAACAGGAACATCAAACTCAGGCTCAACAGGCTCCTCGTCCTGTAACTCTCTCTGCCTACGGCGACCTGTCGCTCCTCGAGGTCTACCCCTGCCACGACCTCTACGTCTAACTGGCTGCTCAGGAGGTAAAACCTCATCCTGAAAAGACTCATCATCCTCGGCCTCAACGACCGGTGGAGCGACACGCGCTCGCCTCCTCATTCTGAAAAGACAAACGGAAAAATTCAGACAAAACAGACAACGGAGGAATAACGCTGAAAACTACAGCAAGGAATACTCATCAAGACATACTCGAACCTAATACACTGTAGTAGTCCAACAGAAAACACAACTTTAAAACTAGGGCCACAACTCACAAAACTAAGCCCTGACACAGAACTCCATTCTGAAACGAACTTCGCTCTGATACCAACTTTGTCACGACCCAAAACAGGGGCCATGACCGGCGCTAGGGAACGGGAATTCTTTCGAATCCGGAACCCGTAGCAAGCCTAAAAATAAAATAAATATGCAATAATAACCATAAAAATATAATATGCAGCGGAAAATAAAATCATAAATATTACAATATCATCCATATCAACTGGATTTAATTCAAAACTCATCACATCGCATATATAATCTCATAAATGTATAATCTTTATACAAATCCAGTTTTACTATAATACATCTCTTTAAAACAAATACTTTATTTCACAACTACTGCAGTGTCTAGATAAAATAAATAAGACTCAAGTATATAATTTACATAAAGAAGCCGGGGCGGAAGAAATCCGGCGTATCGACCTGCTACTGAGGTCTGAGGAAGTTGACTCTCCTGAAAAATAGTCAACGGAGGGGAGTCAGACCTCACTGAGTGAATTACTATAATACATATACATACACTCTAAGTGATAATGCATACAGTCAACAGTATATGAGTAATATGTATATATACAGGCAAGTTCATACAGATGCAGAAAAATCATTTTATATATTTTGTCTGAAAATCAACTTTTATGAAGGATCACATAGAACCCTAGAATATCGCAACCTCAGAAAATAGTATTAAACAACACTCTAGCCATACAAGCTCACTGATTCCAAATATATCCACTTATCCATATGGACAGTAGACTGGCCCCGAGACACTAAGTCAACCGAGCTCCAGCAGTCTGACTGCCAGTGTGATTGGCCCCGAGACACTTGGTCAACCGAGCTCCAGCAATCACACCCAAACCACATCTCACACATATCAATAATCATAATCAATTCAATATCCACAAATAAGTTAGTAATATAGCCTAAAGCTATAGGCGTACCGGTACGTACTCGGTCCTAGTGCTGCCCACTAGGTAGCACGTTCTATTGATATCCTTCATTCTTAAATATAAAACATTCATTCACAAAAATAAATGATGCATGGATATAAATGAAATAGCAATATAAACCATATATATACCGAAAATATACCAAACATAAACCAGGTATATTTTGAGTATATATATGTCAAATAAATCCAATCAAATCATGAATTAAACTAAAAATATATTTAAAAACATTTTAAATATATTTTATTAATAAAACATGTATATAATTTATTATATACCAAAAATATACCAAAAACATACTTGAATATAAATCATATTATTTATGCATATTCAGTCAAAATAAAACATGCATTTTCTAAATCATGCATCCTAAGCATATATATATAATATAGTAACTCACCTAATGCGCTCCACGAGACAGGTCCGACGGGCCTGGTCCACTAACCCTCGGTCTCGGCGCAACTAAACAAGAAATAATTAATCGACATCAGAATAACCCTAACAGAAATCCTAGAATTAAATCTAGAGTATTCAAATACAGAAACAGAATTAGGGTTCGACTGGATATCACGTTTTACGAGAATTCTACCGGAAATCCGGCAGAACCTCCCCTGTAAAACGGACATCTCTCTACTCAAAAGAGTAGAGCCGACCCTGCAAAGAAAATACACTTCAAAAATAAACACCACAATCAATCACAACCCCTCGGTCGGACTCCAGACTACAATCTGTCGACCGGGGTCCACAAACACAGAATATATATTCAAATATACCAAAAATATCCTTAAATCATAAAAATACATTTCATACGTAGAAATTACAAAATAAATCTTGAAACACTGTAAAAACCGATTAAAACTCATTTTATTAGAAAAACCGTATATTATATATATAATTGAAAATAATTCCCGGAAAATAGTTTTAATTAGTTAAAAATACTAAATATTTTGTAGAAATCATTTTTATACCTTAAATAAATATTAAAACCAATTAAATTACATTTTTAGACAATTTAGGGTAAAATTACCAAAATACCCCTATATATATATATATACCTAAATTACTTCAAAAATTCACCAAAAATCATACAATTATCCAAAATTAATTTTCTCAACATATTTATCAATAATATCAATAATTAAACTCAATTAACCAATTAAATTCAATTTAAAACACAATTAACTTAATTTTACAAAATCACATAAACTTCAATAATTAAAAATAAATACTTAGAAATTCATAAAAATTCCAAATAAATTTCTATAATTCATTTCAACACCTAATTCAACCATAAACTCCAATTTCATAATTTAAATAATTAATTTCCGAAAATTAGAAAATAATATTAAAATATTCAAAAATACCCAAAAATCCAAACAATCTCCAAAAATTCTGTAAAAATTCATACATGAAGATTAAGCTACCAGGAACAACATTTGTGAAGGAATTTTCCATGAATCATCCAAATCGAAGCTCAAAAAAATCGAAAACCCAAAGAGGCCGAAATTTTCAAATCGAAACCTAAGCAATTCTAGACCATTTTAGCTCAAACCAAAGCTAGAATCACACTCACCGGAGCTCAAGGAGAAGATAGAGACCAGCGGTGTCGAAAACGGTGGCCGGAGGAGGGAGAAACGGCGGTGAGGAAATGGTGGTCGGCGTCGGGCGCGGGAGAGAAAGAAGAAGAAGAAGAAAAAGAAAAAGAAAGAAAAGGAAAGAAAAAGAAAAAGAAAAAGAAAGAAAAAGGAAAAGAAAGAAAATAAAATAAAATAAATTAAAATAATTAAATATTAATAAATAATTAATAATAAAATAATAAATTTTAATAATTTAATAATAAATAAAATAATCAAATAATAATAAATAAATAATAAAATATTAGGGTAATAATAAACCCTAATTAAATAAATATACACACACAGGCTTTATTTAATAATTTAAAAATATGTATGAGTTCATGCAAACCCGTAAATACATTTAAAATAATTAATAATACATTGTTTACGTGGAAATTTCTCCGAAAATGAAAGTCCCGGGAAAATTTTACGTAAAACACTGTATATAAGACACAGTAATTAAAATAGGTTTAAAATACATATTAACTCATAAAAATATCGTATAATGCATAAAAATTATTGACACTGTATATCCCGGTACAGTGTAAAAATATTTTAAAAAAACACGGGATATTACAAGAACTATCCTACACATGATTTTGAGATGGCTACAGTGATCTTTGCTTTGAAGATTTGGAGACATTATCTGTACGGGGTGACTTGTGAGATATTTACTGATCACAAGAGCCTTAAGTACATTTTCCAGCAGTGAGATCTAAATCTGAGGCAGAGGATATGGTTGGAATTGTTGAAGGATTATGATTGCGAGATTCTATATCATCCGGGTAAAGCTAATGTGGTAGCAGATGCCTTGAGTAGGAAGTCCTCAGGCAGTCTTGCTCACATCGGTGTTGAGAGGAGACCATTGATCCAGGAATTGCATCTGTTGGTGGATCAAGGTCTGATGATAAAGATTAGTAGATTAGGTGGACTGTTAGCTCAGTTTAAAGTACGATCTGTACTGAGGGATAGGATTAAAGTAGCTCAGAGCCGAGATCCTATTCTGGAAGAGCTTGCAGAGAATGTCAGAGCAGGGAAGTTCATTGATTTCACACTTGATGATGATGGTATGTTGTGGATTAGTGGTAGATTGTGTGTTCCTGATGTGGATGATTTGAGAGAAGAGATCCTAGAGGAAGCACATTCTACAGCTTATAGCGTACATCCAGGTGTGACTAAGATGTACCACAGTATCAGAGATTTATACTGGTGGGATGGATTGAAGAAGGATGTCGCTGATTATGTTGCTAAGTGCTTGACATGTCAGCAAGTGAAAGCCGAACATCAGATACCTTCTGGGAAGCTTCAGCCTCTTCCTATTCCTGAGTGGAAGTGGGAAAGGATAGCTATGGATTTTGTGGTCGGTTTACCTGGTTCGAAGGATGGATACGATTCCATCTGGGTGATTGTAGACAGGTTAACGAAGTCTGCACATTTCTTGCCAGTGAAAGCCACATATTCAGTTGCTAGATTGGCGAAGTTGTATGTGAAGCATATTGTATGCCTTCATGGAGTACCTGTGTCCATTGTGTCAGATAGAGGTTCGGTGTTTACTTTTTGTTTTTGGCAGAAGTTGCACGAAACGATAGGCACTAGGTTAGATTTCAATACTACTTTTCATCCTCAGACAGATGGTCAGTCTGAGAGGACGATCCAGACACTGGAAGATATGTTGAGGATGTGTGTCCTGGATTTGGGAGGTAGCTAGGATGATCATTTATCACTCGTTGAGTTTGAATATAATAATAGCTACCATAGCAGTATTGGTATGGCACCGTATGACGCTTTGTATGGAAGGAAGTATAGATCCCCTTTGAGTTGGGATGAGATTGGTGAGAGAGCTTTGACTGGACCTGAGATGGTTCAGGATGCTGCAGAGAAAGTCACCGTGATTAAGCGCAGATTAGAGACTGCAGTTAGCAGATAGAAGAGTTATGCGGATCTTAGGCGCAGAGATGTGGAGTTTCAGGTTGGAGATTTCATTTTTCTGAAAGTATCTCCGATGAAGGGTGTGATGAGATTTGGCAGGAAGGGTAAGTTAGCACCGAGATATATTGGACCGTTTGAGATTTTGGAGAGAGTTGGCACTGTTGCATATCGCTTGGATTTGCCTCCGAGTATGTCATAAGTGCATCCAATATTTCATATCTCGATGTTGAGGAAGTATATCTCAGACCCTTCACACGTGCTGCAGCCCGACAGTGTAGAAGTGAGTGAAGATTTGACGTTTGTGGAAGAACCTATGGCGATCGTAGATTTTCAAGTCCGATAGTTGCGTTCGAAGCAGATTTCGATGGTCAAGGTTCTGTGGCGTAACGACAAAGTTGAGGAGCATACGTGGGAGACTGAAGCTGAGATGCGAGCTTCTTACCCGTATCTCTTTCCTTCTTGATCTTGTTTTCTGGAATTCGGGGATGAATTCTTGTAAGGGGGGAAGACTGTAATATCCCGTGTTTTTAAAATATTTTTACACTGTACCGGGATATACAGTGTTAATAATTTTTGTATATATATTATGATATTTTTACGAGTTGATATGAATTTAAAACCTATTTTAATTATTGTGTATTATTTACAGTGCTTTACGTAAAATTTTCCCGGGACTCGCATTTTCAGGGAAATTTTCACGTAAATAATTTATTATTAATTATTTTAAATATATTTTCGGACTTGCATGAACTCATACGTATTTTTAAATTACTAAACACCGTGTATGTGTGCGATATTTATTTAATTAGGATTTAATATATATTACCCTAATATTTTATCATTTTATTATTAATTATTTATTTAAATTAATATAATAATATGTGGTGTGTATTTTTCCCACATATTTTATTTATACACTATATTTTTAATATATACATATTATTTTATTATTTTTTTTCTTTTTCTTTTTCTTTTTCTTTTCTTTCTTTTTCTTTTTCTTCTTCTTATTCTTCTTCTTCCTTCCCCGCACGCCCGACCACCCCTCACCACCAACCGCCGTCTGCCATCCCATTCCCTTGCCATTGGTGTGCCTTCTGGCTTGCCACCGCCGTTCCCAGTCATTCCCCGCCGCCAGCAGCCTTCTTCCCCGGCGCCGGCAGCCCCTTTTCCCATTTTGGCCGAAATTTCTTCTCCTCGCCATCGGCGACGATTCCGGCCATCATTTTTGACACCGCTGGTCTCTTTCTTCTCCTTGAGCTCCAATGAGTGTGATTCTAGCTTTGGTTTGAGCTTAAATGGTCTTGATTTGCTTAGGTTTCGATTTTTCCAATTCGGCCATATTAGGTTTTTGATTTTTTTGAGCTTCGAATTGATTGATTCATGGAAACTCCCTTCACAAATTTTGTTTCTAGTAGCTTAATCTACATGTATGAATTTTTGTGGAATTTTTGGAGATTTTTTGGATTTTTGGGTATTTTTAAATATTTAATATTATTTTCTAATTTTCGGAAATTAATTATTTAAATTATGAAACTGTGTTTTATGGTTAAATTAGGTGTTTAAATGAATTATAGGAATTTATTTGGAATTTTTATGAATTTCTAAGTATTTATTTTGAATTATTGAAGTTTATGTAAATTTGGGAAATTAGGGTTAATTATGTTTTTAATTGAATTTAATTGGTTAATTGAGTTTAATTATTAATATTATTGATAAATATGTTGAGAAAATTAATTTTAGATAATTGTATAATATTTGGTGAATTTTTTGAAGTAATTATAGTATATTTATATATAAGGGCATTTTGGTAATTTTACCCTAAATTGGCTAAAAATGTAATTTAAGTGGTTTTAATAGTTATTTAAAGTATAAAAATGATTTCTACAAATTATTTAGTATTTTTAACTAATTAAAACTATTTTTCGTGAATTATTTTCAATTATATATATAATATACGATTTTACTAATAAAATGAGTTTTTATTGGTTTTTACTGTGTTTTAAGGTTAATTATGTAATTTCTACTTATAAAATGAATTTCTATGTTATAAGGATATTTTTGGTATTTCTGAAATTATTCTGTGATTGTGGACCTCAGTCGGTGGACTGTAGTTTGGAGTCCGACCGTGGGATTTTGATTGTGCTCTGTGTAGTTTTTTAAAGTGTATTTCCTTGCAGGGTTGGCTCTACTCTTTTGAGTAGAGAGATGTTCGTTTTACAAGGGAGGTTCTGCCGAATTTTTGGTAGAATTCTCGTAAAACGTGATATCCGGTCGAACCCTGATATCGATTTTATGTTTAATACTCTAGATCGAATTTTAGGATTTCTGTTAGGTTTATTCTGATGTCGTTTATTTATTGCTTGTTTAGTTACGTCGAGACTGAGGGCTAGTGTACCAAGCCCGTCGGACCCGTCTCGTGGAGTGCACTAGGGTGAGTTACTATACTATATATATATGCTTTAGAATGCATGATTTAAAACTATATGTTTTATTTTGATTAAATATGCATAAATAATGTGATTTGTATTTAATTATATTTTTGGTTTATTTTTAGTATATATTAAATTATATGCATATTTTGTTAATAAATTATATTTAAAATGTTTTTAAATATATTTCTAGTTTAATTTATGATTTGATTGGATTTATTTGACGTATATATACTCGAAATATACCTGGTTTACTTTTGGTATATTTCTAGTATATATATGGTTTATGTTGATAATTTTATTGAACTTCATGCATCATTTATTTTTGTGAATGAATGTTTTATATTATTAATGATAAAGGATATCAATAGAACATGCTACCTAGTGGGCAGCACTAGGACCGAGTATGTACCGGTACGCCTATAGTATTTAGGCTACACTACTAACCTAGTTGTGGATATTGATTGGTTATGATTATCTGATGTGTGAGATGTGATTTGGGTGTGATTGCTGGAGCTCGGTTGACCAAGTGTCTCGGGGCCAATCACACTGGCAGTCAGACTGCTGGAGCTCGGTTGACTTAGTGTCTCGAGGCCAGTCTACTGTCTAAATGGATTAAGTGGATATATTTGGATTAAGTGAGCCTGTATGGCTAGAGTGTTGTCTAACACTATTTCCGAGGTTGCGATATCATAGGGTTCTATTTGATCCTTCATAAATGATGATTTTAATAAAAACATATAAAATGACTTTTCTGCATCTGTGTGAATTTGCCTGTATATATACATATTATATATATACTATTGACTGTATGCATTATCATTTAGTGTGTATGTATATATACTATAGTAATTCACTCAGTGAGGTCTGACTCCCCTCCGTTGATAATTTTTTAGGAGAGTCAACATCTTCAGACCTCAGTAGCAGGCCTATACGCCGGATTTCTTCCGCCCCGACTTCTTTGTGTAAACTGCTTACTTGAGTCTTATTTTTATAGTCTAGACACTGCAGTAGTTATAAATTAATTTTGTGGGATTTTATGTATTTTATTTTTGTGAGATATTGTATTATATTTGAAACTGGATTTGTATTAAAAGATTTATATATATGAGATGAGATTTGATTTAAATCCAGTTGGTGAAAATAATATTGTGATATTTATGATTTTCATTTCTGCTGCATTTGATATTGTTATTATTATTATTGCATGTTTATTTTATTTTTAGGCTTGCTACGGGTTCCGGATTTGAAAGAATTCCCATTCCCTAACGCCAGTCATGGCCCCTGTTTTGGGTCGTGACATCCTCCTCCAGCCAGCTCTGCCACCTCTAGTCACCTTCTCTGACACCAGTGGAACTTGAAAAATCGTTTTAGCCAAGAATTGAGCTCACCTTTGTTCAAGTCAATTTCGGCTATCATTTTTGACACCGCCAATCTCTTTCCCTTCCTTGAGCACCGGTGAGTGTTTCTCTAAGCTTCGTTTCACTTGCTTTGGCTTAAATTTTAGTGGTGAGCGATTTCTTCATTTTGGCCATTTTTGCTTTTTGAATTTTTTGAAGTTTATTCCTTATGATTCATGAGAAATTCCTTCACAAATGTTGTTCCGCTTAGCTTAATCTACATCCTAGAATTTTTGTGTAAATTTTGGAATTTATTTTGATTTTTGTGAATTTTTTATTATTTTATAATCTTTGTAAATTAATTAAATAAATTATGAAATTGTGATTTTTGGCGGTTAATATTAATTTTAGGATTTAATTTATAATTTTTGTGATTTTTTTTATAATTTTTATAATTATTTTTAGTTTTAGTTTAGGAAATTTAGGTTAAATATATATTTTGTTAGTAATTATTGGTTAATTAAGTATATTTATTGATTTTAGTGAATAATATGTTGAGAAAATAATTTTTGAGTAATTATATGATTTTTATTGAATTTTTGAATATTATTAGTATTTTATGTGTATTTTTGTATATTAGGGGTATTTTGGTAATTTGGTAGTAATTTTAGTTGAATATTGTATTTAAATGGTTTTAATAATTATTTGAGGTATAAAAATGATTTTTATCAATTAATTACTAATTTTAACTAATTAAAACTATTTTTCAAAAAATATTTTCAAATTAAATATAATATACTATTTTTGTAAATAAATGGCTTTTTAGTAATTTTTAATATGTTTTTGGACTAATTAAGTAATTTAGATTTATAAAATGAATTTTTATTAATATTTTCTCATTTATCGAGAAATATTAATTTTAATAGTATTATATTAATATTAGGGTTTTTAAATAATTATCGGTAAAATAATTACGTTTGGTGTTTTAATGTTTAAGTTGTTATATTCTAGTACTTAAAGGGCATTTTTGGAACTTATTGGATTTTAATATATTTTATGTATTTTGTAGTGAGTTGTGAACCTTGGTCGGTAAAAATTGCAGTTTAGGATTCCGACCGAGGTGTTGTGAGAATCTTTACTCGAAGTGTGTTTTTCTTGTAGGACCATCTTTACTTTTTAAGTAGATAGATATTCATTTTACTAAGGAGGTTCTGCTAAATTTTTGATAGAATTCTTGTAAAATATGACATTCGGTCAAATTCTTATTATCTGTCTGTGTTTAGAATTCTAGATCAAGTCTCTAGAAGTTAAGTTAGAATTATTCTGATTTTGTGTTATTATTTTATCGAGGAGCGCACAACTGTGAGTTATTATGATATATATGCATTGCTTTAGGTTGTATGTTTTAGAAATTATATGTGTTAAATGTAAATTTTGCATAATTACTTTATTGAATATTTAAGTATATATTAGGTATATTTTTAGTATACCTTTGGTATATTTTAAAATAAATGCATGTTTTTTTGTGATTTACTTTCAAATTATGTTTAAATATCTTATTGGTTGATTTTGAGCATATTACACGATTTAATTGAATTTATTATAGTATATATACGTAAAATATACTTAGTTTATTTGTAATAACTCTAGTTTTTTAAATTATTTTAATATTTAACAGGATATGCAATGCTAATAAATTTTGAAACTATATTGATTATTTTATCATTTTGTGAATAATTATCATTATATTTACGTTTAACTATAGTTTTCTACGTAAATATTATCTCAAAACTTATTATTTTGGATAACTAATTTTTGCTATTTAACATACTACTTTGGATGATATTATTTTCATAATATTATATTTAATGCATTATTGTTTTAATGTTATTATTATTCTTAATAAATTATATTATTTTATGTGTTAGGTGCAACATTAATTAGGGTTAATATTATTTTATTGTGTGTGATATATGTTTGTATATATATATTAATAAATGTGTGTGGTGGAGATTAGTTTTATTATTATTATTATTATTATTATTATTATTATTATTATTATTATTATTATTATTATTATTATTATTATTATTATTATTATTATATTAAGTATTATGTATATATATATACTTTACCATAAAACACACACACACACACATACACACACACATATATATATATACTATCCTTACTACGCAACCTGAACCACTGACCCAACCTCCCCCCATCGCCATCCATTTCCTTTACTATCAAAGCGCCATCAGGTCCTCCTACCACCGCCACTTCCTACCGACAACGTCACCTCCTCCTTCTTCTCCGACAGCGTCGACGTGCAGAAGTTGTAATATCCCGTATTTTTTTTAAATATTTTTACACTGTACCGGGATATACAGTGTTAATAATTTTGTATATATACTATGATATTTTACAAGTTGATGTGTATTTAAAATCTATTTTAATTATTGTGTATTATTTAAAGTCCTTTACGTAAAATTTTCCCAGGACTTGCATTTTTGGGGAAATTTTCACGTAAATATTTTACTATTAATTATTTTAAATATATTTACGGACTTGCATGAACTCATACGTATTTTTAAATTACTAAATAAAGTCTATGTGTGTATATATTTATTTAATTAGGGTTTAATTTATTACCCTAATATTTTATTATTTGTTTATTAATTTTATTGTTATTTAATTATTTTATTTATTATTAAATTGTAAATTATTATAATAATGTGTGGTGTGAGATTTTTCCCAAATATTTTATTTAAAAATATTTTTTTTCTTTTCTTTTTCTTTTTTTCTTTTCTTTTCCTTTCCTTTTCTTTTCTTCTTCTTCCTTCCCGAGCCCGATCCTTCTCCCCTTCCGTTGCAACTTCCGACCACCTACCGTCGGTGTGCCGCCAGCAGCTCCGCCTTCCCCAGTCAGCTGCTCCGCTGCCCCTAGCTTCTTCCCCGGTGCCGGTTAGCCCCCATTTTCCCCATTTTGGCCGAAACTTCCCTCCTCGCCGTTCACCAACTTTCCCGCCACCATTTTCGACACTGTCCTTCTCTTTCTTCTCCTTGAGCTCCGATGAGTGTGATTCTAGCTTTGGTTTAAGCTTAAAAGATCTTGATTTGCTTAGGTTTTAAATTTTTGATTTCGGCCATATTAGGGTTTTTGATTTTTTTGAGCTTTGAATTGATTGATTCATGAAAACTCCCTTCACAAATGTTGATCCTAGTAGCTTAATCTACATGTATGAATTTTTGTATAATTTTTGGAGATTATTTTGATTTTTGGGTATTTTTGAATATTTTAATATTATTTTCTATTTTTCTGAAATTAATTAAATAAATTATGAAATTGTGTTTTATGGTTAAATTAGGTGTTTAAATGAATTATAGGAATTTATTTGGAATTTTTATGAATTTCTAAGTATTTATTTTGAATTATTTGAGTTTATGTAATTTTGGGAAAATTAGGTTAATTATGTTTTTAATTAAAATTAATTGGTAAATTGAGTTTAATTATTAATATTATTGATAAATATGTTGATAAAATTAATTTTGGATAATTATACTATTTTTGAATGAATTTTAGTATATTTATATATATAGGGGTATTTTGGTAATTTTACACAAAATTGGCTAAATATGTAATTTAATTGGTTTTAATAGTTATTTAGGGTATAAAAATGATTTCTACAAATTATTTGGTATTTTTAACTAATTAAAACTATTTTTCGTGAATTATTTTCAATTATATATATAATATACGATTTTACTAATAAAATGAGTTTTTATCGATTTTTACTGTGTTTAAAGGTTAATTATGTAATTTTTACCTATAAAATGAATTTCTATGTTATAAGGGTATTTTTGGTATTTCTAAATTGTTCTGTGTTTGTGGACCCCGATCGGTAGACTGTAGTTTGGAGTCCGATCGAGGGGTTGTGGATTTGTTGTTGTGCCTATTTTTCGAAGTGTATTTCTTTGCAAGGTCGGCTCTACTCTTTGAGTAAAGAGATGTCCATTTTACAGGGGAGGTTCTGTCGAATTTTCGGTAGAATTCTCGTAAAACGTGATATCCGGTCGAACCCTAATTTCGATTCTGTGTTTAATATTCTAGATCGAATTCTAGGATTTCTGTTAGGGTTATTCTGATTTCTGTCGTTATTGTTTGTTTAGTTGCACCGAGACCGAGGCCTAGTGGACCAGGCCCATCGGACCCATCTTGAGGAGTGCACTAATTTGTGAGTTGCTATTTTATATATATATGCTTAGGATGCATGATTTTAGAAATATATGTTTTATTTTGATTAAAATGCATAAATAATGTGATTTGTATTTAAGTATATTTTTGGTTTATTTTTGGTATATATTAAATTATATGCATGTTTTGTTAATAAATTATATTTAAAATGTTTTTAAATATATTTCTAGCTTAATTTATGATTTAATTGGATTCATTTGACGTATATATACTCGAAATATACCTGGTTTACTTTTGGTATATTTCCAGTATATATATGGTTTATGTTGTTATTTTATTTAAATTCATGCATCATTTATTTGTGAATGAATGTTTTATATTTATTAATGAAGGATATCGATAGAACGTGCTACCTAGTGGGCAGCACTATGATTGAGTTCGTACCGGTGCGCCTATAGTATTTAGGCTATATTACTAACCTATTTATGGATATTGATTGATTATGATTATTTGATGTGTGAGATGTGATTTGGGTGTGATTGCTGGAGCTCGATTGACCAAGTGTCTCGGGGCCAATCATACTGGCAGTCAGACTGCTGGAGCTCGGTTGACTTAGTGTCTCGGGGCTAGTCTACTGTCTAAATGGATTAAGTGGACATATTTGGAATAAGTGAGCCTGTATGGCTAGAGTGTTGTCTAACACTGTTTTTGAGGTTGTAATATTGTAGGGTTCTATTTGATCCTTCATAGACGATGATTTTCAATGAAATATATATAAAATGATTTTATTGCATCTGTGTGTAATTGCTTGTATATATACATATTAGATATATACTGTTGATTGTATGATTTATCATTTAGTGTGCATGTATATATATTATAGTAATTCACTCAGTGAGGTCTGACTCCCCTCCGTTGACTAATTTTTCAAGAGAGTCATCATCTTCAAACCTCAGTAGCAGGCCTGTACGCCGGATTTCTTCCACCCCGGCTTCTTTATGTAAACTGCTTCTCTGAGTCTTGGGTTTACTTTATCTAAACACTGCAGTAGTCATTAAATATTTAAAGAGATGTTGTAATATAATTGAACTGGATTTGTATAAAGATTTATATATATAAGATGAGTATTAAATTTAAATCCGTGGTGGATTGTTATTGTGATATTTATGATTTATGATTTTTTTTTTCGCTGCATTATATATTGCTATTACTATTGCATGTTTTATTTTATTTTTAGGCTTGCTACGGGTTCTGGATTCGAAAGAATTCCCGTTCCCTAGCGCCGATCATGGCCCCTGTTTTGGGTCATGACAGAAGCAGCAGTAGGGTTGACTGTGGCTTCCGGCGTCGTTCCACCCATGTCCGACCACCATTTCATGCATTGCCGGTCTCTATCAACTTCGTGAGCTCCGGTGGTCCTTATTCCAAGCTCAATTTGAGCTTAAACTCGATCGTTTGTGAGTTTTCTCAATTTTTTGATTTCAAGCTTTTATGTTTTTCTATTTTTTTTAGTTGATTTTTGGTTGATTTAGGCAAACTCTCTTCACAAAAGTTGTTTCTAGTAGCTTGATCTTCATGGAAAAATTTTTATTTGAATTTTTGGGATTTATTTTATTTTTGTGAATTTTTAATTATTTAATTATTTTCGTAAATTAATTAAATAAATTGTGAAATTGTGATTTTTGGTGTTATTTATGGTTGATATTAATTTTATAATTTAATTTATAATTTTTGTGATTTTTTATATAATTTTTATAATTATTTTAAGTTTATGTCAATTTTGAACAATTAGGTTAAATATATGTTTTGATGGAAATTATGGATAAATTATATGTTTTTGGTGATAATAATGAGATATATGTTGAGAAAATAATTTTTGTGTATTTATATATTTTTTATTGAATTTTTGAATATTATTAGTATTTTATGTGTATTTTTATATATTAAGGGTAATTTGGTATTTTGTTAGTAATTTTAGTTAAATATTAATTTTAATTGGCTTTAATAATTATTTGAGGTATAAAAATGATTTTGACAAATTATTTACTAATTTTAACTAATTAATACTATTTTTCAAAAATTGTTTTCAAATTATATATAATGTACTATTTTTATAAATAAATGGATTTTTAGTAATTTTTAAAATGTTTTTGAACTAATTAAGTAATTTGGTTTTGTAAAATGAGTTTTTGTTAAGTTATATTGAATTACCGAGAAATATCGATTTTTAATAGTATTATATTATTAATTAGGGTTTTTAAGTAATTATCGGTAAAATAATTACTTTTGGTTTTTTACTGTTTAAATTGCCATATTTTGATACATAAAGGGCATTTTTGGTATTTATTGAATTTATGTATAGTTTATTGTATCTTGTGGTGAATTGTGGACCTCGGTCGGCGGAAATTGTAGTTTGGGATCCCGACCAAGGAGTTAGGAGAATTTTGTATTCGAAGTGTGTTTTTCTTGTAGGACCAGCTCTACTTTTTAAGTAGAGAGATGTTCGTTTTACAAAGGAGGTTCTGCCAAATTTTCGATAGAATTATTGTAAAATATGACATCGGGTCTAATTTCTATTCTCTGTCTATGTTAGTAATTCTAGATCGGGTCTCTAGAAGCTTAAGTTAGATATATTCTAATGTCGTGACTATTTTTGTTGTTTAGTTACGACGAGACCAAGGCCTAGTGGACCAGGCCCGTTGGATCCGTCTCGAGGAGCGTACACCTATGAGTTATTATACTATATATATATATATATATATATATATATGTATTGCATTTAGGATGCATGACTTAGGATTTTTCATTTTCATTATATGTTTTTAAAAGTAATTTAATTTATAATATGATTAGGGTTATGTTTAGTATATTTTAGTATATATATATCTTTTAAATGTAAATTTGTAATATCCCGTATTTTTAAATATTTTAATACTGCATCGAGATATGCATTGTTAATAATTTTATATATAATTATGATATTTTTACGATTTGATATGTATTTAAAACTTATTTTAATTATTGTATATTATTTTAAGTGCTTTACGTAAAATTTTCCCTCGGGAAAATTTTCATGTAAATTATTTATTATTAATTATATTAAATAGATTTCCGGACTTGCATGAACTCATATATATTTTTGAAGTACTAAATAATGTATATATGTGTACTTATTTATTTAATTAGGGTTTAATTAATTACCCTAATATTTTATTATTTATTATTAGTTTTAATATTATTTAAATATTTTTATGTGTATTAAATTTTTAAAATATTAAATTATATCTGTGTGGTGTATAATTAATGTGTGTGATTTTATATTATTTTAATATATAGTGTAAAGTATATATATATACATATACATTTAATATTAAAACAAAAAATAAAGTTTGAGTTATTTACGAAATTGCCACCCATCCTTCTCCTCCTTCCCCGATCCGGCCACTGTCACGCCGTTTTCTCACCGTCGGTGTGCCTCCAGGTGTGCCACCTCCTTCCTCCAGCCGTTTCGCCGCCTGTAGAGCCCCTTTTCGACGTCGGGAAGCTCATTTTGGCCGGAGAAGCTGAATTCTTTCTCACCGTCATTCACGGCGTTTTCGACCACCATTTTTGACACCGCTAGTCTCTTTCTTCTCCTTGAGCTCCGGTGAGTGTGATTACAAGCTTTGTTTCACTTAAAATGGTCTTGATTTGCTTAGGTTTTGATTTTGGTAATTCGGCCATTTTAGGGTTCTTGATTTTTTTGAACTTTGAATTGATTGATTCATGAAAAGTCCTTTAACAAATGTTGTTACCCTTAGCTTAATATACATGTTTGAATTTTTTTAGAATTTTTGGAGATTATTTTGATTTTTGGGTATTTTTGAATATGTTAATATTATTTTATAATTTTTGAAAATTAATTAATTAAATTATGAAATTGTGTTTTATGATAAATATAGGTGTTGAAATGAATTATATAAATTTATTTGGAATTTTTATGTATTTATTTTGAATTTAATTAGTTTATGTAATTTTTGAAAAATAGGGTTAATTATGCTTTTAATTGAAATTAATGAGTTAATTGAGTTTAATTATTGATATTATTGATAAATATGTTGAGAAAATTAATTTTGTGCAATTATATTATTTTTGGTGAATTTTTGGAGTAATTTTAGTATATTTATATATATAGGGGTATTTTGGTAATTTTACTCTAAGTTGGCTAAAAATGTAATTAAATTGGTTTTAATAGTTATTTAAGGTACAAAAATGATTTCTACAAATTATTTAGTATTTTTAATTAATTAAAACTATTTTTCGTGAATTATTTTCAATTATATATATAATATACGATTTTTCTAATAAAATGAGTTTTTATCGGTTTTTACTCTGTTTTAGGGTTAATTACGCAATTTTAACTTATAAAATGTATTTCTATGATATAAGGGTATTTTTGGTATTTTTATAATTATTCTGTGAATTGTGGACCCCGGTCGGTAGACTGTAGTTTGAAGTCCGACCGAGGGGTGGTGGATGTAATTCTATGTCTATTTTTTGAAGTGTGTTTCTTTGCAGGGCCAACTCTACTCTTTGAGTAGAGAGATGTCCATTTTACAGGGGAGGTTCTGTTGAATTTTTAGTAGAATTCTCGTAAAACGTGATGTCCGATCGAACCCTAATTTTGATTCTGTGTTTAATATTTTAGATCGAGTTTCTAGGATTTTCTGTTAGGTTTATTCTGATGTCTGTTATTTTTGTATGTTTAGTTGCGCCGAGACCGAGGCCTAGTGGACCAGGCCCGTCGGACCTATCTCGAGGAGCGCACTAAGTGTGAGTTACTATTCTATATATATATGCTTAGGGTGCATGATTTAGAAATGTATGTTTTATTTTGATTAAATATGCATAAATAACTCAATTAGTATTTAAGTTTATTCTTGGTTTATCTTCGGTTTATTTTTAGTATATTGTAAATTATATGCATGCTTATTTAAAACATTTATATTTAAAATGTTTTAAATATATATTGAGTTAATTTTACAATTATATTGGATTTATTTGACGTATATATACTCGAAATATACTTGGTTTATTTTTGGTATATTTCTAGTATATATATGGTTTATTGTTGGTATTATATTTAAATTCATGCATCATTTATTTTTATGAATGTATGTTTTATTTATTAAATGAAGGATATCAATAGAACGTGCTACCTAGTGGGCAGCACTAGGACCAAGTACATACCGGTACGCTTATAGCATTTAGGCTATATTACTAACCATTTGTGGATATTGATTGGATATGATTATTTGATGTGTGAGATATGGTTTGGAGGTGTGATTGCTGGAGCTCGATTGACCTAGTGTCTCGGGGCCAATCACAATGGCAATCAGACTGCTGGAGCTCGGTTGACTTAGTGTCTCGGGGCTAGTCTACTGTCCAAATGGAACAAGTGAACATATTTGGATATAAGTGAGCCTGTATGGCTAGAGTGTTGTCTAACACTGTTTTGAGGTTGCGATTTTCTAGGGTTCTATTTGATCCTTCATAAATGATGATTTTCAATGAAATATATAAAATGATTTTATAGCATATGTGTGTATTTGCTTGTATATATACATATTAGATATATATTGTTGATTGTATGCATTGTCATTTAGTATGCATGTATATATATTATAGTAATTCACTCAGAGAGGTTTAACTCCCCTCCGTTGACTATTTTTCAGGAGAGTCATCGTCTTCAGACCTCAGTAGCAGGTCTGTACGCCAGATTTCTTCCACACCGGTTTCTTTATGTAAACTACTAACTTGAGTTTTCTTTTTATAATCTAGATACTACAGTAGTTGTAAATAAGTTTATGGGTTTTATGTAATATATCTGTGAGAGATATGTACTTTAGTAAGCATGCTCAAATGCTTTCTATCAGAACTAGAATCTGAACCTAGAAAAGAAGAAGAGGTTGTAGCTAGTTCATCTATCTGAGGGATTCCTAGAGAGGAGGATTCAGACTCAGACTCGGATGTGTGCAAGAGCAATGCAGAAAGTTGTGTTAGAGTTTCTTCTCCTAGGTCAAGTTCCTAGAGTTTCTTAGAGACTTTGCAATATTTGGAAATATGTCCCTTTTTACCACATTTGTAGTAGGTGACATCTTTCAAGTTTCTTTTTTTGGGTTTGGAATCTTTATCGTTCTTAGGGAAGGATTTTCTGTAAGGTTTTTTGTAGTAGGTTTCATCAGAAGTCTTTTTCTTTCTTGGTTTAGAAAATTTCTTGGAGGAAAAGTACTTGGATTTGGACTTTTTACTATAATCTCCTTTGCAGGCTTTATCTTGACTATAACCATAGTCGAATTGTTTACAGAAAGATCCTAATTCTTTTTTGGATTTCTTTAACTCCCACTTTAGATGTTTTTGGAGTTTCAAATCCTGACAGATCTTAAGGCCTTCTTTTTGGGTAGTATTGATCAATTCACTGTAGGTGAGCTAGTCATAGGGAATGATATGGGATCCAAAGGATTGTCTAATGGTGTTTCTGACACGTTCTCCTAAAAGGGTAGGAAGACCTGCTAGAAATTTCTCCTTCCAGAAAGGCTGGTTGGAGTCTTCTCTAATCATGACCCTGGTTAGGAAAGTTGATCTATACCATTGGAAATCGCTGAGTTTTCTGCACTTTAGATTGGATAGGAGGTCAGCATTTTTATCTTTAAGATGGGAAGAATCTCCTATGAAATGGAGTGCTATAGTGAGAATAAGAGTAGACACTGAGTCTTGGGTAGTGTTTCCTGAGGAATCAAGAATAGGTAGACCTTCCTCATCTCTTTTAACAGCATACAAAATGTCTGTTTATTGTTGGATAGTAAGATGATAATCCCACTATCCTTTCAATTGTCCAGAGAAACCTGCTATAACAAGTTCAGCTACAGACGTATCAGAGGTTTCTGTTTGGGTTTTATAAGCATTGGAGGCTATAGTCATTTGCTGAAGGGTATTCAGAATTTGAAATTCTGACATGCCATCAATGTTCCATTAGTAAACAGAACTAGCATTGAACTTGGGCTGGACAAGGATACTAGGTTGGTCACATATGTTTAAATCTGGATAAGAAGCTCTAGTTTATCCTGAGCGGAAGGGTTGGTTATTTTGCCAATGAAGTTTAGCAATTCTAGGAGACTGTTCCTAAAATGCTTCTTCATCAGTAGTGGATTCTAAGACTTTATCTAAGACACTAACATTTTGATTGATAGTTTGGCTATCATTTTGAGGAGTGTTAGGTACTATAGGAGTGGAGGAAGAAGGAGCCATTCGGCTAAGCTGGCTTCTAACAACTTCAAGGAACTCAGATTTCTTAGATCTAATTTCCTGTTGGGCAGTTTGGGAGACTTGGAAAGGTTTGAACATAGGGTTCTTTAGTTTTTTATCTGTAGAAGCTGATGGTTCTATAGTGTTATAGGGCTGCTTTTCTATCCTAGAAAGCTATTTACCTATGCTATGAAGATGAGCATTGGTAAAGTTGTTCTAGGAAACTATATTCTTTAAATTCTGGGTGTCATTATCCTGAGGTTTCTTGTAAGGGGCAACATCAATGGTTTCTTCACCCACAGGGATCTTGATCATCCTAAGAGGAGGATGTTCAGATTCTATAGATTGGCCATTGGCTAATTCCCAGCTTTTCTTTCGAATAGTAACAGGGTTTATTTCTTTAAAAGGATATAAAATATCATTTTCTGAAGCATATACTTCAAACCAGTCAAAGAAAAATAAATTTACTTTATTATTCTGCAAAAAATCATTAAACTTCATTTGAATATCTTGTCTTGTTTTTAGAAAATACTTGAAAAACCAAGTTCTTTTTTCTAAGTTATGAGATGCATAAAAATCTTTATGTAAAGATGCTTTATCAGGTGTAAATTCTTTATCAATAACACGTAGTTCATGGGCTATATTTTCTGTAAGAGCTGAGGCTGTTGGTGAGGCAGGAGGTGAAGGAGACTTTATTTCTTGTTGTGGTTCGGTATATATGGGTTGTGCTATGTTGTTGCTGAGGTTAATATTTCTGAGGGCTATATTGGGTAAGTCAGATGTAGAGAATCTGGCTAGAATGTAAGGAGGAATCATAACCGGAGGTATATTTGGATGTAGTTCTGCTTGATCTGGATAGGGAAGAATAATGGGTCTTTGTGGTTCTTGTCTCTGTGAATCTTTATATGGAAGGTTAATGACAGAAGGGATCTGGGATATTCTTCCAAGGTCAAGGGATTCTAATGATGAAGTATTAGAAAATCTGACACTAGAAGAGGTTCTGTCGAAGCTAATCTTTACTCTTCCATCCTGGAACTGGGTTATTTGCTTTATTTCTGTGTTTGGAGGTGTTTTGTCTTGGATTTGTATTATAGGCTCAGTAGCACTTTCTAAGATCTAGTCTTCAGGAAGGGTTATCTGGTTCCACTGTATAGGTTTGGGTATAACAACATTTGCTTTAGTCATGTCAGTTTAAAGAAGCAAAGTTTCTCCTTTTTTACTATGAAATTGACTCTTGGTAGCAAAAGCTGACATCATAGCTTTATAATGAACTTTAAAAACTAGTGCAATTGGAATAGATCCATCTTCCATAACATAGTTATGGGTTTGGATATGTAAAACCAAAGACTTTAAAAGATTTGGATCATTTAAAGAAATTGTGAAATTGGGATAACAGTCAAATGATATAGGTCCTTTACAGAGGCTAGATTCTATAGTTCCTAACAAAGAATCTTTAAAATTTCTAAATCGCTTATCCCTTAGGGCAGCGAGAATAGAGGTATTAAGCCCTTCTCTATTGAGGGGCTTAACACCAACTTGGACAAGACCTATATGGATATATCTGAATCCTTTAGCTTTATGTTTTTCTATAGAAAAAGAAGAAAGAAGTTTAATTTCATCTCTAGATTTGTCCAACTGGACATCTCTTTCTTCAGTTTTGATAACATAATCAGATTTGAAGAAGTTGATTTTAGAAGTTTTATAGACTTGATCTGGTGGACTTCTGTGAGCTTAAAATCATCTATGCATCTATCAAAGTCTTCTATGGTAATTTCAACACTATTGACAAGGTTCTTATTACTTTTAGTAGAAGAGGGAGCAGAGGAAGAAGAAGAAGAAGTGGTTCTACCAAGATAGGATACATGGTATGTCTAATGGTTACAAAAAGAAATTATGACTACAACTCTTAGGCTAAACCAACGGATTCACCGCCACTCCGGGACTTACAACCGGGACCACCCAAGACTAAAGGACTCATCGTAACAACATCCTATAAACACTGTTTATAACAGATAAACCAAAACTATAGAAATCACTCAATCCCCCCCCCCAGGCTCTAATACCAAGACCACCCAAGGAATCTAAGGGATAGTGAAGCAAGGAATAGTGATGATGCAGATGTAATATATAGGCACAATGCCGGTCTCATGCTCCTAGTCACAAGCTAGACACGGAGGTTACCGGTCCAAAATGCAGCAATTAGCAATTAATATACAGAATTTCTGATGTGGAAGATCCTAATATCTTAGGTGAGCACAGAGCATACTTAATGAATACAGAAAGTTAAGAAAGCTTTAAAGAAGAAATGAAATGCAGAAAATAAATAAATCTTTAAAGTAAATAAGGTATAAGGGAACTATAATACATAATTAAATATAAGAAAATATAAGAAAGTAATCTTACAGGGAAAGAAAATTTTCTTTTCTTTATTAAAATCCAAGTAAGGGAAGGTTACAGAAGTTCTTTAATCCTCAGCAAAGGAGTTATAAGGAAGAAGAGAAATTACATAGAACTATATTAATCTTTATGAAGTGATAAAATAATTTTTTAATCTACTTTACTTAGAGAGGAAAGCTAAGTATATCTTTTTTCCTCCAATTTTTGCTCCCCTTCAAAGGCTGGAGAAGGCTTCTATATATAAAGCTTGAGAGGGGATGCTGTAGAGGCATGAGATTCGTTAGGAGAAAGTAGCCCATGTGAGAGGGGCCAGAGATGTTCCTGATGCATTCGTAATTGGAGGAGGAATAATTTTCCTCAGACTTTGTGTCTTTACTTTAGTGGCGAGTCACTCATCAGATCTTGAAAAAAGAAGCTGGGGCCCCACCCATGTGGTCTGACAGAGTGAAGAGGGATAGCTGCTAAAGCAGGAGGAGAGTATTTGACATAGAAGTCAAATTTCCCTGAGTGCTGTCCGAGAATGTCCCAATTTTGGTGACCTGGAAAATAGAGAATATTAAAAATACTTTTTTTTAATACCCTAATTTTTACATGGGCCATCCTTAAGGATTTTCAACCCATTGGGCTAACTAAATAAATATTTACAAGGATTTGCAGAATAAGAACTTTACAAGACTTTATAAGCCTGTGGGCTTAATAGGGCTAAAGATACCATAACAGTCGTCTTCATTGTCATTACCCAAATCGATGAAGGGCTCAGACTCTTCAGAATGGCTGGAAGTTGCAGAAGAAGTAGCCCGAGACTGGACTAACTGTTGCATTATTTTGAAATATTCTTCTTTTGTTTTGGCAGCTGCAAGAAGGGCACTGGCATGGGATTTCTGAGCAAGGAAGTTGGTTTGGGAGGGAGGACTTCCAATGAAACCATGCTTTTAAAGCCATTCAGAGATTGCTGTTTTGGAAATCTTTTTTGGAATTCTGTAGGAATTCCACCATTTTACTTTAAATTTTCTTTGTAGAACTATAATGCCATTATTGGATGAGTAATCGAGATACCATTGAGAGACCCATGGTACGAAGAACTTGGAACAATAAAGGCATAAGGAAGGAAACTTTTTCTCAGGAGAAAAGGGTTTGTAATGGGATTCAAAAAGGTCAAACCCATTACGAATATCAGAAGGAAGGATGTCAGGGATAGGACCATAGTTATACCACCACCTGGTGAACCATGCAGGAAACTTGGAAAGATTAGCATGATCACTTAACAAAAATAACCATGAGTGGGTGGCATAATGATTTTGGATAAGGAAGGTGTTAAACCATGCTTGTTCATAGTCCCAATAAGAGAATGTTGGGCAAAATTCAAGCTTGGTTTGGAAATTTACAGGGAAAGATTTGGGCTTAAAAAGATTTTGACCCCAATCTTTAGGATGAAGGACTTTAAGGATTTTGCAGGTAGAGTAAGAAGGGTCGTGGGATCCTTTATGGTAGAAGTGTTTGAATTCTGCCGAACCAGTAAATTCCAAAATAGTTTGATAATACTCTTGGGGTTTTAAAAGATCCTAAGGTTTAAAAAACCAATTATTTGGAAAATGGTTTTGCATTGCTATAAAAGGATTTTTGTTATAAAAACCATCTTCAATTGTTAAGATGTTTTGAAAAATGGTTTTTATGAGAAATTTAGAAGACTTTATTTTAGATTGTGATAAAACAATTTGTGAACTACTTTGGGTAGCCACAGGAGTTAAATCATTTTGAGAAAGGATCTAAGAGGAAGAAGATTCACCTTTCTCAGGTTTTGAAATAGGCTGAGAGACTTTACCTAACGACAGAGGAAGGCCCAAAATACTAGGAGGCTCTGAAACTGGAGGTTTCAGAGTTGCTTGAATAGCCTAGAGGAGTTCAGGAGTTCTAGAGATTGATTCAACCCATTGTTGAATTGCAAGAGCTTTAGTTGAGTCATCTTTATTTTGTTCCTGGCTGGCAATCTCATACCAAGACTTTATTGGCTTTTCAGCAGAAAGAGGGAGAGGAACTTTAGTTGGGGCAACTTTATCTGGATCTGAAATTTCTTTACCAGAGGGTTCTTTCTTTTTGCGGGGCATCTTTATCTGTTTTGTAAAAATTCTCTTGTCAGGAAATCTGGAAGAGAATTTTCATTTCCTTTAATAAATTCAATTTCAAAATCAAAGATACTCAAAATAGCTTGCCATCTAGCAAAAATCTATTTTGATGCAATATTTTGAACATCTTTTTGTAAAATTTCTTTAGCAGATTTACAATCAATTCGAAGTAAAAACTTTTGATTGAGTAAATCAGATTGAAACTTTGTGATGTAGAGTACAATGGAAAGAATTTCTTTCTTGATGGTAGAGTAGTTCTTTTGGGTGTCATTCCAGTGACCTGAAGTATACTGTACAACTACGTCCCGCCCATTTTGAACTTGCTTTAAAATACCACCATAACCTAATTCACTAGCATCAGTTTCTATAACTTTAGGAAGACTAGGATCAGCTATATGGAGACATGGTATAGAAACTATATATCTCTTTATGTGTTGGACAACTCTAGTGTGTTCATCTGTCCAAGGAGGTGGATTCTTCTTTAACCTATCATGTAAAGGTTTGGCTATCCTATTAATGTTGGGACAAAAATCCAGAACATAGTTAAGGCTGCCTAAAAATCTTTGCAATTGGGTTTTGTTAAGAATTTTATCAGGAAACTTGTGAGCAAATTGTAGGCATCTTTCTATGGGAACAATGGTTCCTTGACAGATATAATGTCCTAGGAATCTGATTCTAGTTTGGAAGAGAGATATCTTCTTTTCAGAAATAACAAGGCCTGCGTTCTTGACAACATAGAGAAAAGTCTTTAAATGATTGAGGTGTTGTTCAATGGATTTGGAGAAAATGAGGACATCATCAATATAGACTATACAAAATTCAAAATAAGGATTGAATTCATAATTCTTTGAAATTCAGAAGGAGCATTTTTTTAAACTGAAGGGCATTACATTCCATTGATATTGGCCAAAAGGGACAGTAAAGGCAGTTTTATAATGATGCTTTATGTCAATTTGTATTTGCCAAAATCCTGATTTCATGTCAAATTTTGAAAAAACAAATGCAGAATGGAGTTTTTGAAGAAGATCTTTTTTGTTTGGAATAGGATACCTAATCCATTTGAGGGTTGTATTCAAAGGCTTGTAATTTATTACAAGTCTAGGAGTACCTCTCTCTTGTTCAGAAGCTTTATTAACGTAAAAGGCTGCACAACTCCATGGTGATCGAGATCTAGTGATTAATCCTTTAGATTGAAGATCTTGGATTTCTTTCCTATAATACTGTTCTAATTCGGCATTCATCTGAATTGGTCTTGCTTTAGTAGGGATATTTCTTTCATCAAATCCTGGCTCATAGGGGAGGTCAACTATATGCTTTTTTTTTTATTCCAAAAGGCATTTGGCAAATCAGAACAGACTTCTTTAATAAAACGTTTTTGAAGATCAAGAGTGCATTTTTTTACAAAATCATTTTGTAATTGATGTTCAATTTTGTTAAAATGAACTCTTTGTTTTAAATAGAATAAATCTGTTTCTTTACTTTTAACCAAGAAATTTATTTGATTTTTGTAAATAGAATGAGCTTGAACAAAGTTGAGCTGGCGAGTTTTTGGCTTAGCCAGGAAGGGAAAAGAAATGAAAATATTTTTATCTTTAAAATCAATTGAGTTATAAGTAACTATGTAGGGAGTTATTAGATTAATAAATGGTGTCCCTAAGATTACTAAATAACTAATATCAGAGATAAGAAGGAAAGAAGTTTTAATGGAAAATTTGTTGTTTAAAATACTGACATCTGTTTTGCCATCAATATGCATTTTTGAATTGTTAGCAGAGGAGAGTGTTTCATGGGTTTTTTCGTGAAAATGATGAGGGACAATAGAGGTCTTTATGCAACTTAAATCAATGCCTGTATCAAACAGAGCGACAATATCATACTGAAAATCTTTATCAAAGACAAGGGAAACTTTAACAATGTATTTCCTAGAAGTAATTTGACTTAAAGCATAGAGGAAATCATGAGGGATTTTATCTATGCTAGCCAAGGACTGGGGTTCTAATCCTAAGTTTTTTATGTCATCACTCTCACTAGACTCTTCAGCTAGTTTGGTGACAAGAAACTGAATTAATTCAGAATCTTTTTGTTGCTTTTCTTTAATATACTTTAGTTCAGTTGTAATGGTCTTTATTTCAGACTGGAGTTCCTGGACATTTCCTATGGGTTTCTTACCATGCTTATTCCTATTCAGGATGGCTGTAAGATCATACATATTGATACTTGTGGAAGGTAACTCAGTCTTAGGGGGCTCAGGTTCCTTTTCTAAGGATTGCCTAAGTTGTTCTAGATATCTTTTTTAGACATCAGGATTATTGATGTGTTGTATAGCATCCAGAATGAGGTTTTGTTCTTTAGTAAGCATGTTCAAATGCTTTCTATTAGAACTAGAATCTGAACCTAGAAAAGAAGAAGAGGTTGTAGCTAGTTCATATATCTGAAGGATTCCTAGAGAGGAGGATTCAAACTCAGACTCGGATGTGTGCAAGAGCAATGCAGAAAGTTGTGCTAGAGTTTCTTCTCCTAGGTCAAGTTCCTGGAGTTTCTTAGAGACTTTGCAATATTTGGAAATATATCCCTTTTTGCCACATTTATAGCAGGTGGCATCTTTCAAGTTTCTTTTCTTGGGTTTGGAATCTTTATCGATCTTAGGGAAGGATTTTCTGTAAGGTTTTTTGTAGTAGGGTTCATCAGAAGTCTTTTTCTTTCTTGGTTTAGAAAATTTCTTAGAGGAAAAGTACTTGGATTTGGACTTTTTACTATAATCTCCTTTGCAGGCTTTATCTTGACTATAACCATAGTCGAATTGTTTACAGAAAGATCCTAATTCTTTTTTGGATTTCTTTAACTCCCACTTTAGATGTTTTTGGAGTTTCAAATCCTGACAGATCTTAAGGCCTTCTGTTTGGGTAGTACTGATCAATTCACCATAGGTAAGCTGGTCATAGGGAATGATATGGGATCCAAAGGATTGTCTAATGGTGTTTCTGACACGTTCTCCTAAAAGGGTAGGAAGACCTGCTAGAAATTCTCCTTCCAGAAAGGCTGGTTGGAGTCTTCTCTAATCATGACCCGTTAGGAAAGTTGATCTATACCATTGGAAAACGCTGAGTTTTCTACACTTTAGATTGGATAGGAGGTCAGCATTTTTATCTTTAAGATGGGAAGAATCTCCTATGAAATGGAGTGCTATAGTGAGAATAAGAGTAGACATTGAGTCTTGGGTAGTGTTTCCTAAGGAATCAAGAATAGGTAGACCTTCCTCATCTCTTTTAACAGCATACAAAATGTCTGTTTGCTGTTGGATAGTAAGATGATAATCCCACCATCCTTTCAATTGTCCAGAGAAACCTGCTATAACAAGTTCAGCTACAGACCTATCAGAGGTTTCTATTTGGGTTTTATAAGCATTGGAGGCCATAGTCATTTGCTGAAGGGTATTCAGAATTTGAAATTCTGGCATGCCATCAATGTTCCATTCGTAAACAGAACTAGCATTGAACTTGGTCTGGACAAGGATACTAGGTTGGTCACATATGTCTAAATCTATATAAGAAGCTCTAGTGTATCCTGAACGGAAGGGTTAGTTATTTTTCCAATGAAGTTTAAAAATTCTAGGAGACTATTCTTGAAATGCTTCTTCATCAGTAGTGGATTCTAAGACTTTATCTAAGACACTAACATTTTGATTGATAGTTTGGCTATCATTTTGAGGAGTGTCAGGTACTATAAGAGTGGAGGAAGAAGGAGCCATTCGGCTAAGCTGGCTTCCAACAGCTTCGAGGAACTCAAATTTGTTAGATCTAATTTCCTATTGGGCAGTTTGGGAGACTTGGAAAGGTTTGAACATAGGGTTCTTTAGTTTTTTATCTGTAGAAGCTGATGGTTCTATAGTGTTATAGGGCTGCTTTTCTATCCTAGAAAGTTGTTTACCTATGTTATGAAGATGAGCATTGGTAAAGTTATTCTGGGAAACTATATTCTTTAAATTCTGGGTGTCATTATCCTGAGGTTTCTTGTAAGGGGTAGCATCAATAGTTTCTTCGCCCACAGGGATCTTGATCATCCTAAGAGGAGGATGTTCAAATTCTATAGATTGGCCATTGGCTAATTCCCAGCTTTTCTTTCAAATAGTAACAGGGTTTATTTCTTTAAAAGGATATGAAATATCATTTTCTGAAGCATATACTTCAAAATAGTCAAAGAAAAATAAATTTATTTTATTATTCTGCAAAAAATCATTAAACTTCATTTGAATATCTTGTCTTGTTTTTAGAAAATACTTAAAAAACCAAGTTCTTTTTTCTAAGTTATGAGATGCATAAAAATATTTATGTAAAGATGCTTTATCAGGTGTAAATTCTTTATCAATAACACTTAGTTCATGGGCTATATTTTCTATAAGAGCTGAGGCTGTTGGTGAGGCAGGAGGTGAAGGAGACTTTATTTCTTATTGTGGTTCGGTATATATGGGTTGTGCTATGTTGTTGCTGAGGTTAATATTTCTGAGGGCTATATTGGGTAAGTCAGATGTAGAGAATCTGGCTAGAATGTAAGGAGGAATCATAACCGGAGGTATATTTGGATGTAGTTCTGCTTGATCTGGATAGGGAAGAATAATGGGTCTTTGTGGTTCTTGTCTCTGTGAATCTTTATATGGAAGGTTAATGACAGAAGGGATCTGGGATATTCTTCCAAGGTCAAGGGATTCTGATGATGAAGTATCAGAAAATCCGATACTAGAAGAGGTTCTGTCGAAGCTAATCTTTACTCTTCCATTCTGGAACTGGGTTATTTGCTTTATTTTTGTGTTTGGAGGTGTTTTGTCTTGGATTTGTATTATAGGTTCAGTAGCACTTTCTAAGATCCAGTCTTCAGGAAGGGTTATCTGGTTCCATTGTATAGGTTTAGGTATAACAACATTTGCTTTAGTCATGTCAATTTGAAGAAGCAAAGTTTCTCCTTTTTTACTATGAAATCGACTCTTGGTAGCAAAAGCTGACATCATAGCTTTATAATGAACTTTAAAAACTAGTGCAATTGGAATAGATCCATCTTCCATAACATAGTTGTGGGTTTGGATTTGTAAAACCAAAGACTTTAAAAGGTTTGGATCATTTAAAGAAATTATGAAATTGGGATAACAATCAAATGATATAGGTCTTTTACAGAGGCTAGATTATATAGTTCCTAACAAAGAATCTTTAAAATTTCTAAATCGCTTATCCCTTAGGGCAGCGAGAATAGAGGTATTAAGTCCTTTTCTATTGAGGGGCTTAACACCAACTTAGACAAGACCTATATGGATATATCTGAATCCTTTAGCTTTATGTTTTTCTATAGAAGAAGAAGAAAGAAGTTTAATTTCATCTCTAGATTTGTCCAACTGGACATCTCTTTCTTCAGTTTTGATAACATAATCAGATTTGAAGAAGTTGATTTTAGAAGTTTTATAGACTTGATCTGGTGGACTTCTGTGAGCTTAAAATCATCTATGCATCTATCAAAGTCTTCTATGGTAATTTCATCACTATTAACAAGGTTCTTATTACTTTTAGTAGAAGAGGGAGCAGAGGAAGAAGAAGAAGAAGTGGTTCTACCGAAGATAGGATACATGGTATGTCTAATGGTTACAGAAAGAAATTATGACTACAACTCTTAGGCTAAACCAACGGATTCACTGCTACTCTGAGACTTACAACTGGGACCACCCAAGACTAAAGGACTCATCGTAACAACATCCTATAAACACTATTTATAACAGATAAACCAAAACTATAGAAATCACTCAATCCCCCCCAGGCTCTAATACCAAGACCACCCAAGGAATCTAAGGGATAGTGAAGCAAGGAATAGTGATGATGCAGATGCAATATATAGGCACAATGCCGTCTCACGCTCCTAGTCACAAGCTAGACATGGAGGTTATCAGTCTAAAATGCAGCAATTAGCAATTAATATACAAAATTTCTGATGTGGAAGATCCTAATATCTTAGGTGAGCACAGAGCATACTTAATGAATACAGAAAGTTAATAAAGCTTTAAAGAAGAAATAAAATGCAGAAAATAAATAAATCTTTAAAGTAAATAAGGCATAAGGAAACTATAATACATAATTAAATATAAGAAAATATAAGAAAGTAATCTTACAGGGAAAGAAAATTTTCTTTTCTTTATTAAAATCCAAGTAAGGGAAGGTTACAGAAGTTCTTTAATCCTCAGCAAAGGAGTTAAAGGGAAGAAGAGAAATTACAGAGAACTATATTAATCTTTGTGAAGTGATAAAATAATTTTTTAATCTACTTTACTTAGAGAGGAAAGCTAAGTATATCTTTTTTCCTCCAATTTTCGCTCCCCTTCAAAGGCTGGAGAAGGCTTCTATATATAGAGCTTGAGAGGGGATGCTGTTGGGGCATGAGATTCGTTAGGAGAAAGTAGCCCATGTGAGAGGGGCCAAAGATGTTCCTGATGCGTCTGTAATTGGAGGAGGAATAATTTGCCTCAGACTTTGTGTCTTTACTTTAGTGGCGAGTCACTCATCAAATCTTGAAAAAAGAAGCCGGGGCCCCACCCATGTGGTCTGCCAAACCTTTACATGATAGGTTAAAGAAGAATCCACCTCCTTGGACAGATGAACACACTAGAGTTGTCCAACACATAAAGAGATATATAGTTTCTATACCATGTCTCCATATAACTGATCCTAGTCTTCCTAAAGTTGTAGAAACTGATGCTAGTGAATTAGGTTATGGTGGTATTTTAAAGCAAGTTCAAAATGGGTGGGAAGTAGTTGTATAGTATACTTCAGGTCACTGGAATGACACCCAAAAGAACTACTCTACCATCAAGAAAGAAATTCTTTCCATTGTACTCTGCATCATAAAGTTTCAATCTGATTTACTCAATCAAAAGTTTTTACTTCGAATTGATTGTAAATCTGCTAAAGAAATTTTATAAAAAGATGTTCAAAATATTGCATCAAAATAGATTTTTGCTAGATGGCAATCTATTTTGAGTATCTTTGATTTTGAAATTGAATTTATTAAAGGAAATGAAAATTCTCTTCCAGATTTCCTAACAAGAGAATTTTTACAAAACAGATAAAGATGCCCCACAAAAAGAAAGAACCCTCTGGTAAAGAAATTTCAGATCCAGATAAAGTTGCCCCAACTAAAGTTCCTCTCCCTCTTTCTACTAAAAAGCCAATAAGGTCTTGGTATCAGAGCCTGGGGGGGATTGAGTGATTTCTACAGTTTTGGTTTATCTGTTATAAATAGTGTTTATAGGATGTTGTTACAATGAGTCCTTTAGTCTTGGGTGGTCCCGATTGTAAGTCCCGAAGTGGCGGTGAATCCGTTGGTTTAGCCTAAGAGTTATATTCGTAATTTCTTTCTGTAACCATTAGACATACCATGTATCCTATCTTCGGTAGAACCACTTCTTCTTTTTCTTCCTCTGCTCCCTCTTCTACTAAAAGTAATAAGAACCTTATCAATAGTGATGAAATTACCATAGAAGACTTTGATAGATGCATAGATGATTTTAAGCTCACAGAGGTCCACCAGAATCAAGTCTATAAAACTTCTAAAATCAACTTCTTCAAATCTGATTATGTTATCAGAATTGAAGAAAGAGATGTCCAGTTGGACAAATCTAGAGATGAAATTAAACTTCTTTCTTCTTCTTCTATAAAAAAACATAAAGCTAAAGGATTTAGATATATCCATATAGGTCTTGTCCAAGTTGGTGTTAAGCCCCTCAATAAAGAAGGACTTAATACCTCTATTCTTGCTGCCCTAAGGGATAAGCGATTTAGAAATTTTAAAGATTCTTTGTTAGGAAATATAGAATCTAGCCACTATAAAGAACCTATATCATTTGACTGTTATCCCAATTTCACAATTTCTTTAAATGATCTAAATCTTTTAAAGTCTTTAAATGCTTGAGGTGTTGTTCAATGGATTTGGAGAAAATGAGGACATCATCAATATAGACTATACAAAATTCAAAATAAGGATTGAAAATGTCATTCATAATTCTTTGAAATTCAGAAGGAGCATTTTTTAAACCGAAGGGCATTACATTCCATTGATATTGGCCAAAAGGGACAGTAAAGGAAATTTTATAACGATGCTTTATGTCAATTTGTATTTGCCAAAATCCTGATTTCATGTCAAATTTCAAAAAAAAACAAATGCAGAATGGAGTTTTTGAAGAAGATCTTTTTTGTTTCGAATAGGATACCTAATCCATTTGAGGGCTGTATTCAAAGGCTTGTAATTTATTACAAGTCTAGGAGTACCTCTCTCTTGTTCAGAAGCTTTATTAACGTAAAAGGCTGCACAACTCCATGGTGACATCTAGAGATTAATCCTTTAGATTAAAGATCTTGGATTTCTTTCCTACAATGCTGTTCTAATTCGACATTCATCTGAATTGGTCTAGCTTTAGTAGGGATATTTCTTTCATTAAATCATGGCTCATAGGGGAGGTCAACTATATGCTTTTTTCTATTCCAAAAGGCATTTGGCAAATCGGAACAGACTTCTTTAATAAAACATTTTTAAAGATAAAGATATTTTCATTTCTTTTCCCTTCCTGGCTAAGCCAAAAACTCGCCAGCTCAACTTTGTTCAAGCTCATTCTATTTACAAAAATCAAATAAATTTCTTGGTTAAAAGTAAAGAAACATATATATATATATATATATATATATATATATATATATATATATATATATATATATATATATATATATATATATATATATATATATATATACAAGGTTGTTTTAGCTTAATTATTTTTAGAATGAATGATATATATATATATATATATATATATATATATATATACAAGGTTGATTTTACTATTATGAATATTGTTTTACCTTAATTATTTTTAGAATGAATGATTTTTGGATATCAATAGAATGTGCTTCCTAGTGGCCAGCACTAGGACCGTGTATGTACTGGTGCAATAGATAAGGGTTGAGTGAGAATTAATTTTGGTGATTATAATTGATTTGATTGATTTGACTAAGATTAATGGTATGTTAGATAGTGTGATTGCGGGGCCAATCACACTAACAATCAGACTATTGGAGCTCGATTGACTATGTATTTCGGGGCTAGCCTACTGTCCATAGTGGAATGAATGATCTATTAGGTTGATTGAGATGTAAGGTGATAGATAGTATGATTGCTGGAGCTCGGTTGACCAAGTGTCTCGGGGCTAATCACACTGACAGCCAGACTGGTGGAGCTCGGTCGACTTAGTGTCTCGAGGCCAGTCTACTGTCCAGATTAGAATAAGTGTTCTATTTGGAATCAAGTGAGCCTGTATGGCTGGAGTGATGATGGGGTTGTTTGAGGTTGCTATTATTAAGGTTCTATGGTGTAATATCCTATGTTTTTAAATAGTTTTATATTGCATCGGGATATGCAGTGTTAATAATTTTTGTATATATTTATGATATTTCATGAGTTGTTATTTAATTAAAATTGATTTTTAATTATTTTATGTTATTTCAAGTACTTTACGTAAAATTTTCCCGGGAATTTTATTTTTGGAGAAATTAATACGTAAATAATTTAATATTAATTATTTTAAACAATTTTACGGACTTGCATGAACTCATATATATATTTAAAAGTACTAAATAACGTATATATGTGTATTTATTTATTTAATTAGGGTTTAATTAATTACCCTAATTTTTATTATTTATTATTAGTTTTAGTATTATTTAATTATTTTTTTAGTGTATAAATTATTAAAAATATTAAATTATGTGTGTGGTGAATATTTATTGTCCATATAATATTATATATTAAAATAATATAAAGTATATATATATACATACATATACATATAATATTTAACAAAAAAATAAAGTTTGATAAAATTACAAGTTTGCCATTGAAACTTCTCCTTCTTCCCTGATTATCCCTCACTCCTCCGGCGTCTGCAACTTCGTTCACTCACCGTCGGTGTGCCTCCCGGCGTGCCACCTCCTTCGTCCAGCTGTTCCGTCGCCAGCAGAACCCATTTCCAGCGTCGGGAAGCTCGTTTTCGCCGGAGAAGCCGAAACTCTTCTCACCATCGTTCACAGCGATTCCGGCCACCATTTTTGACACCGCTGGTCTCTTTCTTCTCCTTGAGCTCCGATGAGTGTGATTCCAAGCTTTTTTTCACTTAAAATGGTCTAGATTTGCCTAGGTTTCGATTTTTGCAATTCAGCCATTTTAGGGTTCTTGATTTTTTTGAACTTAGAATTTATTGATTCATGAAATATTCCTTCACAAATGTTGTTCCCCTTAGCTTAATCTTCATGTGTGATTTTTTTTAGAATTTTTGAAAATCATTTTGATTTTTGGGTATTTTTAAATATTTTATTATTATTTTCTAATTTTCCAAAATTAATTAAATAAATTATGAAATTGTGTTTTATGGTAATTATAGGTGTTGAAATGGATTATAGAAATTTATTTGGAATTTTTTTGAATTTCTATGTATTTATTTTGAATTTAATTAGTTTATGTAATTTTGGAAAAATAGGGTTAATTGTGTTTTTAATTGAAATTAATTAGTTAATTGAGTTTATTTATTGATATTATTGATATATATGTTGAGAAAATTAATTTTGTGCAATTATATTATTTTTGGTGAATTTTTGGATTAATTTTGGCACATTTATATATAGGGGTATTTTGGTAATTTTACCCTAGATTGGCTAAAAATATAATTAATTGGTTTTAATAGTTATTTAAGGTATAAAAATGATTTCTAAAAATTATTTAGTATTTTTAACTAATTAAAACTATTTTTCGTAAATTATTTTCAATTATATATATAATATACGATTTTTCTAATAAAATGAGTTTTTATCGGTTTTTACTGTGTTTTAGGGTCAATTATGTAATTTCTATTTATTAAATGTATTTCTATCATATAAAGGTATTTTTGGTATTTCCGTATTGTTTTGTGAATTGTGGACCTCGGTCGGTAAACTGTAGTTTGGAGTTCGACCGAGGGGTTGTGAATGTGATTCTGTGTCTACTTTTTGAAGTGTGTTTCTTTGCAGGGCCGACTGTACTCTTTGAGTAGAGAGATGTCTGTTTTACAGGGGAGGTTCTGCCAGATTTTTGGTAGAATTCTCGTAAAACGTGATATCCGGTCGAACCCTAATTCTAATTCTGTATCTAATATTCTAGATCGAGTTTCTAGGATTTTCTGTTAGGTTTATTCTGATGTCTGTTATTTTTGTATGTTTAGTTGCGTCGAGACCGAGGCCTAGTGGACTAGGCTTGTCGAACCCATCTCGAGGAGCGCACTAAGTGTGAGTTACTATTATATATATATATATATATATATATGCTTAGGGTGCATGATTTAGAAATGTATGTTATTTTGATTAATTATGCATAAATAATTCACGTAGTATTTAAGTTTATTTTAGTTTATATTCGGTATATTTTGGTATATTTTCAAATTATATGCATGTTTTATTAATAAATTATTCTTAAAATGTTTTTATGTATATCCTTGGTGTATTCTTAGTTTATTTTGTAATTAAATTAGATTTATTTGACGTATATATATTTGAAATATACCTGGTTTACTTTTGGTATATTTCTAGTATATATATGATTGATGTTGCTATTTTATTTAAATTCATGCATCATTTATTTTTATGAATGTATGCTTTATATTTTAATGAAGGATATTAATAGAACGTGCTACCTAGTGGGCAGCACTAGGACAGAGTACGTACTGGTACGCTTATAGCATTTAGGCTATATTACTAACCTGTTTGAGGATATAAATTGGATTTGATTATTTGATGTGTGAGGAATGATTTGGGAGTGTGATTGCTGGAGCTCGGTTGACCAAGTGTCTCGGGGCCAATCACACTGACAGTTAGACTACTGGAGCTCGGTTGACTTAGTGTCTCGGGGCCAGTCTACTATCCAAATGGAATAAGTGAATATTTTGGAATAAGTGAGCCTGTGTGGCTAGAGTGTTGTCTAGCACTGTTTTGAGGTTGCGATATTCTAGGGTTCTATTTGATCCTTCATAAACTGTGCTTTTCAATAAAAATATATTAAATGATTTTTATTGCATTTGTGTGTAATTGCTTGTATACATACATATTATATGTACTTTTGACTGTGTGCATTGGCATTTAGTATGCATGTATATATATTATAGTAATTCACTCAGTGAGGTCTGACTCCCCTCCGTTGACTATTTTTCAGGAGAGTCATCATCTTCAGACCTCAGTAGCAGGCCTTTACACCGGATTTCTTCTGCCCTGGCTTCTTTGTGTAAACTGCTTATCTGAGTTTTATTTTATGATCTAGACACTGTAGTAGTCCTAAAATTGTTAAAATATATTGTATTATATTTGTATGAGATATGTACTTTAAATATTTGAACTGGATTTGTATTAAAAAGGGTTTATTTATATATATGAATGAGGATTTGATTTAATTTTATTTGGTGAATTATTATTTTGACATTTATGATTTTATTCTGCTGCATAGTATTTTACTTAAATGTGTTGTTATTATTAGTATTGCATGTATTTATTTTTAGGCTTGCTACGGGTTCCGGATTCGAAAGAATTCCCGTTCCCTAGCGTCCGTCATGGCCCCTGTTTTAGGTCATGACAAAGTTGGTATTAGAGCGGAGTTCTATGTCAGGGCTTAGTTGTGTGATTTGTGGCCCTAGTTTTCAAAGTTGTGTTTTCTTTTGGTAACTACTACAGTGAATTAGGTTCGACTATGTCTTGATAAGTATTCCTTGCTTTAGTTTTCTGCGTTATTCTTCCATTGTCTGCTTTGCCTGAATCGTTCTATTATGTTTTCAGAATGAGGAGGCGAGCGCATGTCGCTCCATCGGTCATTGAGGCCGAGGATGACGAGTCTTTTCAGGATGAGGTTTTACCTCCTGAGCAGCCAGTTAGACGCAGAGGTCATGGCAGAGGTAGATCGTAAGGAGCGGCAGGTCGCCATAGGCAGAGAGAGTTACAGGACGAGGAGCCTATTGAGCTTGAGTTTGATGTTCCTGTGCCTCCAGTTGTTTCGCCTATTCAGCCTGCCTATCAGTAGGGTATGTCTGACCCTGAGGCAGCTTTATTCTATGCCAGAGTTGGCAGGATTGCGTTTGATGGGACTTCCGATCTATTAGATTTTTTACACACGATCGAGACTCGGACTCGGACTGCTCACACCGAGTACCAGCGAATTATGATCGTTGAGTTGTCTGTCGAGGGACCAGCCCTAGACTGGTTTATTCAGATGATCCAGCCTTATATGATGACGATGACCTGGGCTCAGTTTTAAGAGCAGTTTATGAGGAGATTCTGTCCAGAGCCTCTCCGTATGAGTTATTGTCTCCGATTAACCAGCATTTCTCACGGTGATCGATCAGTAGAGGAGTACACCCGAGAGTTTCTCCGGTTGGGTAGATATATAGAGAATTTGATGCGAGATCAGTATTTCGCAGTCACTACATATGTCACCGGATTGGGTTCAGCATTTGTTGGTATGCCTACAACAGGCCTTACTCTGGAGTCTGTGATAGAGATGGCCAAAGAGATTGAGCTGAGGCTAGTTAGGCAGGGAACGATGCTTGATTATTACCAGCTGGTAGTTCAGTCGAGTGGATTGCAGACTACGCCGTATTCTAGTTTTCATGTTGGTTTGAGTAGTCAGCAGCGAGGTCCGACTCAGCATAGTCAGAGGCAGCAGCAGCGAGTGCATCGAAGTAGTAGACATGGTTGTGGAGGTCAGCGTAGGTTGTTTAGATTTGGGTCAGGTGCTTCAAGTAGCAACAGTGGTCGCAGTTCTGGATTAGTTGCCAGTGTTTGCCAGACCTACAGTAGAGTCCATCAAGGACCGTGTTATCTGACACCACTGACATGCTTCAGATGCGAGCAGACAGGACATTATGCCAGATCGTGTCCTTACTCCGGGTATCAGCAGCCACAGATTCCATGATTTCCACAGCAGTCGATTGCTAGTGCTGCACCCGTGCCATTTCAGTTACCCCCAGCCCAGCATCAGAATTCCACTCAGCTTGTTCCACAGCAAAGTCATGGTAGAGGTACTAGAGGAGGTGCCAGAGGTGTTGGCCAGGCTTCTACCAGTCAACAGGGAGGTCGAGGACAGGCCAGAGTCTTCCATCTTACTCAATAGGATGCTCAGGCATCTAATGCAGTCGTGGAAGGTATTGTTTCTGTTTGTTACCTGGATGCATAGGTTCTATTTGATCCGGGTGCCACGCATTCGTTTATTTCTCCTTTTTTTGCTTCTAAGTCTTGTTGGCAAGCTTCGAGGATGGCTTTTCCTTTGTCTGTTGCCACTCCTCTTAGCGATTCCTTAGACATCGATATTGTTCTTTCTGGTTTTCCAATTCTCGTGGGAGATAGAGAATTACCCGCTGATTTGATTATGTTGGATGTGATGGAGTTTGATGTTATTCTGGGTATGGATTGGTTATCTCATCACTATGCCGTGGTAGATTGTCAAAATAAAGAGGTGACTTTCAGAATTCCTAATGAAGAAGATTTTAAGTTTGTGGGTGATAGGAGTTCCGCACCTCAGAATCTTATTTCTGCTATTACGGCTAGGAAATTATTGAGGAAAGGATGTCAGGGATATTTGGCATTGGTCAGGGATACTTTAGTGGAGAAGTTGTCACTCATAGATTTTCCTGTTGCATGTGAGTTTCCTGATGTTTTTCCAAGGGAGTTGCCAGGTTTACCACCTCACAGAGAGATTGAGTTCTGTATAGATGTGGTTCCAGGTACTACTCCTATATCTATGCCACCCTACAGAATGGCTCCTGCAGAGTTGAAAGAGTTGAAGGAGCAGTTGCAAGAGTTATTGGATAAGGGTTTTATCAGACCCAGTGTTTCTCCTTGGGGTGCACCAGTCCTATTTATGAAAAAGAAGGATGGTACCCTGAGACTGTGCATTGACTACAGAGAGCTGAACAAGGTGATAGTAAAGAACAAGTATCCTCTCTCGAGGATAGATGACTTGTTTGATCAACTATAAAGTGCACAGTTCTTTTCCAAGATTGATCTAAGGTCGGGTTATCATCAGCTACGGATTAGTGAAGCTGATATTCTTAAAATGGCATTATGCACTCGATATAGCCATTATGAGTTTCTGGTGATGTCTTTTGGTTTGACTAATGCACCAGCAGCTTTTATGGACCTGATGAACAGGGTATTCAGACCATATGTGGACCAGTTTGTGGTAGTCTTCATTGATGATATACCGGTTTATTCGAGGAGTATGGAGGAGCATGTATATCATTTAAGGATTGTACTGTAGACACTGAGAGATCATCAGCTTTATGCTAAATTCTTGAAGTGTGATTTCTGGATGGAGAGTGTTTCTTTTCTTGGACACGTGGTGTCTAAAGAAGGTATCCAAGTTGATCCACAGAAGATTGAAGCAGTGTCTGAGTGGCCTAGATCGACTTCTGTTATTGAGATTCGAAGTTTTCTGGGTTTAGCCGGGTATTATAGGCGATTTGTGCAGGATTTTTCTAGAATTGCAACCCCTATGACTCGCTTGACTTAGAAGAATATTAGATTCGAGTGGTCAGAAGCTTGTGAGAATAGCTTCCAGTTGTTGAAGGAGAAGTTGACCACAGCCCTAGTGTTATCTTTACCTAATAATATGGATAAGTTCACAGTGTATTGTGATGCCTCTACAATTGGCCTTGGTTGTTTGTTAATGCAGAATGGTAGGGTGATAGCCTATGCTTCGAGGCAGTTGAAGAAGCATGAGCAGAACTATCCTACACATGACCTTGAAATGGCTATAGTGATCTTTGCTCTGAAAATTTGGAGACATTATCTGTACAGGGTGACTTATGAGATATTTACTGATCACAAGAGCCTTAAGTACATTTTCCAGCAGCGAGATCTGAATCTGAGGCAGAGGAGATGGTTGGAATTATTAAAGGGTTATGACTGTGAGATTTTATATCATCTGGGTAAAGCTAATGTGGTAGCAGATGCCTTAAATAGAAAGTCCTCAGGCAGTCTTGCTCACATCAGTGTTGAGAGGAGACCGTTGATCCAGGAGTTGCATCTATTGGTGGATCAAGGTCTGATGATGAAGATCAGTAGGTCAGGTGGACTGCTAGCTCAATTTAAGGTGCGATATGTACTGAGGGATAAGATTAAAGCAGCTCAGAGTTGAGATCATATTCTAGAAGAGCTTGCAGAGAATGTTCGAGCAGGGAAGTTCATTGATTTCACACTCGATGATGATGGTGTGTTATGGATCAGTGGTAGATTGTGTGTTCATGATGTGGATGATTTGAGAGAAGAGATCCTAGAGGAAGCACATTCTACAGCCTATAGCGTACATCCAGGTGTCACTAAGATGTACCACAGTATTAGAGACTTATACTGGTGGGACGGATTGAAGAAGGATGTCGCTGATTATGTTGCTAAGTGCCTAACGTGTCAGCAAGTGAAAGTTGAACATCAGAAGCCTTCTGGGAAGCTTCAACCTCTTCCTATTCCCGAGTGGAAGTAGGAAAGGATAGCTATGGATTTTATGGTAGGTTTACCTCGTTCTAAGGATGGATACGATTCCATTTGGGTGATTGTAGATAGGTTGACAAAGTATGCACATTTCTTGCCTGTGAAAGCCACCTATTCTATAACTAGATTGGCGAAGCTATATATGAAGCATATCGTGTGCCTTCATGGAGTACCTGTGTCCATTGTGTCAGATAGAAGTTCAATGTTTACCTCTCATTTTTAGCAGAAGTTGCAGGAAGCGATGGGCACTAGGTTAGACTTCAGTACTACTTTTCATCCTTAAACAGATGGTCAGTCTGAGAGGATGATCCAGACACTAGAAGATATGTTGAGGATGTGTGTCTTGGATTTGGGAGGTAGCTTGGATGATCATTTGCCTCTCGTAGAGTTTGCATATAATAACAGCTACCATAGTAGTATTGGCATGGCACTGTATGAGGCATTGTACGGAAGGAAGTGTAGATCCCCTCTGAGTTAGGATGAGATTGGTGAGAGAGCTTTGACTAGACCTGAGATGGTTTAGGATGCTACAGAGAAAGTCGTCGTGATTAAGCGCAGATTAGAGACCGCAGTTAGCAGGCAGAAGAGCTATACGAATCCTAGGCGTAAAGATATGGAGTTTCAAGTTGGAGATTTTGTTTTTCTGAAGGTATCTCCGATGAAGGGTGTTATGAGATTTGGCAGGAAGGGTAAGTTGGCACCAAGATATATCGGACCATTTGAGATTCTAGAGAGAATGGGCACTGTTGCATATCGGTTGGCTTTGCCTCTAAGTATGTCACAGGTGCATCTGATATTTCATATCTCGATGTTGAGGAAGTATGTCTCAGACCCTTCACACGTGTTGCAGCTCGACAATGTAGAAGTGAGTGAAGATTTGACGTTTGTGGAAGAACCTGTGGCGATCGTTGACTATCAAGTTCGATAGTTGCAGTCGAAGCAGATTCCGATGGTCAAGGTTCTATGGCGTAGCAACAGAGTTGAGGAGCATACGTGGGAGATTGAAGCGGAGATGCGAGCTTCTTACCCATATCTCTTCCTTTCTTGATCTTGTGATCATTTTCTTTCTGGAATTCGAGGACGACTTCTTGTAACGGGGGAAGACTGTAATATCCCGTGTTTTTAAATAGTTTTATACTGCATCGGGATATGCAGTGTTAATAATTTTTGTATATATTTATGATATTTCATGAGTTGTTATTTAATTAAAATTGATTTTTAATTATTTTATGTTATTTCAAGTACTTTACGTAAAATTTTCCCGGGAATTTTATTTTCGGAGAAATTAATACGTAAATAATTTAATATTAATTATTTTAAACAATTTTACAGACTAGCATGAACTCATATATATTTTTAAAAGTACTAAATAACATATATATGTATATTTATTTATTTAACTAGGGTTTAATTAATTACCCTAATTTTTATTATTTATTATTAGTTTTAATACTATTTAATTATTATTTTTAGTGTATAAATTATTAAAAATATTAAATTATGTGTGTGGTGAATATTTATTGTCCATATAATATTATATATTAAAATAATATAAAGTATATATATATACATACATATACATATAATATTTAACAAAAAAATAAAGTTTGATAAAATTACAAGTTTGCCATTGAAACTTCTCCTTCTTCCCTGATTATCCCTCACTCCTCCGGTGTCTGCAACTCGGTTCACTCACCGTTGGTGTGCCTCCCGGCATGCCACCTCCTTCCCCCAGCTGTTCCGCCGCCAGCAGAGCCCATTTCCGACGTCGGGAAGCTCGTTTTGGCCGGAGAAGCCGAAACTCTTCTCACCATCGTTCACAGCGATTTCGGCCACCATTTTTGACACCGCTGGTCTCTTTCTTCTCCTTGAGCTCCGGTGAGTGTGATTCCAAGCTTTGTTTCACTTAAAATGGTCTAGATTTGCCTAGGTTTCGATTTTTGCAATTTGGCCATTTTAGGGTTCTTGATTTTTTTGAACTTTGAATTGATTGATTCATGAAAAATTCATTCACAAATGTTGTTTCCCTTAGCTTAATCTTCATGTTTGAATTTTTTTAGAATTTTTGAAAATTATTTTGATTTTTGGGTATTTTTGAATATTTTATTATTATTTTCTAATTTTCCAAAATTAATTAAATAAATTATGAAATTGTGTTTTATGGTAATTATAGGTGTTTAAATGGATTATAGAAATTTATTTGGAATTTTTGTGAATTTCTATGTATTTATTTTGAATTTAATTAGTTTATGTAATTTTGGAAAAATAGGGTTAATTGTGTTTTTAATTGAAATTAATTAGTTAATTGAGTTTATTTATTGATATTATTGATATATATGTTGAGAAAATTAATTTTGTGCAATTATATTATTTTTGGTGAATTTTTAGATTAATTTTGGCATATTTATATATAGGGGTATTTTGGTAATTTTACCCTAGATTGGCTAAAAATATAATTAATTGGTTTTAATAGTTATTTAAGGTATAAAAATGATTTCTACAAATTATTTAGTATTTTTAACTAATTAAAACTATTTTTCATAAATTATTTTCAATTATATATATATATAATATACGATTTTTTTAATAAAATGAGTTTTTATCGGTTTTTACTGTGCTTTAAGGTTAATTATATAATTTCTACTTATTAAATGTATTTCTATCATATATGGGTATTTTCGGTATTTCTGTATTATTTTGTGAATTGTGGACCTCGGTCGATAAACTGTAGTTTGGAGTCCGACCGAGGGGTTGTGAATGTGATTATTGTCTATTTTTCAAAGTGTGCTTCTTTGCAGGGCTGGCTCTACTCTTTGAGTAGAGAGATGTCCATTTTACAAGGGAGGTTCTGCTGGATTTTTGGTAGAATTCTCGTAAAACGTGATGTCCAGTCGAACCCTAATTCTGATTCTGTATCTAATATTCTAGATCGAGTTTCTAGGATTTTTTGTTAGGTTTATTCTGATGTCTGTTATTTTTGTATGTTTAGTTGCACCGAGACCGAGGCCTAGTGGACTAGGCCTGTCGGACCCATCTCGAGGAGCGCACTAAGTGTGAGTTACTATTTTATATATATATGCTTAGGGTGTATGATTTAGAAATGTATGTTATTTTGATTAATTATGCATAAATAATTCAATTAGTATTTAAATTTATTTTATTTTATATTCGGTATATTTTGGTATATTTTCAAATTATTTGCATGTTTTATTAATAAATTATTCTTAAAATATTTTTATGTATATCCTTGGTATATTCTTAGTTTATTTTGTAATTAAATTAGATTTATTTGACGTATATATATTTGAAATATACCTGGTTTACTTTTGGTATATTTCTAGTATATATATGATTGATGTTGCTATTTTATTTAAATTCATGCATCATTTATTTTTATCAATGTATGCTTTATATTTTAATGAAGGATATCAATAAAATGTGCTACCTAGTGGGCAGCACTAGGACCGAGTACGTACCGGTACACTTATAGCATTTAGGCTATATTACTAACCTGTTTGAGGATATAAATTGGATTTGATTATTTGATGTGTGAGAAATGATTTGGGAGTGTGATTGTTGGAGCTCGGTTGACCAAGTGTCTCGGGGCCAATCACACTGACAGTCAGACTGCTGGAGCTCGGTTGACTTAGTGTCTCGAGGCCAGTCTACTGTCCAAATGGAATAAGTGGATATTTTGGAATAAGTGAGCTTGTATGGCTAGAGTGTTGTCTAGCACTGTTTTGAGGTTACGATATTCTAGGATTCTATTTGATCCTTCATAAACTGTGATTTTCAATAAAAATATATTAAATGATTTTTATTGCATTTGTGTGTAATTGCTTGTATACATACATATTATATATACTTTTGACTGTGTGCATTGGCATTTAGTATGCATGTATATATATTATAGTAATTCACTCAATGAGGTCTGACTCCCCTCCGTTGACTATTTTTCAGGAGAGTCATCATCTTCAGACCTCAGTAGCAGGCCTTTACGTCGGATTTCTTCTGCCCCGGCTTCTTTGTGTAAACTGCTTATCTGAGTTTTATTTTATGATCTAGACACTGTAGTAGTCCTAAAATTGTTAAAAGATATTGTATTATATTTGTATGAGATATGTACTTTAAATATTTGAACTGGATTTATATTAAAAAGGGTTTATTTATATATATGAATGAGGATTTGATTTAATTTCATTTGGTGAATTATTATTTTGACATTTATGATTTTATTCCGCTGCATAGTATTTTACTTAAATGTGTTGTTATTATTAGTATTGCATGTATTTATTTTTAGGCTTGCTACGGGTTCCGGATTCGAAAGAATTCCCGTTCCCTAGCGCCAATCATGGCCCCTGTTTTGGGTCATGACATATGGATCCTTCATGAATTAAACTGTAATATCCCGTGTTTTTTTAAAATATTTTTACACTGTACCGGGATATGCAGAGTTAATGATTTCTGTATTTTATACGATATTTTTATGAGTTGATATGTATTTTAAACCTATTTTAATTACTGTCTATTATTTTCAGTATTTTACGTAAAATTTTCCCGGGACTTTCATTTTCGGGGAAATTTTCACGTAAACAATTTATTATTAATTATGTTAAATGTATTTACGGGTTTGCATGAACTCATACATATTTTTAAATTAATAAATAAAGCTTGTGTGTGTATATTTATTTAATTAGGGTTTATTATTACCCTAATATTTTATTATTTATTTATTATTATTTGATTATTTTATTTATTATTAAATTATTAAAATTTATTATTTTTTTCTTTTTTCTTTTTTTTTTCTTTTTCTTTTCCTTTTTCTTTCTTTTTCTTTTCCTTTCTCTTTCCTTTTTCTTTCTTTTTCTTTTTCTTCTTCTTCTTCTTCTTCTTCTTCCCGTGGGTGCCCGACGCCACCATTTCTTCTCACCGTCGTTTCTCCCTCCTCCGGCCACCGTTTTCGACACCGCCGGTCTCTATCTTCTCCTTGAGCTCCGGTGAGTGTTATTCTAGCTTTGGTTTGAGCTAAAACGGTCTAGAATTGCTTAGGTTTTGAGTTGAATATTTCGGCCACTTTTGGTTTTCGATTTTTTTGAGCTTTGATTTGGATGATTCATGGAAACTTCCTTCACAAATGTTGTTCCTGGTAGCTTAATCTTCATGTATGAATTTTTGTGGAATTTTTGGAGGTTGTTTGGATTTTTGGGTATTTTTGAATATTTTAATATTATTTTCGAATTTTCGGAAATTAATTATTTAAATTATGAAATTGGAGTTTATGGTTGAATTAGGTGTTGAAATGAATTATAGGAATTTATTTGGAATTTTTATGAATTTCTAAGTATTTATTTTTAATTATTGAAGTTTATGTGATTTTGTAAAATTAAGTTAATTGTGTTTTAAATTGAATTTAATTGGTTAATTGAGTTTAATTATTGATATTATTGATAAATATGTTGAGAAAATTAATTTTGGATAATTGTATAATTTTTGGTGAATTTTTGAAGTAATTTAGGTATATATATATATATAGGGGTATTTTGGTAATTTTACCCTAAATTGTCTAAAAATGTAATTTAATTGGTTTTAATATTTATTTAAGGTATAAAAATGATTTCTACAAATTATTTGGTATTTTTAACTAATTAAAACTATTTTTCGGGAATTATTTTCAATTATATATATAATATACGGTTTTTCAAATAAAATGAGTTTTAATCGGTTTTTATAGTGTTTCAAGATTTATTATGTAATTTCTACGTATGAAATGTATTTTTATGATTTAAGGATATTTTTGGTATATTTGAATATATATTCCGTGTTGTGGACCCCGGTCGACAGATTGTAGTCTGGAGTCCGACCGAGGGGTTGTGATTGATTGTGGTGTTTATTTTTGAAGTGTATTTTCTTTGCAGGGTCGGCTCTACTCTTTTGAGTAGAGAGATGTCCGTTTTACAGGGGAGGTTCTGCCGGATTTTCGGTAGAATTCTCGTAAAACGTGATATCCAGTCGAACCCTAATTTTCGATTCTGTGTTTAATACTCTAGATTGAATTCTAGGATTTCTGTTAGGGTTATTCTGATGTCGATTAATTATTTCTTGTTTAGTTGCGCCGAGACCGAGGGTTAGTGGACCAGGCCCGTCGGACCTGTCTCGTGGAGCGCATTAGGTGAGTTACTATATTATATATATATGCTTAGGATGCATGATTTAGAAAATGCATGTTTTATTTTGACTGAATATGCATAAATAATATGATTTATATTCAAGTATATTTTTGGTATATAATAAATTATATACATGTTTTGTTAATAAAATATATTTAAAATGTTTTTAAATATATTTTTAGTTTAATTCATGATTTGATTGAATTTATTTGACGTATATATACTCAAAATATACCTGGTTTATGTTTGGTATATTTTCGGTATATATATGGTTTACATTGTTGATTTATTTAAATTCATGCATCATGTATTTGTGAATGAATGTTTTATTATTTATTACTGAAGGATATCAATAGAACGTGCTACCTAGTGGGCAGCACTAGGACCGAGTACGTACCGGTACGCCTATAGTATTTAGGCTTTATTACTGACTATTTGTGGATATCGATTTGATTATGATTATTGATATGTGTGAGATGTGGTTTGGGTGTGATTGCTGGAGCTCGGTTGACCAAGTGTCTCGGGGCCAATCACACTGGCAGTCAGACTGCTGGAGCTCGGTTGACTTAGTGTCTCGGGGCCAGTCTACTGTCCATATGGATTAAGTGGATATATTTGGAATTAGTGAGCCTGTATGGCTAGAGTGTTGTTTAACACTATTTTTCTGAGGTTGCGATATTCTAGGGTTCTATGTGATCCTTCATAAAAGTTGATTTTCAGACAAAATATATAAAATGATTTTTCTGCATCTGTATGAACTTGCCTGTATATATATACATATTACTCATATACTGTTGACTGTATGCATTATCACTTAGAGTGTATGTATATATACTATAGTAATTCACTCAGTGAGGTCTGACTCCCCTCCGTTGACTATTTTTCAGGAGAGTCAACTTCCTCAGACCTCAGTAGCAGGTCGATACGTCGGATTTCTTCCGCCCCGGCTTCTTTATGTAAATTGTATACTTGAGTCTTATTTATTTTATCTAGACACTGCAGTAGTTGTGATTTTCAGTAGTTGTGATTTTCAGTAGTTGTAAATTAAAGTATTGGATTTTAAGTATTTGTTTTAAAGAGATGTATTATAGTAAAACTGGATTTGTATAAAGATTATACATTTATGAGATTATATATGCGATGTGATGAGTTTTGAATTAAATCCAGTTGATATGGATGATATTGCAATATTTATGATTTTATTTTCCGCTGCATACTATATTTTTATGGTTATTATTGCATTTTTATTTTATTTTTAGGCTTGCTACGGGTTCCGGATTCGAAAGAATTCCCGTTCCCTAGCGCCGGTCATGGCCCCTGTTTTGGGTCGTGACATAAACTAAACGTTTTCTGCATTTAGTATATTTATAGAAGCTGAGTCGACATATGTATAAAATGCGTGAATATATATATATATATATATATATATATATATATATATATATATATATATATATATATATATATATGTGTGTGTGTGTGTGTGTGTGAATGAATGATTGGATATGTTTTAGATTGCATTTATATATAGCATAATAATTCACTCAATGAGGTCTGACCCTCCTCAATTATTTTTTTTAGGAGATCCTATATCGTCAGACCTTAGTAGTAGAGTTCCTCGCCGGTGTTCTTCAGTCCCGGTTATTTTATGCAAATGTATATTATGAACTCTGATTTGTATTCTAGAAACTGCAATAGTAGTGTTATTGTATCGAAAGAGTATTATTTTGTTTTAATATTTAATACCTTGAGAATTTGTATTTGAATACTGTACAAATATGTATTCATTTATGAAAGGATTTAGAGTATTTATTTTATATATTGATTCAAAAAAATTTTATTCTGTCGTACTTTTATTTATTTATTGCATGATTTTATTTTCTAAGGCTTGCTACGGGTTTCGGACTCAAAAGAATTCCCGTTCCCTAGTGTCGGTCATGACTCTTAGTTTGGGTCATGACAATTGTATTAAAAGATTCTATTTTATGATATGCGATATGATTTTATGTTATTAAAGGAAGTTGAAAATTTATTTTATTATTTGAGATTTAATTTCCGCTGAATAAATATTTTATTCATTTTATTGCATGCTTTTCTTATAAGGCTTGCTACAGGTTTGGGATTTGAAAGAATTATCATTCCTTAGCGCTGATCATGGCCCCCTGTTTTGGGTCGTGACACTCTGATACCAACTTTGTCATGACCCAAACTAGGGTCATGACCAGCGCTAGGGAACTGGAATTCTTTTGAATTCGGAACTCGTAGCAAGCCTTAAAAGAAAAGCATGCAATAATATAAAAATAAATATGCATCATAATTAAATCATAAACCAATGTAACAAAAATAATCTCTTTCATAACATAATAATAAAATATTAATACAATATTCAGAGAAAGACCTCTGAATTAAAATAACATATAGTAAATATAAAATACAATTCAATACTGATACAAAATAAGACTACTACAGTTTTATAGAGTACAATATAAAAATTAAGTAGATAATTTACATAAAAGAGCCAGGGTGGAAGAAATTTGGCGGAGAGGCCTACTGCTGAGGTCTGAAGAAGAAGACTTGCTTGTAAAAATATCAATTGAGGGGAGTCAAACCTCACTGAGTCAATTGCTAATATATATATACATGCATTTCCTAATGTCAAATTCAATCAAACATTCATATATAACAAATATATATACAAACAATCAACACAAATGCTGAAAATCAATTATATAATAATACTGAAAAATCATAGTTTTATAAAGGATCAAATAGAACCTTATTTAAACGCAACCTCAATCAACAATAATATCACTCTAGCCACACAAGCTCACTTAATTGCAAATAAATTCACTTAATCCATATGGACAGTAGACTGGCCTTGAGACACTAATTCAATCGAGCTCTAGCAGTCTAACTGTTAGTGTGATTGGCCTCGAGACACTTGGTCAACCAAGCTCTAACAATCACACCATCAATCATATCACATCTTAATCAAATCAATCAATCATCAATCTCAATCAAATCATAATTTACCACAAGTAGTACTCACTCAACCCTAAAATCTATCGCTCCTGTTATAACCCGAGTTTTTAAATTATTTTATTTTAAAATAAGATATGTAGTGTTAATAATTTTAAAACAATATTTGATTATTTATTGATTAATGAGTTTTATTATCATTATTTTATGTTAATTAGGGTTTCGATATATATATTTATTTTAAAATTAGTATTTGGATAATTTATTGGTGTAATATATATATATATATCTTATTTTAAATAATATTTAACTTAGTGTATTTTATTTTAATGTCATTTTACCTTATTAAATCATATTATTTTATGCATTATTATTTTATGTGTTAATATATATATATATATATATATATATATATATATATATATTACAAAACTCAAACACAAAAACCTCCCTCATGCCTGCCATCTGTTTCTTCCTCCATCAGTGTGCCTTTGTGCCTTCCGCAGCCAGCCTAGCTATCGCTAGCCATCTTCTTCGGCTTCGTTTGGTCCCTATAGAAGCTGGAAACTCGAATCCTTCTCCTCCTTCGCTCAAGGTGATTCCGACCACCAAATTGGTTGATTCCGATGTCGTTGGCCTCCTGAAACTTCATAGAGGAGGATTCCAAGCTTCTTGTAGCTTGAAAACATGATTTGGTAGGGTTTTGAACTCATTTTCATTTTCAGCCATTCTTGGATTTTTAATTTTTTTCAATTATTTTGCTTGATTCATGAGAAGTGCCTTAACAAATGTTGTTCCCCTTAGCTTAATCTTCATCCCAAAATTTTTGTGTAATTTTTGGGAATTATTTTGCTTTTTGTGAATTTTTGATTATTTTCATAAATTAATTAAATAAATTATGAATGTCACGACCCAAAATAGGAGCCATGACTAGCGCTAGGGAACGGGAATTCTTTCGAATTCGGAACCCGTAGCAAGCCTAAAAATAAAATAAACGTGCAATAATAATAATAACAATATTAAATAGCAGCGGAAATAAAAATCATAATATTATTTTCATCAACTGGATTTAAGTCAAATCTCATCTCATATATATATAAATCTTTTAATACAAATCCAATTTCAAATATCATACAATATCTCACATAAATAAAATACATAGAATCCCACCAAATTAATTTACAACTACTGCAGTGTCTAGATTATAAAAATAAGACTCAAGTAAGCAGTTTACACAAGGAAGCCGGGGCGGAAGAAATCCGGCGTACAGGCCTGCTACTGAGGTTTGAAGATGTTGACTCTCTTAAAAAATAGTCAACGGAGGGGAGTCAGACCTCACTAAGTGAATTACTATAATATATATACATACACACTAAATGACAATGCATACAATCAACAGTATATATATATATATATAATATGTATATTTACAGGCAATTACACACAGATGCAATAAAATCATTTTATATATTTTTCATTGAAAATCATCTTTTATGAAGGATCACATAGAACCCTATGATATCGCAACCTCGAAAATAGTGTTAGACAACACTCTAGCCATACAGGCTCACTTAATCCAAATATATCCACTTAATCCATTTAGACAGTAGACTGGCCCCGAGACACTAAGTCAACTAAACTCCAACAGTCTGACTACCAGTGTGATTGGCCCTGAGACACTTGGTCAATCGAGCTCCAGCAATCACACCTCCAAACTATATCTCACACATCAAATAATCATATCCAATCAATATCCACAAATGGTTAGTAATATAGCCTAAATACTATAGGCGTACCGGTCCTAGTGCTGCCCACTAGGTAGCACGTTCTATTGATATCCTTCATCATTAATAATATAAAACATTCATTCACAAATAAATGATGCATGAAGTTCAATAAAATTATCAATATAAACCATATATATACTAGAAATATACCAAAAGTAAACCAGGTATATTTCGAGTATATATACGTCAAATAAATCCAATCAACTTATAAATTAAGCTAGAAATATATTTAAAAACATTTTAAACACAGTTCATTAATAAAACATGCATATAATTTAAAATAAACTAAAAATATACTTAAATACAAATCACATTATTTATGCATTTTTAATTAAGATAAAACGTATATTTCTAAATCATGCATCCTAAGCATATATATATAAAATAGTAACTCACCCTAGTGCGCTCCACGAGACAGGTCCGACGGGCCTGGTCCACTAGCCTTCGGTCTCGGCGCAACTAAACAAGCAATAAATAACCGACATCAGAATAAACCTAACAGAAATCCTAGAATTCGATCTAGAGTATTAAACACAGAATCGATATCAGGGTTCGACCGGATATCACATTTTACGAGAATTCTATCGAAAATTCGACAGAACCTCCCCTGTAAAACGGACATCTCTCTACTCAAAAGTGTAGAGCCGACCCTGCAAGGAAATACACTTCAAAATACGAGCTCAACACTTAACCACAACCCCTCAGTCGGACTCCAAACTACAATCTACCGACTGGGATCCACAAACACATAATAATTCAAAAAATACCAAAAATACCCTTATAACATAGAAATACATTTTATAGGTAGAAATTACATGATTAGCCTTAAAACACTGTAAAAACCAATAAAAACTCATTTTATTAGAAAAACCGTATATTATACATATATTTGAAAATAATTCACGAAAAATAGTTTTAATTGGTTAAAAATACTAAATAATTTTTAGAAATCATTTTCATACCTTAAATAACTATTAAAATCAATTAAATTATATTTTTATCCAATTTAGGATAAAATTACCAAAATACCCCTATATATATAAATATACTAAAATTACTTCAAAAATTCACCAAAAATAGTGTAATTATCCAAAATTAATTTTATCAACATATTTATCAATAATATCAATAATTAAACTCAATTACCCAATTAAATTCAATTAAAAACATAATTAACCCTAATTTCCCAAAATTACATAAACTTCAATAATTCAAAATAAACACTTAGAAATTCATAAAAATTCCAAATAAATTCCTATAATTCATTTAAACACCTAATTTAACCATAAAACACAATTTCATAATTTAAATAATTAATTTCCAAAAATTAGAAAATAATATTAAAATATTCAAAAATACCCAAAAATCCAAAAAATCTCCAAAAATTCCACAAAAATTCATACATGTATATTAAGCTACTAGGATCAATATTTTTGAAGGTATTTTCCATGAATCAATCAATTCGAAGCTCAAAAAAATCAAAAACCCTAATATGGCCGAAATTGAAAATTCAAAACCTAAGCAAATCTAGACCATTTAAGCTCAAACCAAAGCTAGAATCACACTCACCGGAGCTCAAGGAGAATAAAGAGACCGACGGTGTCGAAAACGGTGACTGGAATCGTCGTGATCGACGGTGGAAGGAAATTTGGCTTCTCCGGCCAAAATCCACTTCCAGACGTCGAAAACGGCTACTACAGGTGGCGGAAGAGGCTAAGGAAGGTGGTGGCACACCGGAAGACACACCAACGGTGAGAAATCAATAGTTACAGGCATCGAACGGTGAGGGAAACGGTCAGGGAAGAAGGAGATAGTCGGGGGGCAAAATGGTAATTTTCCAAAAGTTTATTCTTTTGACTTATAATATGTATATATATATACTTGATACTATATAATAAAATAATATTAAATCACACACATTAAATATACACCACACACATATAATTTAATATTTTAATAATTTATACTAAATAAAAATAATTAAATAACAATAAAACTAAAAAATAATTAATAAAATATTAGGGTAATATTAATTAAACCCTAATTAAATAAATATGTACACATAGGCTTTATATAGTATTTTAAAAATACGTATGAGTTCATGCAAATCCGAAAATGTATTTAAAATAAATAATAATAAATTATTTACGTGAAAATTTCCCCGAAAATGCAAGTCCCGGGAAAATTTTACGTAAAGCACTGTAAATAATACACAATAATTAAAATAGGTTTTAAATACATATAAACTCATAAAATATCATAATATATATATATATATATATATATATATATGGAAATTATTAACACTGCATATCCCGGTACAGTGTAAAAATATTTAAAAATACAGGATATTACAATGAAATTGTGATTTTTGGTGTTTTTGATGGTTATTGGTAATTTTAGAATTTAATTTATAATTTTTGTATATTTTGTGTAATTTTTATAATTATTTTTAGTTTATGTTAGTTTTGAAAATATAGGTTAATTATATATTTAATTAGAATTAATTGGTTAATTAAGTGTATTTGTTGATTTTAAGGAATAATATGTTGAGAAAATAATTTTTGAGTATTTATATAATTTTTATTGAATTTTTGAATATTATTAGTATTTTATGTGTATTTTTATATATTAGGAGTGTTTTGGTAATTTGGTGATGATTTTAGTTAAATATTAAATTTAATTGGTTTTAATAATTATTTGAGGTATAAAATGATTTTTACAAATTATTTACTGATTTTAACTAATTAATACTAATTTTCAAAAATTATTTTCAAAAAATATATAATATACTATTTTTGTAAATAAATGGATTTTTAGTAATTTTTAATATGTTTTTGGACTAATTAAGTAATTTGGAATTATAAAATGAATTTTTATTAATATTTATGGAATTATCGAGAAATATCAATTTTTATTAATATTATATTATAATTTGGGTTTTTAAGTAATTATTGGTAAAATAATTACTTTTGGAGTTTTAATATATAGATTGCCATATTTTGGTACTTAAAGGGAATTTTGGTATTTATTGAATTTTAATATATCTTATTGTATTTTGTTGTGAATTATGGACCTCGGTCGGGGAAATTTCTAGTTTAGGGTCCCGACTGAGGAGTTGTGAGAATTCTGGTTTGAAGTGTATTTTTCTTGCAGGACTAGCTCTACTTTTTTTTAAGTAGAGAGATGTTTGTTTTACAAAGGAGGTTCTGTCAAATTTTTGGTAGAATTCTCGTAAAACGTGACATCGAGTCTAATTCATATTCTCTGTCTCTGTTAGTAATCTTAGATCGAGTCTTTAGAAGTTAAGTTAGATTTATTATAATTTCATGTTATTATTTTATTGTTAGTTACGTCGAGATCGAGACTTAGTGGACCAGGCCCGTTGGACCCGTCTCGAGGAGCGTACAACTGTGAGTTGTTATTTTATATATGCGTGCATTTAGGTTGCATGTTTTTAGAAATATGTATGTTTTAATTGCATGAATTATGCATAAATGACTTAATAAATGCTTAAGTATATTCTAGGTATATTTTCAGTATATTTTGAAATAAATGCATGTTTTCCTTTTTAATTAAATCTAGATTTCTTTTTATTGATTTAATTTGATATATTCCATGATTTATTTGAATTGATTTTACGTATATATACTTGAAATATACTTAGTTTATTTTAAGTATATTTCTAGTATATATATGGTTTATAATGTTATTTATAATGATATCATGCAGCATTATTTTATGAATGAAATGAGTTATTTTGAGTTATTTTTAATGAAGGATATCAATAGAACGTGCTTTCTATTAGACAGCACTAGGACCGAGTACGTACCGGTATGACGATAGATTGTAGGTTAAATTACTAACCTATTTATGGATCATGACTTAATTGATTTGATTGTTGTGTGAGGTGAATGAGAGTGCGATTGCTGGAGCTCAGTTGACCTAGTGTCTCGGGGCCAATCACACTGACAGTCAGACTGCTGGAGCTCAGTCGACTTAGTGTCTCAAGGCCAGTCAACTGTTAATAAGGATTAAGTAAATTTATTTGGAAATAAGTGAGCCTGTATGGCTAGAGTGTATCTGTTGTTATTTGAGGTTGCGAAAATATAGGGTTCTATTTGATCCTTCATAACTGATGATTTTCAGTATTATTATAAAATGATTTTCTTTGCATCTGTGTGTATTTGCCTGTATATATATATTTATTATATATACTTTTGAGTGTCTACATTTGACATTTAGTAATGCGTGTATATATATTATAACAATTCACTCAGTGAGATTTGACTCCCCTCAGTTGATGTTTTTACAAGAGATTCCTCTTCTTCAGACCTCAGTAGTAGACCTATCCGCCGGATTTCATCCGCTCTAGCCCTATTATGTAAGTCACTTACTTGAGTTTTATTTTGTACTCTAGATGATGCAATTGTAATATCCTGAGTTTTTAAATAATTTTAAACTGCATTGGGATATGCAATGTTAATAATTTTAATATATATTTATGATTATTTAATTAATCGATTATTTATTAAGGTCATTTTAATTATTTTTAATTATTTAAAGTCCTTTATGTAAAATTTTCTCAAAAATTTTATTTTCGGGGAAATTAAGACTTAAATAAATAAATATTAATTATTTTAAATGGTTTTGTGAATTTGCATGAGTCCATGCATGATTTTTAAGTGTCGAATAAAAATATATACGTATACATGCATTTAAATTAAATTAGGGTTTATTTTAATTAAATTATATTATATTATATAGTTTTAATAATAATTAAGTGTGTATATATGTATATGTGTATATATATACTATTAAATGTGTGTGTGGTGAATATTTATTGTGCATATAATAATATATATTAAAATAATGTAAAAGATATATATATATATATATATATATATATATATATATATATATATATATATATATATATATACCTAATATAAAGTATGTGAAATTTACGAAAGTGCCATTATCTTCTTCTTCTTCTTCCTGATCGTTCCCCCACGTAATCTGGCCACTGTCACACCATTTTCTTCCTGTCGGTGTGCTTCTCGACGTGCCACCTTCCCTTCCAGCTTGCTCTGTCGCCCCAAGCTTCCATTTTCGGCGTTGTTTGGTCGGATTTTCTTTAAGAAGCCAAAAGTGGATGCTAGCTCTGATCATAACCATTCTGGCCACCGTTTTGAGTGCCACCAATCTCTATCTCTTTCTTGAGCTCTGGTGAGTCCATTTCTAAACTTTGTTTCACTTAATTTGGTCTGGATTTCCCTAGGTTTTGAATTTTCATTTTCAGCTAACTTGAGATCTTGAATTTTTTTTAGCTTCGATTTCAATGATTCAAGTAAACTTCCTTCACAAAGATTGATCATAGTAGCTCAATCTACATGCTATAATTTTTATGGAATTTTTGGAAATTATTTTGATTTTTGTGAATTTTTTATTATTTTATTAATATTTTCTAATTTTCGTAAATTAATTAATTAAATTATGAAATTGTGGTTTATGGTGTTTATAGGTGTTAAAATGCATTTCAGAAATTTATTTTTAATTTTTATGATTTTTATATAATTATTATGAATTTAATTAGTTTATGTGATTTTTAGAAAATTAGGTTAATTATGTATTTTATTGAAATTAATTGGTTAATTGAGTATAATTATTGATATTATTGAATTATATGTTAAGAAATTAATTTTTCAGTAATTATATTATTTTTAGTGATTTTTTGAATAATTATAGTGAATTTATATATATTAGGGGTATTTTGGTAATTTGACACTAAATTGGCCAAAAATATAATTAAATTAATTTTAATAGTTATTTGAGATATAAAAATGATTCCTACAAATTATTTAGTATTTTTAACTAATTAAAACTATTTTTCGTAAATTATTTTCAAATTATATATAATATACTATTTTTCTAAATAAATGAGTTTTTATCGATTTTTAATATGTTTTAGGATTAATTATGTAATTTGGAGTTTTAAAATGTATTTTGGTTAATATTTATGAATTTATTGAGAATTATCGATTTTTAATAATATTTTATTAAAATTAGGGTTTTATGTATTTATCGGTAAAATAATTATTTTTAGCATTTGAATTTCTAATTTGCTATACTTTGATTATTAAAGGTTATTTTTGGTATTTTTGACATTTTAAATGTATTTTGTGTTATGTCGTGAATTGTGAACCTCGGTTGGTAGAATTGGAGTTTAGAAGTCCGACCGAGGGGTTATGTGGCGATATATTTTTGAAGTGTGTTTTTTTGCAAGACCGGCTCTACTTTCTGAGTAGAGAGATTTTCGTTTTACAGGGGAGGTTCTACCGAATTTTTGATAGAATTCTCGTAAAACGTGATGTCTGGTCGAATTCTTATTCCTTATCTGTGTCTAGAATGCTAGGTCCAGTCTCTAAGAATTTGAATAGACTTATTGTGATTTCATATTATTTTTTATTTGTTTAGTTGCACTAAGACCGAGGCCTAGTAGACCAGGCCCATCGGACCCGTCTCGAGGACTGCAATAACAGTGAGTTGTTATTCTATATGTACTTGTATTAGGATTGCATGTTTTAGAATATATGATTTATTTTATAAATTATGCATAAATGGTTTAATTATTGCTTAGGTTTATTTTTGGTATATTATAGATATTATTGGTATATTTTAAATTATATGCATGTTTTATTAATGAATTATTCTTAAAATGTTCTTAAGTATAGATATAGTTTATTTTATAATTAAATTGAATTTATTCAACGTATATATACTCGAAATATACTTGGTTTATTTTTGGTATATTTCTAGTATATATATGGTTTATATTGTTATTTTGATTAATGGCATGCATCATTTATTTTATGAATGAATGGATTTATTTTTAAATGAAAGATATCAATAGAACGTGCTACCTAGTGGGCAGCACTAGGACCGAGTATGTACCGGTACGACGATAGAATTTAGGTTATATTACTAACCTATTTATGGATATTGATTGGATTGATTTATATAATGTGTGTGTAATATCCCGTGTTTTTAAATACTTTAATCCTGTACCGGGATATGCAGTGTTAATAATTTCCATATATATATATTATGATATTTTTACGAGTTGATATGTATTTAAAACCTATTTTAATTATTGTGTATTATTTACAGTGCTTTATGTAAAATTTTCCCGGGACTTGTATTTTCGGGGAAATTTTCACGTAAATAATTTATTATTAATTATTACAAATATATTTTTGGACTTTCATGAACTCATACGTATTTTTAAATTACTAAATAAAGCTTATGCGCGTAAATATTTATTTAATTAGGGTTTAACTTATTACCCTAATATTTTATTATTTATTTATTATTTTATTGTTATTTAATTATTTTTAATTAATATTAAATTTTAAAATATTAAATATTTAGTGTGTGGCGTATATTTAATGTGTGTAATTTAATATTATTTTAATATATAGTATAAAGTATATATATATACATATAATATGTCAAAAATCAAGTTTTTTGGAAAATTACCGAATTGCCCCTGATTTCTCTCTTCTCCCTCCCGACCGTTTCCCTCGCAGTTCGATGCCTGTAACTGCCAATTTCTCACCATTGGTGTGTCGTCCGGTGTGCTACCTCCTTCTGCAGCCTTCCTCGCCGCCTGTAGCAGCAGATTCCGATGCCTGGAAGCCAGTTTTGGCCGAAGAAGCCAAATTTCCTTCCACCGTCGATCACGACGATTCCGGCCACCATTTTTGACACCACCAGTCTCTTTCTTCTCCTTGAACTCCGGTGAGTGTGATTCTAGCTTTGGTTTGAGCTTAAATGGTCTTGATTTGCTTAGGTTTCGAATTTTCCAATTCAGCCATATTAGGGTTTTTGATTTTTTTGAGCTTTTAATTGATTGATTCATGGAAACTCCCTTCACAAATGTTGATCCTAGTAGATTAATCTACATGTATGAATTTTTTTGGAATTTTTGGAGATTTTTTGGATTTTTGGGTATTTTTGAATATTTTAATATTATTTTCTAATTTTCGGAAATTAATTAAATAAATTATGAAATTGTGTTTTATGGTTAAATTAGGTGTTGAAATGAATTATAGGAATTTATTTGGAATTTTTATGAATTTCTATGTATTTATTTTGAATTATTGAAGTTTATGTAATTTTGGGAAATTAGGGTTAATTATGTTTTTAATTGAATTTAATTGGTTAATTGAGCTTAATTATTGATATTATTGATAAATATGTTGATAAAATTAATTTTGGTTAATTTTATAATTTTTGGTGAATTTTTGAAGTAATTTTAGTATATTTACATATATAAGGGCATTTTGGTAATTTTACACAAAATTGTCTAAAAATGTAATTTAATTGGTTTTAATAGTTATTTAAGGTATAAAAATGATTTCTACAAATTATTTAGTATTTTTAATTAATTAAAACTATTTTTCGTGAATTATTTTCAATTATATATATAATATACGGTTTTACTAATAAAATGAGTTTTTATCGGTTTTTACAGTGTTTTAAGGTTAATCATGTAATTTCTACTTATAAAATGGATTTCTATGTTATAAGGATATTTTTGGTATTATCAGAATTGTTCTATGTTTGTGGACCCCGGTCGGTAGACTGTAGTTTGGAGTCCGACCGAGGGGTTATGGTTGAGTGTTGAGCTTGTATTTCGAAGTGTATTTCCTTGCAGGGTCGGCTCTACTCTTTTGAGTAGAGAGATGTCCGTTTTACATGGGAGGTTCTACCAAATTTTTGGTAGAATTCTCGTAAAATGTGTTATTCGGTCGAACCCTGTTATTCGGTCGAACGTGTTATTCGGAAGAAAGAGACCGGCGGTGTCAAAAACGGTGGCCGGAATCGGCGTGATCGACGGTGGATCGATTTTCGGCTTCTCCGGCCAAAATCGATCTCCAGACGTCGGAAACGGCCTCCTCAGGCGGCGAAATTAGTCGGGGAAGATGGTGGCACACCGGACGGCACACCCACGATGAAGGAACGGCACGGCAGCGACCGGAAATGGAGAAGGGAGAATCGGGGAAGAAGAAGAGGACTCGGGGGCAAAATGGTAATTTTCCAAACTTTTTGATTTTTGACAAATATATGTATATATATATACTTTATACTATATATTAAAATAATATTAAATTACACACATCAAATATACACCACACACATAAAGTATTAATATTTTAATAATTAATACTAAATAAAATTAATTAAATAACAATAAAACAATTAAATACTTAATAAAATATTAGGGTAATAATAAACCCTAATTAAATAATTATACACACACAGGCTTTATTTAATAATTTAAAAATATGTATGAGTTCATGCAAGTCCGTAAATACCTTTAAAATAATTAATAATACATTGTTTACATGAAAATTTCCCCGAAAATACAAGTCCCGGGAAAATTTTACGTAAAACACTGAAAATAACATACAGTAATTAAAATAGGTTTTAAATACATATTAACTCATAAAAATATCATATAAAATACAGAAATTATTAACACTGCATATCCCGGTACAGTGTAAAAATATATTTTTAAAAACACGGGATATTACAGTCTTCCCCCCTTACAGGAATTCGTCCCCGAATTCTAAAAGATAAGATCAAGAAGGAAAGAGATACGGGTAAGAAGCTCGCATCTCAGCTTCAGTCTCCCACGTATGCTCTTCAACTCTGTCGCTACGCCATAGAACCTTGACCATCGGAATCTGCTTCGATCGTAACTGTCGAACTTGAAAATCAACGATCGCCACAGGTTCTTCCACAAACGTCAAATCTTCACTCACTTCCACACTGTCGGGTTGCAACACGTGTGAAGGGTCTGAGATATACTTCCTCAACATCGAGATATGAAATACTGGATGCACCTGTGACATACTCGGAGGCAAATCCAACCGATATGCAACAGTGCCAACTCTCTCCAGAATTTCAAACGGTCCAATGTATCTCGGTGTTAACTTACCCTTCCTGCCAAATCTCATCACACCCTTCATCGGAGATACTTTCAGAAAAACGAAATCTCCAACCTGAAACTCCACATCTCTGCGCCTAGGATCCGCATAACTCTTCTGTCTACTAACTGCGGTCTCTAATCTGCGCTTGATCACGGCGACTTTCTCTGCAGCATCCTGAACCATCTCTGGTCCAGTCAAAGCTCTCTCACCAATCTCATCCCAACTCAACGGGGATCTACACTTCCTTCCATATAACGCCTCATATGGTGCCATGCCAATACTGCTATGGTAGCTGTTATTATATGCAAACTCAACGAGTGGCAAATGATCATCCCAGCTACCTCCTAAATCCAAGACACACATCCTCAACATATCTTCCAGTGTCTGGATCGTCTTCTCAGACTGACCATCTGTCTGAGGATGAAAAGCAATACTGAAATCCAACCTAGTGCCCATCGCTTCCTGTAACTTCTGCCAAAAACGAGAAGTAAACACTGAACCTCTGTCTGACACAATGGACACAGGTACTCCATGAAGGCACACAATATGCTTCACATACAACTTCGCCAATCTAGCAACTGAATATGTGGCTTTCACAGGCAAGAAATGTGCAGACTTCGTCAATCTGTCTACAATCACCCAGATGGAATCGTATCCATCATTCGAACGAGGTAAACCGACCACAAAATCCATAGCTATCCTTTCCCACTTCCACTCGGGAATAGGAAGAGGCTGAAGCTTCCCAGAAGGCTTTTGATGTTCGGCTTTCACTTGCTGACACGTCAAGCACTTAGCAACATAATCAGTAACATCCTTCTTCAATCCATCCCACCAGTATAGATCTCTGATACTGTGGTACATCTTAGTAACACCCGGATGAACGCTGTAGGCTGTAGAATGTGCTTCCTCTAAAATCTCCTCTCTCAAATCATCCGCGTCTGGAACACACAATCTACCACTGATCCACAACACACCATCATCATCGAGTGTGAAATCAGTGAACTTCCCTGCTCTGACATTCTCTGCAAGCTCTTCTAGAATAGGATCTCGGCTCTGAGCTACTTTAATCCTATCCCTTAGTACAGATCGCACTTTAAATTGAGCTAACAGTCCACCTGATCTACTGATCTTCATCATCAGACCTTGATCCACCATCAGATGCAATTCTTGGATCAATGGTCTCCTCTCAACACCGATGTGAGCAAGACTACCTGAGAACTTCCTACTCAAGGCATCTGCTACAACATTAGCTTTACCCGGATGGTAAAGAATCTCACAATCATAATCCTTCAACAATTCCAACCATCTTCTCTGCCTCAAATTCAAATCTCGCTGCTGAAAAATGTACTTAAGGCTCTTGTGATCAGTAAATATCTCACAAGTCACCCCGTACAGATAATGTCTCCAAATCTTCAAAGCAAAGATCACTGCAGCCATCTCTAGGTCATGTGTAGGATAATTCTGCTCATGCTTCTTCAACTGCCTCGAAGCATAGGCTATCACCCTTCCATTTTGCATCAACACACAACCAAGACCAATTCTAGAGGCATCACAGTAAACTGTGAACTTATCCACACTATTAGGCAAAGCTAATACTGGCGCTGTGGTCAACTTCTCCTTCAATAACTGAAAACTATTCTCACAAGCTTCTGACCACTCGAATCTAACATTCTTCTGAGTCAAGCGAGTCATAGGGGCTGCTATCCTGGAAAAATCCTACACAAACCGTCTATAATACCCGGCTAAACCCAGAAAACTCCGAATCTCCGTAACAGAAGTAGGTCTAGGCCACTTAGATACTGCCTCAACCTTCTGTGGATCAACCTGAATACCTTCTTTAGACACTACGTGTCCAAGAAAAGAAACACTCTCCATCCAGAAATCACACTTCGAGAATTTAGCATAAAGCTGATGATCTCTCAGTGTCTGTAGTACAATCCTCAAATGATATACGTGCTCTTCCATACTCCTCGAATATACCAGTATATCATCAATGAAGACTACCACAAACTGATCCACATACGGTCTGAATACTCTGTTCATCAGGTCCATAAAAGCTGCTGGTGCATTAGTCAAACCAAAAGACATCACCAGAAACTCATAATGACCATATCTAGTGCGGAATGCTGTCTTAGGAATATCAGATTCACTGATCCGCAACTGATGATAACCTGACCTTAAGTCAACCTTAGAAAAGAACTGTGCACCCTGTAGCTGATCAAACAAATCATCTATCCTCGGGAGAGGATACTTATTCTTCACTGTCACCTTATTCAACTCTCTGTAGTCAATGCACAGTCTCAGGGTACCATCCTTCTTCTTCACAAACAGGACTGGTGCACCCCAAGGAGAAACACTAGGTCTAATAAAACCCTTATCCAACAACTCTTGCAACTGCTCCTTCAACTCTCTCAACTCTGCAGGAGCCATTCGATAGGGTGGCATAGATATAGGAGTAGTACCTGGTACCACATCTATACAGAACTCAATCTCTCTATGAGGTGGTAAACCTGGCAACTCCTCGAGAAAAACATCAGGAAACTCACAAGCAACAGGAACATCTGTGAGTAACAACTTCTCCATTGACGTATCCCTAACCAATGCCAAAAACCCCTGACAACCTTTCCTCAACAACTTCCTAGCTGTAATAGCAGAAATAAGATTCTGAGGTGCTGAACTCCTATCACCCACAAACTTAAAATCTACTTCACCAGGAATTCTAAAAGTCACCTCCTTATTCCTGCAATCTACCACGGCAAAGTGCTGAGATAACCAATCCATTCCCAGAATAACATCAAACTCCATCACATCCAACAATATCAAATCAGCGGGTAATTCTCTATCTCCCACGAGAACTGGACAACCAGAAAGAACAATATCGGCATCCAAAGAATCGCTCAGAGGAGTGGCAACAGACAAAGGAAAAGCCATCCTCGAAGCTTGCCAACAAGATTTAGAAGCAAAAATAGGAGAAACAAATGAATGCGTGGCACCCGGATCAAACAAAACCCAAGCATCCAGGTAACAAACAGAAACAATACCTGCCACGACTGCATTAGATGCCTGAGCATCCTACTGAGTCAGATGAAAAACTCTGGCCTGACCTCGACCTCCCTGCTGACTGGTAGAAGCCTGGCCAACACCTCTGGCACCTCCTCTAGTACCTCTACCACGACTCTGCTGTGGAACAAACTGAGTGGAACTCTGATGCTGGGCTGGTGGTAACTGAAATGGCACGGGTGCTGCACTAGCAATCGACTGCTGTGGGAATCGCAAAATCTGCTGCTACTGATACCCAGAATAAGGACACGATCTGGCAAAATGTCCTGTCTGTCCGCATCTGAAACATGTCAGTGGTGTCAGATAACACGATCCCTGATGGACTCTACCATAAGTCTGACAAACACTGGCCGCTGATCCAGAACTACGACCACTGCTGCTGCTCGAAGCACCTGACCCAAATCTAAACGATCTACGCTGACCTCCACGGCCATGTCTACTGCTCCGATGCACTCGCTGCTGCTGTCTCTGACTCTGCTGAGTCAAACCTCGCTGCTGACTACTCGAACCAACATGAAAACTCGAATATGGAGTAGCCTGCGATCCACTCGACTGAACTCCCAACTGGTAATAATCAGGCATCGCTCCCTGTCTAACTAACCTCAGCTCAATCTCCTTAGCCAGCTCAATCACAGACTCGAGAGTAAGACCTGCTGTAGGCATACCAGCAAAAGCTGAACCCAAACTAGTAACGTACGTAGTAACAGCAAAATACTGATCTCGCATCAGATCCTCAGCATATCTACCCAACCGAAGAAAATCTCGGGTATACTCCTCTACAGATCGATCTCCACGAGAAATACTGGTCAGACGGAGACGATAGCTCAAACGAAGAGGCTCTGGACAAAATTTCCTCATAAACCGCTCTCGAAACTGAGCCCAGGTCATCGTCATCATAAAGGGCTGGATCATCTGAATGAACCAATCCAAGGCTGGTCCCTCAACAGACAACTCAACAATCATGATCCTCTAGTACTCGGTATGAGCAGTCCGAGTCCTAGTCTCAATCGCATGCAGAAAATCTAAAGGATCAGAAGTACCATCAAACGCAATCCTACCAACTTGGGCATAGAACAAAGCTGCCTCAGGGTCAGACATACCCTGCTGATAGGCAGGCTGAACAGGCTGAACAACTGGAGGAACAGGAACATCAAATTCAGGCTCAACAGGCTCCTCGTCCTGTAACTCTCTCTGCCTACGGTGACCTGCCGCTCCTCGAGGTCTACCTCTGCCACGACCTCTACGTCTAACTGGCTGCTCAGGAGGTAAAACCTCATCCTGAAAAGACTCATCATCCTCGGCCTCAACGACCGGTGGAGCGACACGCGCTCGCCTCCTCATTCTGAAAAGATAAACGAAAAGATTCAGACAAAACAGACAACGGAGGAATAACGCTGAAAACTACAACAAGGAATACTTATCAAGACATACTCGAACCTAATACACTGCAGTAGTCCAACAGAAAACACAACTTTAAAACTAGGGCCACAACTCACATAACTAAGCCCTGACACAGAACTCCGCTCTGATACCAACTTTGTCACGACCCAAAACAGGGACAATGTCCGGCGCTAGGGAACGGGAATTCTTTCGAATCCGGAACCCGTAGCAAGCCTAAAAATAAAAAAAATCATGCCATAATAACAGTAACAATATAATATGCAGCGGAAAATAAAAATAATAATATCATAATATCATCCATATCAACTGGATTTAATTCAAAACTCATCACATCACATATATATAATCTTTAATACAAATCTGGATTCAACATAATACATCTCTTTAAAATAAAATACATGAAATCCAATACTTTAATTCACAACTACTGCAGTGTCTAGATAAAATAAATAAGACTCAAGTAGACAATTTACATAAAGAAGCCGGGGCGGAAGAAATCCGGCGTATCGACCTGCTACTGAGGTCTGAGGAAGTTGACTCTCCTGAAAAATAGTCAACGGAGGGGAGTCAGACCTCACTGAGTGAATTACTATAATATATATACATACACACTAAGTGATAATGCATACAGTCAACAGTATATATATAATATGTATATATACAAGCAAATTCATACAGATGCAGAAAAATCATTTTTATATATTTTACTGAAAAATCTCAGTTTATGAAGGATCACATAGAACCCTAGAATATCGCAACCTCAGAAAATAGTGTTAAACAACACTCTGGCCATACAGGCTCACTTATTCCAAATATATCCACTTAATCCATATGGACAGTAGACTGGCCCCGAGACACTAAGTCAACCGAGCTCCAGCAGTCTGACTGCCAGTGTGATTGGCCCCGAGACACTTGGTCAACCGAGCTCCAGTAATCACACCCAAATCACATCTCACACATAACAATAATCATAATCAAATCAATATCCATAAATAAGTTAGTAATATAGCCTAAATACTATAGGCGTACCGGTACGTACTCGGTCCTAGTGCTGCCCACTAGGTAGCACGTTCTATTGATATCCTTCATTATTAAATATAAAACATTCATTCACAATTAATGATGCATGAATTTAAATAAAACAACAATATAAACCATATATATACCGGAAATATACCAAATATAAACCAGGTATATTTCGAGTATATATATGTCAAATAAATCTAATCAAATCATAAATTAAATTAAAAATATATTTAAAAACATTTTAAATATATTTTATTAATAAAACATGTATATAGTTTATTATATACCAAAAATAAACCAAAAATATACTTAAATACAAATCACATTATTTATGCATTTTAATCAAAATAAAACATATATTTCTAAATCATGCATCCTAAGTATATATATATAGTATAGTAACTCACCTAATGCGCTCCACGAGACAGGTCCGACGGGCCTGGTCCACTAGCCCTCGGTCTCGGCGCAATTAAACAAGAAATAAATAACCGATATCAGAGTAAACCTAACAGAAATCCTAGAATTCAATCTAGAGTATTAAAATACGGAAACAGAATTAGGGTTCGACTGGATATCACGTTTTACGAGAATTCTACCAAAAATTCGGCAGAACCTCCCCTGTAAAACGGACATCTCTCTACTCAAAAGAGTAGAGCCGACCCTGCAAAGAAAATACACTTCGAAAAACAAGCTCAACACTCAACCACAACCCCTCGGTCGGACTCCAACTACATTCTACCGACCGGGGTCCACAAACACAGAATAATTCCAGATATAATAAAAATATCCTTATAGCATAGAAATACATTTCATAGGTAGAAATTACATAATTAACCTTTAAACACCGTAAAAACCAAATAAAACTCATTTTATTAGAAAAACCGTATATTATATATATAATTGAAAATAATTCACGAAAAATAGTTTTAATTAGTTAAAAATACTAAATATTTTGTAGAAATCATTTTTATACCTTAAATAAATATTAAAACCAATTAAATTACATTTTTAGACAATTTAGGGTAAAATTACCAAAATACCCCTATATATATAAATATACTTAAATTACTTCAAAAATTCACCAAAAATCATACAATTACCCAAAATTAATTTTCTCAACATATTTATCAATAATATCAATATTTAAACTCAATTCACCAATTAAATTCATATAAAAACACATTTAACCTAATTTTCTCAAAATCACATAAACTCAATTAATTCAAAATAAATACTTAGAAATTCATAAAAATTCCAAATAAATTCCTATAATTCATTTCAACACCTAATTCAACCATAAACTCAAATTTCATAATTTAAATAATTAATTTCCGAAAATTAGAAAATAATATTAAAATATTCAAAAATACCCAAAAATCCAAAAAATCTCCAAAAATTCTACAAAAAATCATACATGTATATTAAGCTACTAGGAACAACATTTGTGAAGGAAGTTTCCATGAATCAATCAATTCGAAGCTCAAAAAAATCAAAAAACCCTAATAGGCCGAAATTGACAAATCGAAAACTAAGCAATTCTAGACCATTTTAGCTCAAACCAAAGCTAGAATCACACTCACCGGAGCTCAAGGAGAAGAAAGAGACCGGCGGTGTCGAAAACGATGGCCGGAATCGACATGATCGACGGTGGATCGATTTTCGGCTTCTCTGGCCAAAATCGATCTCCAGACGCCGGAAACGACCTCCTCAGGCGGCGAAATTGGTCGGGGAAGATGGTGGCACACCGGACGGCACACCCACGGTGAAGGAACGGCACGGCAGCGACCGGAAATGGAGAAGGGAGAATCGGAGAAGAAGAAGATGACTCGGGGGCAAAATGGTAATTTTTCAAACTTTTTGATTTTTGACAAATATATGTATATATATATACTTTATACTATATATTAAAATAATATTAAATTACACACATCAAATATACACCACACACATAAAATATTAATATTTTAATAATTAATACTAAATAAAATTAATTAAATAACAATAAAACAATTAAATACTTAATAAAATATTAGGGTAATAATAAACCCTTATTAAATAATTATACACACACAGGCTTTATTTAATAATTTAAAAATATGTATGAGTTCATGCAAGTCCGTAAATACCTTTAAAATAATTAATAATACATTGTTTACGTGAAAATTTCCCCGAAAATACAAGTCCCGGGAAAATTTTACGTAAAACACTGAAAATAACATACAGTAATTAAAATAGGTTTTAAATACATATTAACTCGTAAAAATATCATATAAAATACAGAAATTATTAACACTGCATATCCCGGTACAGTGTAAAAATATATTTTTAAAAACACGGGATATTACATATCCCATATATATATATATATATATATATATATATATATATATATATATATATATATATATATATATATAAATACACACTTATATTAATATATACACATAAAATAAAATTTAACAATAAATAATAATAATATCAATAATACTAATGAAATAATTTAGTAATAAAATAAGTAATGTAAGTTGATAAAAATAATAATAGAAATAACAATGCACATAAATTAATATCATTAAAATAATACTTTCCAAAATAATAAATATAAATAATGTAAATTAATTGTTTAAAATAATAAATTTCTAAAAATAAATATTTACATAGAAAAATATAATTTAACATAAAATAATAATTATTAATCACAAAATAATAAAATAAATAGATATGACTTTTAAATTTATTAACATTGCATATCTCGATTTATATTAAAATAATTTAAAAATATGGGTTATTACACTAGGTCAACCGAGCTCCAGCAACCACACTATTCAATCACATCAATCTCAAAATCAATCAATCAAATCAAGGTCACCTTAAGTAATTCATAACTCAATCCTAAATCTATCACACCGATATGTACATGGTCCTAGTACTATCCACTAGGTAGCATGTTCTATTGATATCCTTCAAATAAAATAGAATATATATATGGAAAAATAAACAATGCATATTTAAACATAAATAATGTCCATAACAATGAAATAAACTATATATACACCAGAAATATACCTAAAATATACTAAGTATATTTCAAGTATATATATGCTCAATAAATTCAAAATAAACCATAAATATACCGAATGTAAACCATGAATATACCAAGAATATATTAAGTGTATATTAAAATATATCATGCATTTATAGTGAAATATAAGAAAAATATACTAAAAATATGTCTAACATTTACTAAAATATTTAATAAAACAATTCATGGAATAATACATATTAAAAACATAAATATTCAAAATCATGCATCATATATGTGATGTATATACAAAATAATAACTCACAATGTTGCGCTCCATAAGACTGGCTCGATGGGCAACTAAAAAATAAAATAATAATCATAATCATAATAAATCTAACTTATACTTCTAAAGAGACTCAATCTATGAAACTCAAACAAAACATGGAAACTCATGATCGACCCGATGTCACGTTTTATGAGAATTTTACCAAAAATTCGGTAGAACATCCTTTGTAAAATGAACATCTCTCTATTAAAAAGTAAAGTCAATCCTGCCAGAAAAACGCACTTCTATCACAAATTCACAACACCTCTGGTTAGGACCCCAAATTGCACAAATTCCCAACCGAGGTTTATAATTTCACCAAAATTACAAATAATATAATAAATATATTAAAAATCAATAAATTACACAAATCCTCAAAATACCAAAATATGATATATTAAAATAATAAAACACCAAATACCATTATTTTCACAATAATTAACTAAAAATCTCAAATAATAATATAATATTATTAAAAATCCAATTTTTCAATAATTACACATAAAATAGTAAAAATTTCATTTTAATACACTCAAATAGCTTAAATAGCCTAAATATATAATAAAAATAATTAAAAACCCATTTAATCACCAAAATAGTAAATAATATATTATTTGAAAATAATTTTTAAAAATTAGTATTGATTAGTTAAAAATAGTAAATAATTTATAGAAATCATTTTAATACCTTAAATAATTCTAAAACCATCTAAAACATAATATTTAACAATAATTATCACAAAATTACACAATTAACTCAATAATTCAAAATATACATAATATAATTAATATTCTCAAAAATTATGTAAATTCGCCAAAAATTATTTTAAAAATTCTAAAATTATTATCTCACCTAATAAACACTAATTTAACTAAATTTTCATTAAAACTAATTAATTAACATAATTATCAATAATTCAATATTTAATATTAAAATAATAAAAAATTAACCAAAATTCAAATTAATTCAAAAAAATTCAAAACAAAAATATTTGAGAAGCTTGAGTTATAAAAAACAATATTTCTTAAGCAGATTTCATGAATCAACCTAAATCAAGTTTAAAAATTCAAAAACCCTAAAATATATAAACTAAAAATTGGAGATATCTAAAAATCTAGTGTTTTAGAGCTAAAAAGGAACTTACAATGAACTCATCAAAGCTTGGTGCTCCAAAAGAGACCGGTCTGGCATTAAATGGTGGCCAGAATCTTCACTAGCGACCAAGAGCTTCACTTTCGGCCTCTAGTTACTCCGGTGACTCCAGGCAGTGGCAAGCGATGCTGGTGGTGGCGAACGACAGCTGGGAGTTTCCTGGGTCGACGATGGCCGATGGTAGAAGGTGGGGTGATTCGGCAGTGGTCTGCTGGAAGTGATCGAGAGGTGAGAAAAGAAGAAGAAGAAAGAAGAAATGGTTTTATTGACCTGATTTTTTTGACTTTTTGCTCTTTTTTTATTAATATGTAAACTTACCAAAATGCCCTTCATATAATAATAATAATAATAATAATAATAATCTCACATAAAATAAATTATTTTTATGTAAATAATTTCTCAAAATAAAATACGTAATTAATATTAACAATTTAACAATAACAATATACAAATGAAATTTAAAATTATTAATATTGCATATCCCAAAATAATATTATTTAATTTAAAATACAAGGTCATTACAGCGCTCCTCGAGACTGGCTCAATGAGCCCAATCCAATAGGCCTCAGTCTCAGCGCAATTACAAAACAAATAATAATAACCAATCATAATAATTTCTAGCTTATACTTCTAAAAGAAACTCAATCTAGGAATACAAAACCCAGATAAACACAAAATTTTAGAATCGACTCGCTGTCAAGTTTTATGAGAATTCTACTAAAAATTTGGCAGAACCTCCTTTGTAAATCGAATAACTCTCTACTAAAAAGTAGAGCCGATCTTGTAAGAAAAATGCACTTCTAACACATATTGCACAACATGTCGACTTGGGACTCTGAACTGCATAATTTCCTAACCAAGGTTCACAATTCACCAAAAATACAAATAAAATCATAAATATATTAAAAATCATTAAATTCCATAAATATCCTTAAAATACAAAAATATAATATATTTAAATATTAAAACACTAAATACAATTATTTTCACAATAATTAAATAAAAATCTCCAATAATAATATAATATTAATAAAAATTCAATTTTTCTATAGTTCAATATAAAATAGTAAAAATTCACTTTTAAATATTCAAATAGCTTAAATATATATTAAAAGTAATTAAAAATCCATTTAATCACCAAAGTAGTAAATAATATATTATTTGAATATAATTTTCAAAAATTAGTATTAATTAGTTAAAAATAGTAAATAATTTATAAAAATCATTTTAATACCCTATATAATTCTAAAATCATATAAAACATATTATTTAACTATAATTTTCACAAAATTACACAATTAACTCATAAATACAAAATTTACATAATATAATTAATATTCTCAAAAAATATATAAATTCACCAAAAATTATTTTAATAATTCTAAAATTATTAACTCAAATGACTAACACTAATTTAACTAAATTCTCATTAAAAAAAATTAATTAACATAATTATCAAAAATTCATTTAATATTAAGATAATAAAAAATTACCAAAATTCAAATTAATTTAAAAAAATTCACAAAAAATATATATAAGAAGCTTAAGCTACCACAATCAACATTTGTGAAGCAAGTTTGCAAGAATCAAACAATATCTAGTTCAAAAAAATTAAAAACCCTAAAACACATAAACTAAAAATTGAAGATATCTAAAAATCTAGAAGATTAGAGCTAACAAGGAGCTTGGAAATGGACTCACCGATGGAAAACTGTTCAAAGAAGTCTAGTTTGAAGCCTTGAGGTGGCCAGAATCTCGTTGGCATGAAGAAGCTCCAACTTTCAGCTTTTATGGCTTTCCGACTATGCAGCGGTTCTCGACGCTGACTGGTGATGACAGACGACAATTGAAGACATCTGGGGTTGATGGTGGTCGGTGGTGGCAACTAGGGTGGTCCGACGAAGGCTGAACGTGACAAACCGAAGAAGAAGAAGAAGAAGAAAAAGAAGAAAAAGAAGAAAAAGAAAAAGAAAAAGAGAGGGAGAAGAGAGTTGATGTCACGACCCAAAATAGGGGCCATGACCGGTGCTAGGGAACGGGAATTCTTTCGAATCCGGAACCCGTAGCAAGCCTAAAAATAAAATAAAACATATAATAATAATAATAACAACACTTAATGCAACGAAAATAAAATCATAACTATCAAAAGAATATTTCCATCAAATGAAATTAAATCGAATTCTCATATCATATATAAATAAATCCTTTAATACAAGTTTCAGTTCAAGTATTTAAATTACATATCTCATATAAATACAATACATCAATCTCCAAAATGACCATAACTACTACAGTGTCTAGATCATAATGTAAAACTCAAGACTCAGACAAGTAGTTTACATAAAGAAGCCGGTGCGAAAGAAATCCGGCGTACAGGCCTACTACTGAGGTCTGAAGATGATGACTCTCCTGAAAAATAGTCAACGGAGGGGAGTCAGACCTCACTGAGTGAATTACTATAATATATATACATGCATACTAAATGACAATGCATATAGTCAATAGTACATATATAAATATATATACAGGCAAATACACACAGATGCAATAAAATCATTTTTATATATTTTTTTTGAAAACCACTAGTTATGAAGGATCAAATAGAACCTTAGAAAATCGCAACCTTAAATCAGTGTTAGACAACACTCTAGCCATACAGGCTCACTTATTTCAAAATATTCACTTATTCCATTTAGATAGTAGACTGGCCCCGAGACACTAAGTCAACCGAGCTCCAGCAGTCTGACTATCAGTGTGATTGGCCCCGAGACACTAGGTCAACCGAGCTCCAGCAATCACACCTCCAAACCATATCTCATGCATCAAATAATCATATCCAATCAATATCCACAATTAGTTAGTAATATAGCCTAAATGATATAAGCGTACAGGTACGTACTCGGTCCTAGTGCTGCCCACTAGGTAGCACGTTCTATTGATATCCTTCATTAAAATATAAAGCATACATTCATAAAAGTAAATGATGCATGAATTGAATAAAATAGCAACATAAACCATATATATACTAAAAATATACCAAAAGTAAACCAAGTATATTTCGAGTATATATACGTCAAATAAATCCAATACAATTACAAAATAAGCTAGAAATATATTCAAAAACATTTTAAGCATAATTCATTAATAAGACATGCATATAGTTTAAAATATACCAAAAATAAACCAAAAATACCCTAAAAATAAACTTAAGTACTAATTAAATCATTATGCATATTTAATCAAAATAAAACATATATTTCTAAAATCATGCATCCTAAAGCATATATATATAAAATAGTAACTTATACTTAGTGCGCTCCTCGAGATAGGTCCGACGGGCTTAGTCCACTAGGCCTCGGTCTCGGTGTAACTAAACAAACAATAAATAACGGACATCAAAATAAACCTAACAGAAAACCCTAGAAACTCGATCTAGAATATTAGACACAGAATTAAAAATCAGAATTCGATCGGATATCACGTTTTACGAGAATTCTATCAAAAATCCGATAGAACCTCTCCTGTAAAACGAACATCTCTCTACTCAAAGAGTAGAGTTGACCCTACAAAGAAACACACTTCGAAAAAAAAACACAGAAACACACCCACAACCCCTCGGTCGGACTCCAAACTACAGTTTATCGACTGGGGTCCACAATTCACAGAACAATATAAAAATACCAAAAATACCCTTATATCGCAGAAATACATTTTATAAGCAGAAATTACTTAATTAACCCTAAAACACAGTAAAAACCGATAAAACTCATTTTATTTAGAAAAATTGTATATTATATATATAATTGAAAATAATTCACGAAAAATAGTTTTGATTAATTAAAAATACTAAATAATTTTTATAAATCATTTTTATACCTTAAATAACTATTAAAACCAATTAAATTACATTTTTAGTCAATTTAGGGTAAAATTACCAAAATGCCCATATATATAAAAATATACTAAAATTACTCCAAAAATTCACCAAAAATAGTATAATTATCCAAAATTACTTTTCTCCACATATTTATCAATAATATCAATAATTAAACTCAATTAACTAATTAATTTCAATTAAAAACACAATTAACCCTATTTTTCAAAAATTACATAAAATAATTAAATTCAAAATAAATACATAGAAATTCATAAAAATTCCAAATAAATTCCTATAATTCATTTCAACACCTATATTTATCATAAAACGCAATTTCATAATTTAATTAATTAATTTCCGAAAATTAGAAAATAATAATAAAATATTCAAAAATACCCAAAAATCAAAATAATCTCCAACAATTCTAAAAAAATTCAAACATGTATATTAAGCTAAGGGGAACAACATTTGTGAAGGAATTTTTCATGAATCAATGAATTTGAAGTTCAAAAAAATCAAGAACCCTAAAATGGCTAAATTACCAAAATCGAAACCTAAACAAATCAAGACCATTTTAAGTGAAACAAAGCTTGGAATCACACTCACTAGAGCTCAAGGAAAAGAAAGAGACCAGCGGTGTCAAAAATGGTGGCCGAAAATGTTGTGAACGACGGTGAGAAAGAATTCGGCTTCTCCGGCCAAAATAAGCTTCTCGATGCCAGAAAGGGGCTCTACAGGCGACGAAACGACTGGAGGAAGGAGGTGGCACACCAGGAGGCACACCGATAGTGAGAAAATAGGATGACAATGGCCGGATTCACGTGAGGGACGATCGGGAGTGAGGGAGAAGCTTCAATGGCACTTTCGTAAATAAATCAAACTTTATAATTTTGTTTAATATTAAATGTATATATATATATATATATACTTCACACTATATATTAAAATAATATAAAATCACACACATTAAATATACACCACACACATATAATTTAATATTTTTAATAATTTATATACTAAAAATAATTAAATAATATTAAAACTAATAATAAATAATAAAATATTAGGATAATTAATTAAACCCTAATTAAATAAATACACATATATATATTTTATTTAGTACTTTTAAAAATATATATGCGCTCATGCAAATGCATGAATTTACTTAAAATAATTGATAGTAAATTATTTACGTGAAAATTTCCCCGAAAATAGAATTCTCAGGAAAATTTTACGTAAAACACTTAAAATAATATACAATAATTAAAATAAGTTTTAAATACATATTAACTCGTAAAAATATCATAATTATATACAAAATTATTAACACTGCATATCCTGATGCAGTATTAAAATATTTAAAAACATGGGATATTACAGTTGACCCGGTCTGATTTTTGCTTTTTCTATTTTTTAATTAAATTATGAAATTACTAAATTACCCTTTCATCAAATTTAATAATAATAATAATAATAATAATAATAATAATAATAATAATAATAATAATAATAATAATAATAATAATAATAATAATATTATTATTATTATTATTATTATTATTATTATTATTATTATTATTATTGTTGTTGTTGTTGTTGTTGTTGTTGTTGTTGTTGTTGTTGTTGTTGTTGTTAACATTATTGTCATTATTATTATTATTATTATTGTTGTTGTTGTTATATTCAGTTAAATAGTTTTATCTACTATAGTACATAAAAGTAAACACAACTATCACGACCCAAAACAGGGGCCATGACCGATGCTAGGGAATGGGAATTCTTTCGAATCCGGAACCCGTAGCAAGCCTAAAATAAAATAAAACATGCAATAGTAACAATAACAACACAATTAAGTAAAATATTATGCAGCGGAATAAAATCATAAATATCAAAATAATATTCCACCACGGGATTTAAATCAAATTCTCATCTCATATATAAATAAACTCTTTTAATACAAATCCAATTCAAATATTTAAAGTACATAACTCACAAAAATATAATATGAAACCCCTTTAATAATTTTACAACTATTGCAGTGTCTAGATTAATAAAATAAAACTCAAGTGAGCAGTTTATATAATAAAGCCGGGGCGAAAGAAATCCGACGTACAAGCCTGCTACTGAGGTCTGATGAAGATGACTCTCCTGAAAAATAGTCAAAAGAGGGAAGTCAGACCTCACTGAGTGAATTACTATAGTATATATACATGCATACTAAATGCCAATGCACACAATCAAAAGTATATATAATATGGATATATACAAGCAAATACACACAGATGCAATAAAATCATTTTATATATTTTTATTGAAAATCACTATTTATGAAGGATCAAATAGAACCCTAAAATATCGCAACCTCAAAACAGTGTTAGACAACACTCTAGCCATACAGGCTCACTTATTCCAAATATATTCACTTGATCCATTTGAACAGTAGACTGGCCCCGAGACACTAAGTCAACCGAGCTCCAGCAGTCTGACTGTCAGTGTGATTGGCCCCGAGACACTTGGTCAACCGAGCTCCAGCAATCACACTCCTAAATCATTTCTCACACATCAAATAAACAAATCCAATTAATATCCTCAAATAGGTTAGTAATATAGCCTAAATGCTATAAGCGTACTAGTACGTACTCGGTTCTAGTGCTGCCCACTAGGTAGCACGTTCTATTGATATCCTTCATTAAAATATAAAGCATACATTCATAAAAATAAATGATGCATGAATTGAATAAAATAGCAACATAAACTATATATATACACTAGAAATATACCAAAAATAAACCAAAGATAAAAAAAAAATAAAGCATGCATATAATTTAAAATATACCAAAAATAAACCAAAGATAAATCAAAAATAAACTAAAAATAAACTTAAGTACTGATTAAATTATTTATGCATATTTAATCAAAATAAAACATACATTTCTAAATCATGCACCCTAAAGCATATATATATATAGAATAGTAACTCACTAATTATTATGCTCCTCGAGATGGGTCTGACGAGCCTAGTCCACTAGGCCTCGGTCTCGGTGCAACTGTAATATCCCGTATTTTTAAACATTTTTACACTGTACCGGGATATGCAGTGTTAATAATTTTCATATGTATATTATATGATATTTTTACGAGTTGGTATGTATTTAAAACCTATTTTAATTATTGTGTCTTATTTACAGTGCTTTATGTAAAATTTTCCCGGGACTTGCATTTTCGGGGAAATTTTCACGTAAATAATTTATTATTAATTATTTTAAATATATTTTCGGACTTGCATGAACTCATACGTATTTTTAAATTATTAAATAGAGCCTATGTGTGTATATATTTATTTAATTAGGGTTTAATATATTACCCTAATATTTTGCTAATTAATTAATTATTTTATTATTTTTAATTAATATTAAATTTTAAAATATTAAATATTAAGTGTGTGGGTGTGATTTTTTTCAAATATTTTATTAAAATTATTTTTTTATTATTTTTCTTTTTTTTCTTTTTCTTTTCTTTTTCTTTTCTTTTCTTCTTCTTCTTCTTCTTCTTCTTCTTCTTCTTCTTCTTCTTTTTCTTCCCGTGCGCGACCCCCTTCCCCTCACCGCTGCTACTCCAATCACTGGTCGTCAGAGTGCCTCCCCTACGTGTCACCATCTTCTCCAGCTGCTCTGCCGCCCCCAGCCTTCTTCCCCGGTGCCGACTTGTCCCTTTTCTCCATTTTCGGCCGAAAACTCCATTTCTTCTCACCTCGCGATTCCAGCCACCATTTTTGACACCGTCAGTCTCTTTCTTCTCCTTGAGCTCCGGTGAGTGTGATTCTAGCTTTGGTTTGAGCTTAAATGGTCTTGATTTGCTTAGGTTTCGAATTTTTGAATTCGGCTATATTAGGGTTTTTGATTTTTTTGAGCTTCGAATTGATTGATTCATGAAAACTACCTTCAAAAATGTTGATCCTAGTAGATTAATATACATGTATGAATTTTTTTGGAATTTTTGGAGATTTTTTGGATTTTTGGGTATTTTTGAATATTTTAATATTATTTTCTAATTTTCGGAAATTAATTATTTAAATTATGAAATTGTGTTTTATGATAAATATAGGTATTGAAATGAATTTTAGGAATTTATTTGGAATTTTTATGAATTTCTAAGTATTTATTTTGAATTATTTGAGTTTATGTAATTTTGGGAAAATTAGGTTAAATGTGTTTTTATTTGAATTTAATTGGAAAATTGAGTTTAATTATTGATATTATTGATAAATATGTTGAGAAAATTAATTTTGGATAATTATACTATTTGTGGTGAATTTTTGAAGTAATTTTAGTATATTTATATATATAGGGGTATTTTGGTAATTTTACACAAAATTGACTAAAAATGTAATTTAATTGGTTTTAATAGTTATTTAAGGTATAAAAATGATTTCTAAAAATTATTTAGTATTTTTAACCAATTAAAACTATTTTTCGTGAATTATTTTCAATTATATATATAATATACGATTTTTCTAATAAAATGAGTTTTTACCGGTTTTTACAGTGTTTTAAGGTTAATTACGTAATTTCTACGTATAAAATGAATTTCTATGATGTAAGGGTATTTTTGGTATTTCTGGAATTGTTCTGTGTTCGTGGACCCCGGTCGGTAGACTGTAGTTTGGAGTCCGACTGAGGGGTTGTTGATTTGTTGTTGTGCCTATTTTTTGAAGTGTGTTTCTTTGCAGGGTTGGCTCTACTCTTTGAGTAGAGAGATGTCCGTTTTACAGGGGAGGTTCTGCCGAATTTTTGATAGAATTCTCGTAAAACGTGATGTTCGATCGAACCCTAATCTCAATTCTGTGTTTAATACTCTAGATCGAATTCTAGGATTTCCATTAGGTTTATTCTAATGTCGATTATTTATTGTTTGTTTAGTTGCACCGAAATCGAGGCCTAGTGGACCAAGCCCGTCGGACCCATCTCGTGGAACGCACTAGTGTGAGTTGCTATTTTATATATATATGCTTAGGATGCATGATTTAGAAATGCATGTTTTATTTTGATTAAATATGCATAAATAATTTGATTATTTCTTAAGTTTATATTTAGTTTATTTTGGTTTATTTTTGGTATATATTAAATTATATGCATGTTTTGTTAATAAATTATATTTAAAATGTTTTTAAATATATTTCTACCTTAATTTATAATTTGATTGGATTCATTTGACGTATATATACTCAAAATATACCTGGTTTATTTTTGGTATATTTCCAGTATATATATGGTTTATATTGTTATTTTATTTAAATTCATGCATCATTTATTTATGAATGTATGTTTTATATTTAAAATGAAGGATATCAATAGAATGTGCTACCTAGTGGGCAGCACTAGGACCGAGTACGTACCGGTACGCCTACAGTATTTAGGCTATATTACTAAACATTTGTGGATATTGATTAAATGTGATTATTTGATGTGTGAGATATGGTTTGGAGGTGTGATTGCTGGAGCTCGGTTGACCAAGTGTCTCGGGGCCAATCACACTGGCAGTCAGACTGCTGGAGCTCGGTTGACTTAATGTCTCGGGGCCAGTCTACTGTCTAAATGGATTAAGTGGATATATTTGGATTAAGTGAGCCTGTATGGCTAGAGTGTTGTCTAACACTGATTAAGGTTTCGATATCATAGGGTTCTATTTGATCCTTCATAAACTGTGATTTTCAATAAAAATATATAAAAATGATTTTTACTGCATCTGTGTGAATTTGCCTGTATATATACATATTATATATAGTGTTGACTGTATGCATTGTCATTTAGTGTGTATGTATATATATTATAGTAATTCACTCAGTGAGGTCTGACTCCCCTCCGTTGATAATTTTTCAGGAGAGTCAACATCTTCAGACCTCAGTAGCAGGCCTGTATGCCGGATTTCTTCCGCCCCGGCTTCTTTGTGTAAACTGCTTACTTGAGTCTTATTTTTATAACCTAGACACTGCAGTAGTGGAAAATTAAATTGGGGGATTTTATGTATTTTATTTATGTGAGATATTGTATTATATGTGAACTGGATTTGTATTAAGAGATTTATATATATGAGATGAGATTTGATTTAAATCCAGTTGGTGAAAATACTATTGTAATATTTATGATTTTCATTTCTGCTGCATTTGATATTGTTATTATTATTATTGCATGTTTTATTTTATTTTTAGGCTTGCTACGGGTTCCGGATTCGAAAGAATTCCCGTTCCCTAGCGCCGGTCATGGCCCCTGTTTTGGGTCGTGACAGCAACTAAACAAACAATAATAACAAACATCAGAATAAACCTAACAGAAAATCCTAGAAACTCGATCTAGAATATTAGACACAGAATTAAATCAAAATCCGACCGGACATCACGTTTTACGAGAATTCTATCAAAAATCCAACAGAACCTCCCTTGTAAAGCAGACATCTCTCTACTTAAAGAGTAGAGTCAGCCCTACAAAGAAATACACTTCGAAAAATAGACACAGAATCACAACCAAAATCCCTCGGTCGGACTCCAAACTACAAATCATCGACCGAGGTCCACAATTCACAGAGTATTTACAAAATACCAAAAATACTCTTATATAATAAAACTACATTTTCTAAGTAGAAATTACGTAATTAACCCTAAAGCACAGTAAAAATCAATAAAAACTCATTTTATTAGAAAAATCGTATATTATATATATAATAGAAAATAATTTATGAAAAATAGTTTTAATTAGTCAAAAATACTAAATAATTTGTAGAAATCATTTTTATACCTTAAATAACTATTAAAACCAATTTAATTGCACTTTTAGCCAATTTAGGGTAAAATTACCAAAATACCCATATATATATAAATATACTAAAATTAATCCAAAAATTCACCAAAAATAATATAATTGCACAAAATTAATTTTCTCAACATATATATCAATAATATCAATAAATAAACTCAATTAACTAATTAATTTCAATTAAACACACAATTAACCCTATTTTTCCAAAATTACATAAACTAATTAAATTCAAAATAAATACATAAAAATACACAAAAATTCTAAATAAATTTCTATAATTCATTTCAACACCTATAATCACCAATAAACACAATTTCATAATTTAATTAATTAATTTTCGAAAATTAGAAAATAATAATAAAATAATCAAAAATACCCAAAAATCAAAATAAATTCTAAAAATTCTATAAAAATTCACACATGAATATTAAGCTACTAGGATCAACATTTGTTAAGGGATTTTTCATGAATCAATCAATTGAAGCTCAAAAAAAAATTGAAAAGCTAAAATGGCCGAATTGAAGATTTAGCTCAAACCTCATCAACCACTTGTTTTCCGGCCAAAATGAGCTTAGAATAGGAACCACCAGAGCTCAAGGAGTCGATGAAGATCGGCGGTGCACGAAATGGTGGCTGGAATCACGATCGACGGAGAAGAGCTTCACTCGCTGCCACTGCAAATTTCGAGCGTTCCAACGAGCTTTCGGTGACCTGGTCACATCGGAGAGGAAGAGGAAGGAAGGGGGAGGAGGTTGGCGGTAGCTGATGGCGGCGAAGGGCGGTTCGGCATGCCAGAACGGGAGGCACAGTGAGGGTAGGGCGTTGGGAGAAGAAGAAGGAGGGAGGGGCAGAATTGTAATTTGGCAAAAATTTTTGATTTTAACACTATAATATGTATATATATATATGTATATGTATTATTACACTATATATTATAATAATATAAATTCCACACACATTAAATATACTCAACACACATAATTTAATATTTTAACAATTTTATACACCTAAAAATAATTAAATAATATTAAAACTAAATAATAAACAATAAAAATTAGGGTAATTAATTAAACCCTAGTTTAATTTAAATAAATACACACATATATACACTTTATTTAGTACTTTAAAAATATATATGAGTTCATGAAAATGAGGAAATCTATTTAAAATAATTAATAATAAACAATTTACGTATCGAAAATGCGAGTCCCCGGAAAATTTTACGTAAAGTACTTAAAATAATATAAAACAATTAAAATTAGCTTTAATTAAATAACAAACTCATAAAATATCAATATTATATACATGAATGATTAACACTGCATATCCCAATGCAATATAAAAATATTTAAAAATACGGGATATTACAACAACATAACTAAGTAAACCTATGCAGAATAGCTGATGATGAATCTACATGGTGAAGATAAGTAGGCCTAATAGAAAAGTCCCAAACTCCTGAAAAAAAATAAATTGAGGGGATTCAGACCTCACTGAGTAAGTTAATAAAAGAGCTATACGATTTGAAAACCTTTTTGAAAACCGTATAGATGTAGCAAAAATAATTTATAATATATATACATATACAGCTTTTGAAAAATCTCGGTAAAACTCTAAACCCAATTATAAATGGCCAATTAGGCCCACTTAATCCAACTAGACTGTTGGTCCCCAAGAGCAGAGGCATCAACTGAGGCACCAAACCGCAATCATCCACTTAATCCAAACACATGGCATTGGCGGTCTCCGAGAGCTAAGGCATATGCCGAGGCACCCATCCCAGTCCATTTTTAATTTTTCACATCATTGACAGTCCCCGAGAGTAGAGGCTTCCACTGAGGCACCCGTCCCAGTTTATAACCATAAGTCATACATATTTTGGATCCATCTCTCAATCTTCACCATGTACACATGGTCTTGGTGAAACCCACCAGGTAGCTCGTTCTACCAAAATTTCTCAAAACTAATTTTTAAATAAATAAATTGCAATAAAATTCTCCATAATGTAAATATACTAAAAATATGAGCACACACAATTTTTTAAGAAAACACACACACCGATCAGTTTATTAACTTACAAGATGAGCGAAATGGATGACGACCGCACGTCTGCCTCAATCCAGAAGCTCCCACTTCGGAACTCTCTAAAAAAAATAACATATTTTCTTTTTTTTAAAAAAATCATACATATGGAATAAAAATGGAAATTAAAAATTACGAGACTCTAGAATGACTTGGAAAGACTGTATAAGACTTGATAGATTGGAATACCCTAATTTATGCTAGGAAATTATGGAAGATGTCACATTTTACAAGAAAATCTATTGAAATTTCAACAGAGTCTGCCCTGTAAAATAGACATCTCTCTACCATAGGTACAACCATTCCTGCATAGAAAAACGCACTTCCAAAATTCATAATCAACCATACTCGGGTCGATTCTCCAATACTACACTTAACCCGACTGAGTTCACAATCTAACCAAACATCACAATTTACTTCTAATTAATAAAATTCACATTTAATTACTTAAATATTTTAATTATATAATAAAATTAGTTTAAAACCCATTTTAGTACCCAAAATAATATATAATATATATTTGAAAATAATTTTCAAAAATTAGTATTTAATAGTTAAAAATAGTAAATAATTTGTAAAAATCCTTTTAATTCCTTAAATATTATTAAAACCAAATAAAATATATTATTTAGATATAATTATCACAAAATTACATATTTACCCCTATAATACAAAAATATACATAATATACTATTATTACTCAAAAATTCCCTAAAAATTATACAAATGCATAAAAATTATTTTCTCAACATATATATTATTAATATTAACTATAAAACATATTTAAACCAATATTCCAACAAAAATCCAACTCTAACCTAATTATTCAATTTTGACATAAACTATAAAAATTCCTAAAAATTATATAATATTCTCAAAAATTATTTTCCTTACTCTAAAATTAATATTAACTTATAATAACACCTAATATACCAAATTTATAATTTTAATAATTAATTTATGAAAATTAATAAAATAATAATAAAATATTAAAAAATTCACAAAAATTAAAATAAATTCCAAAAATTACACAAAAATTCATAGAGGTAGATTAAGCTACAAGGAATCACATTTGCAAAGGGAGTTTGCAAGATTAAAGCTAGATCAAGCTAAAAAAAATTTGAAACTCTAGGACTCCATAAACAAAAATCAACAAAAACTCAATCAAATGGAGATTAAAGCTTAAGCTAAGCTTAGATTAGTGCTCATCGGTGCAAGAGGAAGAGAAAGACACCAAAATCAAAGAAAATGGTGATCGAAAGTGATGGAGGCACAGTGATAGGCAGAGAATTGGACGATGTATGAGGACATGAAGAAGGAGGCTGTGTTTTTAAGGTTTCTTCACTTTTTTTTTTCTCTTTTATGTTGTGTATGTGTTGGTGTTTAATGCATGCATGTATGTTTATTTTGTATGCATGCATGTGTATGTATGTATGTATGTATGTATGTATGTATATATATATATATATATATATATATATATATTAATAAAACCTTATAATATAATAATAATATTTTAACATAAATCATGTCACGACCTAAAATAGGGGTCATGACCGGCGCTAGGGAATGAGAATTTTTTCAAATCTGAAACCTGTAGCAAGCCTTAAAATAAAATAAAACATGCAATAATAATAATAACATAAATAAAAAAATTTGCATCGAAAATAAAATCATAAATAAAATAAAGTAATAACCCGCCAATAGAATTAAAGGAACAATCTCATCTCATATATAAATAATCCTTTAATAATAACCTAATTCAGATCTTTAAAATACATATTTCTTACAAACATAATGTAATATATAAGTCTCATAACTGTCTACAACTACTGCAGTGTCTAGATTATAAAAATAAAGTTCAAGTAAGCAGTTTAAATAGTGAAGCCGGGGTGAAAGAAATTCGACGTATGGGTCTGCTACTAAGGTTTGAAGATGATGACTCTCATGAAAAATAGTCAACGGAGTGGAGTCAGACCTCACTGAGTTAATCGTTATAATATATATACATGCATAACTAAATGATAATGCACACACTCTGTAGTATATATATAATAAATATATATCCAAGCAAATACACATAGATGCAACAAAATCATTTTATATATTTTCTGAAAATCACTGTTTATGAAGGATCAAATAGAACCCTAGAAAATCGTAACTTGAAACAGTGTTAGACAACACTCTAGCCATACAGGCTCACTTATTTCAAATATATTCACTTGTTCCATTTAGACAGTAGATTGACCCTGAGACACTAAGTCAACCAAGCTCCAGCAGTCTGACTGTTAGTGTGATTAGCCGCGAGACACTTGGTCAACCGAGCTCCAACAATCACACTCTCAAATCACATGACACATCAAATAAATCAATCCGATTAATATCCACAAATAGGTTAGTAATTATGCCTAAATGCTATCAGTGTACCGGTACGTACTCGGTACTAGTGCTGCCCACTAGGTAGCACGTTCTATTGATATCCTTCATTTATTATATAAAACATACATTCATAAATAAATGATGCATGAGATTGAATACAATAACAACATAAACCATATATATACTAGGAATATACCAAAAATAAACTAGGTATATTCCGAGTATATATACGTCAAATAAATTCAATTTAATTACAAAATGAACTAGAAATATACTTAAAAACATTTTAAGTATAAATTATTAATAAAACATGCATATAGTTTAAAATATACCAAAAATAAACCTAAGTAATACTTAAATCATTTATGCATACTTTACTAAAATAAACCATACATTTCCAAAACATGCACCCTAAAACATATATATATATATATATATATATATATATATATATATATATATATATATATATAATAACAACTCATTGTTATTGCGCTCCTTGAGATAGATCTGACGGGCCTGGTCCACTAGGCCTCGATCTCGATGCAACTAAACAAGCAAACAATATAGGAAATCAGAATAATTCTAACAAAAATTCTAAGGACTCGATCTAAAATCTTAGACACAAAATTAGAATCAAAATTCGACCAGACATCACGTTTTATGAGAATTCTATCAAAAATCCGACAGAACCTCCCCTGTAAAATGGACATCTCTCTACTCAAAGAGTAGAACCGGTCCTGCAAAAAAATACACTTCGAATAAATGCAATTCACAACCCCTCGGTCGGACTTCCAAATTACAATTCACCGATCGAGGTTCACAATTCACAGAATAATTATAGAAATACCAAAAAATACCAAAATACCCTTTAATACTCAAAATATAGCAAATTTAAATATTCAAACGCTAAAAAATATTTATTTAACCAATAAATACACAAAAACCCTAATTTTAATAAAATATTATTAAAAATCAATAATTCTCAATAAATTCATAAATATTAACCAACATACATTTTATAATCCAAATTACATAATTAACCCTAAAACTTATAAAAAATCGATAAAAACCCAATTATTTAGAAAAATTAAATATTATATATAATTTGAAAATAATTTACAAAAAATAGTTTTAATTAGTTAAAAATACTAAATAATTTGTAGAAATCATTTTTATACCTTAAATAACTATTAAAACCAATTTAATTACAATTTTAGCCAATTTAGTGTCAAATTACCAAAATACCCCTAGTTACGTAAATTCACTATAAATGTTCAAAAATTCACCAAAAATAGTATAATTATTCAAAATTAATTTTCTCAACATATAATTCAATAATATCAATAAATATACTCAATTAACCAATTAATTTTACTAAAACACATAATTAACCTAATTTTTCCAAAATTACATAAACTAAATAAATTCAAAATAAATATATAAAATTCACAAAAATTACAAATAAATTTCTAAAATGAATTTTAACACCTATAATCACCATAAATACAATTTCATAATTTAATTAATTAATTTTTGAAAATTAGAAAATATTAATAAAATAATAAAAAATCAAAATAATTCCCAAAAATTCCATAAAAATTCACAGAGATAGATTAAGCTACAAGGATCAATGTTTGTGGAGGGAGTTTGCATGAATCATTGAAATCGAAGCTCAAAAAATTCAAAAATCCTAAATGGTCGAAAATGATAAATCGAAACGTAGGGAAATCTAGACCGTTTCAAGTGAAACAAAGCTTAGAAATGAACTCACCGGAGCTCAAGGAGAAGATAGAGACCAGTGGCATCAAGTTTGGTGGCTAGAAACGGCTTGATCGACGATGAAGAAACTTTTGGCTTCTCTTGGAAAATATGCCCAAACACACCGGAGAAGGAGGTAGCAGGTGATGAAAATGGCTAGAGATGGTGGTGGCATGCCGGGAGGTACACCGACAGTAAGGAAATGGGACGACAGTGGCTGGAAAATGAATGGGGACGTCGAGAACGAAGGAGATGATCGGGTGGCAATATGGTAATTATGGCAAACTTTATGTTTTTGTAAAGTATATATGTATATATATGTATATATATATAACTATACTTTATATTATAATAATATATAATATAACACACACAATAAATATGCACCACACACATATTTTAATATTATATATACACATATACATATATACACTTATTTAATTAATATTAAAACTATATAATAAAAATTAATTTAATTAATTAAACCCTAATTTTATTTAAATAAATGTACATATATGAATTTTATTTAACACTTTAAAATTATGCATGAACTAATGCAAATTCATAAAACTATTTCAAATAATTAATATTAAATTATTTACATCTTAATTTCCCCGAAAATAAAATTTTCGAAAAAATTTTACGTAAAGAACTTAAAATAATTAAAAATAATTAAAAATGTTTTTAATAAATAATAAACTCATTAAATAATCATGAATATATATAAAAATTATTAATACTGCATATCCCGATGCAGTTTAAAATTATTTAAAAACATGGGATATTACAGTCTTCCTCCTTTACAAGAATTCGTCCCTGAATTCCAGAAAAGAATAATTACAAGATCAAGAAGGGAAGAGATACGGGTAAGAAGCTCGCATCTCAGCTTCAGTCTCCCACATATGCTCTTCAACTCTATTACTACGCCACAGAGCCTTGACCATCGGAATCTATTTTGAACGTAACTGTCGAACTTAAAAATCAACGATCGCCAAAGGTTCTTCCACAAATGTCATATCTTCATTCACTTCCACGCTGTCGGGCTGTAACACGTGTGAAGGGTCCGAGATGTACTTCCTCAACATCGAGATATGAAATACCGGATGCACTTGAGACATACTCGGGGGTAAAGCCAACTGATATACAATAGTGCTAACTCTCTCCAAAATCTCGAACGGTCCAATATATCTCGATGCTAACTTACCCCTCCTACCAAATCTCATCACGCCCTTCATTGGAGACACCTTCAGGAAAATAAAGTCTCCAACTTGAAATTCTACATCTTTGCGCCTGGGATCTGCATAGCTCTTCTGCCTGCTAACTGCTGTCTCTAATTTGTGCTTAATCACGGCGACTTTCTCTGCAGCATCCTGAACCATCTCAGGTCCACTCAAAGCTCTCTCCCCAATCTCATCCTAACTCAGAGGGGATCTACATTTCCTTCTATACAACATCTCATATGGTGCCATCCCAATACTATTATGGTAACTGTTATTATATACAAACTCTACGAGTGGCAAATGATCATCCCAGCTACCTCCCAAATCCAAGACACACATCCTCAACATATCATCCAGTGTCTAGATCGTCCTCTCAGACTAACCATATGTCTGAGGATGAAAAGAAATACTGAAGTCCAGCCTAGTGCCCATCGCTTCCTATAACTTCTGCTAAAAATGAGAGGTAAACACTGAACCTCTATCTGACACAATGGACACAGGTACTCCATGAAGGCACATAATATGCTTCACATACAGCTTCGTCAATCTAGCTACAAAATAAGTGGCTTTCACAAGAAAGAAATGTGCATGCTTGGTCAACCTGTCTACAATCACCCAAATGGAATCGTACCCATCCTTAGAACGAGGTAAACCAACCACAAAATCCATAGCTATCCTTCCCACTTCCACTCAGGAATAGGAAGAGGCTGAAGCTTCCCAGAAGGCTTCTGATGTTCAGCTTTCATTTGTTGACACATTAAGCACTTAGCAACATAATCAGTGACATCCTTTTTCAGTCCATCCCACCAGTATAAATCTCTGATATGTGGTACATTATAGTGACACTTGGATGTACGCTATAAGTTGTAGAATGTGCTTCCTCTAGGATCTCTTCTCTCAAATCATCTACATCAGGAACACACAATCTACCACTGATCCACAATACACCATCATCATCTAGTGTGAAATCAGTGAACTTCCCTACTTAAACATTCTCTGCAAGCTCTTCTAGAATAGGATCTCGACTCTGAGCTGCCTTAATCTTATCTCTCAATACAGATCACACCTTAAATTGAGTTAGTAGTCCAACTGACCTACTAAGCTTCATCATCAGACCTTGATCCACTAACAAATGCAACTCCTGGATTAACGGTCTCCTCTCTACACTGATATGAGCAAGACTGCCTGAGGACTTCCTACTCAAGGCATCTGCTACCACATTAGCCTTGCCCGGATGATATAAAATCTCACAGTCATAATCTTTTAACAATTCCAACCATCTTCTCTGCCTCAAATTCAGATCTCTTTACTGGAAAATGTACTTAAGGCTTTTGTGATCAGTAAAAATCTCACAAGTCACCCCGTACAGATAATGTTTCCAGATCTTGAGAGTAAAGATCACTACAGACATCTCAAGGTCATATGTAGGATAGTTCTGCTCATGCTTCTTCAACTGCCTCGAAGCATAGGCTATCACCCTACCATTCTGCATCAACACACAACCAAGGCTAACTCTAGAGGCATCACAATAAACTATGAACTTGTCCACGCTATTAGGCAAAACTTGCACTGAAGCTGTGGTCAACTTCTCCTTCAACAATTGAAAATTATTCTCACAAGCTTCTGACCACTCGAATCTAACATTCTTATGAGTCAAGCGAGTTATAGGGGCTGCAATTCTGGAAAATCCTGCAAAATCCTCCTATAATACCCGGCTAAACCTAGAATACTCTGAATCTTAATAATAAAAGTCGGTCTAGGCCACTCAAACACTGCATCAACCTTATGTGGATCAACCTGAATACCTTCTTTAGACACCACGTGTCCAAGAAAAGAAACACTCTCAATCCAAAAATCACACTTTGAGAATTTAACATAAAGTTGATGTTCTCTCAATGTCTGCAGTACAGTCCTTAAGTGATATACATGCTCTTCCATACTCCTTGAATATACCAGTACATCATCAATAAAGACTACCATAAACTGATCCACATATGGTTTGAATACCCTGTTCATCATGTCCATAAAAGCAGCTGGTGCATTAGTTAAACCAAAAGACATCACCAGAAACTCATAATGGTCATATCAAGTGCAGAATGCCATTTTAGAAACATCAGCTTCACTGATCCATAGCTGATGATAACCCAACCTCAGATCAATCTTGGAAAAGAACTGTGCACCCTGTAGTTGATCAAACAAGTCATCTATCCTCGAGAGAGGATACTTGTTCTTCATTATCACCTTGTTCAGCTCTCTGTAGTCAATGCATAGCCTCAGGGTACCATCCTTCTTCTTCACAAACAGGACTGGTGCACCCCAAGGGGAAACACTGGGTCTGATGAAACCCTTATCTAATAACTCTTGCAACTGCTCTTTCAACTCTGCAAGAGCCATTCAGTAAAGTGGCATAGATATAGGAGTAGTACCTGGAACCACATCTATATAGAACTCAATCTCTCTGTGAGGTGGTCAACCTAGCAACTCCTCAGGAAAAACATCAGGAAACTCACAGGCAACAGGAATATCTGTGAGTGACAACTTCTCCACTGAAGTATCCCTGACCAATGCCAAATATCCCTGACAACCTTTCCTCAGCAACTTCCTAGCCATAATAGCAGAAATAAGATTCTGAGGTGCCGAACTCCTATCACTCATAAATTTAAATTCTTCTTCATCAGGAATTCTGAAAGTCACCTCTTTACTCCGACAATCCACCACAGTATAGTACTGAGATAACCAATCCATACCCAGAATAACATCAAACTCCATCACATCCAACAGAATCAAGTCAGCAGATAATTCTCTATCTCTCATGAGAACTGGACAACCAGAAAGAACACCAATAGTGTCCAAAGAATCACTTAGAGGAGTGGTGACAGACAAAGGAAAAACCATTCTAGAAGCTTACCAATAAGATTTGGAAGCAAAAAAAGGAGAAACGAACGAATGCATGGCACCCAGATTAAACAAAACCCATGCATCCAGGTAACAGATAGAAACAATACCTACCACGACTGCATTAGATGCCTGAGCATCCTGCTGAGTAAGATGGAAGACTCTGGCCTATCCTAGACCTCCTTGCTAATTGGTAGAAGCATGGTCAACACCTCTGGCACCTCCTCTGGCACCTCTACCACGACACTGCTGGGGAACAATCTGAGTAGAACTCTAATGCTGGGCTGGAGGCAACTAAAATGGAATGAGTGCAGCACTAGCAATCAACCATTGTGGAAATCGTGGAATCTACAGCTGCTGATATCTGGAATAAGGACACGATTTGGCATAATGTCTTGTCTACCATCATCTGAAATATGTCAGTGGTGTCAGGTAATAAGGTTCTTGATGGACTCTGCTGTAAATCTAGCAAACACTGGCAGCTAATCCGGAACTACGACCACTGCTGCTACTCGAAGCACCTGACCCGAGTCTAAACGGTCTACGATGACCTCCACGACCATGTCAACTGCTTCGATGCACTCGCTGCTATTGTCTCTGACTTTGCTAAGCCAGACCTCTCTACTGACTACTCAAACCAACATGAAAACTCAAATACAGAGTAGTCTATAATCCACCTGACTGAACACCCAACTGGTAATAATCAGACATAACTCCCTGCCTGACTAGCCTCAACTCAATCTCCTTGGTCAACTCAATAACAGACTCTAGAGTAAGGCCCGTAGTAGGCATACCAGCAAATGCTGAACCCAATCCGGTGACGTAGGTAGTGACTACGAAATACTGGTCCTGCATCAGATCCTCTGCATATCTACCCAGTCGGAGGAACTCTTGAGTGTACTCCTCTACAAATCGATCACCGCGAGATATACTAGTCAATCTTGATGCGGAGTGGCTCTAGATAAAATCTCCTCATAAATCGCTCTTTGAACTAAACCCAGGTCATCATCATCATGTATGGCTAGATCATCTGAATGAACCAGTCTAGGGCTGGTCCCTCAATAAAAATCTCAATGATCATAATCCACTGGTACTCGGTGTGAGTAGTCCGAGTCCTAGTCTCGATCGCATGCAAAAATTCTAGAGAATCGGAAGTCCCATCGAAGGCAATCCTGCCAACTTTGGCATAGAACAAAGCTGCCTCAGGGTCAGACATACCCTACTGATAGGCAGGCTGAACGACTGGAGGTACAGGAATATCCTCATACTCAGGCTCTACAAGCTCCTTATCTTGTATCTCTCTCTATCTACGGTGACCTACCGCTCCTCGAGGTCTACCTTTGCCATGACCTCTGTGTCTAACTAGCAGCTCAAAAGGTAAAACCTCGTTCTGAAAGGAAACATCATCCTTGACCTCAATGACCAGTGGAGCGACACGTGCTCACCTCCTCATTCTGAAAAGAAAAATAAAAGAGTTTAGACAAAACAGACAATGGAGGAATAACATAAAAAATTAAAGCAAGGATTACTCATCAAGACATACTTGAACCTAATTCACTATAGTAGTTTCCAAAAGAAAACACAACTTTGAAAAATAGGGCCACAACTCACACAACTAAGGCCCTAACATAGAACTCCGCTCTGTTACCAACTTGGTCACGACCCAAAATAGGGGCCATGACCGGCGCTAGGGAACGAGAATTCTTTCGAAACCGGAACCCGTAGCAAGCCTTAAAATAAAATAAAACATGCAATAATAATAATAACATAAATAAAATATTTTGCATTGAAAATAAAATCATAAATAAAATAAAGTAATAACCCGCCAATAGAATTAAAGGAACAATCTCATCTCATATATAAATAATCCTTTAATACAAACCCAGTTCAAATCTTTAAAATACATATTTCTTACAAACATAATGTAATACATAAGTCTCACAACTATCTACAACTACTGCAGTGTCTAGATTATAAAAATAAAGTTCAGGTAAGCATTTTACATAGTGAAGCCAGGGAGGAAGAAATCCGGCATATGGGTCTGCTACTGAGGTCTGAAGACAATGACTCTCCTGAAAAATAATCAAAGGAGGGGAGTCAGACCTCACCTAGTGAATCGTTATAATATGTATACATGCATAACTAAATGAAAATGCACACATTTACTAGTATGTATATAATAAATATATATCCAAGCAAATACACACAGATGCAACAAAATCATTTTATATATTTTTTGAAAATCACTATTTATGAAGGATCAAATAGAATCCTAGAAAACCGTAACCTCAAATAGTGTTAGACAACACTCTAGCCATACAGGCTCACTCATTCCAAATATATTCACTTGTTCCATTATGGACAGTAGACTGGCCCCAAGACACTAAGTCAACTGAGCTCCAGCAGTCTGACTGTCAGTGTGATTGGCCCTGAGACACTTGGTCAACTAAGCTCTAGCAATCACACTCTCAAATTACATCACACATCAAATAAATCAATTCGATCAATATCCATAAATAGGTTAGTAATGAAGCCTAAATGCTATCAGCATACCGGTACGTACTCGGTCATAGTGTTGCCCACTAAGTAGCATGTTCTATTGATATCCTTTATTTATTATATAAAACATACATTCATAAATAAATGATGCATGAGATTGAATACAATAACAACATAAACCATTTATATACTAGAAATATACCAAAAATAAACTAGGTATATTCCGAGTATATATACATCAAATAAATTCAATTTAATTACAAAATGAACTAGAAATATACTTAAAAACATTTCAAGTATAAATTATTAATAAAACATGCATATAGTTTAAAATATACCAAAAATAAACCTAAGTAACTTAAATCATTTATGCATACTTTCTTAAAATAAACTATACATTTCTAAAACATGCACCCTAAAACATATATATATAAAATAACAACTCACTGTTATTGCGCTCCGCGAGATGGATCTGATGGGCCTGGTCCATTAGGCCTCGATCTCGGTGCAACTAAACAAACAAACGATAATAGGAAATCAGAATAACTCTAATGAAAATTCTAAGGACTCGATCTAAAATCTTAGACAAAGAATTAGAATCAGAATTCGATCAAACATCACGTTTTACGAGAATTCTATCAAAAATCCGATAGAACCTCCCCTGTAAAACAAACATCTCTCTACTCAAAGAGTAGAGCCAGTCCTGCAAAGAAATACACTTCAAATAAACACAATTCACAACCCCTCGGTCGGACTCCAAACTATAATTCACCGACCGAGGTTCACAATTCACAGAATAATTATAGAAATACCGAAAAATACCAAAAATACCAAAATACCCTTTAATACTCAAAATATAGCAAATTTAAATATTCAAACGCTAAAAAATATTTATTTAACCGATAAATACACAAAAACCCTAATTTTAATAAAATACTATTAAAAATCAGTAATTCTCAATAAATTCATAAATATTAACCAAAATATATTTTATAATCCAAATTACATAATTAACCCTAAAACTTATTAAAAATCGATAAAAAACCATTTATTTAGAAAAATTGTATATTATAAATAATTTGAAAATAATTTATGAAAAATAGTTTTAATGTCACGACCCAAAACAGGGGCCATGACCGGCGCTAGGGAACGGGAATTCTTTCGAATCCGGAACCCGTAGCAAGCCTTAAAATAAAATAAAACATGCAATAATAATAACATAATTAATATATTATGCAGCGGAAATAAAATCATAAATAAAACAAAATAATAATTTGCCAATGATATTAAATCGAACATCCTTATCTCATATATTAATAATCTCTTAATACAAATTCCAGTTCAAATCTTTAAAATACACAACTCACACAAATATAATACATAACCCTTTAACAATTTTACAACTACTATAGTGTCTAGATCATAAAATAAAACTCAGATAAGCAGTTTACATAATAAAGTCGGGCCGAAAGAAATCTGGCGTAAGGGTCTGCTATTGAGGTCTGAAGACGATGACTCTCCTGAAAAATAATCAACATAGGGGAGTCAGACCTCATTGAGTGAATTATTATAATATATATACATGCATACTAAATGACAATGCAGACAGTCAATAGTATATATATAATAAATATATATACAGGTAAATACACACAGATGCAGCAAAATCATTTTATATATTTTATTGAAAATCATTGTTTATGAAGGATCAAATAGAACCCTAGAAAATCGCAACCTCAAAACAGTGTTAAACAACACTCTAGCCATACATGCTCACTTATTCCAAAATAAGTTCACTTGTTCCATTTGGATAGTAGACTGGTGTCACGACCCAAAACAAGGGCCATGACCGACGCTAGGGAACGAGAATTCTTTCGAATCCGGAACCCGTAGCAAGCCTAAAAATAAAATAAACATGCAATAATAATAATAACAGCTCTCGATGCAGTGGAAATAAAAATCATAAATATTAAAATAACATTTGCACCAACTGAATTTAAATCAAATCCTCATCTCATATATATAAATATTTTAATACAAATTTAGTTCAAATGTAATACAACATCTCTTTAACAACTTAATGACTACTGCAGTGTCTAGATAAAATAAAACTCAAGACTCAAAGAAGCTGGGGCGGAAGAAATCCGGCGTACAGGCCTGCTACTGAGGTCTGAAGATGATGACTCTCCTGAAAAATTAGTCAATGGAGGGGAGTCAGACCTCACTGAGTGAATTACTATAATATATATACATGCATACTAAATGATAATGTATACAATCAACAATATATATCTAATATGTATATATACAGACAAATACATACAGATGCTGTAAAATCATTTTATATATTTTTATTGAAAATTATCATTTATGAAGGATCAAATAGAACCCTAGAATATCGCAACCTCAAAGCAGTATTAGACAACACTCTAGCCATACAAGCTCACTTATTCCCAATATATCCACTTAATCCATTTAGACAGTAGACTGGCCCCGAGACACTAAGTCAACCGAGCTCCAGCAGTCTGACTGTCAGTGTGATTGGCCCCGAGACACTAGGTCAACCGAGCTCCAGCAATCACACCTCCAAACCATATCTCACACATATAATAATCATATTCAATCAATATCCACAAATGGTTAGTAGTATAGCCTAAATGCTATAAGCGTACCGGTACGTACTCGGTCCTAGTGCTGCCCACTAGGTAGCACGTTCTATTGATATCCTTCATTAATAAATATAAAACATTCATTCACAATTAAATGATGCATGAATTTAAATAAAATAACAATATAAACCATATATATACTGGAAATATACCAAAAGTAAACCAGGTATATTTCGAGTATATATACGTCAAATAAATCCAATTAAATTACAAAATAAACTAGAGATATATTTGAAAACATTTTAAACACAGTTCATTAATAAAACATGCATATAATTTAATATATACCAAAAATAAACCAAAAATAAACTAAAAATATACTTAAATACTAATCACATTATTTATGCATATTTAATCAAAATAAAACATATATTTCTAAAATTATGCATCCTAAAGCACATATATATAAAATAGTAACTCACACTTAGTGCGCTCCACGAGATGGGTCCGATGGGCCTGGTCCACTAGGCCTCGGTCTCGGCGTAACTAAACAAACAATAAATAACAACGGAATCAGAATAAACCTAACAGAAAATCCTAGAACGCGATCTAGAATATTAAACACAGAATCAAAATTAGGGTTCGACCGGACATCATGTTTTACGAGAATTCTATCAAAAATTCGGCAGAATCACCCCTGTAAAATGGACATCTCTCTACTCAAAGAGTAGAGCCGACCCTGCAAAGAAACACACTTCAAAAAACAGGCTCAACCACTCATCCACAACCCCTCGGTCGGACTCCAAAGTACAGTCTACCGATTGAGGTCCACAATCACATAATAATTTTAGAAATACCAAAAATACCCTTATAACATAGAAATTCATTTTATAGGTATAAATTACATAATTAACCTTTAAACACAGTAAAAACCGATAAAAACTCATTATATTAGTAAAATCGTATATTATATATATAATTGAAAATAATTCACGAAAAATAGTTTTAATTAGTTAAAAATACTAAATAATTTGTAGAAATCATTTTTATACCTTAAATAACTATTAAACCCAATTAAATTACATTTTTAGCCAATTTTGTGTAAAATTACCAAAATACCCCTATATATATAAATATACTATAATTACTTCAAAAATTCACCAAAAATAGTATAATTATCCAAAATAAATTTTCTCAACATATTTATCAATAATATCAATAATTAAACTCAATTAACCAATTAAATTCAATTAAAAACACAATTAACCCTATTTTTCAAAAATTCCATAAACTAATTAAATTCAAAATAAATACATAGAAATTCATAAAAATTCCAAATAAATTCCTATAATTCATTTCAAAACCTATAATTATCATAAAACACAATTTCATAATTTATTTCATTAATTTCTGAAAATTAGAAAATAATATTAAAATATTCAAAAATACCCAAAAATCAAAATAATCTCCAAAAATTCCACAAAAATGCAAATTAATAAAACTATTTCAAATAATTAATATTAAATTATTTTCATCTTAATTTTCCCGAAAATAAAATTTCCAGGAAAATTTTACGTAAAGAACTTAAAATAGTTAAAAATAATGAAAATAATCTTTAATAAATAACAAACTCATTAAATAATCATGAATATATATAAAAATTATTAACACTGCATATCCTGATGCAATTTAAAATTATTTAAAAACTCAGAATATTACAAATCAATCTCAACTACTTAATATATACACACACACACACACACACACACATATATAAACACACATACATTAACATATATACATAAAATAAATATATAATAATAATACTAATAAAAAAATTAATGTAATTTATCTAAAAATATAATATTAAAATAATAATGCACATAACTAAGTATTATTGAAATAATACTATCCAAAATAATAATTATAAATAATGCAAATTAAATGTCCAAAATAAAAAATTTCAAAATAAAAAAATTTACATAGAAAATTATAATTAAACATAAAATAATAACCATTAATCACAAATAATGAAAATAAATCAATAAAATCCCCAAATTTTATTAACACTACATATCTCATTTTAAAATAAATTAATTTAAAAATATGGGTCATAACAACAAACTCGGAGACAAAGCCAATCGATATGCAACTATGCCCACTCTCTCCAGAATCTCGAACGGTCTAATATATCTCAGTGCTAGCTTACTCTTTTTGCCAAATCTCATCACATCCTTTATAGGAGACACCTTGAGGAACATATAGTCTCAAACTTGGAATTCCACATCTTTACGTCTCGGATCCGTATAGCTCTTTTATCTGCTAACTGTGGACTCTAATCTCCTTTTAATCACAACAACCTTCTCAGCAGTATCCTGAACCATCTCAGGTCCAATCAATGCTCTCTCCCCAATCTTATCCCAACTCAGAGGGCATCTACACTTCCTTCCATATAAAGCCTTATACGGTGCCATCCTAATACTGCTATGATAGTTATTATTATATGCAAACTCCATAAGCAGCAAATGATCATCCTAGTTACCTCCTAGATCCAATACACACATCCTTAACATATCTTTCAGTGTCTAGATCTTCCTCTCAAAATGACCATCTGTCTGAGGGTGAAAAGTAGTACTAAAATCAAGCTTGGTGCCCATCGCTTCTTGTAACTTTTGCCAAAAATGAGAGGTGAACACTAAACCTCTATTAGATACAATGGACACAGGTACTCCGTGAGGGCACATAATATGCCTAACATACAACTTCATCAATCTAGCTATAATATAAATGGCTTTCACAAGTAAGAAATAAGCATACTTGGTCAACCAGCCCACAATCACCTAGATGGAATCATATCCATCCTTAGAACAAGGTAAACCAACCATAAAATCCATAGCAATTCTCTCCCATTTCCATTGTGGCAGAAGCTTCCTAGAAGGCTTATGATGTTTAGCTTTCACCTGCTAACATGTCAAACACTTAGCAATAAAATAAGCTACATCCTTCCTCAATCCATCCCACCAGTATAAGGGTCTAATACTATGGTACATCTTAGTGATACCTGGATGTAAGTTGTAGGCTATAGAATGTGTTTCCTTAAGGATCTCTTCTCTCAAATTATCCACATTAGGAACTCACAACCTACCACTGATCCATAAAACACCTTCCTCATCAAGTGTAAAATCAGTGAACATCCCTGTAAGCTCTGCTAAAATAGGATTTTGGCCTTAAGCTACCTTAATCCTATCTCTCAGCACATATAAAACTCTAAACTGAGCTAACAGTCCACCTGATCTACTCATCTTCATCATTAGACCTTGATCCACCAACTGGTGCAATTCTTGGATCAACGATCTCCTCTCCACATTGATGTGAGCAAGATTACCTCAGGACTTCCTACTCATGGCATTTGCTACCACATTAGCCTTGCCTGGATAATAAAGGATCTCACAATCATAGTCCTTTAAAAGTTCTAACTATCTCCTTCACCTTAAATTCAGATCTCTTTGCTGAAAAATGTACTTAAGGCTCTTGTGATCTGTGAAAATCTCACAAGTCACCCCGTACATATAATGTCTCTAAATCTTGAGAGCAAAGATCACTGCAACCATCTCTAGATTATGGGTAGGATAATTTTGTTCATGCTTCTTCATTTGCCTTAATACATAAGCTATCACTCTACCATTCTACATCAACACACAACCTAGGCCAACTCTAGCGGTATCACAATACATAGTGAATTTATCTACTCCATTAGGTATAGCTAAAACTAGAATTGTAGTTAACTTCTTCTTCAGCAATTGAAAGCTCTTCTCACAAGCATTTGACCACTTAAACTTCATATTCTTTTGTGTCAAGTCAGTTATAGGAGCTATAATTCTGGGAAAATCTTGCACAAATCTCTTATAATACCCAGTTAAAGCCAGAAAACTACAAATCTTAATGACTGTCGTATGTCTAGGCCACTTAAACACTGCCTCATTCTTCTATAGATCAACCTGAATACCATCTATCGACACCACGTGTCCAAGGAATGCAACACTCTCCAACCAAAAATCACACTTCGAGAATGCATAAAGTTAATATTTTCTCAGTGTTTGCAGTATAATCCTCAAGTGATATACGTGCTCCTTCATACTCTTTGAATACACTAGTATATCATCAATGAAGATTACTATAAACTGATCCACAAATAGTCTAAATACCCTATTCATTAGATCCATAAAAGTAGCTAGTGCATTAGTCAACCCAAATGACATTACCAAAAACTCATAATGGCCATATCGAGTGCAGAATGCCAATTTAGGAACATCAGCTTCACTGATCCATAATTGATGATAACCCGACCTCAAATCAATCTTGGAAAAGAACTGTGCACCCTGAAGTTGATCAAAAAAGTCATCTATCCTCGGGAGAGGATACTTGTTCTTTATTAGCACCTTATTCAACTCTCTGTAGTCAACGCACAGTCTCAAGGTACCATCCTTCTTCTTCACAAACAGGACTGGTGCACCCCAAGGAGAAACACTGGATCTAATAAAACCCTTATCTAACAAATTTTGCAACTGCTCCTTCAACTTTTTTAACTATGTAGGAGCCATTCTATAGGCTGGCATAGAGATAGGGGTAGTGCCTAGAACCACATCTATATAGAACTCAATCTCTCTGTGAGGTGGTAAACCTGGCAACTCAGGAAAAATAAAAGGAAACTCACAGGCAACAGGAACATCTGTGAGTGACAACTTCTCCACTAAAGTATCCCTGACTAATGCCAAATATCCCCAACAACCCTTCCTCAGCAACTTCCTAGCAGTAATAACAGAAATGAGATTCTGAGGTGCTTATAATATCTCGAGTTTTTAAATAATTTTAAACTACATCGGGACATGCAGTGTTAATAATTTTAATATATATTTGATTATTTGATTATTTGATTATTTATTAAAGTCATTTTTAAATATTTTAAGTTTCTTACGTAAAATTTTCCCAAGAGTTTTATTTTTGGGGAAATTAAAACTTAAATAAATAATTATTAATTATTTTGGACGATTTTGTGAATTTGCATGAGTCCATGCACGATTTTAAGTGTCGTATTAAAATATATACATATGCATGCATATATGCACATTTAAATAATTAGGGTTTATTTTTAATTAAATTTATATTATATTATATAGTTTTAATAATTAATATGTGTATATATATGTATATGTATATAGATATTATTAATTATGTGTGTGGTGTATATTAATTTGAATATAATATTCATATAATATTATAATATAAATTAAAGTTATATATATATATATATATATATATATATATATATATATATATAAACAAATGAAAGTTTGTCAAATTTAACAAAATTGCCATCGACTTCTCTCCCTTACAACTTGACGTCGTCCCTGCCATTATATATATATATATATATATATATATATATATATATATATATATATATATATATATAAACAAATGAAAGTTTGTCAAATTTAACAAAACTGCCATCGACTTCTCTCCCTTATAACTCGATGTCGTCCCTGCCATTATCATCATTGCCAAGCTTCACCATCACCGGTGGAGTGCCTCTTAGCTGTCCTCCTCCATCTCCAGCCCACTCCGTCGCCCTTTCCTCCCATTTCTAGCGAACTTTGGTCGATTTTTTTCAAGGAAACCGAAAATCACTTCCAACTCCGATCAGCATGTTTTCGGCCACCGTTTGGAGTGCCATCGGTCTCTAACTCTTCCTTGAGCTCCGGTGAGTGCATTTCAAATCTTGGTTTCACTTGATTTGGTCTAGATTTTCCTAGGTTTCCAATTTTCAATTTCAATCAACTTGAGTTCTTGATTTTATTGAGCTTCAACTTTAATGATTCAAGAAAACTTCCTTCATAAAGATTGATCCTAGTAGCTTAATATACATGCTATAATTTTTTTGGAATTTTTGGGAATTATTTTGGTTTTTGTAAATTTTTTATTATTTTCTAATTTTTGTAAATTAATTAATTAAATTATGAAATTGTGACTTATGGGGTTTATAGGTGTTAAAATGCATTTTAGAAATTTATTTGTAATTTTTATGATTTTTATATAATTATTGTGAATTTATTTAGTTTATGTGATTTTTAGAATATTAGGTTAATTATGTATTTTATTGAAATTAATTGGTTAATTGAGTATAATTATTAATTTTATTGAATTATAGTTTGAGAAATTAATTTTTGAGTAATTATATTATTTTTAGTGAATTTTTGTATAATAATAGTGAATTTATATATAGTAGGGGTATTTTGGTAATTTAGCACTAAATTGGCTAAAAATATAATTAAATTGGTTTTAATAGTTATTTGAGGTATAAAAATAATTTCTACAAATTATTTAGCATTTTTAACTAATTAAAATTATTTTTCATAAATTATTTTCAAATTACATATAATATACTATTTTTCTAAATAAATGAGTTTTTATCGATTTTTAATATGTTTTAGGGTTAATTATGTAATTTGGATTTATAAAATGTATTTTGGTTAATATTTATGAATTTATTGAGAATTATCGATTTTTAATAATATTTTATTAAAATTAAGGTTTTTATGTATTTATCGGTTAAATAAGTATTTTCAATGTTTTAAATATCTAATTTGCTATATTTTGATTATTAAAGGGTATTTTTGGTATTTTTGACATTTTAAATGTGTTCTGTGCTATCTCGTGAATTGTAAACCTCGGTCAGTAGAATTGTAGTTCAGGAGTTTGACGAGGGGTTGTGTGGCTGTATATTTTTGAAGTCTGTTTCTTTACAAGACTGGCTCTACTTTCTGAGTAGAGAGATATCCATTTTACAGGGGAGGTTCTACCGAATTTTCAGTAGAATTCTCATAAAACATGATATCCGATCGAATTCCTATTCTGATCATGTGTTTGGTATTCTTAGATCGAATTTCTAGAATTTCGATAGACTTATTCTAATTCCGTATTATCGTTTGTTTGTTTAGTTGCACCGAGATCGAGGCTTAGTGGACCAGGCCCATTGGACCCGTCTCGAAGAGTGCAATAACTGTGAGTTGTTATTTTATATATACGTGTTTTAGGATGCATGCTTTAGAAATGTATGTTTAAATTTTATGAAATATGCATAAATGATTTAATAAATGCTTAGGTATACTTTAGCTATATTTGAGTATATTTTTTATATGTTTTGAATTTATTGCCTGTTTTACCTTTGTTTTATATCTAAAAATGTTTTTAAGTATATATATAGTTTATTTCTAGTTTAGTTTATAATTAAATTGAATTTACTTGACATATATATACTCGAAATATACCTGGTTTATTTTTGGTATATTTCTAATATATATATGGTTTATATTGTTATTTTAATTTATGTTATGCATCATTTATTTTATGAATGCATGTTTTATATATAAATAAAAGATATCAATAGAACGTGCTACCTACTAAGCAACACTAGGACCGAGTACGTACTGGTACGATGATAGATTTAGGTTATATTACTAACCTATTTATGGATATTGATTGGATTGATTTATTTGATGTGTGATATGATTGAGAGTGTGACCGTTGGAGCTCAGTTGACCAAGTGTCTCGGGGCCAATTACACTGACAGTCAGACTGCTCGAGCTCGGTTGACTTAGTGTCTCGGGGCCAGTCTACTGTCTAAATGGAACAAGTGAATTTATTTGGAATAAGTGAGCCTGTATGGCTAGAGCATTTTCTAACATTGTTTTGAGGTTGCGATCATCTAGGGCTCTATTTGATCCTTCATAAACAGATGTTATTTTCAATATATATATAAAATGATTTTGCTATATTTGTGTGATTTTGCCTGTATATATATTTATTATATATATTATTGAATGTGTGCATTTTCATTTAGCTATGCATGTATATATATTATAACAATTTACTTAGTGAGGTCTGATTCCCCTCCGTTGACTATTTTTCAGGAGAGTCATTGTCTTTAGACCTCAGTAGTAGACCTTTATGCCTGATTTCTTCTGCCCCGACTTTACTATGTAATATGGTCACTTGATTTTATTTTATATTCTAGACACTGCAGTAGTTGTAGTCAAGTTATGGGATTTATGTATTATATTTGTATGAGATATGTATTCTAAAGGTTTGAACTGAGATTTGTATTAAAAGAATTATATATTTGAGATGAGTTGTTTTATCTAATCCGTCGGTGGATTATTATTTTATTATTTATGAGATTTATTTCCACTGTAAAATATTTTATTTATGTTTTTATTATTACATGTTTCTATTTTATTTTTAAGGCTTGTTGCGGGTTCCGGATTCAAAAGAATTCCCATTCCCTAGCGCCGGTCATGGCCCCTGTTTTGGGTCGTGATAGTGCTAAACTCTTATCACCCACAAACATAAATTCTTCTTCACCAGGAATTCTGAAAGTCACCTCTTTACTCCGACAATCCACCATGGCATAGTGCTGAGATAACCAATCCATACCCAGAATAACATCAAATTCTATCACATTCAACAAAATTAAATCAGCGGACAATTCTCTACCTCCAACAAGAATTGGACAACCAGAAAGAACAACATCGGTGTCCAAAAAATCACTTAGAGTGGTGATAGACCAAGGAAAAGCCATCCTCGAAGCTTGCCAACAAGACTTGGAAGCAAAAACAGGAGATACGAATGAATGCATGGCACCCGGATCAAACAGAACCCATGCATCCAGGTAACAGACATAAATAATACCTGCCACAACTACATTAGATGCCTAAGCATCCTGCTGAGTGAGATGGAAGACTCTGGCCTATCCTCGACCTCCCTACTAGCTGGTAGAAGCTTGGCCAACACCTCTGGCACCTCCTCTAGTATCTCTATCATGACCTTGCTGGGTAACAATCTAAGTAGAACTCTGATGCTGGGTTGGAGGCAACTGAAAAGGAATGGGTGCAGCACTAGCAATCGACTGCTGAGGGAATTGCAGAATCTACAACTGTTGATAACCATAATAAGGACACGACTTGGCAAAATGTCATGTCTGTCCACATTTGAAACACGTAGCGGTCTTATGTAACATGGTCCCTGATGGACTCTGCCGTATGTCTGACATACACTAGCAGCTGACTCAGAACTACGACCACTGTTGTTGCTCGAAGCACCTGACCCAAGTCTAAATGGTATACGCTGACCTCCATGACCTTGTCTATTGCTCCAATGTACCCTCTACTACTGTCTCTGACTCTGTTTGGTTGGACCCCTCTACTGACTACTTGAACCAATCTGAAATATAGAAATATATTAAAGAACTAAGAATAAAGAAGAAAAGAAGAAATTCTTTAATTGAAGCTCTTCTCTCGAAATCCTTCTTCTTCTTTAGCAATCTTGTTTAGCTCCCACGTTCTATTACTCAAAAATTTGTTACTTGTTTCCTTATATATATGTTATAACCCGAATTTTTAAACTTTTTTATTTAAAATCGGGATACGCAGTATTAATAATTTTTAAAAATATATATTTGATTATTTTATGAATAATTAACGTTATTTTTACGTTTACTTATAGTTTTCTACGTAAAAAATTATCTCGAAACTTATTATTTTGGATAATAATATTTTAATAATATTTAAATTTAGTGCATTAATAATTTTAATATTATTATTGTAGGAAATTACATTATTAACCTTTTTTTCATGAGTCAATATATATATATATAAAATAAAAAAATTATCTACTTCTTTTTCCCTTTTCTCCCCCAAAATCGGAACCTACCCCCACCATCACCGTCCGTTCTACCATTCTTAGGCCGTCAGTGTGCCTCCTGGAGCTCCGCCCTTCCAGCCAGCAGCTCTGCTACCAATCCCTTTCTTCTCCGGCGTCGTTTCCCTTTGTTTTGGCCGGAAACTCGAGATATTTCCTCTCCTCTGTTCAAGTGCATTCTGGCCACCAAAACTGGTGATTCCAATGCCATTGGATTCTTGAGAATCCCTAGAGAATGATTCCAAGCTTCCTTTTGACTGAAATTCGATTTGGTAAGGTTTTAAGCTAGTTTCCATTTTCGGCCATTTTTATTCTTGATTTTTTTGAACTTCTTTCTTTGAGATTCAAGCTTAGTTCCTTCATAAATTATGTTTCTCTTAGCTTAATCTATACTCTGGAATTTTTTTGTAATTTTTGGAATTTATTTTGATTTTTGTGAATTTTTTATTATTTTATTATTATTTTCTAATTTTCATAAATTAATTAAATAAATTGTGAAATTGTGATTTTTAGTGTCTTTGGTGGTTGAAATTAATTTTAGAAGTTAATTTATAATTTTTTTGATTTTTTTTTGTAATTATTATAATTTTATTTAGTTTATGTCAATTTTGGAAATATAGGTTATATATGTATTTTGTTAAAATTAATTGGTTAATTGAGTATAATTGCTGATTTTATTTAATTATATGTTGAGAAAATAATTTTAGAGTAGTGACTTTTTGAGTATTTTTAGTATATTATACGAATTTTTATATATTATGGGTATTTTGGTAATTTGGTAGTCATTTTAGTTAAGTATTAAGTTTAATTGATTTTAATAATTATTTGAGGTATAAAAATGATTTTTACAAATTACTTACTATTTTTAACTAATTAAAACTATTTTTCAAAATTATTTTCAAGTTATATATAATATGCTATTTTTGTTAATAAATGGGTTTTTAGCAATTTTTAGTATGTTTTTTTGTCTAATTGAGTAATTTGGATTTATAAAATGAATTTTTATTAATATTAGTGAATTTATTGAGAAATATTAATTTTTATTAACATTATATTAATATTAGGGTTTTTAAGTAATTACGGGTAAAATAATTACTTTTAATGCTTGAATGTTTAAATTGCTATATTTTAATATTAAAGGGCATTTTTGGTATTTATGGAATTTTATTATATTTTGTGTATTTTATTGTGAATTGTGGACCTCGATTGATGGAATTTGCAGTTTGGGATTTCGACCCAAGGTTGTGAGAATATTTTGTGAATTCTATTCAAAGTGTATTTTTCTTATAGGACCGGCTCTACTTTTTAAGTAGAGAGATGTCCATTTTACAGAGGAGCTTCTGCCAAATTTTTTATAGAATTCTCGTAAAACATGACATTTAGTCAAATTCCTATTCTCTATATGTGTCTAGAATTATAGATTGAGTCTTTAGAAGTTGAGTTAGATTTATTCTAATTTCATTTTATTATTTATTTGTTAGTTACGCCGAGACAGAGGCCTAGTGGACCAGGACCGTCGAACCCGTCTCGAGGAGCGCACAACTATGAGTTATTATAATGTTTATGCATTACTTAGGTTGCATCTTTTAGAATTCTATGTTTTAAATATAAATTTTGCATAATTGGCTATTTGAATGATTAAGTATATTTTAGGTATACTTTTAGTATATTTTTGGTATATTGTGAAATAAATGCATGTTTTCCTCTTTAATTAAATCTAGCTTGTTTTTAATTATATTATTGGTTTAAGTTAATATATTCCATGATTTATTTGAGTTGATTATACGTATATATACCTGAAATATACTTAGTTTATTTTAGTTATATTTCTGGTATATATATATATGGTATATTTATTTATTTTAAATATCATTATGCATCATTTATTTTCTTGAATGTATGTTTTATATAAATGAAGGATATCGATAGAACGTGCTTCCTAGTGGGCAGCACTAGGACCGAGTATGTACCGATACGATAATAGATTTTAGGTTAAATTACTAACCTATTGGTGGATTATGACTTGTTGATTGATATGAGATTTGATTGAGAGTGTGATTGCTGGAGCTCGGTTGACCAAGTGTCTCGAGGCCAATCACACTAACAGTCAGACTGCTGAAGCTCGGTTGACTTAGTGTTTCGAGGCCAATCTACTGTCCAATTGGACTAAGTGAATTATTTTGGAACTAAGTGGGCTTGTATGGCTTAAGTGAGTTCTATTGATATTTGAGGTTGCGAAAATATAGGGTTCTATTTGATCATTCATAACTAATGATTTTCAGTATTAAAATGAATTTTGTTGCATCTGTGTGTATTTGCCTGTATATATATATATTTATTATATATACTATTGAGTGATTGCATTTGTAATTTAGTTATGCATGTATATATATTATAATAATTCACTCAGTGAGGTCTGACTCCCCTCTGTTGATATTTTTTAGGAGAGTCTTCATCTTCAGACCTCAGTAATAGACCTGTCCGCCAGATTTCTTCCGCTCTGGCTTTATTATGTAAATCGCTTGCTTGAGTTTTACTTTGTACTCTAGAAACTGCATTAGTAGTTGTATTTGATTCTGTCTTAAGTTACTTTTGATGTATGCATGTACGAGATTTTAATTCAGAGTGTTACTCTGAAGTATTGTATTTAAAGATTTTTATTTATGATATGAGATGTGATTTTATGTTATTAAAGGATGTTGAGGAAATTATTGTATTATTTGAAATTTAATTTCTGCTGCAATAAATATTTTATTTATTTTATTGTATTGCATGCTTTTCTTTTAAGGCTTGCTATTGGTTCCGGATTTAAAAGAATTCTCGTTCCCTAGCACCGGTCATGGCCTCCTGTTTTGGCTCGTGACAATATATCTTCTCTCCTTCTTCCCTTCCTCTTGTCTATTCTTTTTTTAATTCTCTCCATATTCTTCCACTTTAATTTGCCCTCTCCATGATGGCTATATTTTATTCCCACTTAATTTTGTTCCCGTCCAAACTACCATATCTTACTCTAATCCCACCAATAAAAATTGAATTAAAACCAACAATCCAATACAACCATGTCATAAAAGAATTGCTCATCACTCTCTTTATTTATGTAATCATAAGGCTTCTTTTTTCTTATATGAGGCAATGTCCATTATGCTCATCATTGGTGCCATAAAACCCACTGTTTATAGTAGTTGAACCATAGACAGCCTATCAGCAAGGCCTTGGACAAAGGAAGAAGCTACATGCTAGAAAGAAGAGTCAAAGAATAAAGCACTGATTGAAACAAGTCACATGCCTCAACACTTTCATCTTCTTCATAACTTTCACCTTCCTCAACACTGTAACTGATGCTTCTTCTATGGCTAAAAAAAATTACAAAAATAAACACCATAAATATAAACATAGAGATAATTGAATTTCAATAAAAATTAAAAAAATAAATGCTATAATTGTCACGACACAAAATAAGGGCCATGACCGGCGCTAGGGAACGGGAATTCTTTCGAATTCGGAACCCGTAGCAAGCCTAAAAACAAATAAAAACATGCAATAGTAATAATAATAACACAATTAAGTAAAATATTGTGCAGCGGAATAAAATTATAAATATCAAAATAATAATTCCACCAAATGAAATTAAATCAAATCCTTATCTCATTTATATAAATAAACTCTTTTAATACAAATCCAGTTCAAATATTTAAAGTACATATCTCATACAAATATAATACAATATCTTTTAACAATTTTACGACTACTGCAGTGTCTAGATTATAAAATAAAACTCAAGTGAGTAATTTACATAGAGATGCTAGAGCGGAAGAAAACCGGCGTACAGGCCTGCTACTGAGGTCTGATGAAGATGACTATCCTAAATACAATAGTCAACAGAGGGGAGTCAGACCTCGTTGAGTGAATTACTATAATATATATACATGCATACTAAATGCCAATGCACATAATCAAAAGTATATATAATATGTATGTATACAAGCAAATACACACAGATGCAATAAAATCATTTTATATATTTTTATTGAAAATCACTGTTTATGAAGGATCAAATAGAACCCTAGAAAATCACAACCTCAAAACAGTGTTAGACAACACTCTAGCCACACAGGCTCACTTATTCCAAAATATTCACTTATTCCATTTAGACAGTAGACTGGCCCCGAGACACTAAGTCAATCGAGCTCCAGTAGTCTGACTGTCAGTGTGATTGGCCCCGAGACACAAGGTCAACCGAGCTTCAGCAATCACACTCCCAAATCATATCACACATCAAATAATCATATCCAATCAATATCCTCAAACAGGTTAGTAATATAGCCTAAATGCTATAAGCGTACCGGTACGTACTCGGTCCTAGTGCTGCCCACTAGGTAGCACGTTCTATTGATATCCTTCATTATTAAACATAAAACATACATTCATACATAAATGATGCATGAATATAAATAAAATAACAACATAAACCATATATATTTACTAGAAATATACCAAAAATAAACCAGGTATATTTCGAGTATATATACGTTAAATAAACCCAATTAAATTACAAAATAAACTAGAAATATATATTCAAAAACATTTTAAACCTAATTTATTAGCAAAACATGCATATAATTGAAAATATACTGAAAATAAACTAAAGATAAACCAAAATAAACTAAAAATAAACTTAAATACTAATTGAATTATTTATGCATAATTAATCAAAATAAAACATATATTTCTAAATCATGCACCCTAAAGCATATGTATATATATAATAGTAACTCACAATTATTGCGCTCCTCGAGATGGGTCCGATGGGCCTGGTCCACTAGGCCTCGGTCTCGGCGCAACTAAACAAACAAAAATGACAAGAATCAGAACAAATCTAATAGAAGTTCTAAAGACTCGATCTAGAATACTAGAGACAGAATTAGGATTAGAGCTCGATCGGGTATCACGTTTTACGAGAATTCTATCAAAAATCCGACAGAACCTCCCCTATAAAACGAACATCTCTCTACTCAAAGAGTAGAGCCGACCCTGCAAAGAAACACACTTCGAAAAATAGACAGAGAATCACAATCACAACCCCTCGGTTGGACTCCAAGCTACAGTTCACCGACCGAGGCCCACAATTCACAAAGTATTTACAAAATTCCAAAAATACCATTATATACTAAAAATACATTTTATAAGTAGAAATTACATAATTAACCCTAAAACACAGTAAAAATCGATAAAAACTCATTTTATTAGAAAAATCGTATATCATATATATAATTGAAAATAATTTACGAAAAATAGTTTTAATTAGTTAAAAATACTAAATAATTCGTAGAAATCATTTTTATACCTTAAATAACTGTTAAAACAATTTAATTACATTTTTAGCCAATTTAGGGTAAAATTACCAAAATACCCCTACATATATAAATACACTAAAATAAATCCAAAAATTCACCAAAAATAATATAATTGCACAAAATTCAACATATATATCAATAATATCAATAAATAAACTCAATTAACTAATTAGTTTCATTTAAACACACAATTAACCCTATTTTTCCAAAATTACATAAACTAAATAAATTCAAAATAAATACATAAAAATTCACAAAAATTCCAAATAAATTTCTATAATTCATTTCAACACCTATATTTATCATAAAAAAAATTTCATAATTTAATTAATTAATTTTCAAAAATTAGAAAATAATAATAAAATATTCAAAAATACCCAAAAATCAAAATAATTGTCAAAAATTCTACAAAAATTCACACATGAAGATTAAGCTACTAGGATAAACATTTGTTAAGGAATTTTTCATGAATCACAAAGAAATGCTCAAAAAAATACAAAAATCAATTATGACCGAAATTGAAAAATCGAAACCTAGGCAAATCTAGACCATTTTAAGTGAAACAAAGCTTGGAATCACACTCACCGGAGCTCAAGGAGAAGATAGAGACCGGCGGTGTCAAAAACGATGGCCAAAATCACGTTGATCGACGTTAGCTTCAACTTTCGGCTTTCCGACAAAAAATGAGCTTCCCGATGCCGGAAACAGCTGCAACAGGTGGCGGGGAAGGCTGAGGAAGAAGGTGGCACGCCGGGAGGCACACCGACGGCAAGAGAACGACATGATAGACGGTGTTTGAGGGTGGTTGGGTGATCGGGGAAGAAGGAGAGGGGATTGGGGCAAAATGGTAATTTGGCAATAGTTTTTTATTTTAACAATAGAATATGTATATATATGTATATATATTATCACACTATATATTATAATAATATTAATTCCCACACACATAATTTTTAATATATTAAAAATTTTATACACTCAAAAATAATTAAATAATATTAAAACTAAATAATAAATAATAAAAATTAGGGTAATTAATTAAACCCTATTTTAATTTAAATATAAACACATATATACACTCTATTTAGCACTTTAAAATATATATGAGTTCATGCAAGTCTGTAAAATTGTTTAAAATAATTAATATTAAATTATTTACATATTAATTTCCCCGAAAATAAAATTCTCGGGAAAATTTTACGTAAATCACTTAAAATAATATAAACAATTAAAATAAACTTTAACTAAATATTAACTCGTAAAAATATCGAAGATATATATATATATATATATATATATATATATATATATATATATATATATATATATATATACAAAAATTATTAACACTGCATATCCCGATGCAATATTAAAATATTTAAAAACACAGGATATTACAATAATTATGCATAAACTAACATAAAAAAAACTACTACACTTAACATATAATCAAATAGCCACTACTGCAATAAAGCTAACCAAGCTAAGCCACCTTGGCAATTTGTAACAGTTGAGCTAAGGCCAAATTATCAATTCCTCAGGCTTGATTACAGATTTAAAATTATTATAAATTCCTTGATGATATCGCTTATATATATTCTAAATAGGGTTACCCAGACAAGGAAGGTAGCATAATCAATTCATGGGAAGGACTCTACCCCGAAGAGGATTCCTAAGCAAAGAGGTAATAATCTCCTACTAGGATTAGGATTCCTATCCCATAAGGAATCTAACTCCTTTTAGGTTTAAGCATCACTATAAATAGGACCCCATACCTCTCATTCTACATCATCTCATTCTTTGACATTCTTATTGTTCCTTGCTCTCCATACAAACTCTTTTTTTGTTCTCTGACTTAGGCATCAGAGTGTTTGTGGGGACTCTCCCTACCTCTCACTTTGCCCTCTGTTCATTGATTGCAGGGTCTCAAGCTCAAGAGTTCTAGAAATGAGTTATCAAGTGGCGCTCTCTGTGGGAATCACCTCTGATAGGGAAGCAGAGATACACACCCTCAAACACCTCTTGATCTAGGATCTCATGTGGATCAGGCATAATGGCGTTATAATCACCCCTAGTTAAAAGAATAAGCCACAATTAAAGATCCACACTAGATAAGGGACAACACTGCCAGTATATGGGCACGACACTAAGGCTTGCAGAGAGCTAAAGCATGCCATGGAAAGACTAGTGCAAAATGGTAAACTAAATAATTTCACGAACACATTGAGAAGGAGCAAAAACTTAAAAACTCAGGTGTATGACAAGCCAAAAGCAAAGAAAGCTCGGAAGGAGCCAATTGGCATTATTAACATGATCATCGGCAGAGAAAATATTAAGAAGAAATTAAAATGAAGTAGGGGAGAAAAGCCAATCTTTAAGAAAAGAGATATTGTATTCAATTCAGAAGATGGTTCACATGTTTGCCATCCCCACTGTGACGCCCTGGTGATAAATGCATAAAGAGGTTATTGGTGGACAATGGAAGTGCTATCAACGCATTATCTTGGAATGCATACAAAGCGATGGGAGGCTCTGTCATTAATTTGAAAACCATCCAGAACCCTATCATAAGCTTATGTGGAGAAACTATATAGCCAATGAGAGTTATAAAGTTAAACCTAGAATTTGGGAATCAAGACGACGAGGAAATGAAAGCTATCCAAACAATATTCAACGTGTTGGATCTCTTACTAGTATACAATGGAATCATAGGTCGGCCGACACTCTATAAAGCAGATGCAATCACCAATATCTGACACTTAACTAGGAAAATTTTAGTTGAGAGTGGAACTCTTACCATCCGAAGAGATCAGCATATGGCTAGACAGTGTTATCAGATGGCCATGAAGCCTCAGGCAGAAGCCTTCCCCCTAGAAACATGGGAAATAGAGAAGTAGGATGTTGGTCCATAACTAGTTGAAGACATAAAATCCTTACAAATTATGGATGACAAAGTGATAAAGATATGTAATGAACTCGACTGTGACATCAAGGATGGAATAAGGAAAGTCCTCACTAGACACTCGGAAGACTTCGCTTCACTAGCATTTGAAATCATCGGTGTGGATCCATAGGTTGCTTATCACAGCTTAAACATCATATCAGGAGCAAAGCTAGTGGCCCAAAAAAAAAGAACCTTTGCCTATGAGAGACAAATGATAATTGTTAAGGAAATAAAAAAGTTGTTGGAAGCTGGATTCATCAAGGAAGTTACTCATCCAGAATGGGTAGCCAACATGGTACATGTCAAAAAAGCAAATGGGAAGTATAAGATGTGCGTGGACTATACTAACCTTAATCGGGCATCTCCCAAAGACAACTACCCATTGCCCACGATCGACTAGCTCATAGACTCCACTGCTGGCCACGAACTATACAGTTTTGTTGATGCAACATAAGGATATTACCAGATACCGATGAAAGAAGAAGATCAGGAGAAAACGTCCTTCATCATTGTCACAACCCAAAACAGGGGCCATGACCGGCGCTAGGGAACGGGAATTCTTTCGAATCCGAAACCCGTAGCAAGCCTAAAAATAAAATAATTCATGCAATAATAACAATAACCATAATATTATATGCAGCGGAAATAAAAATCATAAATATAATGATAACATTTTCACCACTGGATTTGAATCAAATCTCATCACATATATATATAATCTTTCAGTACAAATCCAGTTTCAATACAATACATCTCTTTAAAATAAGATACATGAAATCCAATACTTTAATTCACAACTACTGTAGTGTCTAGATAAAATAAATAAGACTCAAGTAGACAATTTACATAAAGAAGTCGGGGCGGAAGAAATCCGGCGCATCGACCTGCTACTGAGGTCTGAAGAAGTTGACTCTCCTGAAAAATAGTCAACGGAGGGGAGTCAGACCTCACTGAGTGAATTACTATAATATATATACATACACACTAAGTGATAATGCATACAGTCAATAGTATATATATAATTTGTATATATACAGGCAATTACACACAGATGCAATAAAATCATTTTATATATTTTCATTAAAAATCATCTTTTATGAAGGATCATATAGAACCCTAGAATATCGCACCCTCAGAAAATAGTGTTAAACAACACTCTAGCCATACAGGCTCACTTAGTCCAAATATATCCACTTAATCCATTTAGATAGTAGACTGGCCCCGAGACACTAAGTCAACCGAGCTCCAGCAGTCTGACTGCCAGTGTGATTGGCCCCGAGACACTTGGTCAACCGAGCTCCAGCAATCACACCCAAACCACATCTCACATATCAAATAATCATATCAAACCAATATCCACAAATAGTTAGTAACATAGCCTAAAGCTATAGGCGTACCGGTACGTACTCGGTCCTAGTGCTGCCCACTAGGTAGCACGTTCTATCGATATCCTTCATTCTTAAATATAAAACATTCATTCACAAAAATAAATGATGCATGAATGTAAATGAAATAACAATATAATCCATATATATACCAGAAATATACCAAAAGTAAACCAGGTATATTTCGAGTATATATACGTCAAATGAATTCAATCAAATTATAAATTAAGTTGGAAATATATTTAAAAACATTTTAAGTATATTTTATTTACAAAACATGCATATAATTTAATATATACCAAAAATAAACCAAAAATATACTTAATGTAAACTTAAGAAATAATCAAATTATTTATGCATATTTAATCAACAAAAAACATGCATTTCTAAATCATGCATCCTAAGCATATATATATATATAGTATAGTAACTCACCTAATGCGCTCCACGAGACAGGTCCGACGGGCCTGGTCCACTAGCCCTCGGTCTTGGTGCAACTAAACAAGTAATAAATAACCGACATTAGAATAAACCTAACAGAAATCCTAGAATTTAATCTAGAGTATTTAAGTACGGAAATAGAATTAGGGTTCGACCGGATATCACGTTTTACGAGAATTCTACCGAAAATCCGGCAGAACCTCCCCTGTAAAATGGACATCTCTCTACTCAAAAGAGTAGAGCTGACCCTGCAAGGAAATACACTTCGAAATACAAGCTCAACATAAATCCACAATCAAAATCCCACGGTCGGAATCCAAACTACAGTCTACCGACCGGGGTCCACAAACACAGAATAATTCTGAAAATACCAAAAATATCCTTACAGCATAGAAATACATTTTATACGTAGAAATTACATAATTAACCTTAAAACACTGTAAAAATCGATAAAAACTCATTTTATTAGAAAAACCGTATATTATATATATAATTGAAAATAATTCACGAAAAATAGTTTTAATTAGTTAAAAATACTAAATAATTTGTAGAAATCATTTTTATACCTTAAATAACTATTGAAACCAATTAAATTACATTTTTAGCCAATTTAGGGTAAAATTACCAAAATACCCCTATATATATAAATATAGTAAATTACTTCAAAAATTCACCAAAAATTATACAATTATCCAAAATTAAATTTCTAAACATATTTATCAATAATATTAATAATTAAACTCAATTAACCAATTAAATTCAAATAAAAACACAATTAACCCTAATTTCTCAAAATCACATAAACTTCAATAATTCAAAATAAATACTTAGAAATTAATAAAAATTCCAAATAAATTCCTATAATTCATTTCAACACCTAATTTAACCATAAACTCCAATTTCATAATTTAAATAATTAATTTTCGAAAATTAGAAAATAATATTAAAATATTCAAAAATACCCAAAAATCCAAACAATCTCCAAAAATTCCACAAAAATTCATACATGTAGATTGAGCTACTAGGAACAAAATTTATGAATGGATTTTCCATGAATCAACCAATTCGAAGCTCAAAAAAATCGAAAACCCTAATGTGATCGAATGGGAAAAATCGAAACCTAAGCAAATCTAAACCATTTTAGCTCAAACCAAAGCTAGAATCACACTCACCAGAGCTCAAGGAGAAGAAAGAGGCAGGCGGTGTCGAAAACGGTGGGCGAAAATGGGAGAAACGGCAAAGGGACAATTTTCGGCCAAAAATGGAAAATGGAGCTGTCGACGCTGGGGAAGGGAGCTGCTGGCGGCGGGGGACGGCTGGGAAAGGCGGTGGCAAGCCGGGAGGCACACCGACGATAGGTGATCGGAGTTGCAGCGGTGAGGGGTGAGGTGGGTGGTGGTCGGGCGCGGGAGAAGGAAGAAGAAGAAGAAGAAAAAGAAAAAGAAAGAAAAGAAAAAGAAAAGAAAAAGAAAAGAAAAAGAAAAAAAAAAGAAGAAAAAGAAAAAAAATAAAAAAAATAATAAAATAATAAAATAATAATAAAAATAATTTTAATAATTTAATAATAAATAAAATAATTAAATAATAATAAATTAATAATTAAATAATAAAATATTAGGGTAATATATATTAAACCCTAATTAAATAAATATACACACACATAGGCTTTATTTAGTATTTTAAAAATACGTATGAATTCATGCAAGTCCGAAAATATATTTAAAATAATTAATAATACATTGTTTACGTGAAAATTTCCCTGAAAATGCAAGTCCCGGGAAAATTTTACGTAAAACACTATAAATAATACACAATAATTAAAATAGGTTTTAAATACATATTAACTCGTAAAAATATCATATAATATATACACAAATTATTAACACTGTATATCCCGGTACAGTGTAAAAATATTTTAAAAACACGGGATATTACAGTCTTCCCCCCTTACAAGAATTCGTCCCCGAATTCCAAAAGATAAGATTACAGGATCAAGAAGGAAAGAGATATGGGTAAGAAGCTCGCATCTCAGCTTCAGTCTCCCACGTATGCTCCTCGACTCTATCGCTACGCCACAGAACCTTGACCATCGGAATCTGTTTCGATCGCAACTGTCGAACTTGATAATCAACGATCACCACAGGTTCTTTCATAAACGTCAAATCTTCACTCACTTCTACACTGTCAGGTTGCAACACGTGAGAAGGGTCTGAGATATACTTCCTCAACATCGAGATATGAAATACTGGATGCACTTGTGACATACTCAGAGGCAAATCCAACCGATATGCAACAGTGCCAACTCTCTTCAGAATCTCAAACGGTCCAATGTATCTCGGTGCTAACTTACCCTTCCTGCCAAATCTCATCACCCCCTTCATCGGAGATACCTTCAGAAAAATGAAATCTCTAACCTGAAACTCCACATCTCTGCACCTAGGATCTGCATAACTCTTCTGTCTACTAACTGCGGTCTCTAATCTGCGCTTGATCACGATGACTTTCTCTGCAGCGTCCTGAACCATCTCTGGTCCAGTCAAAGCTCTCTCACCAATCTCATCCCAACACAAAGGGGATCTACACTTCCTTCCATACAACGCCTCATACGGTGCCATACCAATACTGCTATGGTAGCTGTTATTATATGCAAACTCAACAAGCGATAATTGATCATCCCAGCTACCTCCCAAATCCAGGACACACATCCTCAACATATCTTCCAGTGTCTGGATCGTCCTCTCAGACTGGCCATCTGTCTGAGGATGGAAAGCAGTACTGAAATCCAACCTAGTGCCCATCGCTTCCTGCAACTTCTGCCAAAAACGAGAAGTAAACACCAAACCTCTATCTGACACAATGGACACAGGTACTCCATGAAGGCATACAATATGCTTCACGTACAACTTCGCCAATCTAGTAACTGAATATATGGCTTTCACAGGCAAGAAATGTGCAGACTTCGTCAACCTGTCTACAATCACCCAGATGGAATCGTATCCATCCTTCGAACGAGGTAAACCGACCACAAAATCCATAGCTATCCTTTCCCACTTCCACTCGGAAATAGGAAGAGGCTGAAGCTTCCCAGAAGGCTTCTGATGTTCGGCTTTCACTTGCTGACACATCAAGCACTTCGCAATATAATCAGCGACATCCTTCTTCAATCCATCCCACCAGTATAGATCTCTGATACTGTGGTACATCTTAGTAACACCTGGATGAACGCTGTAGGCTGTAGAATGTGCTTCCTCTAAAATCTCCTCTCTCAAGTCATCCACGTCAGGAACACATAATCTACTACTGATCCACAACACACCATCATCATCGAGTGTGAAATCAGTGAACTTCCCTGCTCTGACATTCTCTGCAAGCTCTTCCAGAATAGGATCTCGGCTCTGAGCTGCTTTAATCCTATCCCTCAGTACAGATCGCACTTTAAACTGAGCTAGCAGTCCACCTAATCTACTAATTTTCATCATCAGACCTTGATCCACCAACAGATGCAATTCTTGGATCAATGGTCTCCTCTCTATACCGATGTGAGCAAGACTACCTGAGGACTTCCTACTCAAGGCATCTGCTACCACATTAGCTTTACCCGGATGATATAGAATCTCATAATCATAATCCTTTAACAATTCTAACCATCTCCTCTGCCTCAGATTCAGATCTCTCTGCTGGAAAATGTACTTAAGGCTCTTGTGATCAGTAAATATCTCACAAGTCACCCCATACAAATAATGTCTCCAAATCTTCAAAGCAAAGATCACTGCAGCCATCTTAAGATCATGTGTGGGATAGTTCTACTCATGCTTCTTTAACTGCCTCGAAGCATAGGCTATCACCCTTCCATTCTGCATCAACACACAACCAAGACCAATTCTAGAGGCATCACAGTAAGCTGTGAACTTATCCACACTGTTAGGCAAAGCTAATACTGGCATTGTGGTCAACTTCTCCTTCAACAACTGAAAACTATTCTTGCAAGCTTCTGACCACTCAAATCTAACATTCTTCTGAGTCAAGCGAGTCATAGGGGCTGCTATCCTGGAAAAATCCTACACAAACCGCCTATAATACCCGGCTAAACCTAGAAAACTCCGAATCTCTGTAACAGAAGTAGGTCTAGGCCACTCAGATACTGCCTCAATCTTCTGTGGATCAACCTGAATACCTTCTTTAGACACTACGTGTCCAAGAAAAGAAACACTCTCCATCCAAAAATCACACTTCAAGAATTTAGCATAAAGCTGATGATCTCTCAGTGTCTATAGTACAATCCTCAAGTGATATACATGCTCCTCCATACTCCTAGAATATACTAATATATCATCAATGAAGACTACCACAAACTGATCCACATACGGTCTGAATATTCTATTCATCAGGTCCATAAAAGCTGCTGGTGCATTAGTCAAACCAAAAGACATCACCAGAAACTCATAATGACCATATCGAGTGCGGAACGCTGTCTTAGGAATATCGGATTCATTGATACGTAACTGATGATAACCCAACCTCAAGTCAACCTTAGAAAAGAACTGTGCACCCTGTAGCTGATCAAATAAATCATCTATCCTCGGGAGAGGATACTTGTTCTTCACTGTCACCTTATTCAGCTCTCTGTAGTCAATGCACAGTCTCAGGGTACCATCCTTCTTCTTCACAAACAAGACTGGTGCACCCCAAGGGGAAACACTAGGTCTGATGAAACCTTTATCCAACAACTCTTACAACTGCTCCTTCAACTCTTTCAACTCTGCAAGAGCCATTCGATAGGGTGGCATAAATATAGGAGTAGTACCTGGGACCACATCTATACATAACTCAATCTCTCTATGAGGTGGTAAACCTGGCAACTCCTCGGGAAAAACATCAGGAAACTCACAAGCAACAAGAACATCTGTGAGTGACAACTTCTCCACTGACGTATCCCTGACCAATGCCAAATATCCCTGACAACCTTTCCTCAATAACTTCCTAGCTACAATAGCAGAAATAAGATTCTGAGGTGCTGAACTCCTATCACCAACAAACTTAAATTCTACTTCACCAGGAATTCTAAAAGTCACTTCCTTATTCCTGCAATCTACCACGGCATAGTGCTGAGATAACCAATCCATTCCTAAAATAACATCAAACTCCATCACATCCAGCAAAATCAAATCAGCGGCTAATTCTCTATCTCCCACGAGAACTGGACAACCAGAAAGAACAATATCGGCGTCTAAGGAATCGCTCAGAGGAGTGGCAACAGACAAAGGAAAAGCCATCCTCGAAGCTTGCCAATAAGATTTAGAAGCAAAAACAGGAGAAATAAATGAATGCATGGCACCCGGATCAAACAAAACCCAAGCATCCAAGTAACAAACAGAAACAATACCTGCCACGACTGCATTAGATGCCTGAGCATCCTGCTGAGTAAGATGAAAGACTCTGGCCTGACCTCGACCTCCCTGCTGACTGGTAGAAGCCTGGCCAACACCTCTAGCACCTCCTCTAGTACCTCTACCATGACTCTGTTATGGAACAAACTGAGTGGAACTCTGATGCTGGGCTGGTGGTAACTGAAATGGCATAGGTGCTGCACTAGCAATCGACTGCTGTGGGAATCACGGAATCTGCTGCTGCTGATATCTGGAGTAAGGACACGATCTGGCAAAATGTCCTGTCTGCCCGCATCTGAAGCATGTCAATGGTGTCAGATAACATGGTCCCTGATGGACTCTACCACAAGTCTGACAAACACTGGCCGCTGATCCAAAACTATGACCACTGCTGCTGCTCGAAGCACCTGACCCAAATCTGAATGATCTACGCTGGCCTCCACGGCCATGTCTACTGCTCTGATGCACTCGCTGCTGTTATCTCTGACTCTGCTGAGTCGGACCTCGCTGCTGACTACTCGAACCAACATGAAAACTCGAATATGGAGTAGCCTACGATCCACTCAACTGAACTCCTAGCTGGTAATAATCAGGCATTGCTCCCTGCCTAACTAGCCTCAGCTCAATCTCCTTAGCTAACTCAATCACAGACTCGAGAGTAAGGCCTGCTGTAGGCATACCAGTAAAAGCTGAACCCAAACCAGTAACGTAGGTAGTGACTACAAAATACTGATCTCGCATCAGATCCTCAGCATACCTACCCAGACGAAGAAACTCTCGGGTATACTCCTCTACAGATCGATCTCCACGAGAAATACTGGTCAAACGAAGATGATAGCTCAAACGAAGAGGCTCTGGACAAAATCTCCTCATAAATCGCTCTCGAAACTGAGCCCACGTCATCGTCATCATGTAGGGCTAGATCATCTGAATAAACCAGTCTAAGGCTGGTCCCTCGATAGATAACTCAACGATCATGATCCGCTGGTACTCGGTATGAGCAGTCCGAGTCCTAGTCTCAATCGCATGTAGAAAATCTAATGGATCAGAAGTACCATCAAACGCAACCCTGCCAACTCGGGCATAGAACAAAGCTGCCTCAGGGTCAGACATACCCTGCTGATAGGCAGACTGAACAGGCTGAACAACTGAAGGAACAGGAACATCAAACTCAGGCTCAACAGGCTCCTCATCCTGTAACTCTCTCTGCCTACGGCGACCTGTCGCTCCTCGAGGTCTACCTCTGCCACGACCTCTACGTCTAACTGGCTGCTTAGGAGGTAAAACCTCATCCTGAAAAGACTCATCATCCTCAGCCTCAACGACCGATGGAGCGACACGCGCTCGCCTCCTCATACTGAAAAGATAAACGGAAAGATTCAGACAAAACATACAACAGAGGAATAACATAGAAAACTACAACAAGGAATACTTATCAAGACATACTCGAACCTAATACACTGTAGTAGTCCAACAGAAAACACAACTTTGAAAACTAGGGCCACAACTCACAAAACTAAGCCCTGACACAGAACTCCGCTCTGATACCAACTTTGTCACGACCCAAAATAGGGGCCATGACCGGCGCTAGGGAACGGGAATTCTTTCGAATCCGGAACCCGTAGCAAGCCTAAAAATAAAATAATTCAAGCAATAATAACAACAACCATAATATTATATGCAGCGGAAATAAAAATCATAAATATAATGATAACATTTTCACCACTGGATTTGAATCAAATCTCATCACATATATATATAATCTTTTAGTACAAATCCAGTTTCAATACAATACATCTCTTTAAAATAAGATACATGAAATCCAATACTTTAATTCATAACTACTGCAGTGTCTAGATAAAATAAATAAGACTCAAGTAGACAATTTACATAAAGAAGCTGGGGCGGAAGAAATCCAGCGTATCGACCTGCTACTGAGGTCTGAAGAAGTTAACTCTCCTGAAAAATAGTCAACGGAGGGGAGTCAGACCTCACTGAGTGAATTACTATAATATATATACATACACACTAAGTGATAATGCATACAGTCAACAGTATATATATAATTTATATATATACAGGCAATTACACACAGATGCAATAAAATCATTTTATATATTTTCATTAAAAATCATCTTTTATGAAGGATCACATAGAACCCCAGAATATCGCACCCTCAGAAAATAGTGTTAAACAACACTCTAGCCATACAGGCTCACTTAGTCCAAATATATCCACTTAATCCATTTAGACAGTAGACTGGCCCCGAGACACTAAGTCAACCGAGCTCCAACAGTCTGACTGCTAGTGTGATTGGCCCCGAGACACTTGGTCAATCGAGCTCCAGCAATCACACCCAAACCACATCTCACATATCAAATAATCATATCAAACCAATATCCACAAATAGTTAGTAACATAGCCTAAAGCTATAGGCGTACCGGTACGTACTCGGTCCTAGTGCTGCCCACTAGGTAGCACGTTCTATCGATATCCTTCATTCTTAAATATAAAACATTCATTCATAAAAATAAATGATGCATGAATGTAAATGAAATAACAATATAATCCATATATATACCAGAAATATACCAAAAGTAAACCAGGTATATTTTGAGTACATATACGTCAAATGAATTCAATCAAATTATAAATTAAGTTGGAAATATATTTAAAAACATTTTAAGTATATTTTATTTACAAAACATGCATATAATTTAATATATACCAAAAATATACTTAATGTAAACTTAAGAAATAATCAAATTATTTATGCATATTTAATCAACATAAAACATGCATTTATAAATCATGCATCCTAAGCATATATATATAGTATAGTAACTCACCTAATGCGCTCCACGAGACAGGTCCGACGGGCCTGGTCCACTAGCCCTCGGTCTCGGCGCAACTAAACAAGTAATAAATAACCGACATTAGAATAAACCTAATAGAAATTCTAGAATTTAATCTAGAGTATTTAAGTACGGAAATAGAATTAGGGTTCGACCGGATATCACGTTTTACGAGAATTCTACCGAAAATCCGACAGAACCTCCCCTGTAAAATGGACATCTCTCTACTCAAAAGAGTAGAGCCGACCCTGCAAGGAAATACACTTCGAAATACAAGCTCAACACAAATCCACAATCAAAATCCCACGGTCGGACTTCAAACTACAATCTACCGACCGGGGTCCACAAACATAGAATAATTCTGAAAATACCAAAAATATCCTTACAACATAGAAATATATTTTATACGTAGAAATTACATAATTAACCTTAAAACACTGTAAAAATCGATAAAAACTCATTTTATTAGAAAAACCGTATATTATATATATAATTGAAAATAATTCACGAAAAATAGTTTTAATTAGTTAAAAATACTAAATAATTTGTAGAAATCATTTTTATACCTTAAATAACTATTGAAACCAATTAAATTACATTTTTAGCCAATTTAGGGTAAAATTACCAAAATACCCCTATATATATAAATATACTTAAATTACTTCAAAAATTCACCAAAAATTATACAATTATCCAAAATTAAATTTATAAACATATTTATCAATAATATTAATAATTAAACTCAATTAACCAATTAAATTCAAATAAAAACACAATTAACCCTAATTTCTCAAAATCACATAAACTTCAATAATTCAAAATAAATACCTAGAAATTTATAAAAATTCCAAATAAATTCCTATAATTCATTTCAACACCTAATTTAACCATAAACTCCAATTTCATAATTTAAATAATTAATTTCCGAAAATTAGAAAATAATATTAAAATATTCAAAAATACCCAAAAATCCAAACAATCTCCAAAAATTCCACAAAAATTCATAAATGTAGATTGAGCTACTAGTAACAACATTTGTGAAGGGAGTTTCCATGAATCAACCAATTTGAAGCTCAAAAAAATCGAAAACCCTAATGTGATCGAATGGGAAAAATCGAAACCTAAGCAAATCTAAACCATTTTAGCTCAAACCAAAGCTAGAATCACACTCACCGGAGCTCAAGGAGAAGAAAGAGGCAGGCGGTGTCGAAAACGGTGGTCGGAAATGGGAGAAACGGCAAAGGGACAATTTTTGGCCAAAAATGGAAAATGGAGCTACCGGCGCCGGGGAAGGGAGCTGCTGGCGGCGGGGGACGGCTGGGAACGGAGGTGGCAAGCCGGGAGGAACACCGACGGTAGGTGACCGGAGTTGCAGCGGTGAGGGGTGAGGTGGGTGGTGGTCGGGCGCGAGAGAAGGAAGAAGAAGAAAAAAAAAAAGAAAGAAAAGAAAAAGAAAAGAAAAAGAAAAAAAAAGAAGAAAAAGAAAAAAAAAGAAAAAAATAATAAAATAATAATAAAAATAATTTTAATAATTTAATAATAAATAAAATAATTAAATAATAATAAATTAATAATTAAATAATAAAATATTAGGGTAATATATATTAAACCCTAATTAAATAAATATACACACATAGGCTTTATTTAGTATTTTAAAAATACGTATGAATTCATGCAAGTCCGAAAATATATTTAAAATAATTAATAATACATTGTTTACGTGAAAATTTCCTCGAAAATGCAAGTCCCGGGAAAATTTTACGTAAAACACTATAAATAATACACAGTAATTAAAATAGGTTTTAAATACATATTAACTCGTAAAAATATCATATAATATATACACAAATTATTAACACTGTATATCCCGGTACAGTGTAAAAATATTTTAAAAACACGGGATATTACAATCACCCATTAAGGCCTATACTGCTATAAGGTGATGCCCTTCGGACTAAAGAATGTTGGAGCAACATATCAAAGAATGATGAACTAGTTACTCCAGGACCAAATTGGCCCAAACATGGAAGTATACATAGATGACATCATCATCAAGAGCAAACATACAGAACAACACCTAACTGATCTAGATCAAGTTCTTCGATTATTGAGCAAGTCTAGGATTAAGCTAAATCTAGAAAAATGTGTCTTCAGAGTCAAAGTGGTCAAATTCCTAGAATTCATGATATCCTATAGAGGTACTGAGGCCAACCTGGAGAAAATGGAAGCCATACTCAACATGAAACCCTAAAAAATATTCACAAAGTACAAATGCTAAATGGCAGAATCACAGCATTGGGGTGTTTCATTTTATGCTCAGCCAAATGGTGTCTACCATTATTCTGATCTTTAAAAAATTCCAAAAAATTTGTCTGGTCGGCAGATTGCCAAGCGGCCTTCGAAGACATCAAGAAATTCCTATCCTCACTACCTCTGCTCAACAGACCTGTCCCAGATGAAACATTGTACTTATATCTCTCTATAGGCCAAGAATGCATCACTTCAGTACTAGTAAGAGAAGAAGGAAGCTAGAAAAACCCTATATATTACATCAATAAAATGCTCTGAGGATCTGAAGGCCGATATCCGATGTTGTATAAGCTGGCCATGGTTGTGGTTCATGCATCCCGGAAGCTCCGACATTACTTCCAAGCCCATCTTATCATTGTCTGATCCTGTTTCCCTTATAAAAAGTTCTATAAAGACTGGAGACCTCGGGCAGACTGGTTCAATGGTCGGTGTTACTTAGAGAATTCGACATTAATTATGAGCCCCACCAATAAGTGAAAGCCTAAGAATTAGTAGATTTAGTTCAAGAAATGGCTTCGGAAGACCTCACCTTGAGCAGAGCACCAAAATGGAAAATCTATATTAACAGAGCATCCTCTGCTCAAGGATCCTATGCCAGAGTGATTCTTAGAGGACTGTATAAAATTCACATCCGATATGTAGTTTGAATAGAGTACAACACAACCAACAATGCCGTAGAATATGAGGCAGTCATCATAGGCTTGAAATTAGCTGTCGAAGTTAGAGCCGAACACTTTATAATACACTCAGACTCCCAATTGGTAGAAAACTAGGTTAACGACACGTTTTAGGTCAAGGACACCAGCATTGCCAAGTATGTGGACAAAGTTAGGCAACTCTTAAAATAGATTAAATAAGAAGGGGGCCAGTGGGAAATCGTCTAGATACCTAGATAGGAGAACTTTGACGTTGACCTCCTGGCTAAATTAGTAGCTAAAGATAGCCAGGCATTTAAGGATATGGAATTCACTGAGGCATTGATAAAACCCAATACGAAAGACCCTGAAGTCTTGGAGATATGGGAAGTCTTAGAATGGATGCATCTGATAGTCCAATACTTGGAAGATGGAACTCTTTCTAAAGATAAATTGAAAGCTCAGAAGCTAAAAATGAGAGCTGCCCACTATTCTATCAACCAAGGGGAGCTTTACAGAAAATCTCTTTCACACCCATGGTCTAAGTGCATCTCTCTAAAGGAAGGGAATTGCATACTCAAGGAAATCCATAAGGGGATTTATGGAGTGCATGAATCCCACTATGCACTAACCCGAAAAATACTACTCCAAGGATACTATTGGCCTACCATGTCTAATGATACCCATAAGCTAACTCAAGCATGTCACAAGTGTCAGCAATTCGCTCGACTCAATCACAGGCCTTCCCACCCTCTACATCCAATCGGCAGTCTATGGCCCTTCGCCATGTGGGGGATGGACATCCTGGGTCCCTTCCCAACTTCCACTTCATAAAAAAAGTTCTTAATTATGGCTATAGACCATTTCACTAAATGGGTAGAAGTGGAGGCAGTTTCAACCATCATAGAAGCTTAGATACAACATTTCTTCTAGAGAGAGATCATCTGTAGATTCGACATCCCTCACACTTTGATTACAGACAATGATAAATAATTTGACAATAAAAAATTTAGAGGTTTTTATTCAGACCTCAGAATAAAGCTTCGTTTCACCTCAGTAGCCCACTCGCAAACAAACGGCCAATAGAATTATCATGCAAGGATTAAAAAAGAGACTCGCTGAGAAAAAGGGAAATTGGGTGGAAGAGCTTAACAACATAATCTGGGCATACAAAACCACTCTTAAATCGTCCACTGAGGAGATACCATTTAAACTGACTTATAGCATGGACACGGTAATACTGATGGAGATTGGTTCACCAAGTTACAGGGTCAGCTGCAGTCTCGATCACAACATCAATAACATTGATACCCGAATATGTCTAGACCTATTAGAGGAAAGGCAAGAGCGGGCAACAGCTATAGCTGAAGAACATCGGTAGAAGGTAGCACGGTATCATCTCTGGCGTAGTCACCTAAGACAATTCAAAATAGGAGACTAAGTACTCAAAAGGGCAGATATTGGCAAAGGCAACTCAAGAACTGGTAAGTTAGGTCCAAATTGGGAAGGCCCATATCAAATCTCAGAACAAACAACCAAGGAGCATACAAACTAAGAAATAGAGATGCAAAGAGTTTCCACGATTGTGGAACTTAAATTGCCTCAAAAAATACTACCAATAAAACTTAGATTGTACTCGGAATGGTATTCAAAAAAATCTCTTTTCATTAATACCAATAAATCTCTTATAAAAAAAATTAATTACAAAAAAAATGAGAAGGGTTTCTATTATACTACTTGTATATCCAAACCGTCGAGCTCAGAGACAAAAGGGAAAACAACATCAGTGACATTAGAAGGTGTAGTAGGCTCAATAGTAGTAGCAGACTCTACATTATTCCTTGTATGTGAGTTAGTTGCCTTTAGATGAGCATCCTCCTCAGCAGTAATCTTTTCAAGGTCTACCGGCATTATTCGATCCAACACTTCCAAGTTTAACTCAAGATTCAAAGAGAGTAGGATCCTCCTACATTCATACCTGTAGGCTTTGAGAAATCCCCTTACCATGTTTTGGTAGGATCTTTTATTATTTTCTTAGGACTTCTCGACCTTAGATAGCCTCTTCTCCAGATTTGCAATCTGAAGATCATGTTCTTCAATCCTCCTCGTCAATTGACCTTAACTATGCTCCAGATCGACAATTTTCTTTTGGCCCACCTCAGCCTCAAATTTTACCTCTGTATATTTTTAACGGCAGAGCTTTAGTGCTTCCTTGGTGCCATCTAGCTTCTTTTTGAAGTCAATAGCTATTATCTCGACCTCTGCCTCCTTTAGACTGTACTCGCTTTTCAAATAGAAATAATGGTCCTTTGCCAGTAACAAGGCCTAGGTCATCTGTGAAAATAAAAGTTCATTTTAACACAAGTAAAAGTGTAAGTAAAAGTGCAAGTAATAGAGACAACATTCACTTACTTCTAACAAATGGTTAATCATCGAATCAAGCAGCCCCTCCGGACCCTTTTTAGACTAGCGCTACATATCCACTGCCAACCTTAGTGACTCTGCATACTAATCTCTCACTTGGTTGTTCAAGATGCTCGAAAGCTTTATTTTATTCAGTACCCACCTCCTCATATTTGGACACCCGGACAACATCGGGCGTTGGATGTATATCTCTTTATCGAGCCCCTTAGCATCAGAGTCTAGATTGATCAATCACCTTTTCCGTCGACCTCCCTTCCCAGCATTTGATGATTCGACTACATTTTTGCCTTTAGGATTGATGATCGTCTCCTTAGGGGCCACAAGGGCTTCAGGTTCTAGAGAAGGGGATGCCTGTACTTCCTCTGAAGCTGTCAACTCATTAGCTAGAAGGGAAATCCCATCTATAAAATTAAAAAAGTCAGCCATCTATAATCGAAAAGATAAAGCAAGTAAGAAGGATACCTCTAAATAACCTATCATACCAGTAGAATGAACACGGTCTGGACAGACTTTCCACAGGTATCTCCTGGATATGTCCTCAGCCGATCGAGCTTCGGTAAGACCAATGAGATGCGGTCGTAAAACCATCTTTGCATCATAATTGGGAAGTCTCAGAGGCCTTTTCACCCTGTGGCACTCATCAAACCACATTTTTTAGACATCCACGAAGTCTGACAGGTGCTCGTTGACAAAAAAATTATGCCTCCACTTCTTATGAAGGTTTGGAAGTTTTACAAAAAGGGTATGGTTAGGAACGATTGACAAGGAAAACATCAGTTCTCCTTTCTTCCTAGCCAGACTATACAAATACTGTATGACATCCAAATCGGTTTCCCTACCCTCTTTGTACATCAACTGGATGAACCTAGTCAAAATCCTATAGCTATTCGGATGGAGTTGACCAGGTGCTATGTTATACCTATTCATGAATCTTTTGATGAAGGGATATAACGAAAACTTTAAACCCCCCCCCCCTCTAACTGGTCAAAATATACCACTAATCTACTAAACCCTAGCATGAGAGTATAAGCCCTAAACTTCCTATCTACTGTATGGAGGGTGTAATCGACGAGAATACATAATTGCCTCTGTTACCACCCCAGTAGTTCATCATTTATTTTCAACACAAACAGGTTAGAACTAACCTATTCCTCAGTGCTATAATATTTTCTATAAAGGGGAAAAAGTGTACGAAAGACAAAAAATAGGAAAAAGAAGGAGAAAGACAAAGATCACCTAGTTATAAAGTGCAAAGATCGCGACAGACAAAAAATGAAGCGACAGTAGCAATGCAAATGTGACAATGGCAAAACAAAATGGCAAAATGCATCATTTGACAAGCACAAGGATATTTATAAAGTTATAGAAGGTTCTGGAAACACTCCATTAATTGCCCTCATCATCATTTCGCTTCTCCTCATTCATTAAGGGCAATTTAGGAAAAGTAAAACCCACTAATCGAGTGGTCATTATGACGGTAGCAAAAACATCTCATCATCTGACACATGAAAAGATGTGTCACTCAAGTGATTCAAATTTCAAATCCCTAGGAATTAAAGAGGCATAGTGATGCCTCAGCCCGCATGCATCTTTACCAACTCTCTTTCTATTTACTCAAAACTAGCATTCGAGCTATGCTTTCAGCACATTTCGACTATATAGCACTCAAGCCATGCTTCTAGTGCATTGAGCATATAAGTCCAGTGACTAAAACTAGCACCTGTCACGACCCAAAACAGGGGCCATGACCAGCACTAGGGAATGGGAATTCTTTCGAATCCGGAACCCGTAGCAAGCCTTAAAATAAAATAAAACAAAGCATACAATAATTATATTAACATAATTAAAGTGCTCTGCAGTGAAAATAAAATCATAAATAAAAATAAAATAAATATCCACCACTGAAATTAAATCGAATAACTTATCTCATATATAAATAAACTTTTTAATACAAGTTCCAATTCAAATACTTGAAATACATAACTCACACAATATAATACATAAACTCCATAACTATTTACAACTACTGCAGTGTCTAGATTATAAAATAAAGCTCAGATAAGCAATTTACATAGTGAAGCCGGGGCGAAAGAAATCTGGCGTATAGGTCTGCTACTAAGGTCTAAAGACGATGACTCTCCTAAAAAATAGTCAATGGAGGGGAGTCAAACCTCACTGAGTGAATTGTTATAATATATATACACGCATACTAAATGACAAATGCACACATTCAATAGTATATATAATAAATATATATACAGGCAAAAACACACAGATGCAGTAAAATCATTTTATATATATACTGAAAATCACTGTTTATAAAGGATCAAATAGAACCCTAGAAAATCGCAACCTCAAACAGTGTTAGACAACACTCTAGCCATACAGGCTCACTCATTCCAAATATATTCACTTGTTCCATTATGGACAGTAGACTGGCCCCGAGACACTAAGTCAACCAAGCTCCAGCGGTCTGACTGTTAGTGTGATTGGCCTCGAGCCACTAAGTCAATCGAGCTCCAACAATCACACTCCTAAATCATATCACACATCAATCAAATCAATGCGATCAATATCCACAAATAGGTTAGTAATATAGCCTAAATGCTATCAGTGTATCGATACGTACTCGGTCCTAGTGTTGCCCACTAGGTAGCACGTTCTATTGATATCCTTAATTAATATATAACACATACATTCATAAAATAATGATGCTTGATATTAAATAAAATAACAATATAAACCATATATATACTAGAAATATACCAAAAATAAACCAGGTATATTCCGAGTATATATACGTCAAATAAATTCAATTTAATTACAAAATGAACTAAAAATATACTTAAAAACATCTTAAGTATAAAATCATAATAAAACATGCATATAATTTAAAATATACCAATCATAAACCTAAGCAATAATTAAATCATTTATGTTAATTTACTAAAATAAATCATACATTTCTAAAAACATGCATCCTAAACACGTATATATAAAATAACAACTCACAGTTAGTGCGCTTCTCGAGACAGGTCCAATGGGCCTGGTTCACTAGGCCTTGGTCTCGACACAACTAAACAAACAAATAACAACATAAAATCAGAATAATTCTAATGGAAATTATAAAGACTTGATCTAGAATCTTAGACACAGAATTAGAATCAGAATTCAACCGGACATCACGTTTTACAAGAATTCTACCAAAAATTCGGCAAAACCTCCCCTGTAAAATTAACATCTCTCTACTTAAAGAGCAGAGCCAGTCCTGCAAAGAAACACACTTTGAAATAACACAATATTCACAACCCCTCGGTCGAACTCCAAACTATAATTCACCGACCGATGTTCACAATTCACAGAATAATTACAAAAATATCGAAAATGCCCTTTAATAATAAAAATACATTTTATCAATCCAAATTACATAATTAACCCTAAAACATGTTAAAAACCGATAAAAACTCATTTATTTAGAAAAATCATATATTATATATATAATTTGAAAATAATTTACGAAAAATAGTTTTAATTAGTTAAAAATACTAAATAATTTGTAGAAATCATTTTTATACCTTAAATAACTAGTAAAACCTATTTAATTATATTTTTAACCAATTTAGTATTAAATTACCAAAATACCCCTATATATATAAATTTACTAAAATTAATAAAAAATTCACCAAAAGTAATATAATTACTCAAAATTAATTTCTCAACATATAATTCAATAATATCAATAAATATACTCAATTAACCAATTAATTTCAGTAAAACACATTTTTAACCTAATTTTTCCAAAATTACATAAACTAAATAAATATATAAAATTCACAAAAATTACCAATAAATTTCTAAAATGCATTTCAACACCTATAATTACCATAAAACACAATTTCATAATTTAATTAATTAATTTTCAAAAATTAGAAAATAATAATAAAATAATAAAAAATTCACAAAAATCAAATAATTCCCAAAAATTCTAAAAAAATTCCAGAATATATATTAAGCTACTAGGATCAAAGTTTGTGAAGGGAGTTTTCTTGAATCAATCAAATTGAAGCTCAAAAAAATTTGAAACCCTAATAGGCCGAAAATGGAAAATTGAAACCTAGGAAAATCTAGACCATTTCAAGTGAAACAAAACCTGGAAATGAACTCATCGGAGCTCAAGGAGAAGATAGAGACCGGTGGTGTTGAGTTTGGTGGCCGAAAAGTCGACGATCAATGATGACTTTAAATTTTGGCTTTTCGGGTTGTTGCAGCGTTCACTGGCGCCGGAGAGGGTGGAAAGAGAGGCTGAGTAGCTGGAGGAAGGCGGTGGACGTCTGGCAAGCAGTCTAAACGATGGTGAATGGAGTCGCACGGTGAGGGGAAGGGAAGGCGACATCGGGAAGGAGAGGTAGAGGGTGAAGGCATTGGTTGTAAATTTGACAAACTATATATATATATATATATATGTTAATATGAAAAATATAATCATGCATGATAACATGCAATTTAATAAAACAAGCTAACATAAATAAAAAATTAATTATTTAGGTCTTATTTTCCTAAAAATATAATTCTCGGGAAAACTTTTATGTAAATATCTTAAAATAATTAAAAAAATTAAAATGACTTAATAAATAACAAACTCATGAAAATAATCATAAATATATATATATAAATTATTAACACTACATATCCCGATGCAGTTTAAATTTATTTAAAACTCGGGATATTACAGCACCCTCAGGTCACTTCTATAATACTAAGGTTCTGAGCATGTAAGCCTCGCGTCCTTGCACTGAGCATCTAAGTCTAATAACTGAAGCTAGCACCCTCAAGTCGCTTCTACAGTACTGAGGTTTCGAGCATCTAAGCCTCGAGCATCTAAGTCTAGTGACTGAAGCTAGCACCCTCAAGTTGCTTCTATAGTATTGAGGTTCCGAGCATGTAAGCCTTGCATCCTTACACCGAGCATTATGCCTTAAGCATCTAAGTCCAGTGATTGAAGTTGGTACCCTCAAGTCGCTTCTATAGTACTAAGGTTCCAAGCACATAAGCCTTGCATCCTTGCACTGAGCATCAAAAATCTAGTGACGACTGGTTTCATCACATCATTTTTGCACGAATAGGTTAATCTATTGCATTCAATCTCACAAATTTAGCATGCTCTAAATGATGCCTCAACAACATGATGGTTTCAAGACTCGGTACCGAGCTTTACTTTCTTCTTGTGACTGAGGTTGGCCACCTCAGCTCACCCTTCTATGTCATTGGGCAGTACCTAACTACTTTCTAAATGGAAGCATGCATAAGTGCTCTATTCTACTCAGATACAATGGACATAAATATCCAAATATACTCGAGGGGGGGGGGGACTCTTGATAACGCTTATATATATTCCTGTTTAATTAAAGGGTTTTTATTTTCTGAATAGGGTTCCCCGAACAGGGAAGGTAGCAGAATCTGCTTATGGAAAGGAAAAGGATTCCTAAGCAAAGAGGGAATACTCTCCTACTAGGATTAGGATTCTTATCCCATAAAAAAATCTTACTCCTTTCAAGTTTAAGCATCACTATAAATAGGACTTCATATTTCTCATTCTACATCATCTCATTCTCTGACATTCTAATTATTCCTTACTCTCCATACAAACTCTCTTTCTGTTCTCTAACTTAGGCATCAGAGTATTTATGGGGACTCTCCCCACCTCTCACCTTGCCCTCTATTCATTGATTATAGGGTCTCAAACTCAAGAGTTCCAAAAATAAGTTATCACTTGATATTCTTTTTGAAATGGCAAATGCTTATTTTGTCAGTTTGAATTTGATGATGCCAATATGGCTTAGTTTTCTTTTTGGTCAACCTTTGAATCCATAATGGGGCTCTTGTGATTCATTTTGAATAGGAGGAGCTAAGTTTGTTAACTATTGAATCTGAGTTATTTAATTAGTTAGAAAGGGTTAGAAGAAGACACAATGAGTATCTTGAAGTGGAATTTGAAGAGTATAATACAAGTTAAATGATAAGATCATAGGTAGATTCACTTGGAATTGAGTATATATATTAATTTGGCCTATAGCTAAAACTGGTTTAATGGGTTTAATTGGATCAAGTGTGCAGCCATGGTTTTGTACCTCAAAGCAAAAATGGATCCTTTTCCTTTTCAAGTTGTTTTCTGTTCTTTTACTTCTTTTTCTAACAATTATTATGTTTTAAATAATTTTTTTTTGATATGCAGTTAATTAAACCACACCCATAAATCTGGCTATTAAAATAACGTTTAATTCATTATTTTCGTTTGAAAAGTTATTGCATTTACATGGCTGCAGGTGTTCAACCTTTCCTACAATAAGGTCATTGCAATCATTTTCTGATCAATGCTACTATATATAATGTGATTTGGCACGTAATAAAAAAAAGAACAAATTTAAAAAAAATGTTTGATTTCTTATGAAATGAGAATGAGAATCAAAGTATTTTATTACTTAAAATACTTTTATATTATTTTTTATATATACATATTAAGATTATAATTATTTTTATATATTAAAATTAATATTAAAATTATTTGTTGTTAAAATATTTTTAAAAATTATTTATTTATTTACTAAAATATTGTTATAATTTTTAAAAAATTATTGTAAAAATTATTTACTTTTATATAAATATTTTTTTCAAACATTTTAATAATTATTTTATTAATTTATATAGTTTATTTAAAAATTTTTAATAATATATGATAATATTTAAATATTTAATTATGGCTAATTTGACTTAATTACAAGGGAATCAAAATTCATTACCTATAAAGTAGGTGGAAATGGGTTATTCCCATTTCTGGGGTAATGAGTTTTCATTACTAATGAGCTTTAATTCAAAATAAACATTAACAAATGCAAATGAGTCATTCCCAGCCAAAAAAAATAGCCCCTGAAAGCATACAAGTGCAAGAGTAAGATACAATACTAACCCTACATAAACTCTTTCAAAGAACAATGGAAATTATGAAAGCAGAACATGAAATATAGGTAAGCCCCATCTATTTCTACAATGTTATGAATATAATATGTTGTGGGTCTTTGCTACAAAATTAACTAGCCAGAGTGTTTTTGGCAAGCATTAGCCATACATAACATGTGTGCAAATCTACAACATAAATGCCAAAATGGGCATATCTTACCTTTACAATCTAGCTATAATGCACAAACCATTTTTGTATCAAATAATTCAGAATGGTACCAACAACCAATGTTGAAATGCTTACACTGAATAAAGGTTGCTGCAGTTACTTAGGGACTATATGGCTGTTTCTTTACTAAATTTAACCCTGCTACAAAGTAAGAGGCAAATATAGTAAGTAAAAAATCTCAAGTTTTTCTCCAAAAGATCTAAAAATGTACATTGCCATTAATGAGTTGCAGTTGGAAGATGATGAAGTTGCACCATAATGGCTTGCCATTAAAACTGAAGAGGTGAGAAATTCTGCACTTCCATGTCAAATTTAGTGAGGTGGCAGAGATTTTGAACAACTTTATCCATTGTTAGAGCATCAGTATGATCAGGACTCACTCTCTCAAGTGGAATAATGCACTTGTCATAATTATAAGCTAAATAAACTATGTGTACCTTCCAATTTTTTTTCTTGTCATTTTTAATCAAATGTGTCGCATTCTTACTTCTTACCTTTCGTTTCACATGATTCTTGCTTCAAACAACCTATGCCTTACTTATTTGTTATTTGAGAGTTACATGGATCTTGACTGCTTTTCATTAAACTCGGTTTGGTTGGGTTAGAATTATAAAATGACAAAAATATTTCAACAACTTAAATTAATATGATTTCATATACCATAAATTGAATTTAAAATTTTATTTAAACTAGAATAACCTTTGTCAGTTAGTAAAGTTTGAATATTCTAAATTTGAATTGAGTAAATTTTATAAAAAGGATAGGTATTATATAAAATTTGAACTCAAAAACTTATTTAAGAAAAATTAAATTTTTTGTTATAATTTTTCTAAAATATAGAAAGGAGAATTTCATCTTAGAAAATTGAATCTTTTTACATTGCGGAAAAAAAATTTTTCCTTCAACTATTTAATTTGTAACATTGTTAATAAAATTTAATGGTAGATTTTTTATTATTTTGATGAATGACCCAAATCTGAATGACCTACGTTGACCTCCACGGCCATGTCTACTGCTCTAATGCACTCGCTGTTGCTGCCTCTGACTCTACTGAGTCAGACCTCTCTGCTGACTACTCGAACCAACATGAAAACTTGAATATGGAGTAGCCTGCAATCCACTCAACTGAACTCCTAGCTGGTAATAATCAAGCATCGCTCCCTGCCTAACTAGCCTCAGCTCAATTTCCTTGATCAACTCAATCACAAACTCGAGAGTAAAACCTGCTATAGGCATACTAGCAAATGCTCAACCTAATCCGGTGACATATGTAGTGACTGCGAAGTACTGATCTCATATCAGATCCTCTGCATATCTACCCAGCCGGAGGAACTCTCGGGTGTACTCCTCTACAGATCGATCACCATGAGAAATGCTGGTCAATCGAAGACGATAGCTCATACGAAGAGGCTCTGGACAGAATCTCCTCATAAACCGCTCTCAAAATTGAGCCCAGGTCATCGTCATCATATAGGGCTGAATCATCTAAATAAACTAGTCTAGACCTGGTCCCTCAACAGACAGCTCGACGATCATAATCCGCTGGTACTTGGTGTGAGCAGTCCGAGTCCTAGTCTCAATCACGTGCAGAAAGTCTACGGATCGAAAGTACTATCAAACGCAATCCTGCCAACTCTGGCATAGAATAAAGCTACCTCAGGGTCAGACATATCTTGCTAATAGGCAGGCTGAACAGGCTGAACAACTGGAGGTACAGGATCCTCAAACTCAGGCTTAACAGGCTCCTCGTCCTGTATCTCTCTTTGCCTATGGCGACCTGCCTCTCCTCGAGGTCTACCTCTGCCACGACCTTTGCATCTAACTGGCTACTCAGGAGGTAAAACCTCATCCTGAAAAGACTCATCATCCTCGGCCTCAACGATCGGTGGAGCGACACACGCTCGCCTCCTCATTCTGAAAAGACAACAGAATAATTCAGACAAAACATACAGCGGAAGAATAACGCAGAAAACTAAAGCAAGGAATACTTATAAAGACATACTCGAACCTAATTCACTGCAATAGTTACCAAAAGAAAACACAACTTTGAAAACTAGGGCCAGAACTCACACAACTAAGCCCTGACACAGAACTCCGCTCTAATACCAACTGTGTCACGACCCAAAATAGGGGCCATGACCGGCGCTAGGGAATGGAAATTCTTTTGAATTCGGAACCTGTAGCAAGCCTTAAAATAAAATAAAAACATGCAATAGTAATAATAACAACACAATTAAGTAAATATTATGCAGCGGAATAAAATCATAAATATCAAAATAATATTTCCAACAAATGAAATTAAATCAAATTCTTATCTCATATATAAATAAACTTTTAATATAAGTTTCAGTTCAAATATTTAAAGTACATATCTCACACATATATAATACATAAACCCACAACTGTTTACAACTACTGCAGTGTCTAGATTAATAAAAAATAAATAAAACTCAGGTGAGCAGTTTACATAATAAAGTCGGGGCAGAAGAAATCCAGCGTACAAGTCTACTACTGAGGTCTGATGAAGATGACTCTCCTAAAAAATAGTCAACGGAGGGGAGTCAGACCTCACTGAGTGAATTACTATAATATATATACATGCATACTAAATGTCGATGCACACAGTCAATAGTATATATAATAAATATATATATATATAAGCAAATACACGTGGATGCGATAAAATCATTTTTATATATATTTATTGAAAACCACTAGCTATGAAGGATCAAATAGAACCCTAGAAAATCGCAATCTCAAAACAGTGTTAGACAACACTCTAGCCATACAGGCTTACTTATTCCAATATATTCACTTGTTCCATTTGGATAGTAGACTGGCCCCGAGACACTAAGTCAACCGAGCTCCAGCATTTTGACTGTCAATGTGATTAGCCCCAAGACACTTGATCAACCGAGCTCCAGCAATCACACTCCCAAATCATGCCTCAGACATCAATTAATCAAATTCAATCAATATCCACAAACAGGTTAGTGATATAGCCTAAATACTATAAGCGTACCGGAACGTACTCGGTCTTAGTGCTGCCCACTAAGTAGCACTTTCTATTAATATCCTTCATTAAAATATAAAACATACATTCATAAATAAATGATGCATGAATTTGAAATAAATAACAACATAAACCATATATATACTAGAAATATACCAAAAATAAACCAGGTATATTTCGAGTATATATACGTCAAATAAATCCAATATAATCGTAAAATAAACTAAATATATATTTAAAAACATTTTAAATATAAATGTTTAATAAAGCATGCATATAATTTAAAATATATCAAAAATAAACCAAAAATAAACTTAAGTACTAATTAAATCATTTATGCATATTTAATCAAAATAACACATATATTTCTAAAATCATGCACCCTAAAGCATATATATATAAAATAGCAACTCACTATTTATTGCGCTCTTCTAGATGGGTCCGATGGGCCTGGTCCACTAGGTCTCGGTCTCGGTGCAACTAAACAAATAAATAATGACAGAAATCAGAATAAATCTACAAGAATTCCAAAGACTAGATCTAGAATACTAGACACAAAATTAGGATTAGAGTTCGACCGGACATCACGTTTTACGAGAATTCTATTGAAAATCCGGTAGAACCTCCCCTGTAAAATGGACATCTCTCTACTCAAAGAGTAGAGTCACCCTACAAAGAAACACACTTCAAAAATAAACACAGAACACAACCACAATCCCTTGGTCGAACTCCAAACTACAAATCATCGACCGAGGTCCACAATTCACAGAGTATTTACAAAATATCGAAAATACCCTTATTTAATAAAAATTCATTATATAAGTAAAAATTACATAATTAACCCTAAAACACAGTAAAAATCGATAAAAACTCATTTTATTAGAAAAATCATATATTATATATATATAATTGAAAATAATTTACGAAAAATAATTTTAATTAGTTAAAAATACCAAATAATTTGTAGAAATAATTTTTATACCCTAAATAACTATTAAAACCAATTTAATTACATTTTTAGCCAATTTAGTGTAAAATTACCAAAATACCCCTATATATATAAATATACTCAAATTAATTCAAAAATTCACCAAAAATAATATAATTCCACAAAATTAATTTTCTCAACATATATTTCAATAATATCAATAAATAAACTCAATTAACTAATTAATTTCAATTAAACACATAATTAACCCTATTTTATCAAAATTACATAAACTAAATAAATTCCAAATAAATACATAAAAATTCAAAAAAATTACAAATAAATTTCTCTAATTCATTTCAACACCTATATTTATCATAAAACACAACTTCATAATTTAATTAATTAATTTTCTAAAATTAGAAAATAATAATAAAATAATCAAAAATACCCAAAAATCAAAATAAATTCTAAAAATTCCACAAAAATTCAAGCATGAATATTAAGCTACTAGGATCAAATTTTGTGAAGGAATTTTTAATGAATCAATCAAATTGAAGCTCAAAAAAATTAAGAACCCTAATAGGCCGAAATTACAAAATCGAAACCTAAGCAAATCTAGACCATTTTAAGTGAAACAAAGCTTGGAATCACACTCACCAAAGCTCAAGGAGAAGATAGAGACTGACGGTGTCAAAAACGGTGGGCGAAAACGTTGTGAACGATGGTGGCTTCAAGTTTCGGTCTTCCGGCTTCAAACGGTGCTGGAGAAGGAAGAGAAGGCGGCAGAGCTGCTGGCTGGGAAGGGCGAAGCTCAGGGTGATGACAAGCGGTGGTGATGGTGGAATCGATCGGGAAGAAGAGGAGGAAAGTCGGGGGCATAAATTGTAAATATAATAAAGTTGATATATATATATATATATATATTATAGTAACTTTAATAATTTGTACATCAATATAATAATTTTATATTCAAAAAAATTCTAAACCACATAATTTACAAATAATTAATATTTATACATATACATATGTTAATTAAATTAACAACTATATAATATATACATACATAATTAAAACAATTACTAAACCCTAAATTATTAAATATATGAATGTATATGCATGTATATATATATATATATGACAGTTAAAATAATGCATGGACTCATGCCAATATGTAAATCTATTTAAAATAATTAATATTAAATAATTTACATGTCAATTTCCCCAAAAATAAAATTATCGAGAAAATTTTACGTAAAGTACTTAAAATAATATAAACAATAAAAATTAGTTTCAATTAAATAACAAACTCATAAAATATCAAAGATATATATACAAAAATTATTAACACTACATATCCTGATGTAGTATAAAAATATTTAAAAGCTCAGGATATTCCATGCACTCATAACCTCTATATCATAAGTTTAATTTTTAGTGGGTGAATGATAAAAATTATGTGTATCCTTAATTCACCACATTAGAACATATATATTTATAGTTAATTGTAATAGATAATATATGATAAATATTAATAAATATGATTTATAGATTGTAATATCATGTTGTAATACTCTCCTTTGGTAAGAAAAAGAAAGAAATTAATAATCACATGCATTTCTTTTGCAACTCCAACTTATCACAAAACTTTATACATTGGACAACTAACTAATGCTTTTTTTTTTAACTATAACATTCATTTTAAAAGTTTCTTAACTCAAATAAAATAATAGTTTGATCGTTTAAATAATATTTCAATCTTAAATTGTAATATATGTTATTATATTTGTAATATCCCGTGTTTTTTTTTAAATATTTTTACACTGTACCGGGATATGCAGTGTTAATAATTTCTATACATTATATGATATTTTTACGAGTTAATATATATTTAAAATCTATTTTAATTACAGTGTATTAATTTCAGTGTTTTACGTAAAATTTTCCCGGGACTTGCATTTTCGGGGAAATTTTCACGTAAACAATGTGTTATTAATTATTTTAAATATATTTACAGACTTGCATGAACTCATACATATTTTTAAATTATTAAATAAAGTCTGTGTGTGTATATTTATTTAATTAGGGTTTATTATTACCCTAATATTTTATTAAGTATTTAATTGTTTTATTGTTATTTAATTAATTTTATTTAGTATAAATTATTAAAATATTAAATTTTATGTGTGTGGTGTATATTTGATGTGTGTAATTTAATATTATTTTATTATATAGTGTAAAGTATATATATATACATATATACATTAAAATTTTGTCAAAATTACAAAAGTTTGGAAAATTACAAAACTGCCCCCGATTATCCCTTTCTTCCCCGACCATTCCCCTTGCCGTCCGGGCGTCTGTCACGCCGTTTCTTCACAGTGGGTGTGCCGTCCGGTGTGCCACCGTCTTCCCCGACCAATTCCGCCGCCTGAGGAGGCCGTTTCCGGCGCTTGGAAGTCGATTTTGGCCGGAGAAGCCGAAAATCGATCCACCGTCGATCACGTCGATTTCGGCCACCGTTTTCGACACCGCCAGTATCTTTATTCTCCTTGAGCTCCGGTGAGTGTGATTCTAGCTTTGGTTTGAGCTAAAATGGTCTAGAATTGCTTAGGTTTCGATTTTGTCAATTTCGGCCTATTAGGGTTTTTGAATTTTTTGAGCTTCGAATTGATTGATTCATGAAAACTCCCTTCACAAATGTTGTTTCTAGTAGCTCAATATACATGTATGAATTTTTGTAGAATTTTTGGAGATTTTTTGGATTTTTGGGTATTTTTGAATATTTTAATATTATTTTCTAATTTTCGGAAATTAATTATTTAAATTATGAAATTGAAGTTTATGGTTGAATTAGGTGTTGAAATGAATTATAGGAATTTATTTGGAATTTTTATGAATTTATAAGTATTTATTTTGAATTATTGAAGTTTATGTGATTTTGAGAAATTAGGGTTAAATGTGTTTTTATTTGAATTTAATTGGTTAATTGAGTTTAATTATTGATATTATTGATAAATATGTTGAGAAAATTAATTTTGGATAATTGTATAATTTTTGGTGAATTTTTGAAGTAATTTAAGTATATTTATATATATAGGGGTATTTTGGTAATTTTACCCTAAATTGCCTAAAAATGTAATTTAATTGGTTTTAATAGTTATTTAAGGTATAAAAATGATTTCTACAAAATATTTGGTATTTTTAACTAATTAAAACTATTTTTCGTGAATTATTTTCAATTATATATATAATATACGGTTTTTCTAATAAAATGAGTTTTTATCGGTTTTTACAGTGTTTTAAGGTTAATTATGCAATTTTTACCTATGAGATGTATTACTATGTTGTGAGGATATTTTTGGTATACTTGGAATATGTTCTGTGTTTGTGGACCCCGGTCGGTGGACTGTAGTTTGGAGTCCGACCGTGGGATTTTGATTGTGTTGAGCCTATTTTTCGAAGTGTATTTCCTTGCAGGGTCGGCTCTACTCTTTTGAGTAGAGAGATGTCCGTTTTACAGGGGAGGTTCTGTCAAATTTTCGGTAGAATTCTCGTAAAACGTGATATCCAGTCGAACCCTAAATTCTGTTTCCGTACTTAAATACTCTAGATTGAATTCTAGGATTTCTGTTAGGTTTATTCTAATGTCGATTATTTATTGCTTTTTTAGTTGCGCCGAGACCGAGGGCTAGTGGACCAGGCCCGTCGGACCTATCTCGTGGAGCGCATTAGGTGAGTTACTATTTTATATATATATGCTTAGGATGCATGATTTAGAAATGCATATTTTATGTTGATTAAAGATGCATAAATAATTTGATTACTTCTTAAGTTTACATTAAGTATACTTTTGGTTTATTTTTGGTATATACTAAATTATATGCATATTTTATGAATAAAATATATTTAAAATGTTTTTAAATATATTTCCAGCTTAATTTATAATTTGATTGAATTCATTTGATATACATATACTCGAAATATACCTGGTTTACTTTTGGTATATTTCCGGTATATATATGGATTATATTGTTATTTCATTTACATTCATGCATCATATATTTTTATGAATGAATGTTTTATATTTAATGATGAAGGATATCAATAGAATGTGCTACCTAGTGGGCAGCACTAGGACCGAGTACATACTAGTACGCCTATAGCTTTAGGCTATATTACTAACTATTTGTGGATATTGGTTTGATATGATTATTGATGTGTGAGATGTGATTTAGGTGTGATTGCTGGAGCTCGGTTGACCAAGTGTCTCGGGGCCAATCACACTGGCAGTCAGACTGCTGGAGCTCGGTTGACTTAGTGTCTCGGGGCCAGTCTACTATCTAAATGGATTAAGTGGATATATTTGGACTAAGTGAGCCTGTATGGCTAGAGTGTTGTTTAACACTATTTCTGAGGTTGCGATATTCTAGGGTTCTATATGATCCTTCATAAACTGGGATTTTTCAGTAAAATATATAAAAATGATTTTTCTGCATCTGTATGAATTTGCCTGTATATATACATATTATATATATACTGTTGACTGTATGCATTATCACTTAGTGTGTATGTATATATATTATAGTAATTCACTCAGTGAGGTCTGACTCCCCTCCGTTGACTATTTTTCAAGAGAGTCAACTTCTTCAGACCTCAGTAGCAGGTCGATACGCCGGATTTCTTCCGCCCCGGCTTCTTTATGTAAATTGTCTACTTGAGTCTTATTTATTTTATCTAGACACTGCAGTAGTTATGAATTAAAGTATTGGATTTCATGTATTTTATTTAAAGAGATGTATTATATTGAAACTGGATTTGTATTAAAGAGATTATGTATCTATGAGATGAGATTTTGATTTAAATCCAGTGATGAAAATAATATTATGATTTTTATTTCCGCTGCATATATATTGGTTATTGTTATTATTGCATGTTTATTTTATTTTTTAGGCTTGCTACGGGTTCCGGATTCGAAAGAATTCCCGTTCCCTAGCGCCGGTCATGGCCCCTGTTTTGGGTCGTGACAAAGTTGGTATCAGAGCGGAGTTTTGTGTCAGGGCTTAGTTATGTGAGTTGTGGCCCTAGTTTTAAAGTTGTGTTTTCTGTTGGACTACTGCAGTGTATTAGGTTCGAGTATGTCTTGATAAGTATTCCTTGTTGTAGTTTTCAGCGTTATTCCTCCGTTGTCTGTTTTGTCTGAATCTTTCCGTTTGTCTTTTCAGAATGAGGAGGCGAGCGCGTGTCACTCCACCGATCGTTGAGGCCGAGGATGATGAGTCTTTTCAGGATGAGGTTTTACCTCCTGAGCAGCCAGTTAGACGTAGAGGTCATGGCAGAGGTAGACCTCGAGGAGTGGCAGGTCGCCGTAAGCAGAGAGAGTTACAGGACAAGGAGCCTGTTAAGCCTGAGTTTGATGTTCCTGTTCCTCCAGTTGTTCAGCCTGCCTATCAGCAGGGTATGTCTGACCCTGAGGCAGCTTTGTTCTATGCCAGAGTTGGCAGGATTGCTTTTGATGGGACTTCTGATCCTTTAGATTTTCTGCATGCGATTGAGACTAGGACTCGGACTGCTCATACCGAGTACCAGCGGATCATGATTGTAGAGTTGTCTGTCAAGGGACCAGCTCTAGATTGGTTCATTCAGATGATCCAGCCTTACATGATGACGATGACATGGGCTCAGTTTCGAGAGCAGTTCATGAGGAGATTCTGTCCAGAGCCTCTTCATTTGAGCTATCGTCTCTGTCTGACTAGTATTTCTCGTGGAGATCGATCTGTAGAGGAGTATACCCGAGAGTTTCTTCGTCTGGGTAGATATGCCAAGAATCTGATGCGAGATCAGTATTTCGCTGTTACTACGTACGTTACTGGTTTGGGTTCAGCTTTTACTGGTATGCCTACAGCAGGTCTTACTCTCGAGTCTGTGATTGAGCTAGCCAAGGAGATTGAGCTGAGGCTAGTTAGGTAGGGAGCGATGCCTGATTATTACCAGCTAGGAGTTCAGTCGAGTGGATCGCAGACTACTCCGTATTCGAGTTTTCATGTTGGTTCGAGTAGTCAGCAGCGAGGTTCGACTCAGCAGAGTCAGAGACAGCAGCAGTGAGTGCATCGGAGCAGTAGACATGGCCGTGGAGGTCAGCGTAGATCGTTCAGGTTTGGGTCAGGTGCTTCGAGCAGCAGCAGTGGTCGTAGTTCTGGATCAGCGGCCAATGTTTGTCAGACTTGTGGTAGAGTCCATCAGGGACCGTGTTATCTGACACCGCTGACATGTTTCAGATGCGGGCAGACAGGACATTTTGCCAGATCGTGTCCTTATTCCGGGTATCAGCAGCAGTAAATTTCACGATTCCCACAACAGTCGATTGCTAGTGCAGCACCCGTGCCATTTCAGTTACCACCAGCCCAGCATCAGAGTTCCACTCAGTTTGTTCCACAGCAGAGTCATGGTAAAGGTACTAGAGGAGGTGCCAGAGGTGTTGGCCAGGCTTCTACCAGTTAGCAGGGAGGTCGAGGTCAGGCCAGAGTTTTTCATCTGACTCAGCAGGATGCTCAGGCATCTAATGCAGTCGTGGCAGGTATTGTTTCTGTTTGTTACCTGGATGCTTGGGTTTTGTTTGATCCGGGTGCCACGCATTCGTTTGTTTCTCCTGTTTTTGCTTTTAAATCTTGTTGGCAAGCTTCGAGCATGGCTTTTCCTTTGTCTGTTGCCACTCCTCTGAGCGATTCTTTGGACGCCGATATTGTTCTTTCTGGTTGTCCAGTTCTCGTGGGAGATAGAGAATTACCCGCTGATTTGATTTTGTTGGATGTGATGGAGTTCGATGTTATTTTGGGAATGGATTGGTTATCTCAGCACTTCGCCGTGGTAGATTGCAGGAATAAAGAGGTGACTTTTAGAATTCCTGGTGAAGTAGAGTTTAAGTTTGTTGGTGATAGGAGTTCAGCGCCTTAGAATCTTATTTCTGCTATTACAGCTAGGAAGTTGTTGAAGAAAGGTTGTCAGGGGTTTTTGGCATTGGTTAGGGATACTTCAGTGGAGAAGTTGTCACTCACAGATGTTCCTGTTGCTTATGAGTTTCCTAATGTTTTTCCCGAGGAGTTGCCAGGTTTACCACCTCATAGAGAGATTGAGTTCTATATAGATGTGGTACCAGGTACTACTCCTATATCTATGCCACCCTATCGTATGGCTCCTGCAGAGTTGAGAGAGTTAAAGGAGCAGTTACAAGAGTTGTTGGAGAAAGGTTTTATCAGACCTAGTAGTTCTCCTTGGGGTGCACCAGTCCTGTTTGTGAAGAAGAAGGATGGTACCCTGAGACTGTGCATTGACTACAGAGAGTTGAATAAGGTGACAGTGAAGAACAAGTATCCTCTCCCGAGGATAGATGATTTATTTGATCAGCTACAGGGTGCACAGTTCTTTTCTAAGGTTGACTTGAGGTCGGGTTATCATCAGTTGCGGATTAGTGAATCCGATATTCCTAAGACAGCGTTCCGCACTCGATATGGCCATTATGAGTTTCTGGTGATGTCTTTTGGTTTGACTAATGCACCAGCAGCTTTTATGGACCTGATGAACAGAGTATTCAGATCGTATGTGGATCAGTTTGTGGTAGTCTTCATTGATGATATACTGGTTTATTCGAGGAGTATGGAAGAGCATGTATATCACTTGAGGATTGTACTACAGACACTGAGAGATCATCAGCTTTATGCTAAATTCTCGAAGTGTGATTTTTGGATGGAGAGTGTTTCTTTTCTTGGACACGTAGTGTCTAAAGAAGGTATTCAGGTTGATCCACAGAAGATTGAGGCAGTATCTGAGTGGCCTAGACCTACTTCTGTTACAGAGATTCGGAGTTTTCTGGGTTTAGCCGGGTATTATAGGTGGTTTGTGCAGGATTTTTCCAGGATTGCAGCCCCTATGACTCGCTTGACTCAGAAGAATGTTAGATTCGAGTGGTCAGAAGCTTGTGAGAACAGTTTTCAGTTGTTGAAAGAGAAGTTGACCACAGCGCCAGTATTAGCTTTGCCTAATAGTGTGGATAAGTTCACAGTTTACTGTGATGCCTCTAGAATTGGTCTTGGTTGTGTGTTGATGCAGAATGGAAGGGTGATAGCTATGCTTCGAGCCAGTTGAAGAAGCATGAGCAAAACTATCCCACGCATGATCTTGAGATGGCTGCAGTGATCTTTGCTTTGAAGATTTGGAGACATTATTTGTACGGGGTGACTTGTGAGATATTTACTGATCATAAGAGCCTTAAGTACATTTTCCAGCAGCGAGATCTGAATTTGAGGCAGAGGAGATGGTTGGAATTTTTGAAGGATTATGATTGCGAGATTCTTTACCATCCGGGTAAAGCTAATGTGGTAGCAGATGCCTTGAGTAGGAAGTCCTCAGGTAGTCTTGCTCACATCAGTGTTGAGAAGAGACCATTGATCCAGGAGTTGCATTTGTTGGTGGATCAAGGTCTGATGATGAAGATTAGTAGATTAGGTGGACTGTTAGCTCAGTTTAAAGTACAATCTATACTGAGGGATAGGATTAAAGCAGCTCAGAGTCGAGATCCTATTCTGAAAGAGCTTGCAGAGAATGTCAGAGCAGGGAAGTTTACTGATTTCACACTTGATGATGATGGTGTGTTGTGGATCAGTGGTAGATTGTGTGTTCCAGATGTGGATGACTTGAGAGAGGAGATTTTAGAGGAAGCACATTCTACAGCTTACAGCGTTCATCCGGGTGTTACTAAGATGTACCACAGTATCAGAGATTTATACTAGTGGGATGGATTGAAGAAAGATGTTGCTGATTATGTTGCTAAGTGCTTGACGTGTCAGCAAGTGAAAGCCGAACATCAGAAGCCTTCTGGGAAGCTTCAGCCTCTTCCTATTCCCGAGTGGAAGTGGGAAAGGATAGCTATGGATTTTGTGGTCGGTTTACCTCGTTCGAAGGATGGATACGATTCCATCTGGGTGATCGTAGATAGATTGACGAAGTCTGCACATTTCTTGCCTGTGAAAGCCACATATTCAGTTGCTAGATTGGCGAAGTTGTATGTGAAGCATATTGTATGCCTTCATGGAGTACCTGTGTCCATTGTGTCAGATAGAGGTTCGGTGTTTACTTCTCGTTTTGGCAGAAGTTGCAGGAAGCGATGGGCACTAGGTTGGATTTCAGTACTGCTTTTCATCCTCAGACAGATGGCCAGTCTGAGAGGATGATCCAGACACTGGAAGATATGTTGAGGATGTGTGTCTTGGATTTGGGAGGTAGCTGGGATGATCATTTGTCACTCGTTGAGTTTGCATATAATAACAGCTACCATAGCAGTATTGGCATGGCACCATACGAGGCGTTGTATGGAAGGAAGTGTAGATCCCCTTTGAGTTGGGATGAGATTGGTGAGAGAGCTTTGACTGGACCAGAGATGGTTCAGGATGCTGCAGAGAAAGTCACCGTGATCAAGCGCAGATTAGAGACCGCAGTTAGCAGACATAAGAGTTATGCAGATCCTAAGCGCAGAGATGTAGAGTTTCAGGTTGGAGATTTCATTTTTCTGAAAGTATCTCCGATGAAGGGGGTGATGAGATTTGGCAGGAAGGGTAAGTTAGCACCGAGATACATTGGACCGTTTGAGATTCTGGAGAGAGTTGGCACTGTTGCATATCGGTTGGATTTGCCTCCGAGTATGTCACAGGTGCATCCAGTATTTCATATCTCGATGTTGAAGAAGTATATCTCAGACCCTTCACACGTGTTGCAGCCCGATAGTGTAGAAGTGAGTGAAGATTTGACTTTTGTGGAAGAACCTGTGGCGATCGTTGATTTTCAAGTTCGACAGTTGTGATCGAAGCAGATTCTGATGGTCAAGGTTCTATGACGTAGCGACAGAGTTGAAGAGCATACGTGGGAGACTGAAGCTGAGATGCGAGCTTCTTACCCGTATCTCTTTCCTTCCTGATCCTGTAATCTTATCTTCTGGAATTCGGGGACAAATTCTTGTAAGGGGGGAAGACTGTAATATCCCGTGTTTTTTTTTAAATATTTTTACACTGTACCGGGATATGCAGTGTTAATAATTTATGAACATTATATGATATTTTTACGAGTTAATATGTATTTAAAATCTATTTTAATTATGGTGTATTAATTTCAGTGTTTTACGTAAAATTTTCCCGGGACTTGCATTTTCGGGGAAATTTTCACGTAAACAATGTGTTATTAATTATTTTAAATATATTTACGGACGTGCATGAACTCATACATATTTTTAAATTATTAAATAAAGCCTGTGTGTGTATATTTATTTAATTAGGGTTTATTATTACCCTAATATTTTATTAAGTATTTAATTGTTTTATTGTTATTTAATTAATTTTATTTAGTATAAATTATTAAAATATTAAATTTTATGTGTGTGGTGTATATTTGATGTGTGTAATTTAATATTTTTTTATTATATAGTGTAAAGTATATATATATACATTAAAATTTTGTCAAAATTACAAAAGTTTGGAAAATTACAAAACTACCCCCGATTATCCCTTTCTTCCCCGACCATTCCCCTTGCTGTTCGGGCATCTGTCACGCTGTTTCTTCACCGTGGGTGTGCCGTCCGGTGTGCCACCGTCTTCCCCGACCAATTCCGCCACCTGAGGAGGCCGTTTCCAGCGCCTGGAAGTCGATTTTGGCCGGAGAAGCCGAAAATCGATCCATCGTCGATCACGTCGATTCCGGCCACCGTTTTCGATAGCGCCGGTCTCTTTCTTCTCCTTGAGCTCCGGTGAGTGTGATTCTAGCTTTGGTTTGAGCTAAAATGGTCTAGAATTGCTTAGGTTTCGATTTTGTCAATTTCGGCCTATTAGGGTTTTTGAATTTTTTGAGCTTCGAATTGATTGATTCATGAAAACTCCCTTCACAAATGTTGTTCCTAGTAGCTCAATCTACATGTATGAAGTTTTGTAGAATTTTTGGAGATTTTTTGGATTTTTGGGTATTTTTGAATATTTTAATATTATTTTCTAATTTTCGGAAATTAATTATTTAAATTATTAAATTGGAGTTTATGGTTGAATTAGGTGTTGAAATGAATTATAGTAATTTATTTGGAATTTTTATGAATTTATAAGTATTTATTTTGAATTATTGAAGTTTATGTGATTTTGAGAAATTAGGGTTAAATGTCTTTTAATTTGAATTTAATTGGTTAATTGAGTTTAATTATTGATATTATTGATAAATATGTTGAGAAAATTAATTTTGGATAATTGTATAATTTTTGGTGAATTTTTGAAGTAATTTAAGTATATTTATATATATAGGGGTATTTTGGTAATTTTACCCTAAATTGCCTAAAAATGTAATTTAATTGGTTTTAATAGTTATTTAAGGTATAAAAATGATTTCTACAAAATATTTGGTATTTTTAACTAATTAAAACTATTTTTCGTGAATTATTTTCAATTATATATATAATATACGGTTTTTCTAATAAAATGAGTTTTTATCGGTTTTTACAGTGTTTTAAGGTTAATTATGCAATTTTTACCTATGAGATGTATTACTATGTTGTGAGGATATTTTTGGTATACTTGGAATATGTTCTGTGTTTGTGGACCCCGGTCGGTGGACTGTAGTTTGGAGTCCGACCGTGGGATTTTGATTGTGTTGAGCCTATTTTTCGAAGTGTATTTCCTTGCAGGGTCGGCTCTACTCTTTTGAGTAGAGAGATGTCCGTTTTACAGGGGAGGTTCTGCCGAATTTTCAATAGAATTCTCGTAAAACGTGATATCCAGTCGAACCTTAAATTCTGTTTCCGTACTTAAATACTCTAGATTGAATTCTAGGATTTCTGTTAGGTTTATTCTAATGTCGGTTATTTATTGCTTGTTTGGTTACGCCGAGACCGAGGGCTAGTGGACCAGGCCCGTCGGACCTATCTCGTGGAGCGCATTAGGTGAGTTACTATTTTATATATATATGCTTAGGATGCATGATTTAGAAATGCATGTTTTATGTTGATTAAAGATGCATAAATAATTTGATTACTTCTTAAGTTTACATTAAGTATACTTTTGGTTTATTTTTGGTATATACTAAATTATATGCATATTTTGTGAATAAAATATATTTAAAATGTTTTTAAATATATTTCCAGCTTAATTTATAATTTGATTGAATTCATTTGATATACATATACTCGAAATATACCTGGTTTACTTTTGGTATATTTCTGGTATATATATGGATTATATTGTTATTTCATTTACATTCATGCATCATATATTTTTATGAATGAATGTTTTATATTTAATGATGAAGGATATCAATAGAATGTGCTACCTAGTGGGCAGCACTAGGACCGAGTACGTACCAGTACGCCTATAGCTTTAGGCTATATTACTAACTATTTGTGGATATTGGTTTGATATGATTATTGATGTGTGAGATGTGATTTGGGTGTGATTGCTGGAGCTCGGTTGACCAAGTGTCTCGGGGCCAATCACACTGGTAGTCAGACTGCTGGAGCTCGGTTGACTTAGTGTCTCGGGGCCAGTCTACTGTCTAAATGGATTAAGTGGATATATTTGGACTAAGTGAGCCTGTATGGCTAGAGTGTTGTTTAACACTATTTCTGAGGTTGCGATATTCTAGGGTTCTATATGATCCTTCATAAACTGGGATTTTTCAGTAAAATATATAAAAATGATTTTTCTGCATCTGTATGAATTTGCCTGTATATATACATATTATATATATACTGTTGACTGTATGCATTATCACTTAGTGTGTATGTATATATATTATAGTAATTCACTCAGTGAGGTCTGACTCCCCTCCGTTGACTATTTTTCAAGAGAGTCAACTTCTTCAGACCTCAGTAGCAGGTCGATACGTCGGATTTCTTCCGCCCCGGCTTCTTTATGTAAATTGTCTACTTGAGTCTTATTTATTTTATCTAGACACTGCAGTAGTTATGAATTAAAGTATTGGATTTCATGTATTTTATTTAAAGAGATGTATTATATTGAAACTGGATTTGTATTAAAGAGATTATGTATCTATGAGATGAGATTTTGATTTAAATCCAGTGATGAAAATAATATTATGATATTATGATTTTTATTTCCGCTGCATATATATTGGTTATTGTTATTATTGCATGTTTATTTTATTTTTTAGGCTTGCTACGGGTTCCGGATTCGAAAGAATTCCCGTTCCCTAGCGCCGGTCATGGCCCCTGTTTTGGGTCGTGACAATATTAAATAAATTTCTTTAAAAAATTATTGCTCTTGTGGTCTATATAGGTCAAATTGGATTAATTAGAATATAATAACTATAAATAACGTATAGATAAAAAAATTTATGTGTTATATTTTATAATTAAATTTAAAATATATATTTTAAATATTTTACACTTCCACAATAAAAATAAAAGCCGTAGGAAAGGTTGAAATTGTCACGACCCAAAACAGGGGCCATGACCGGCGCTAGAGAACGGGAATTCTTTCGAATCCGGAACCCGTAGCAAGCCTAAAAAATAAAATAAACATGCACTAATAATAATAATAATAATATCACAGTTAAATAAAATACAGTGCAGTAGAAATAAAAATCATAAGTATCACAATAACATTTTCACCAACTGGATTTAAATTAAATACTCATCTCATATATATATATATATATAAACTCTTAATACAAATCCAGTTCAAATATAATACAACATCTCTTTAAATATTTAATGACTATTGCAGTGTCTAGATAAAATAAATCCAAGACTCAGATAAGTAGTTTACACAAAGAAACCGGGGCGGAAGAAATTCAGCGTACATGCCTGCTACTGAGGTCTGAGGAAGAAGACTCTCCTGAAAAAAATTTGTCAACGGAGGGGAGTCAGACCTCACTGAGTGAATTACTATAATATATATACATGCATACTAAATGACAATGCATACAGTCAACAGTATATATCTAATATGTATATATACAGACAAATACACACAGATGCTGTAAAATCGTTTTATATATATTTTACTGAAAATCATCGTTTATGAAGCATCAAATAGAACCCTATAATATCGCAACCTCAAACAGTGTTAGACAACACTCTAGCCATACAGACTCACTTATTCCAAATATATTCACTTATTCCAAATATATTCACTTATTCCATTTAGACAGTAGACTGGCCCCGAGACACTAAGTCAACCGAGCTCCAGCAGTCTGACTGTCAGTGTGATTGGCCCCGAGACACTAGGTCAACCGAGCTCCAGCAATCACACCTCCAAACCATATCTCACACATCAAATAATCATATCCAATCAATATCCACAAATTGTTAGTAATATAGCCTAAATGCTATAAGCGCACCGGTACGTACTCGGTCCTAGTGCTGCCCACTAGGTAGCACGTTCTATTGATATCCTTCATTAATAATATAAAACATTCATTCACAAATCAATGATGCATGAATTTAAATAAAATAACAATATAAACCATATATATACTGGAAATATACCAAAAGTAAACCAGGTATATTTCGAGTATATATATGTCAAATAAATCCAATCAAATTACAAATTAAGCTAGAAATATATTTAAAAACATTTTAAATATAATTTATTAATAAAACATGCATATAATTTAATATATATACCAAAAATAAACTAAAAATATACTTAATACAAATCACATTATTTATGCATATTTAATCAAAATAAAACATATATTTCTAAAATCATGCATCCTAAACACATATATATAAAATAGTAACTCACACTTAGTGCGCTCCTCGAGATGGGTTCGACGGGCCTGGTCCACTAGGCCTAGGTCTCGATGCAACTAAACAAAAAATAAATAATAGACATCAGAAATAACCTAACAGAAAATCCTAGAAACTCGATCTAGAATATTAAACACTTAATCGAAATTAGGGTTCGACCGGACATCACGTTTTACGAGAATTCTACCAAAAATTCGGCAGATCCTCTCCTGTAAAACGGACATCTCTCTACTCAAAGAGTAGAGCCGATCCTGCAAAGAAACACACTTCGAAAAACAGGTACAACAACTCACCCACAACCCCTCGATCGGACTCCAAACTACAGTTTACCGACCGGGGTCCACAATCACAGAACAATTCAGAATTACCAAAAATGCCCTTATAACATAGAAATTCATCTTATAGGTAAAATTTACATAATTAACCTTTAAACATAGTAAAAATCGATAAAAACTCATTTTATTAGTAAAATAGTATATTATATATATAATTGAAAATAATTCACGAAAAATAGTTTTAATTAGTTAAAAATACTAAATAATCTTTAGAAATCATTTTTATACCTTAAATAACTATTAAAACCAATTAAATTACATTTTTAGCCAATTTAGGGTAAAATTACCAAAATACCCCTATATATATAAATATACTAAAATTACTCCAAAAATTCACCAAAAATTATATAATTATCCAAAATTAATTTTCTCAACATATCTATCAACAATATTAATAATTAAACTCAATCAACCAATTAATTTCAATTAAAAACACAATTAACCCTATTTTTCAAAAATTACATAAACTTAAATAATTCAAAATAAATACATAGAAATTCATAAAAATTCCAAATAAATTCCTATAATTCATTTCAACACCTATATTTATCATAAAACACAATTTCATAATTTAATTAATTAATTTCCGAAAATTAGAAAATAATATTAAAATATTCAAACATACCCAAAAATCAAAATAATTCCCAAAAATTCTACAAAAATTTATACATGTAGATTAAGCTAAGGGAAACAACATTTGTGAAGAAATTTCTCATGAATCAATCAAATTGAAGTTCAAAAAATTCAAGAACCCTAATATGGCCGAAATCAAAAATTCAAAACCTAAGCAAATCAAGACCATTTTAAGTGAAACAAAGCTTGGAATCACACTCACCGGAGCTCAAGGAGAATAAAGAGACTGACGGTGTCGAAAATGGTGGCCGAAAACGTCGTGATCGATGGTGAAGAAGAATTCGACTTCTCCAGCCAAAATCAACCTCCAGACGCCGGAAACGGCTGCAACAGGCGGCGAGGAAGGTTGAGGAAGGTGGTGGCATGCCGGATGGCACACCAAAGGCAAGAAATCGGCATGACAGGCAGCGGAACGGCGATGGGGATGGTCGGGGAAGAAGGAGGGAGTCGAGGGCAATTCGGTAATTTTCCAAAATTTGATTTTTTTTTGACTTATTATATGTATATATATATACTTTACACTATATAATAAAATAATATTAAATTACACACATTAAATATACACCACACACATATAATTTAATATTTTAAAATTTAATAATAAATAAAAATAATTAAATAACAATAAAACTAATAAAAAAATAATAAAATATTAGGGTAATAAATTAAACCCTAATTAAATAAATATATACACACATAGGCTTTATTTAGTAATTTAAAAATACGTATGAGTTCATGCGAGTCCGTAAATCTATTTAAAATAATTAATAGTAAATTATTTACGTGAAAATTTCCCCGAAAATGTAAGTTCCGGGAAAATTTACGTAAAGCACTTTAAATAATACATAATAATTAAAATAGGTTTTAAATACACATCAACTTGTAAAAATATCATAATATATATATACAAAAATTATTAACACTGCATATCCCGATGCAGTATTAAAATATTTAAAAATACGAGATATTACAGAAATCTACTAGAATCCAAAAAGTTATGGAGCAAGAAATTAATAATCACATGCATTTCTTTAGCAACCCCAACTCACTAGCAAACTTTAGATATTGTCCAATAAATGAATGCCTCTATTTTTTTTAACACAATGAATGCCTCTATTATAGCAAGAATGGTGATCTACTACTATAAATAAATCAGCTAGCATTTTGTCACAACCCAAAACAGAGGCCATGATCGACGCTAGGGAATAGGAATTCTTTTAAATCTGGAACCCGTAGCAAGCTTGAAAATAAAATAAAAACATGCAATAGTAATAATAATAACACAATTAAGTAAAATATTATGAAGCGGAATGAAATCATAAATATCAAATAATATTTTCACCCAATCAAATTAAATCAAATCCTCATCTCAAATATAAATAACTTTTTAATACAAATCCAGTTCAAATATTTAAAGTACAAATCTCATACAAATATAATACAACAATCTCAGAGTTTACCACAATTACTGCAGTGTCTAGATTATAAAAATATAACTCAGGTAAGCAGTTTACATAATAAAGCTGGAGCAGAAGAAATCCAGCGTACAGGTCTGCTACTGAGGTCTGATGAAGATGACTCTTTTGAAAAATAGCCAACGGAGGGGAGTCAGATCTCACTGAGTAAATTACTATATTATATATACATGCATACTAAATGTCGATGCACACGGTCAATAGTATATATATATATATATATATATACAAGCAATTACACACAGATGCAATAAAAATCATTTTATATATTTTTATTGAAAATCACAGTTTATGAAGGATCAAATAGAACCCTAGAAAATCGCAACCTCAAAACAGTGTTAGACAACACTCTAGCCATACAGGCTCACTTATTCCAATATATGCACTTGGTCCATTTGGACAGTAGACTGGCTCCGAGACACTAAGTCAACCGAGCTCCAACAGTCTGACTGTCAGTGTGATTGGCCCCGAGACACTTGGTCAATCGAGCTCCAGCAATCACACTCTAAAATCATATCACACATCAATCAAATCAATCTGATTATAATCCACAAATAGGTTAGTATTATAGCCTAAATGCTATCAGCGTACCGGTACGTACTCGGTCCTAGTGCTGCCCACTAGGTAGCACGTTCTATTGATATCCTCCATTGAAATATAAAACATACATTCATAAAAAATAAATGATGCATGAATTTAAATATAATAGCAATAATAACCATTTATATACTAGAAATATACCAAAAGTAAACCAGGTATATTTCGAGTATATATACGTCAAATAAATCCAATTAAATTACAAAATAAACTAGAAATATATTTGAAAACATTTTAAACATAATTCGTTAATAAAACATACATATAGTTTAAAATATACCAAAAATAAACCAAAAGTAAACTAAAATAAACTCAAGAACTAGTTAATATCATTATGCATTTTTAGTCAGAATAAAACATAGATTTCTAAAATCGTGCACCCTAGAGCATATATACATAGAATAGTAACTCACAATTATTGCGCTCCTCGAGATGGGTCTGGTCCACTAGGCCTCGATTTTGGCACAACTGAACAAAAAAATAATGACAGGAATCATAATAAATCTAACAGAAGTTCTAAGACTCGATCTAGATCACTAGACACAGAATTAAATTAGAATTCGACCGGATATCACGTTTTACGAGAATTCTATCAAAAATTCAACAGAACCTCCCCTGTAAAACGGACATCTCTCTACTCAAAGAGTAGAGCCGGTCCTGCAAGAAACACACTTTGAAAATACACATAAAACACAACCACAATCCCTCGGTCGGACTCCAAACTACAAATCACTGACCAAGGTCCACAATTCACAGAGTATATACAAAATACCAAAAATGCCCTCATATAATAAAAATACATTTTATCAGTAGAAATTACATAATTAACCCTAAAACACAGTAAAAACTGATAAAAACTCATTTTATTAGAAAAATCGTATATTATATATATAATTGAAAATAATTTACAAAAAATAGTTTTAATTAGTTAAAAATACCAAATAATTTGTAGAAATCATTTTTATACCCTAAATAACTATTAAAACCAATTTAATTACATTTTTAGCCAATTTAATGTAAAATTACCAAAATACCCTTATATATATAAATATACTAAAATTAATTCAAAAATTCACCAAAAATAATATAATTGAAAAAAATTAATTTTATCAACATATATATCAATAATATCAATAAATAAACTCAATTAACTAATTAATTTCAATTAAACACATAATTAACCCTATTTTATCAAAATTACATAAACTAAATAAATTCAAAATAAATACATTAAAATTCATAAAAATTAAAAATAAATTTCTATAATTCATTTAAACACCTATATTTATCATAAAACATAATTTCATAATTTAATTAATTAATTTTCTAAAATTAGAAAATAATAATAAAATAATAAAAAATACCCAAAAATCAAAATAAATTCCAAAAATTTCACAAAAATTCCAGCATGAAGATTAAGCTACTAGGATCAAATTTTGTGAAGGAATTTTTCATGAATCAATCAAATTGAAGCTCAAAAAAATCAAGAACTCTAATAGGCCGAAATTGCAAAAGCGAAACCTAGGCAAATCTAGACCATTTTAAGTGAAACAAAGTTTAGAATCACACTCACTGGAGCTCAAGGAGAACATAGAGACTGGCGGTGTCAAAAACGGTGGCCGAAAACGCTGTGAACGATGGTGAGAAGAGTTTCGGGTTTTCAGTGATTTCGAGCTCCTCCGACGCCAGAAACAGTTACAGCTGGCGGTGGGGAAGGCTGAGGAAGAAGGTGGCGAACCGGGAGGCACACTAACGGTAAGAAAATGGTGACGAACGGAAGTTACAGGCGGTGAGGGTAAGGGTTACGTCCGGAGAAGAAGAAAAAGGGGAAGGGGCACGGGTGTAAATTTTCTAAAGTTTATATATATATATATATATATATATATATATATATATATATTAATAACTGTAATAACTTATATTAAAATATTTTAATATAATACTTAGAAAAATCACACACCACAAGTTTAAAATACACAATATATATATATATTAGAATAACCCTAATTATTAAATATATATATATATATATATATATATATATATTAATACGACCCTTAAAAATCATGCATGAACTCATGCAAATACGTAATTCTATTTAAAATAATTAATATTAAATTATTTACGTGTCAATTTCCCCGAAAATAAAATTCTCAGAAAAATTTTACGTAAGACACTTAAAATAACATAAAACAATTAAAATTAGTTTTAATTAAATAACAAAATCATAAAATATTATAAATGTATACAAAAATTATTAACACTGCATATCCCGATACAGTATAAAAATATTTAAAAACACTAGATATTACACATTTGATGCCTAGGAGTTGAAAAATAACTAAAAGTGGGAATACTAAAAAAAAGGTACATTGTTGGAAATTAAGAGCAACTCTAGAGAAAATAAAAAATCCATGGAGTTGAAGCAAGAAGAAGAGGAAGTAATTATGAATGAGCCTGTGAGCCCAACGGGTCAATATTTTAACAGCTCAGTGCTATCAGTATGTGTTCTTGGTGTTTTGGAATTAGAAATTCCAATTGATGACTCTGATGCCATGACTTTACTTCAAAATGTTTTTCTCCCCATCAACCCTTGCTTCTCCTCTATCGTGGTACAATGATTTCTTCACTCTTTTCTCTTTCTATTTTATTTTGTTTATTTTTGGTCACTAGTCAAGCTTTTTAAAACTTTACCCAGAACTCGCAATCTCATAGTTTTAGAGATGTGTGTGTGTGTTGTTGCAGTATTGTTTTCCTCCTAGAAGTAGAACATGCATGCTTTGAAGTTTTCTCTGAACCTTACTAGCTACACAGTAATGTTAAGCTAAGGCATTAATTACTTATATGTTTTAAAAAGAGGTATGACATATATATGCAAATCTGCAGCCATTTCATGTATTGTTGTGGGTGGTCCTGCTCTATATGCATTGTATGGTAAAAATCTCTCTAGAAAAACTAAAGAATAGTAAACACCAATAAGGGCCAAGAAATGCTGTTTTTTATTCTTTTTCCAAAATCAGGTCTGGTCTTCACCGACAAGTTTTGAGTTCAGTCCTTGTAGATATATATATTTTTTTGGCAACTATCCAATAGGTCATGTATTATTTTTTTTTTTTATCGAGTGTAGTTCATGTATGGAGATTTGTTTTGTTTAATAGGGATAGGGTAGCGGAATAAAATCATTAAAAGAGAACAAATTGATTCGAATTTTCTTAAATAAGATTTTAAATTTAAATAATTATATATATATAATTATATTTTTATATATAAAAAATAAATATTAAAAAGTAATTAAATTTTTTTTTTAAAGAAGTCACAACTTCTCTAATTATCATATATTATAAACATGAAATATATATATATAAAAAAAGGAACGAACTGATTAGAGGTGGATTCACATGAATTTCAGCTTATTCACATTAATTCCTTGATTTTATATTTCTCGAGTGATGTGCACTTAAAAGGTCAATTGGCTTTTTGTTGGATGGTTATATATGTGGACTTGCTTTTCCTTTGTAAAAGAACATGTACTCGTCTGACAATTAATGTTGCTGGCTACCAATTAGCTGTTAGTAACTTTTTCTTTTTATCAATATAAATGCCCTTTTCTTGGCCTTAAATGCCTTCAGTTTAAAAATTGATAAGTATATTAAATAGGACGATAAGAGATAGGACAATCATAGACATTGAGTCGCGCACTAATTAAATAATTTTAGAGATAAAAATTAATATTTATTTTTTAAAATTTTTTATCTCTTGATTTTTTTATTTAAAATTTAATTTACAGTCATATAAAAATTTAAATATTTACATTTTCAATAATATATATATAAGTAAAGGGATAAAAATATAATTGTACGTAAATGTGGATGTCACTACTCACCACATAGGGAATTATCCTATGAAATAATGGTATATATATATATATGAACTAAGTGTTGACCATTTTGAAAACAGGTTGCAGATAAAAATGGAGAAAAACAATGGAAGAGAGTTGATGTGAAGCTGAGGAACCATGTTAAAGTCCCTAATTTCCCAGTTGGATTATCACTAAAATCTTATGACAAATACTTTGATGACTACATATCAAGAATAGCTTTAGAACTTCTACATGAGAACCAGCCTTTACAATAAATAATAACATCCTATTATTATTATTATTATCGATATGTAATGCAATTACAAATTAAGTTCATTAGATTAGCTATGTAAAATATTTTCTTGAAATTTAGTGATTTTTTTTATGAACATGGCAAATGTTCAGATAAATTCTATGCCATAGAAGGTTATTTTTCTGGATTAATTGTGTGTTTTCTTTTTTGACAGATGATAAATGATGTAATTACCGGTATAATCTTCTATAGAGTTAGATTATACATGCAAGCTTTTGGCGATAAATCAGCAAATGCACATTCCACAGCATTAGTGTTGCTGAATACAAGGATCATTAGTGGCTACAAATCGGTGAAAGAAATGGTGAAGCCTCATGCCGAGTCTCCTTGGGGCAACCAATTTGGATTCTTGCATGTTTCGTTGCCTGAAATAACTAAAGCTGCAGCTTCTAATCCACTTCAGTTCGTTGAGAAAGCACAGAAAATAATCAAGAGGAAAATAAGCTCTCTTGCTGTTAATCTTGCTGGCAGACTCCTTGAAGCCTTAAATAAAGGGCTTTTTACACATATGTAGGCTAAAAAAATAAAAAAGCAATGTAGATAGTAACAATTCATGGCAAAAAAAAAAAAAAGAACAATATGGGTAAATATTTATGATGGGTATGTTTATTGACTGCAATTTCACCGACTCCAACCAAAACCATGGATAGCTATAACACTCCATGGCCACAACAACTCAAAAAAGTGTAGAGCAAGAAATTAATAATCACGCCAATGACCCTTTGCTTAAGTGGTTAGAGAGATGCACTCATAACCTCTATATCATAAGCTTAATTTTTAGTGGGTGCGTGATAAAAATTATGTGTATCCTTAATTCACCACATTAGAACATATATAATAGATAATATATGATAAATATTAATAGATATGATTTATAGATTGTAATATCATGTTGTAATATTCTCCTTTGGTAAGAAAAAGAAAGAAATTAATAATCACATGCATTTCTTTTGCAACTCCAACTTATCACAAAACTTTATACATTGGACAACTAACTAATGCTTTTTTTAACTATAACATTCATTATAAAAGTTTCTTATCTCAAATAAAATAATAATCTGATCGTTTAAATAATATTTCAATCTTAAATTGTAATATATGTTATTATATTAAATAAATTTTTTTAAAAAATTATTACTCTTGTGGTCTATATAGGTCCAATTGGATTAATTAGAAACTAATAACTATAAATAACATATAGATAAAAAAAAAATTTATGTGTTATATTTTATAATTAAATTTAAAATATATATTTTAAATATTTTACACTGCCACAATAAAAATAAAAGCCGTAGGAAAGGTTGAAATCTACTAGAATCCAAAAAGTTGTGGAGCAAGAAATTAATAATCACATGCATTTCTTTAGCAACCCCAACTCACTAGCAAACTTTAGATGCTGTCCAATAAATGAATGCCTCTATTTTTTTTTAACACAATGAATGCCTCTATTATAGCAAGAATGGTGATCTACTACTATAAATAAATCAGCTAGCATTTGATGCCTAGGAGCTGAAGAAGAACTAAAAGTGGGAATACTAAAAAAAAAGGTACATTGTTGGAAATTAAGAGCAACTCTAGAGAAAACAAAAAATCCATGGAGTTGAAGCAAGAAGAAGAGGAAGTAATTATGAATGAGCCTGTGAGCCCAACAGGTCAATATTTTAACAGCTCAGTGCTATCAGTATGTGTTCTTGGTGTTTTGGAATCAGAAATTCCAATTGATGACTCTGATGCCATGACTTTACTTCAAAATATTTTTCTCCCCATCAACCCTCGCTTCTCCTCTATCATGGTACAATGATTTCTTCACTCTTTTCTCTTTCTATTTTACTTTGTTTATTTTTGGTCACTAGTCAAGCTTTTTAAAACTTTACCCAGAACTCGCAATCTCATAGTTTTAGAGATGTGTGTGTGTGTTGTTGCAGTATTTTTTTCCTCCTAGATGTAGAACATACATGCTCTGAAGTTTTCTCTGAACCTTACTAGCTACATAGTAATGTTAACTTCAGGCATTAATTACTTATGTGCTTTAAAAAGAGGTATGGCCTATATATGCAAATCTGCAGCCATTTCATGTATTGTTGTGGGTGGTCCTGCTCTATATGCATTGTATGGTAAAATCTCTCTAGAAAAACTAAAGAACAGTGAACGCCAATAAGGGCCCAGAAATGCTATTTTTTATTCTTTTTCCAAAATCAGGTCTGGTCTTCACCGGTAAGTTTTGAGTTCGGTCCTTGGAGATATAATTTTTTTGGCAACCATCTAATAGGTCATGTATTTTTTTTTTTTTGATCGAGTGTAGTCCGTGTATGGAGATTTGTTTTGTTTCTCACCTCCGTTAATAGGGATAGGCTAGCGGAACAAAATCATTAAAAGAGAACAAATTGATTCGAATTTTCTTAAATAAGATTTTAAATTTAAATAATTATATATATATAATTAAATTTTTATATATAAAAAAATAAATATTAAAAAGTAGTTAAATTTTTTTTTTAAAGAAGTCACAACTTCTCTAATTATCATATATTATAAACATGAAATATATATATATAAAAAAGGATCGAACTGATTAGAGGTGGATTCACATGAATTTCAGCTTATTCACATTATTTCCTGGATTTTATATTTCTTGAGTGATGTGCACTTAAAAGGTCAATTGGCTTTTTGTTGGAAGGTTGTAAATGTGGACTTGCTTTTCCTTCGTAAAAGAACATGTACTCGTCTGACAATTAATGTTGCTGGCTACCAATTAGCTGTTAGTAACTTTTTCTTTTTATCAATATAAATGCCCTTTTCTTTTCTATCACCCTTGGCCTTAAATGCCTTCAGTTTAAAAATTGATAAGTATATTAAATAGGACGATAAGAGATAGGACAATCAAAGATATTGAGTCGCGCACTAATTAAATAATTTTAGAGATAAAAATTAATATTTATTTTTTTATCTCTTGATTTTTTTATTTAAAATTTATTTTCGTATAAAAATTTAAATAGTTACATTTTCAATAATATATATAAGTAAAGGGATAAAAATATAATTATCATGAATAGTGACTAAATGTGGATGTCCCTACTCACAACATAGGGAATTATCCTATTAAATAATGGTGTATATATATATATATATGAACTAAGTGTTGACCATTTTGAAAACAGGTTGCAGATAAAAATGGAGAAAAACAATGGAAGAGAGTTGATGTGAAGCTGAGGAACCATGTTAAAGTCCCTAATTTCCCAGTTGGATTATCACTAAAATCTTATGACAAATACTTTGATGACTACATATCAAGAATAGCTTTAGAACTTCTACCTGAGAACCAGCCTTTATGGGAGATTCATATCCTAAAATACCCAACAAGCAATGCAGCTGGAAACCTCATTTTCAAGCTTCACCATGCACTTGGAGATGGATTTTCTCTGATGGGTGCTCTTCTTTCTTGTCTACAAAGGGTAGATAACCCTTCTCTCCCCTTGACATTTCCTTCCTTGCAAATGCCTTCAAAACCTGAAATGATCATAAGCAAGAGCAAGAAGAGGAATAATGTTCCCATAACTTTTGTTAGCTCAATCTTCAATACCATGTCTGATTTAGGATGGAGCCTTCTTAAGAGCAGTTTAGTTGAAGATGTTCCATCTCCAATACATTCTGGTGAAGAAGGTGTGGAATTTAAGCCAATTACTTTAACAACAATGACATTCTCTCTTGATCGTATCAAAGAAATGAAGGCTATGCTTGGAGTGGTAAGTTTCTTCCATCATTTTCTTCTTACTTGCACTATGCATTAATAATATATAATTGAGTCCATTAAGCATTAAAAATTATTGAATCATATTTGAATTGAATTAGATTAATTAAAATTCAAACGATTTTGATTACCAATACTTTAAATAAAAAAAATTAAATCCAAACATACCAATTAGTTCTCATAACAATGACCTGAGGTCAACATTTAGAAAAAATAAGTTTTTATATATATTAATTAGACCATGCAATGTGAGACATATATTAAAAAATTAACATTAAAAAAAAATTCTAAATACTGAATATTCTTATCTTTCCAATAAAAAAAAAAGAACTAAATAAGTGGAATTTTGGTAGTTTTGGAGCAATCATGTCACTTGCATAAAGTTCATGCATCAACAAATCATTTCATGGATTGAAATCTTCACTTTTGAATTAGAATTATGGTCCCCCCTATGAAGGTTAATGGTGATGCAATGAGTGCATGCGCTAAAAAGAATTCCTCATAAATACATGATATATGATAAAATTAATTCAAATTCTACTAGGAATTAATCAAGTTTCGAAATTAATTTTTGGTGATGTCAAACCTCAACCAATTGATCCGTTTGGTGGAGGGGTGGGGTATATAGGATCAATATGATTTTATGGATCATAAAAATCACAGTAAAAACAGCTCTATCTATATAGTAATTTTGCTGTGTTAGACACCATCATGTGACATTTATTGGATTGAAAATGGGAGACAATATGGAATTGTATCTTTCTGCTTACCCTTTGAAGGGAATGGTAACAGATACCTTCATTACTCATCAGCACTTTAATTAGTATCGTTGGTAGGTGCACTTGCATCCTACATATACGTACTCATTGCAGTGTATAATGGTATTGATATTATTGTTATGGATATATATATATATTTTTAATAAACATCAACAATTTTGTGACCGTCTAAGAAATTTTGGGATAAAAAATATAATTTTCACCGGCTACTGTTCACTCAGTGGCTCACAATAAATAATAGCATTCTATTATTATATTATTATTATTATTATTGATATGTAATGCAATTGCAAATTAAGTTCATTAGATTAGCTATGTAAAATATTTTCTTGAAATTTAGTGATTTTTTTTATGAATATGACAATTGTTCGGATAAATTCTATGTCATAGAAGGTTATTTTTCTAGGTTAATTGCGTGTTTTTTTTTTTGACAGACGATAAATGATGTAATTACCGGTATAATCTTCTATGGAGTTAGATTATACATGCAAGCTTTTGGCGATAAATCAGCAAATGCACATTCTACAACATTAGTGTTGCTGAATACAAGGATCATTAGTGGCTACAAATCGGTGAAAGAAATGGTGAAGCCTAATGCCGAGTCTCCTTGGGGCAACCAATTTGGATTCTTGCATGTTTCGTTGCCTGAAATAACTAAAGCTGCAGCTTCTAATCCACTTCAGTTCGTTGAGAAAGCACATAAAATAATCAAGAGGAAAAGAAGTTCTCTTGCTGTTAATCTTACTGGCAGACTCCTTGAAGCTATCAGGAAACTTAGAGGCCCTGAGGTATGTGTGTGATATTATAATATACAATTATTCCTTATTTGACATGTTCACAGGAAATTTTTACCAGCTGCAGTTAGATTTATAAAACACAGTGCATGTGTTACATTTTATTGGATAAGTAAAACACACCCAAATAAGTGCAATACTAAGAAACTCCTCAACTACTAGAATCCTGACTTGGACATAGTTTTTAGTTTTTTTTAGGAAAATTATTATTTATCTCACCAGGTGCGCTGTGCTGAATTTATAAATTTGTCACTTTACATGTATTTGTATAAAAAATTGCATCAGGAACAAAAGCATGTTTACAATTTTTTTGTTTTCAGCAGATATACTGTTAATGACGGATTGCAAAACCTATCACTATTTTTTTTTAAATCCTCTAGACGTACGTGTGCATTGTTGTGCTTGAAAGAGACTTCTTGTTAAATTTTATTAATTAAACAAGTACATTTCATTGAAATGAAATGAAAGGAAAGATACATCACATCTTTATGGCATTGTTATACCCTGACTAAACGATCCTAAACTTTAATCATATGCAACTAATTTTCCAAAGAAAAAGATGGCTCTAGGCAGAGTCAGATAAACAATTTATATATATATATATATATAGCCTAATTTTGATATCTCCACTAATGCATTTAAGGTGCCTATCTATCACATCCAATATAGGGTCCAATATTAACTACTGGGCGGTCGGTCCACCCATAATGAGGCAGCTGCAATTTAGCTTTATTTTTCAGAACTTAGAAGTAAGAAAATTCTGTTGTTGTCATGGCAGGTAACAGCCAAGTACATCCATAGCACACTAAAGAACTCAAGCATGACCATATCAAATGTTATTGGACCAGTTGAAAAGATGGCTTTGTCAAATCATCCAGTTAAAGGTTTATACTTTATGGTTGTTGGTGTACCTCAGGTAAATTAACTTTATTTTTTTTTTGTTAATTACTAAACTAATTGGAATTTTATAAGATTCAACTCAAACCTTAAAGTTTAACAAATTATTCCAATATTATAATAAGTTATAGGATTGAAAATTGTATGACTGTAAAACTTAATTAAAGTCAAATTAATAACAAATAAAGAATTGATAAATATAGTGGTCCGTTACGTGAACAACGTATAAGGATTGTAAAATAATATTATTTTTTTTAAGATAATATTGCCCATTAATAGGGACAATATTATTTGGTTTTTTATTTTTTAACATTTTACACTCTGCTACAAATATTTTTTTATAAAAAATAATAATTAACTGTTTTGAAATTCCATTTTCTAATAACTTGCTTTTTGTTGGTTTCAGAGTCTTACCATAACAATGGTGAGTTATACAGGACAGCTTAGAATTGCTGTGGGAACAGAAAAGAGCTTCATAGATCCTGAAAAGTTCAAGTCATGCATAGAGAATTCTTTTGAGATGATATACAAGTCCTCTCATGAGACAACTTCAAGAACAACTTAATCCAACAAAGTCACAAATATGCCTTATAAATTTTCTTTTGCTTCCTTCACTTGACCTCTTCACAACAAAAGAAGACATGCAAAGGCACAAAGATATATATGCCTAATTAATGAACAGTTAAATTGCATTTCATAACGAAATTTTATTCATTGGCTTATGTCTTGAATTCCAATAAAATTTTCTTTTCAAAAATTCCTATTTGTTAATCCACGATTTTAAACTTATTTGGTCATTATAAACTTGTGTGTGCCCTTGCACGCATGTTAGTGTGCAATTTGACAGACTTAGGAAATATCAAAGGAATTGCAGGATCATCAACTCTTTGAAAGCGAGAAAGGAGTGCACCTATAGAAAAAAGCCATCGCCAACTTCATGGTGAAGTTAAAGATTACAGTAGCAGCTGCATTAGTAGTGAGCAAGTTAATTATTATGTTTACTTCCCATAAATGTTGCTTTTGTGGCATCTCTTACATTGCTATCTTTGAATAGATAATCATCAAGGCAACCATCATAAAACTTTGTCTACATTCCGTCAGGGAAAATTGGTAATTTTTGTTTATTACTTATTGTCACATTGTTATTATTATTATTATTATTCCTCTAAACTAGAGACCCACTAAATTTTGAATTAACCTAGTTCAATTTAAATAGAACCATAAGAATAATAAAGATAATTAATTTAATGTGACTGTATATACTAAAATTCAAATTCAAAATCTAATTTAAATGAAAACAATTTTCTATCAATTGATTTTACTAATTATTTCTTTTTTGTGAATCATCGATATTTATAGTTCACTGGGCTTTGACTAATTTGACTCGACTTGAACAGAATTAAATAATGACAAAGATCTTTCAACAACTAATTCAACATGACTGTATATAATAGGACTCGAACCTAATACTTCATTTAAGCGGAAACAATCTCTTTCTTATTGATCTCAATAATTGTTGGTTGATTTTAACAGTTATTGATGCCAATTTATCATCTTTAATGTCTTGTATATAATACATGAATTTATTACCACATATATTATAGCATAAATGTTGAAAATCATCACTAATTAATGCAAACTTAAACACTAAGTTTTTTTTTAATTCCTGCCTATGATATGTATTTAAAGATTAGTGCTTGAAGCTGGTGGATGTCTTTTTTTTTTTTTTTTTCTCAAAACAATTACTATCCAAAATCCACTCAATTTTAATAAATTTAATTTAATATAAATAGAATCATAAAAATTATAAACATTTGTTAATAAATAAATAATTAATATAATTATATATTCATGAATCAAACTTAAAATATATTTAAGGATAACAATATATATCAGTTCATCTTAATACTAATAATAATTGTTATTATTATTTTGGTAAAGCTTTTACATACAACTTGTTTAAGTTTTTAGTTATAATTGGACCAAGAATTTTTGGCTCACTAAGGAAGTAAGACTTATTTTAAAAGCTTCTAAATTTCATTTTATTTTATATTTTTTTAATCTAATAGCATTAGTATGAATGGGACAAAAAAATATATGGCTCCGATGTATGAATGGGATGTGGGTTTTTGGGCAGCAAAGCGTAAGGTGATCCCTTGACATATATATATACATACATTTGAGCTCAAGTTGAATCTCCTTCTGCATCTCGTACAAGTCTAACTCTAGAATGATGGTATATGCATAAATTGATAATAATAGAATTCAAATTTTACATCTCTAAAAAAGAGTTATTACCTAACTACTATAAAAATTTCTCATAATAATAATAAAAAAAAAAGAGCTGTAAATGACTGAATTTGTTAGATAAAATTTTTTGCTATAATTTAGATATTTACCCCAATATTCTTCAACACTCAACTATATAAGTTACCAAATTAAAATGTGAAACATTATAAACGAGTATCTTTCCAATATTGTCTACTACTGATAAGAATAATAAATGTTTAGAATTAAATGTTTTGCCCCAGTAATTGATACTCTTCCAATGTACAATTTTGTCGTTATTGATCATATTAGAACCCAAAAAATCACTATCTTCATGCACAATATTAAATCATATATAATAAGAATTATGCTAAAAATCTACGAGAGTACAGTCTTATGAACATTTATACAAAAATTTAGGTGTGAACATATATAGTACTAATACCTAGCTACATGAAGTAATATTGATTAAGTTTTCTATATGTATATAATAAGACTCTTCATCAACTTGCATATACAATATATACACAATTCCTTCAGGATATCCTTATAACCAAAAAAAAAAAAAAAATGGAGAATGAGCAAGACGTTTCAGAATTACCTGTGAGTCCTCTTGGACAATATATGAGCACTTCGGCTTTGTCACTATTTATTATTGGTGTTTTGGAGTCAGAAGTGGCCATTGATGACTTGCAAATTATTTCTTGGGTCAGAGATTTGTTTCTCCCTGTCAATCCTCGTTTCTCTTCCATTATGGTAATATATATATATATATATATATATATATATATATACACACACACACACACTTCTTCCTCATTAACTTCAAATTGCATTATCAATATTTATGCATTGGTAATGAATAATTAGATTTTGTTAACAGGTTACAGACAACCTTGGAATAAAGAAATGGAGAAAGGTTGAAGTGAGACTGAAAGACCATGTAAAAATCCCTGCCTTTCCTGACAGAATATCTACAAAATTCTACGATGATTTGCTTGATGATTATATATCAAAGATAGCCCGGGAAGAGTTTCCTCAACACCAACCTTTGTGGGAAGTTCATATAATTAAATACCAAACAAGCAATGCAGCTGGCAATGTAATCTTTAAGCTTCACCACTCACTTGGTGATGGCATTTCTCTGATGGGTCTTCTTCTTTCTTGCTTACAAAGAGCTGATAATCCTTCTATTCCCCTGACATTGCCTTCTATCAGGTTGCGTACAACTGAACATCATAGTAGCAGATTCAAGACTCTGCCTAAAATTTTCTCTTCTCTATTCAATACTGTATCAGATTTTTGCTCAGGAACTATGAAGAATAGTTTCATAGAGGATGACGAATCGCCAATACGAAGCAGGACCTCTGGAGTGGAGTTCATTCCAATTTCTGTAGTAACTATATCTTTCTCTCTCGATCAAATCAAACACGTCAAGGACAAGCTTGGAGTGGTAAGTTCAATAACTTTTAACTTTGTGAATTTTAAGTAGAGAATTATAGTGGGCCTGCTATTGAACAGCGCATTGCAGGTCGCAAAACGATGCAAATTCTATTTGGATTGAATGAGATGAATTTTAACTGTTGTGATTTTTAATAATTTTGCGACCTGTTTCATATAGTTGATAGTTACAAATATTTTTTTCACTTTAAGTAATATGAAAAAAATTGATAAATTACTTATTGATAGATTTTTATCTCTTATAATTCTCTTTGGATTGAACGAGATGAATTTAAATGCCAATAGTTTAAATAAACTAATAATAATAATAACTTGGAATGTACAAGAATTTACCAAAAAGTTATATTGTTTTTGTTGAAAATAAAGGATACGATATTTTTATGACAGACAATAAATGATGTGATTACTGGAACAATTTTTCTGGGGGTCCGATTGTACATGGAAGCAATGAGCCAAGGATCAGGAAAAGCAAGAACCACATCAGTAGTAGTACTAAATACAAGGATGTTTAGAGGGTATAAATCAGTCCAAGAAATGGTTAAATCTGATGCTGAATTGCCATGGGGAAATCGATTTGCCTTGTTGCCTGTATCAGTTCCAAAGCTAAGTGATGCTGAAGCAAATCCTCTCCAATTTATTTGGAAAGCAAGAAAAACAATCGAGAGGAAAAGAAAATCATTTAGTGCTTTTCTCACTGCTGCATACCTGCGAATGTTGAATAAATTCAGAGGCTCAGAGGTATAATTATGCTTATATTATGTGTGTATATATATATTGAATTTATTGCTTCATCTTATATATTGAATTATATAAATTATAACTTTGTTTTTTTCCTAAAAATTATTTTCGTCCTTGTAGGCAGTAGGCAGGCGTATCCATGGCAAATCGAAGAGGATAAGTCTTGCAATCTCCAATATGATAGGGCCAATAGAAAAGATGGCATTGGCAAATCATCCAATTGGAGGCTTATACTTTATGGTGACTGGTTCACCTGTGGTATGTTTTCAAGTTATCTTCATGACCCATTAGTAATATTTTTGTTTCACAGTTCTCAATTAACTAAAATGTACTCTCTTTTTTTCGTATGGAATTGCAGAGTCTCATGATAGGAGTTGTAAGTTACAAAGGAGAGCTGAGGATTGCTATGCAAGTTGAAAAAGACTTCATTGATGGACAAAAGCTTAAGTCCTACGTTGAAACTGCATTTGACATGATATCTAAAGCTGCATCCACAGCTACTGCACCACCAAATTAAAAAGACTCCAAAATCTTTACTTAAAATAGTTGTGAAAAAAAAAAAAAAAACAGTTGGATGTATTACACATTTATTGACATTTTCATTTGAGAAAATTAAATAAGAATGCCATATATATTTCAAATGATTTTATTATTTTTTAATAGGAGGTTATGTGATCAATAGATTGCAGAACAAGTGATACTCCTTCCTTTTAAATTGTAAATTATCAAAAGCTAAAAATCCTCTTCAATTTGTTTGGAAAGCAAGAAAAACAATAATGAACAAAAGAGAGTTTTTTTTTTTTTTCATACCTTCGAATGTTGAATAACTTCAGAGGCTCAGAGGTATGGTTATGCTCATATATGTGTATATTTATTTGACCTCAGATTGAATGGTCATTCTTACCAAAATTTTTTACATAAATTTCAGTACAGTTGATTTACAAAAGACCTAGTCCAGCCATTACGTATTGGTATTTATAGGATGAAAAATTGATATGATTTTTTTAGAAACAGAATTGTTACATTATTACAAAAAAAGAATTAAAAAAAAAATTACAATTAGGATATTAGTAGTCGACCAATAAAAATGCTGATTTTTTTAAATAATATTTTAAATTTAAGTTATTGTATATATTAAAATATTAATTTAGCTGTTAAAAAAGTTTTTTATCGTACTTATAGATTTATCTAATCAAATTGGATTAATTAATTTTCTCTCCAACATAATTTTATTAAACTTAACATATACTGGTATTATGAGGTCTTTGGATCGACATCAGAAAGCCCCTCCCAAAATAATAATAATAATAATAACAAAGGGTATTTTCATGGGTTTGAATTGTATGGGCAACCACAAACAAAGAAATCTATATTTTGAGGCCCATTAGCCAACAGTCCAAGTTTAGTAGGTTTCATTGGAGGCTAGGGCTACAGTTTTGTTGCTCTATAAATTAACAAAGTTCAATGCCTGCTGCACCGCACTCCTTGTAACTGACATTCTCCTTCCTCTGTTCTTTGTTTTTGGTTGTTTTCTCTGGTCATGCATGCTAATTATATCCCATGTTTAATGTCTATTCAATCACTTTTCTTAAGAAAGTTTTGAGCTTTTTGATTTAGGTTTTATAAGGTGAAGATGATGAATAAAGGACCAAGTGATGGATCAATTTCAAAATGATCATAATCATATCCTTGCTGCGTTCTTTCTGATTCACCCTTCGTTTTTAATCTTCTTTTAAAAAAAAAAAAAATTTTGCAGAAAGATTATAGTTTTATTTTTTTGAATTTTGTTTTGTTAATAAAGAATCAAAATGATGAAATCAGGAAATCTTAGGACACCTTCTGACACAGTTCTGTTATGTTCTGTGCATGAGAAAAGATTTTCGTTTCTGATGTTTGATTGTTAGTTACTAATAACCCTTTTTGTTTATTAGTTGAATCAAATCATTGCATTAATCTGAGGTGATCCTGATGACATGACAGCGAAATAGGAAGCTCAATGCTTCTATCCTGAGACTTGAAAGAGAGCTGAAGTTATCAGAAGTTTAATGTAAATTTTGAAGTCAGATCTGAGCTCTGAGTAAAAAAAAAAAAAAAAAAAAAAAAAAAAAAAAAAAAAAAAATCCAAAATGACTAAAAGAAGTTGAAATTTTGAACAAAAATGAAGAAAAATAAAGAGTTGATAGGGGGTGCATACACAATTTTATTTAAATTAATTGGATATTACTCTGAAATTATTGTCAATACTGAAGCCCATTACTCTGAACTTAGAGATATTTCATGATAAATCATGGTTCCTGCTGGACTTTCTGCAAGTTGCTGCAATAATCTTGGAATTGCAGGCCTGTTTACTTCAGAAACTCCCTCAAGAATTTGCACGACCTGTCTCATAGTTGGTCTGTCCTTTTCATCGTCTTGAATGCACCAGCAAGCAACTTTACAAGCTCTAATCAGCTCTTCTGTACTGGCTTCACTTTTCAATCTATCATCCAATAATGCATGCACTTCATCTCCTTTGCTTATTGTATTTGCAAGTTGAAGTGGGAAGTAATTATTAATTCCAATGTCAAAATGGTCACTATTCCTCCTTCCTGATATAATTTCACATAACAGCATTCCGTAGCTGAAAACATCAGCTTTTGGAGTAACAGCCTCACCTGAGAGCCATTCTGGTGCAAGATACCCTCTTGTTCCTCTCATAGTTGTTAGAACCCGACTAAAGTCTCGTCCGATGAACTTTGCAAGGCCAAAATCAGCCACCTTCGGATTGAAATCTGCATCTAATAAAATATTCTCAGGTTTTATGTCACAGTGCATGATGCATTCTCTGCAACCCTCATGAAGATAAGCCAGACCTCTTGCAGTTCCTACCGCAGTATGAAATCTGCTTTTCCAATCTATAGGCTCTTCTGTCTTCTGAAACAGAAGCGTTTCCAGGGAGCTATTGGGCATGTAATCATAAACCAAGAATCTTTTCGAAGATTCTACACAAAACCCACGTAGGCGAACAAGATTGATATGCTGTATTGTTCCAATGGTTTTCACTTCTGTGCAGAATTGCTTCTCCCCTTGGTGCAGACTGTTGAGCTGCTTAACTGCTATAGGAGTTGAGTTAGGCAACAACCCTTTGTAAACAGAACCAAAACCTCCTTCCCCAAGCTTTTCGGAGAAGTTCTTTGTCATGCTTTTCAACTCTTTATACCTGAACAGCGTCAAAGAATCCTCCACCACCCTATATGTTCTAGTTGACCTTCTCCTCCATATCACTATCAGAACAAAGCCGAAGCAAGTAAAGAATGCTGCAATTGATGCAAGAACAATCAGAGTTGTATTCTTCTTTCCCTTATGCCTTGTTTCGACGAATTCAGATGCTGAAATTCTGAGATGGATTTTTCTTCCAGTCTCTTCAGAAGAGAGTTGCCGTAGATTGAAGATGTCTCCTTTCCATGTCAAACACCCATTATCATAGACAAAAGCATTGCAAGAACAGTTGTTCAAGCAGGCTGCTTCGCATTCCTTAATGCTCTCAGCTACCATGGATTCTGGATTTGACGGAAGGAGCATATTAGGCATCAACATAAATGTGTCCTTTCCTCCAGCATTGCATTTCAGAGGAGATTTCCTCACACACCCATCAGTATGGTCTTCCATCTCCCAATCTTCTCTTTTTTTTGGCTCGAATCCTTGTATACAAGAACAAAGATACTCTTTTTGCTGATTACAAACACTAAAAGCTCCACAATATGCGTAGACGTCACACTGCTGCGTTGGTCTAGTCCAAAATAGCGCCCAATCTTGAAAATTCTTGCGCCATACAAATTGTCTGAGCTGCCCACCAGAATCAATCATGAACCTTGTAAAAGCAGAAGGAATAGCAGAAGCATAGGTGAAATAACTCTCGTTCTCATTCATAACAAATGTCATGTTTGTGACATAGAAATTCAGCTGTATTTCAGGCACAAAGGTGAAAATCTTTCCCGTCCAATCCCCACTAGTCCAGTATCTTTGAGATCCATTCCACATCAATAAATGGCTCCTTCCATTTTGCCCTGCCTCGAGAGAGAAGAGAGAAGGCGCAGGATTTTGCAGGCTTCTCCAGGAAGAAAGGAGTTGTCTTTGATTGGTGAGCTTGTTGTATCCAAGCTTTCCTCCTGGAAGCCAAGTATCAGTCGGATGATCAAAACTCTGCCATAGAAAATCGTTGGACGAGTTCGATGCTTCTCTTACAGCAAAGTTGCCATTATCAAGAAGCACTGCTGAAGTAGAATTGGAATCTTTGGAAGTATAATTAGTTGACCATATTGCATTACTTGATTGATTGAGTAGGACTAAGTTTCCATCCTCAAGAAGCTTCAAAGCTGACAGAGATGGGTTAGACGCAGGTTGCTCTCTATTTGCTACCCAAACTACTGTCTTATTGGGCAGGTTTTTGTACCATATGCCAATGTAATGGTGTGAAGAGTTACCTGGGCTGAAGAAACCCAACTCAAAGCTCCCATTTTTGGATGTAAGTGTTTGATTCCCAGATAGAGATTGGCCAGGAAAGATGGTATCAGATCCTCTGGATAGAGAAACCACAAAGATCAGACATGATAGAAGCTGAAAACACCTAGGGAGGCATAATTTGTTGCTTTTGAGGTTCATTTTTTTTTTCTTTGGAAATAGAATAAGAAATATAGATATGCAGAAATTAGAATGTACAGAGGCCAAAGATGTTTGTTCCTTTATACTGCTTGAGCATTTAATTTTCAAATGCTGAAAGTTGAGTAAACATTTAATTTTTGAAGTCAACTGTTGTCCCAATAAAGGACTTACAGATCAATGCCTAATTCTCCGAGACAATAACTTGTTGACTTAGTTACAAACTTTAAGTGGTCTGAAAGACGAGTGATACTTTTTTTCTTTTCTTTTCTTTTTTTTTTTTGACAGTTTTGTAATTGATACATGTCAGGATTTATGTTAGAGGGGTGGGGTGGATACATATCCGTCGAGAAGTTCAAGGTTCAGGGACCATAGACGTATGGTTGTCTTCAAATTTTGACTTTGCATAATAGTAGGTTGTAATTTTGTTCTATATGAACTGCAAGTGGTGGTGGTGATGGTCCTTGAAATTAACATTGGTGTCTAAGATTAAACAAAAAATTGAGTCAACATTCTACAATCACAAATTCTGCAATTTGAGATATTTAAATCATGATTCCCGTTTGAAAATTTGTTGTTTGAAAATCATTGTTCTAATAAAATACCTAGGAGTACGATTCGTGGAAATTTTGGCCTAAAATTATTCCATAATCTGAGTGCTATGAAGCTCTGGAAACCATTATTGACTTTTAAAGTAGACTCTACTAAGCGACCACTGAAGGATGTTTGACAATTTCATTAATGTTAATCAACTTTATAGCATTAGGAAGTAAAGAAGTAGCGAAATAAATGACTGTAACTCATTGACTTTGTCAACTCCAATAGCTTTAGCAGAGCCATTTGAATACTCTGGTACTGGTTTCATTCCAGATAGTGGAACTTTCCTGTAGCTTTTGGATAGAGTGAAAAAAACAATATCAGATTGGAAATATGTTGCCTCCTCTTGAGGTATGCAATGGTCAAATTTGTGACAAAAAATAATGCTCGTCAACTTGAATGGGTTGGTAGAGGCACTGAAAAATGCATGATAAGAAAGATTTGAAATTCACAAGAAAACAAAGAAATTTTGAAATTAAATTCAGACAGCCTTAAATGCCTGCTATATAGCTATGGAGCTCGCTGTAAACAATTGTTATTCACTTTGACTAGTACAACCAAAAAATTGATGAGAGAGTAACAACGTGATTGTTAACTCTTGTACCCACTAATTTTTCTTTTTCTTTATTTTATCTGTGTTCTTCAGACAAAGAAAGTTGAATTATACAAAACATGACTGCATTAAGTTAGACATACGCAAAAGCCATCCATCGTTTATGTGCAGTACGATTGAAGGAAAAAGAACCACGAAGAACTAATCAAGCAGAGGATGGCTGCCAGTCAAGTGTTTCTCCTGCAGACAATGGAATGATTTCTCCAAATGAAAAAGTGAAAGACTCGGGCACCTGCCATTCTGTCTTGGTCAATCTGATATTTGTTGTGTTCCTTGGAAGTCCATAGAAGTCTGGTCCATTAAAGCTTGTAAATGCCTCTAGCTTATCAAGTGCACCAGCCTACAGTCGGTGAACTACCACATAAGTTACTGTAATAACATTACCTTTAGGGCAAGATTCATTGATATGTATGTGTAAAATAATAGCAGCGTCCTGAACCATTTAACCTTGTATCTAAGAAATAAAGAAAAAGTGGTAGCATGTAATCACGATAAACAAAAGGCAGAAAAGTAGAAGATGATTGCAGCTTGAATAGAAATATACACTTATTATCCCATGAAGCCTACAAGTAGCTGAAGTGGAATCCTCATACATAAGGATTAAATTTTACTTTCTAGAGGGAATAAATGATCACTTATAAGGAGGCAGTTCATAAGAGGATACATAACGCAAAGCTTACCTCTTCAAAAATCTTGGCATATAATGATAGTGCAACAGGGGCATTATAAATTCCAGCACATCCACAAGAACATTCTTTCCTCTTTCTTTCATGAGGAGCACTATCAGTACCAAGGAAAAATTTTTTGCTTCCGCTTGTCACAGCTGAAACAACTGCTTGTCCTAATGAAACGTAAACATATAATAAGCCCACAGGGTAGGAGAAACAGGAAACATGGTAGTGTTAAGTTCTTATGCACTCTATTGTATGCCCTTTATTAATGACATAATGAAGAGCAAACCCTCCATCCAACAAATCAAAACAAAGTGTTGTTGGGACATTAACCATATACAGTATAAATACCCTATTATATCATCCTCTTTATTTATTAGCCTCATCATGTGTTTACTACTCAAAAAGATACTAAGATACTATAAAATCTCACAATCATGTCATTTTTCCTATATAAAATTTTCGCATAGCAGAGGATGGTTCATTTACAACAACGCAAAATTGTAATAAGACATACTGTGGGTTTCCCTTTTGAGTACTGGAAGGCAATAATTATGTGGTTGCAATCCTCCTTGGAAGATGGCATTTCTATTGAGAACAAGATGCTGAGGAGTAACAGTTGCTGCCACAGATCCTAAAAGCATAAACAGAAGTTATACAACACACACACATATAATATGTAGGAATGAAAATAAGAAAATGATCATTGGGAAGGATAATGGAAGACCAACTCCATTAAAGCGACTAAGCATACCTTCACCACAAGACTTAACAAATTGAACAGCGTCCATTGTAGTGATATGCTCCATGACAACCTTCAGTTGAGGAAGCTTTTGGATTAAAGGTTGTAAAACTGTATCAATGAATACCTTTTCACGATCAAATATATCAACACTAGGATCTGTAACTTCCCCATGGACCTATAACAATAATTGAACATAAAACGGTTACAAATGTTCTATCAAAAAGCTACTACAGATATCAGACTTCTTTTGGCTTCCCCATGTGAAGATTTGGAAGAAATTTGTTTGGCTTGCTACAAACAGTGAGTAATGCCTCCAAAAATGTAAACTGGAATCATTTTTAAGCTTTTCTCTTACTATCAATATTTGATTTGCCCTGACATGCCACAGCCACTACCTACATTTTTATCACACTAATACCATAACCAAACTATAACTATTGTCTCTATACGTTCATCACTTTTGAGAATTTTCTCATAAAAAATGTGCAAAAGATGATTACTTGGCTCATTAAAATTTTAACTCAGCCCACGCTTGCAAGAGAATAAAGAAACCAAAGCCCAAGATCAGGATTTATTTGACAAGACATTGATGTCAATCAATATGGTAAATTACCAGCAACGGCATATTTTGTGCAGTCATCTCCTCAAGAACAGGGAGGCATTTACCAAAGAGGTCAGTAACACCATCTTGAGAATTTGTAGTAGCGCCAGCTGGATATAATTTCACAGCAAAAACTACTCCACTGCTTCCTGTTCATGAGATCAAACAGTTTACTCAGAAACATAGTTCCCGATCTACTAGCCAACTTAGCAGCAATCTTTTAAACCATTAGCCCAAGTATTCAAATCAGTTAACATACAAGTTAAACCACAATATTGACAGAAAAATTACTAAAGAAAACAAATAGATATATCTATCTTTCAAGTGTCAAGCCACTCACTTGCAAGCTTAATCTCATTTGGGCTTGTTGTATCTGTCAAATAAAGAGTCATAAGTGGACTAAAGTTGCTATTGGCTGGCAAGGCTTTCACTATAGATTCGCGATAAGCCACAGCTGCAGCAGTTGTGGTGATAGGAGGTTTCAAATTTGGCATGATAATGGCCCTCCCAAAATGACTTGCACTGCAGAATATAACAAGCATTAACCATACAAAACATTAGAAACAAAACAGTTGCTAAGAATAGCTACATAATGGGCTACAACCTGTGAGGCACGACAGCTTCAAGAAGCTCCCCATCACGAAGGTGAAGATGCCAATCATCAGGGCGTGTTATAGTCAGCTCCATGTTCGATGATGATAATGATGCTTTACATTTTAGTTGCTTTGATCCTCCAACACTCGACAATGGAAATTTCAATGCCTGCAAAATTGAAACAGTTACAGTCCACAGTGCACTATGTAAAAGAACCGAAAAAAATAATAAAAATAGACATACCCTGTACGTGAAAACTGAAGTATTGATCATCCGAAGTTCAAAACTCTTTTCACCTGTCAGTCAGACAATTTATCAAACAGGTTGTATTCTACGAACGAAGAGAAACACCATGTGAAGGCTAGTTAAAAAAAAAGAAAAATTTTGGGCCTGAAAAGCCCATATAGGTCCAATGTGGTTCTACAATCCAATCAAAACGACGAAACAGAAAACCCCAGTCAAAACCTCCCGGTTCGAGTATAGGGTTTTGGCAACAATCGCCAGCTTCCACCACCACCACCACCACCACCACCGGCCATGGCTCGATTCTCTAGAGGGTCCGCCACGTCACGACTCCTAATCTCCCTCTATTCATCCAAAACACCTGCACCTTCCCATTCTCCGACCGCCGCGCTCCTCCTCGGGAACTTCCACCTTCGGCAGTTCTCCAACCCAGCGCGCGCTAAAGAAGAGAAAGAACCATGGTGGAAAGAATCCATGGAGCGTGTCCGAAACATAGGTATCTCCGCTCACATTGATTCGGGTAAAACAACGCTCACTGAGCGCGTGCTCTTCTACACCGGACGTATCCATGAAATTCACGAGGTCCGTGGCCGTGATGGCGTTGGTGCGAAAATGGATTCCATGGATTTAGAGAGGGAGAAAGGGATCACTATCCAATCTGCTGCTACGTACTGCACTTGGAAGGACTATCAGGTAATTTCATTACTCTTCAACAGCAACATTCAAAACCTTGCTTGTCTGGAATGTGTAGAAATGTATTCTAATTCCAAAGAAATGATTTTGGTAGAATTCAGTTCAATTGAACTCTTTGCGAGTGGTTTGTTCCGAAAAAGGTGTTAGTAGAGTGCTAATTTAGCTATTGAAATGATTTGAGGTGAAAAATTTTGTATGTAGGTGAATATAATCGATACACCAGGGCATGTGGATTTTACAATTGAAGTGGAGAGGGCATTGCGAGTGCTGGATGGTGCAATCCTTGTGTTGTGTAGTGTTGGTGGAGTTCAAAGTCAATCTATTACTGTTGATAGACAAATGAGGAGATATGAAGTCCCTAGACTTGCTTTTATTAACAAACTTGATCGAATGGGCGCTGATCCATGGAAAGTTTTGAATCAGGTATGTTGTCTTCTTTCTTGTTTATCTGATTTTATTTGCTAGTTTATGTAGTTTAATGTGTATAACTGAAGAAAGAAGAGTAAATCTTTGCTGCATTTTGATGTAATATTGTGCAACATTTTATGTTTTCAGGCAAGGTCTAAACTGAGGCATCACAGTGCTGCTGTGCAAGTTCCAATTGGTTTGGAGGATAGTTTTGAAGGTCTTGTTGATCTTGTGAAGATGAAAGCTTATTACTTCCGTGGTGCCAATGGGTAATGTATTACACAATGTAGCCTGGATTTTGTTTAGTTTCTTTGAAGTAGACCATGCGCTGTGTGTTGTTGTTGTTTTGCTTAATCGGATTATGTTTTGCAGTGAAAATATTGTTACTGAAGAAGTTCCAGCTAATATGGAGGCTTTAGTTGCAGAAAAGAGACGTGAATTAATAGAAGTGATTTCTGAAGTTGATGATAAACTTGCTGATGCTTTTCTCGCAGATGAGCCTATTTCATCTGCTGATCTTGAGGTATGTTTAGAGGCAAAGGGAAAGAATAGATTTCTAGTGGGACCAGGGAGATGGGGAAGAAATTCAAGAAGTATGGTTTTCCTTGTATCTATCCATCTGTGGTCAGAATAAAAACGTACATGGGCACTTTATTATTTGCTTGACTAATTCTAGCTTGATCCTATCTGGTGCCGCTTATGCTTTTTTTATTGTATGTTTTGGTGTCCAATTTTTGGTTTTTGCTTCTTTTTCACAAGCCTTTATGTGCATATATTGCTGTGGTTTTGACGTTTTGAATTTCTTATGTTCATCTCCTGAGTAGGAGGCAATCCGCAGAGCTACTGTTGCACGGAAATTTATACCAGTATTCATGGGTAGTGCATTCAAGAACAAGGTGCAATTATTGTATTGTGTATTATTGGCGGTAAAAATTAGTCTAATTTTCTTTCCTGTATTGTTGTCTAAATGTTCTGTCTTTATTACCTGTAGGGAGTGCAACCACTTCTAGATGGTGTGGTTAGTTATTTGCCTTGCCCTCATGAAGTCGGTAACTATGCCCTTGACCAATCCAAAAATGAAGAGAAGGTATTCATCTGAATAGTTTTGTCATGATTTCTTTTTATATTATTTGTATCTTATAAACAATATTAATTGAGGTATAGGTCATGTTGGCTGGAAATCCGGACGGGCGGCTCGTGGCATTGGCTTTTAAATTAGAGGAAGGACGTTTTGGTCAGTTGACATATCTGAGGTATTATAGTTAATTTATGTTAAATTTAATGCTTTTTCCAAATTTTGCATGGATATATTCTGAATATTTTAGATTAGCGTCATCATGAGTATAACTGTTCTTTCATGGAAACACTTTTTTTAATGAAGAATCTATGAGGGAGTTATTCGCAAGGGCGAATTTATAGTGAATATCAACACAGGCAAGAAGATTAAGGTGAGAGTTCAGGCATCTAATGTTTCTTGTTTATTTCCTTAATTTTTCTAATTTGTTTAACTCTTTCATTTGTTATGAGTTTGAGATTGATACTTGATATCGCGTTTCTTTCAAATAATTTGTGACTAAATCTAAATTCAGTGGAATTATGTCATGCATTGTGATTTTATAAAGCGAAGAATCTCTTGTTGCTGCAACTGTGTGATTTTGGATATCAATAGTTTTACACTAGAGTCCTAGTGACCAAGAGGCAAGAATAATTATTATCTATAGGATTTGGACGAGTGTTCTAAATTTTATATATTGATATTGGCAGTTACATTACATGTCATGATATTTTTTATTAATTGGAATGTTCTGAATCATGTTATCGGTAATCTAAACATGCCACTGCTTTCTGTTTTCTATCTGATTCATAATGTTTTGAAACATTTTGGCATAGGTTCCTCGCTTGGTTCGGATGCATTCTGATGAAATGGAGGTGAGACTCATTTGCCATTTCTCTTAGTAGTTAGTAGGTTCTAATGAAATTTTGGAAGTTGGATCTTCATAAATGTCACCCTGAATAAAGCATCTTTAGATGTCTTCGTGCGGAATTGATTGTTGTACATTTGTTTAAAGTTTCTCCTATCTGTTTGTTGTAATTTCTATGCTACAGGACATTCAAGAGGCACATGCTGGTCAAATTGTTGCTGTGTTTGGTGTGGATTGCGCTTCAGGTCCAAGTCCTTCTTTCTAGTTCTGTTTTTTCTTTGAACTCTGGTAACGTTACAACTAACAAGTGGAAGTTTGTGGGTATTTTGGGAGGGGGAAGGAGGAGGGAGGGGATTTGAGGATAGGCAATGGTTGTTACAGGGACATTTCAGTTAGGAAATAGTCAAGATATGAATCGATGATTAATCTTTCTTTGTTACCATATTCTGTTAGCATTTTTTACCTATTAGTTGGATCAACAGGAGATACCTTTACGGATGGATCAATTAAATATACTATGACCTCCATGAATGTTCCTGAGCCAGTTATGTCATTAGCTGTTCAACCAGTTTCCAAAGACTCTGGTGGACAAGTAAGTTCTTTTTAACAAAATGTAACTTCCTTTTCTTTGGTTTATTGTGTCAGTCAATTAACCAATGTATCTCTTATATTTCTTTCTCAGTTTTCAAAAGCTTTGAATCGTTTTCAGAAAGAGGATCCAACTTTCCGTGTTGGTTTGGATCCTGAAAGTGGGCAGGTTTGTCTTGTGGTTTCTTTCATTGGCCCCTGAATCACTCAGTTACTCCCTTGATGTAACATGGAAATGCCTTTATGAGCAGACAATTATTTCTGGAATGGGAGAGTTGCATCTCGATATATATGTGGAACGCATTCGAAGAGAATACAAGGTAACTGCATCTTATGATATGGGGCATAGGGTTCTTTTCTCTTTAACTGTTATGCTATTAAGAAGTAAACAATTTCTTAAAACTTTTTTCTTCATATGTTCTCATTGAACAGGTTGATGCAACTGTCGGGAAGCCTCGTGTAAACTTTAGAGAAACTGTTACTAAGCGTGCAGAATTTGATTACCTACATAAGAAACAAAGTGGAGGACAAGGTCAATATGGAAGAGTAATTGGGTAAGCAAAGATGATTTTCTTTGGGTTATCATAGGCTAATTAGAACAACCTTATTGATAATTCGTTGTTAATGAAGTCTTCCCTTTCTTGGAGGGGGTGAATTTGAAAGATGAAACTATAGATTTGTTTTCTGTGAAATTACTATATGCATTTGAGCAGCACTTTTTTTTTTTTAAAGCGATAAAGAAATGCACGGAGTTTGTCGCGTAGGCAGGAGCCATCATATTTGCCTGCTTAAACCTGCTCATTGCCTAGGTTTAGTTTTCATTTTGAGAAATTCTGTGTTTCAACCAGTCTTTTGGCAGGTTATTTTGTGTATTTAATTTTTTTACCTCATGATTTTTTTGTTGTGTTACCTGACGGACAGATTCATTGAGCCACTTCCAGAAGGCTCACCAACCAAATTCGAGTTTGAAAACATGATGGTTGGACAAGCTATACCATCAGGTTTCATACCTGCAATTGAGAAGGGCTTTAAAGAAGCTGCCAATTCGTGAGTTCTCTGGCCTTATGTTTTTCTAGGGGAAATGAGTCTGTCACAACAAGCACTGAAGCATTTCTTGCTTTGTGATAACTTTGCATTTCACAAATATTGCATCAAAATGCATCATATATTCCTAATAATTTAAAAATGTAAAATGCACTTTTGTAATTTACCAAGTGATAGATGGACCAGGGAAAGCATACATCTTAAACAATGTTGAAGTTGGACTATATATGCAGTCATGCCAGATTGAATCATATGTTTGTATTACTACAATGCATATAATATCCTTGTATGAATTCTTTTTTTTTTTTTTGTTATGGTGATGAGATGCTTATCAACTGAGTTAAGTTCAGTATGTGAATGTTTTGACACTTTCTAGTGCCATTGATTAATATAGATCTGTCAAATGTGTACATACATATAACAAAATTGTGGTTATGTTCACTTTTCCATGTACAGGGGCTCTTTAATTGGGCATCCTGTCGAAAATATCCGTATTGTTTTAACAGATGGTGCTTCCCATGCTGTGGATTCCAGTGAACTTGCATTTAAATTAGCATCGATATATGCTTTTAGACAGGTACTTCTCCATCCTGAATTTAGCTTTCAATTCTGTTCTAAAATTTGTTTCACCCATCCTTGGAGGTTTCTAGGCCTGACTTTTTCTCCCTTTCTCCTTCCTTTTAATTTCTATGTATCAGTGCTACAATGCTGCGAAGCCTGTGATATTGGAGCCTATCATGCTGGTGGAACTTAAAGTACCAACAGAATTTCAGGGTACAGTAGCTGGTGATATTAACAAGTGAGTGCCTTTATTTTCTCTTCCTCTTTTTTACCATTGTTAAGGCAACGTCATCGTATCAATATATTTCCACAGGAGGAAAGGTGTGATCGTTGGAAATGACCAAGATGGGGATGACTCAATAATAACTGCCCATGTGAGCAAACTTATCCCCATTATCTTCTATGTATTTAGAATTTGACAGGCTTGTTCCTAGATAGTGGAAGATTCGTCACATAAATGAATGTTTGTTTGTGTTATTTGTGGATTGTCCAACTTTGGGACATGAAGCCGTTAAGAGACCTAATGGATTATGATGTTTTCTGTAATATGCTTTTTAGGTTCCTCTAAACAATATGTTTGGGTACTCGACATCTCTTCGTTCAATGACACAGGTAGGCTCATAGTGGAAATTTCTTGCGGTAGATATTTTGTTTCTTAGTAGTTGTCACTATATGTTGCTAATCCATCTAACTGAACAGGGGAAAGGCGAATTCACAATGGAATACAAAGAACATTCAGCTGTTTCACAGGACGTGCAAACGCAATTGGTGAACACCTACAAGGCAAGCAAGGCCACTGAATAAATAGATGGGGATTTTGTTAAAGTTCATGCCCCAATATTCTTTATACCAGTCATAATTTCTTCAGCTATAAGATGCTATAATGTTATAGATGATAAGTTTTGTCCATCAATTTTGAAGAATAATAAATTTGAATTTCAATGTGGTTGATGTGTAAATTAACCCAGTTACCACTCGAGAAGGTACATGCTAGATTCGTATAGCAAAAATTGTTCATTCAACACATCTATGGTTAATTCCAGGTTTTTCTTTATACTTGTACTAATTTGCCGTTGTATACTTACAATCTTAAAGGGATGCTATTCTGGTTCTTATTTTCATCTCTTTTCAGTTCAAGCTCAATAATGTCAACCCTCATAATTTAATAGTGACAAAGCACATATTTTTACTCGGGGTTTAATTGCCTAAAACAACAAAGCTAAACATGTTTTTTTTCTTAAAAAAAAAAAAAGTATTTGACAGGAATTTTCACTGACAAGAGCCTGTGGTTTGTGCACTGAACGAACAAGAAAATGGAATCTTATCCTTGAATTTGGGCACCAACTCCGGTTTGAACCGAGCTTAGTCATATGGATTTGAAGTAGCCGATTGAACAATCTGATCATCCTGTTGTTTCCTTAGTCCAACTATGCATTTGTACGCTCTACTCTTTTTCTGGTTTGCTGCTATCATTTGTTTTCGCATAGAAGTTATATCTTTTTCTATTGTCTCCAAGTTTTTGTTTACATGCTTAATTCTAGCCCTGACTGCCAAACATTTCTCCCTCAATTCCTGTGATTTCTTGCCAGCAAGCTGCAGCAGTTTGAGTTGAACAATATCAGAAAGATAAACACGGAAAAGAATACAAAAATGTCAATGTTGAATGGTAGAATACAGCTTCAGGTATCAGTAGTTCACATTAATTTTCTCTTTTATTGTTTCTTTTGGTTCCAATGTGTTCCAAATCTTCCCCTTCACAGCAGCGTTAGCAATCAGTGTCTCCCTTGTGCATTTTAACTGATTGATCTCTTCGAGGACTTTTTGGCGCTGAATTACATCTCTGAAGTAGCAATTACTTCCACAAGACAAGGATGAAATCTGCTTTCGAAAGTCCAGAACGATGAATTAGAGATCACACCCATAATGGTTAAAAAAAAAAAAGCATTATTTATATAATTGATCAGGATTACAGAACGATTGAGCTCTTCCAGCGTCGAAAATGAGCCATTAGCTTCTTTCTGTTGGCTTTTCTTGGTCTCTCTTAATAGTCGTTTCTCTTCAGCTAAACTTTTGCTTCCATGTAGCAGCAGGAAACGCAAGTCCTGAAAATAAAATTTCTGAAATTATTTTTGTTTCTTGATTAAACATGATATTATTATATATGCCGAAATTTGAAATTGTCAGTTCTCACATTGAAATGAATCTCATCTGCAATTAAGCATGATTTAATAGCTGTGTAATGGTATGCATTGTTTTTGAAACTCAGCTTGTCAAGAGCTACTTGCAGAGGTTCTAGATTCTGCTTCTGATAAGCTGCATCATATTTGAGTGACCGATACATGTACCTCAAGTCTTCCAACCTTCCAATTACTCTCTCTCGATCAAGCTGTAAACACAAACTGATAAGATTAGAATCTTAGCTTTTCAATGTTATTTATGAACTAGATTTCTACTAGAAAATCTGACAGATGCAAACCTTCCTTTCTTCTATTTTCATGGAAAGCTCCTGCCGTTTCTGATTCATATATTCAATGACCTTCTCAGCATGTTGAAATATACTTTTGGAAGTTAAATCTTGACATGACAAACACTTGATAAAATCAGAATGTTGAGCATTCTTTGGACCATGCCCTGCATTGTTTTTGTTCTCAACTACACCATCAAGCTTGTCCGCTGCAATGTTGCTCAAGCAAATGTTTACTTGGCACTCAGGTGCCAGGGGAACTTGAGTACAAACAACATTCTCCTCCTCCATTGCCTCCTCAGGTTTCTGCTTTATCTTGATGAATAGGATGCAATCTAAATTAAGTTGGGAAAAATGAATAAACAAAATGCCTCAAAAGGAGGCAGTTTTGGAGTTTTTGCCAAAATCAAAGAGGCTAGCTATATAATCATGTCACGACCCAAAACAGGGGCCATGACCGGCACTAGGGAACGGGAATTCTTTCGAATCCGGAACCCGTAGCAAGCCTAAAAATAAAATAAATATGCAATAATAACCATAAAAATATAATATGCAGCGGAAAATAAAATCATAAATATTACAATATCTTCCATATCAACTGGATATAATTCAAAACTCATTACATCTCATATATAATCTCATAAATGTATAATCTTTATACAAATCCAGTTTTACTATAATACATCTCTTTAAAACAAATACTTTAATTCACAATTACTGAAAATCACAACTACTGAAAATCACAACTACTGCAGTGTCTAGATAAAATAAATAAGACTCAAGTATACAATTTACATAAAGAAGCCGGGGCGGAAGAAATCCGGCGTATCGACCTGCTACTGAGGTCTGAGGAAGTTGACTCTCCTGAAAAATAGTCAACGGAGGGGAGTCAGACCTCACTGAGTGAATTACTATAGTATATATACATACACTCTAAGTGATAATGCATACAGTCAACAGTATATGAGTAATATGTATATATACAGGCAAGTTCATACAGATGCAGAAAAATCATTTTATATATTTTGTCTGAAAATCAACTTTTATGAAGGATCACATAGAACCCTAGAATATCGCAACCTCAGAAAAATAGTGTTAAACAACACTCTAGCCATACAGGCTCACTGATTCCAAATATATCCACTTAATCCATATGGACAGTAGACTGGCCCCGAGACACTAAGTCAACCGAGCTCCAGCAGTCTGACTGCCAGTGTGATTGGCCCCGAGACACTTGGTCAACCGAGCTCCAACAATCACACCCCAAACCACATCTCACATATCGATAATCATAATCAAATCAATATCCACAAATAAGTTAGTATTATAGCCTAAAACTATAGGCGTATCGGTACGTACTCGGTCCTAGTGCTGCCCACTAGGTAGCACGTTCTATTGATATCCTTCATTTTTAAATATAAAACATTCATTCACAAAAATAAATGATGCATGGATATAAATGAAATAGCAATATAAACCATATATATACCGAAAATATACCAAACATAAACCAGGTATATTTTGAGTATATATATATCAAATAAATCCAATCAAATCATGAATTAAACTAAAAATATATTTAAAAACATTTTAAATATATTTTATTAACAAAACATGTATATAATTTATTATATACCAAAAATATACTTGAATATAAATCATGTTATTTATGCATATTTAGTCAAAATAAAACATGCATTTTCTAAATCATGCATCCTAAGCATATATATATAATATAGTAACTCACCTAATGCGCTCCACGAGACAGGTCCGACGAGCCTGGTCCACTAACCCTCGGTCTCGGCGCAACTAAACAAGAAATAATTAATCGACATCAGAATAACCCTAACAGAAATCCTAGAATTCAATCTAGAGTATTCAAATACGGAAACAGAATTAGGGTTCGACTGGATATCACGTTTTACGAGAATTCTACCGGAAATCCGGCAGAACCTCCCCTGTAAAACGGACATCTCTCTACTCAAAAGAGTAGAGCCGACCCTGCAAAGAAAATACACTTCAAAAATAAACACCACAATCAATCACAACCCCTCGGTCGGACTCCAGACTACAATCTGTCGACCGGGGTCCACAAACACAGAATATATATTCAAATATACCGAAAATATCCTTAAATCATAAAAATACATTTCATACGTAGAAATTACATAATAAATCTTGAAACACTATAAAAATCGATTAAAACTCATTTTATTAGAAAAACCGTATATTATATATATAATTGAAAATAATTCACGAAAAATAGTTTTAATTAGTTAAAAATACTAAATGTTTTGTAGAAATCATTTTTATACCTTAAATAAATATTAAAACCAATTAAATTACATTTTTAGACAATTTAGGGTAAAATTACCAAAATACCCCTATATATATATATACCTAAATTACTTCAAAAATTCACCAAAAATCATACAATTATCCAAAATTAATTTTCTCAACATATTTATCAATAATATTAATAATTAAACTCAATTAACCAGTTAAATTCAATTTAAAACACAATTAACTTAATTTTACAAAATCACATAAACTTCAATAATTAAAAATAAATACTTAGAAATTCATAAAAATTCCAAATAAATTCCTATAATTCATTTCAACACTCAATTCAACCATAAACTCCAATTTCATAATTTAAATAATTAATTTCCGAAAATTAGAAAATAATATTAAAATATTCAAAAATACCCAAAAATCCAAACAACCTCCAAAAATTCTACAAAAATTCATACATGAAGATTAAACTACCAGGAACAACATTTGTGAAGGAAGTTTCCATGAATCATCCAAATCGAAGCTCAAAAAAATCAAAAACCAAAAGTGGCCGAAATATTCAAATCAAAACCTAAGCAATTCTAGACCATTTTAGCTCAAACCAAAGCTAGAATAACACTCACCGGAGCTCAAGGAGAAGATAGAGACCGGCGGTGTCGAAAACGGTGGCCGGAGGAGGGAGAAACGGCGGTGGGAAGAATGGTGGTGGCGTCGGGCACGGGAAGAAGAAGAAGAAGAAGAAGAAAAAGAAAAAGAAAGAAAAAGGAAAGAGAAAAAAAAAGAAAAAAAATAAAATAAAATAAATTAAAATAATTAAATATTAATAAATAATTAATAATAAAATAATAAATTTTAATAATTTAATAATAAATAAAATAATCAAATAATAATAAATAAATAATAAAATATTAGGGTAATAATAAACCCTAATTAAATAAATATACACACACAGGCTTTATTTAATAATTTAAAAATATGTATGAGTTCATGCAAACCCGTAAATACATTTAAAATAATTAATAATACATTGTTTACGTGGAAATTTCCCCGAAAATGAAAGTCCCGGGAAAATTTTACGTAAAATACTGAAAATAATAGACAGTAATTAAAATAGGTTTAAAATACATATCAACTCGTAAAAATATCATATAAAATACAGAAATCATTAACTCTGCATATCCCGGTACAGTGTAAAAAATATTTTTAAAAACACGGGATATTACAGTCTTCCCCCCTTACAAGAATTCGTCCCCGAATTCCAAAAAGAAGATTACAGAATCAGGAAGGAAAGAGATACGGGTAAGAAGCTCGCATCTCAGCTTCAGTCTCCCACGTATGCTCTTCAACTCTGTCGCTACGCCACAAAACCTTGACCATCGGAATCTGCTTCGATCGCAACTGTCGAACTTGAAAATCAACGATCGCCACAGGTTCTTCCACAAACGTCAAATCTTCACTCACTTCTACACTGTCAGGTTGCAACACATGTGAAGGATCTGAGATATACTTCCTCAACATCGAGATATGAAATACTGGATGCACTTGTGACATACTCGGAGGCAAATCCAACCGATATGCAACAGTGCCAACTCTCTCCAGAATCTCAAACGGTCCAATGTATCTCGATGCTAACTTACCCTTCCTGCCAAATCTCATCACACCCTTCATCGGAGATACTTTCAGAAAAATGAAATCTCCAACCTGAAACTCCACATCTCTGCGCCTAGGATCCGCATAACTCTTCTGTCTGCTTACTGCGGTCTCTAATCTGCGCTTGATCACGGCAACTTTCTCTGCAGCATCCTGAACCATCTCTGGTCCAGTCAAAGCTCTCTCACCAATCTCATCCCAACTCAACGGGGATCTACACTTCCTTCCATACAACGCCTCATACGGTGCCATGCCAATACTGCTATGGTAGCTGTTATTATATGCAAACTCAACAAGCGACAAATGATCATCCCAGCTACCTCCCAAATCCAAGACACACATCCTCAACATATCTTCCAATGTCTGGATCGTCCTCTCAGACTGACCATCTGTCTGAGGATGAAAAGCAGTACTGAAATCCAACCTAGTGCCCATCGCTTCCTGCAACTTCTGCCAAAAACGAGAAGTAAACACCGAACCTCTGTCTGACACAATGGACACAGGTACTCCATGAAGGCATACAATATGCTTCACGTACAACTTCGCCAATCTAGCAACTGAATATGTGGCTTTCACAGGCAAGAAATGTGCAGACTTCGTCAACCTGTCTACAATCATCCAGATGGAATCGTATCCATCCTTCGAACGAGGTAAACCGACCACAAAATCCATAGCTATCCTTTCCCATTTCCACTCGGGAATAGGAAGAGGCTGAAGCTTCCCAGAAGGCTTCTGATGTTCGGCTTTCACTTGCTGACATGTCAAGCACTTAGCAACATAATCGGCAACATCCTTCTTCAATCCATCCCACCAGTATAAATCTCTGATACTGTGGTACATCTTAGTAACACCAGGATGAACGCTGTAGGCTGTAGAATGTGCTTCCTCTAAAATCTCTTCTCTCAAATCATCCACATCAGGAACACACAATCTACCACTGATCCACAACACACCATCGTCATCGAGTGTGAAATCAGTGAACTTCCCTGCTCTGACATTCTCTGCAAGCTCTTCCAGAATAGGATCTCGGCTCTGAGCTGCTTTAATCCTATCCCTTAGTACAGATCGTACTTTAAACTGAGCTAACAGTCTACCTGATCTACTGATCTTCATCATCAGACCTTGATCCACCATCAGATGCAATTCCTGGATCAATGGTCTCCTCTCCACACCGATGTGAGCAAGACTACCTGAGGACTTCCTACTCAAGGCATCTGCTACCACATTAGCTTTACCCGGATGGTAAAGAATCTCGCAATCATAATCCTTCAACAGTTCCAACCATCTTCTCTGCCTCAGATTCAAATCTCGCTGCTGGAAAATGTACTTAAGGCTCTTGTGATCAGTAAATATCTCACAAGTCACCCCGTACAAATAATGTCTCCAAATCTTCAAAGCAAAGATCACTGCAGCCATCTCCAGATCATGTGTAGGATAATTCTGCTCATGCTTCTTCAACTGCCTCGAAGCATAGGCTATCACCCTTCCATTCTGCATCAACACACAACCAAGACCAATTCTAGAGGCATCACAGTAAACTGTGAACTTATCCACACTATTAGGCAAAGCTAATACTGGCGCTGTGGTCAACTTCTCCTTCAACAACTGAAAACTATTCTCACAAGCTTCTGACCACTCAAATCTAACATTCTTCTGAGTCAAGCGAGTCATAGGGGCTGCAATCCTGGAAAAATCCTGCACAAACCGCCTATAATACCCGGCTAAACCCAGAAAACTCCGAATCTCAGTAACTGAAGTAGGTCTAGGCCACTCAGATACTGCTTCAATCTTCTGTGGATCAACCTGAATACCTTCTTTAGACACTACGTGTCCAAGAAAAGAAACACTCTCCATCCAGAAATCACACTTCGAGAATTTAGCATAAAGCTGATGATCTCTCAGTGTCTGTAGTACAATCCTCAAGTGATATACATGCTCTTCCATACTCCTCGAATATACCAGTATATCATCAATGAAGACTACCACAAACTGATCCACATACGGTCGAAATACTCTGTTCATCAGGTCCATAAAAGCTGCTGGTGCATTAGTCAAACCAAAAGACATCACCAGAAACTCATAATGACCATATCGAGTGCGGAATGCTGTCTTAGGAATATCAGCTTCACTGATCCGCAGCTGATGATAACCCGACCTCAAGTCAACCTTAGAAAAGAATTGTGCACCCTGGAGCTGATCAAACAAATCATCAATCCTCGGGAGAGGATACTTATTCTTCACTGTCACCTTATTCATCTCTCTATAGTCAATGCACAGTCTCAGGGTACCATCCTTCTTCTTCACAAACAGGACTGGTGCACCCCAAGGAGAAACACTAGGTCTGATAAAACCCTTCTCCAACAACTCTTGCAACTGCTCCTTCAACTCTCTCAACTCTACAAGAGCCATACGATAGGGTGGTATAGATATAGGAGTAGTACCTGGAACCACATCAATACAGAACTCAATCTCTCTATGAGGTGGTAAACCTGGCAACTCCTCGGGAAAAACATCAGGAAACTCACAAGCAACAGGAACATCTGTGAGTAACAACTTCTCCACTGACGTATCCCTAACCAATGCCAAAAACCCCTGACAACCTTTCCTCAACAACTTCCTAGCTGAAATAACAGAAATAAGATTCTGAGGTGCTGAACTCCTGTCACCAACAAACTTAAATTCTACTTCACCAGGAATTCTGAAAATCACCTCCTTATTCCTGCAATCAACCACGGTAAAGTGCTGAGACAACCAATCCATTCCCAAAATAACATCGAACTCCATCACATCCAACAAAATCAAATCAACGGGTAATTCTCTATCTCCCACGAGAACTGGACAACCAGAAAGAACAATATCGGCGTCCAAGGAATCGCTCAGAGGAGTGGCAACAGACAAAGGAAAAGCCATCCTCGAAGCTTGCCAACAAGATTTAGAAGCAAAAATGGGAGAAACAAACGAATGCGTGGCACCCGGATCAAACAAAACCAAAGCATCCAGGTAACAAACAGAAAGAATACCTGCCACGACTGCATTAGATGCCTGAGCATCCTGCTGAGTCAGATGAAAAACTCTGGCCTGACCTCGACCTCCCTGCTGACTGGTAGAAGCCTGGCCAACACCTCTGGTACCTCCTCTAGTACCTCTACCACGACTCTGCTGTGGAACAAACTGAGTAGAACTCTGATGCTGAGCTGGTGGCAACTGAAATGGCACGGGTGCTGCACTAGCAATCGACTGCTGTGGGAATCGCGGAATCTGCTGCTGCTGATATCCGGGGTAAGGACACGATCTGGCAAAATGTCCTGTCTGCCCGCATCTGAAACATGTCAACGGTGTCAGATAACACGGTCCCTGATGGACTCTACCACAAGTCTGACAAACACTGGCCGCTGATCCAGAACTACGACCACTGCTGCTGCTCGAAGCACCTGACCCAAATCTAAACGATCTACGCTGACCTCCACGACCATGTCTACTGCTCCGATGCACTCGCTGCTGCTGTCTCTGACTCTGCTGACTACTCGAACCAACATGAAAACTCGAATATGGAGTAGCCTGCAATCCACTCGACTGAACTCCCAACTGGTAATAATCAGGCATCGCTCCCTGCCTAACTAACCTCAGCTCGATCTCCTTAGCTAGCTCGATCATCGACTCCAAAGTAAGACCTGCTGTAGGCATACCAGCAAAAGCTGAACCCAAACCAGTAACATACGTAGTAACAGCGAAATACTGATCTCACATCAGATCCTCAGCATATCTACCTAGACGAAGGAACTCTCGGGTATACTCCTCTACTGATCGATCTCCATGAGAAATACTAGTCAGACGAAGACGATAGCTCAAACGAAGAGGCTCTGGACAAAATCTCCTCATGAATCGCTCTCGAAACTGAGCCCATGTCATCGTCATCATATAAGGCTGGATCATCTGAATGAACCAATCTAGAGCTGGTCCCTCGACAGACAACTCAACGATCATGATCCTCTGGTACTCGGTATGAGCAGTCCGAGTCCTAGTCTCAATCGCATGCAGAAAATCTAAAGGATCAGAAGTCCCATCAAAAGCAATCCTGCCAACTCTGGCATAGAACAAAGCTGCCTCAGGGTCAGACATACCCTGCTGATAGGCAGGCTGAACAGGCTGAACAACTGGAGGAACAGGAACATCAAACTCAGGCTCAACAGGCTCCTCGTCCTGTAACTCTCTCTGCCTACGGCGACCTGCCGCTCCTCGAGGTCTACCCCTGCCACGACCTCTACGTCTAACTGGCGGCTCAAGAGGTAAAACCTCGTCCTGAAAAGACTCATCATCCTCGGCCTCAATGATCGGTGGAGCGACACGCGCTCGCCTCCTCATTCTGAAAAGACAAACGGAAAAATTCAGACAAAACAGACAACGGAGGAATAACGCTGAAAACTACAGCAAGGAATACTCATCAAGACATACTCGAACCTAATACACTGCAGTAGTCCAACAGAAAACACAACTTTAAAACTAGGGCCACAACTCACATAACTAAGCCCTGACACAGAACTCCACTCTGAAACGAACTTCGCTCTGATACCAACTTTGTCACGACCCAAAACAGGGGCCATGACCGGCGCTAGGGAACGGGAATTCTTTCGAATCCGGAACCCGTAGCAAGCCTAAAAATAAAATAAATATGCAATAATAACCATAAAAATATAATATGCAGCGGAAAATAAAATCATAAATATTACAATATCTTCCATATCAACTGGATATAATTCAAAACTCATTACATCTCATATATAATCTCATAAATGTATAATCTTTATACAAATCCAGTTTTACTATAATACATCTCTTTAAAACAAATACTTTAATTCACAATTACTGAAAATCACAACTACTGAAAATCACAACTACTGCAGTGTCTAGATAAAATAAATAAGACTCAAGTATACAATTTACATAAAGAAGCCGGGGCGGAAGAAATCCGGCGTATCGACCTGCTACTGAGGTCTGAGGAAGTTGACTCTCCTGAAAAATAGTCAACGGAGGGGAGTCAGACCTCACTGAGTGAATTACTATAGTATATATACATACACTCTAAGTGATAATGCATACAGTCAACAGTATATGAGTAATATGTATATATACAGGCAAGTTCATACAGATGCAGAAAAATCATTTTATATATTTTGTCTGAAAATCAACTTTTATGAAGGATCACATAGAACCCTAGAATATCGCAACCTCAGAAAAATAGTGTTAAACAACACTCTAGCCATACAGGCTCACTGATTCCAAATATATCCACTTAATCCATATGGACAGTAGACTGGCCCCGAGACACTAAGTCAACCGAGCTCCAGCAGTCTGACTGCCAGTGTGATTGGCCCCGAGACACTTGGTCAACCGAGCTCCAACAATCACACCCCAAACCACATCTCACATATCGATAATCATAATCAAATCAATATCCACAAATAAGTTAGTATTATAGCCTAAAACTATAGGCGTACCGGTACGTACTCGGTCCTAGTGCTGCCCACTAGGTAGCACGTTCTATTGATATCCTTCATTCTTAAATATAAAACATTCATTCACAAAAATAAATGATGCATGGATATAAATGAAATAGCAATATAAACCATATATTTACCGAAAATATACCAAACATAAACCAGGTATATTTTGAGTATATATATATATCAAATAAATTCAATCAAATCATGAATTAAACTAAAAATATATTTAAAAACATTTTAAATATATTTTATTAACAAAACATGTATATAATTTATTATATACCAAAAATATACCAAAAATATACTTGAATATAAATCATGTTATTTATGCATATTTAGTCAAAATAAAACATGCATTTTCTAAATCATGCATCCTAAGCATATATATATAATATAGTAACTCACCTAATGCGCTCCATGAGACAGGTCCGACGGGCCTGGTCCACTAACCCTCGGTCTCGGCGCAACTAAACAAGAAATAATTAATCGACATCAGAATAACCCTAACAGAAATCCTAGAATTCAATCTAGAGTATTCAAATACGGAAACAGAATTAGGGTTCGACTAGATATCACGTTTTACGAGAATTCTACCGGAAATCCGGCAGAACCTCCCCTGTAAAACGGACATCTCTCTACTCAAAAGAGTAGAGCCGACCCTGCAAAGAAAATACACTTCAAAAATAAACACCACAATCAATCACAACCCCTCGGTCAGACTCCAGACTACAATCTGTCGACCGGGGTCCACAAACACAGAATATATATTCAAATATACCGAAAATATCCTTAAATCATAAAAATACATTTCATACGTAGAAATTACATAATAAATCTTGAAACACTATAAAAATCGATTAAAACTCATTTTATTAGAAAAACCGTATATTATATATATAATTGAAAATAATTCACGAAAAATAGTTTTAATTAGTTAAAAATACTAAATGTTTTGTAGAAATCATTTTTATACCTTAAATAAATATTAAAACCAATTAAATTACATTTTTAGACAATTTAGGGTAAAATTACCAAAATACCCCTATATATATATATATACCTAAATTACTTCAAAAATTCACCAAAAATCATACAATTATCCAAAATTAATTTTCTCAACATATTTATCAATAATATTAATAATTAAACTCAATTAACCAGTTAAATTCAATTTAAAACACAATTAACTTAATTTTACAAAATCACATAAACTTCAATAATTAAAAATAAATACTTAGAAATTCATAAAAATTCCAAATAAATTCCTATAATTCATTTCAACACTCAATTCAACCATAAACTCCAATTTCATAATTTAAATAATTAATTTCCGAAAATTAGAAAATAATATTAAAATATTCAAAAATACCCAAAAATCCAAACAACCTCCAAAAATTCTACAAAAATTCATACATGAAGATTAAACTACCAGGAACAACATTTGTGAAGGAAGTTTCCATGAATCATCCAAATCGAAGCTCAAAAAAATCAAAAACCAAAAGTGGCCGAAATATTCAAATCAAAACCTAAGCAATTCTAGACCATTTTAGCTCAAACCAAAGCTAGAATAACACTCACCGGAGCTCAAGGAGAAGATAGAGACCGGCGGTGTCGAAAACGGTGGCCGGAGGAGGGAGAAACGACGGTGGGAAGAATGGTGGTGGCGTCGGGCACGGGAAGAAGAAGAAGAAGAAGAAGAAAAAGAAAAAGAAAGAAAAAGGAAAGAGAAAAAAAAAGAAAAAGAAAAAAAATAAAATAAATTAAAATAATTAAATATTAATAAATAATTAATAATAAAATAATAAATTTTAATAATTTAATAATAAATAAAATAATCAAATAATAATAAATAAATAATAAAATATTAGGGTAATAATAAACCCTAATTAAATAAATATACACACACAGGCTTTATTTAATAATTTAAAAATATGTATGAGTTCATGCAAACCCGTAAATACATTTAAAATAATTAATAATACATTGTTTACGTGGAAATTTCCCCGAAAATGAAAGTCCCGGGAAAATTTTACGTAAAATACTGAAAATAATAGACAGTAATTAAAATAGGTTTAAAATACATATCAACTCGTAAAAATATCATATAAAATACAGAAATCATTAACTCTGCATATCCCGGTACAGTGTAAAAAATATTTTTAAAAACACGGGATATTACAGTCTTCCCCCCTTACAAGAATTCGTCCCCGAATTCCAAAAAGAAGATTACAGAATCAGGAAGGAAAGAGATACGGGTAAGAAGCTCGCATCTCAGCTTCAGTCTCCCACGTATGCTCTTCAACTCTGTCGCTACGCCACAAAACCTTGACCATCGGAATCTGCTTCGATCGCAACTGTCGAACTTGAAAATCAATGATCGCCACAGGTTCTTCCACAAACGTCAAATCTTCACTCACTTCTACACTGTCAGGTTGCAACACATGTGAAGGATCTGAGATATACTTCCTCAACATCGAGATATGAAATACTGGATGCACTTGTGACATACTCGGAGGCAAATCCAACCGATATGCAACAGTGCCAACTCTCTCCAGAATCTCAAACGGTCCAATGTATCTCGATGCTAACTTACCCTTCCTGCCAAATCTCATCACACCCTTCATCGGAGATACTTTCAGAAAAACGAAATCTCCAACCTGAAACTCCACATCTCTGCGCCTAGGATCCGCATAACTCTTCTGTCTGCTTACTGCGGTCTCTAATCTGCGCTTGATCACGGCGACTTTCTCTGCAGCATCCTGAACCATCTCTGGTCCAGTCAAAGCTCTCTCACCAATCTCATCCCAACTCAACGGGGATCTACACTTCCTTCCATACAACGCCTCATACGGTGCCATGCCAATACTGCTATGGTAGCTGTTATTATATGCAAACTCAACAAGCGACAAATGATCATCCCAGCTACCTCCCAAATCCAAGACACACATCCTCAACATATCTTCCAATGTCTGGATCGTCCTCTCAGACTGACCATCTGTCTGAGGATGAAAAGCAGTACTGAAATCCAACCTAGTGCCCATCGCTTCCTGCAACTTCTGCCAAAAACGAGAAGTAAACACCGAACCTCTGTCTGACACAATGGACACAGGTACTCCATGAAGGCATACAATATGCTTCACGTACAACTTCGCCAATCTAGCAACTGAATATGTGGCTTTCACAGGCAAGAAATGTGCAGACTTCGTCAACCTGTCTACAATCACCCAGATGGAATCGTATCCATCCTTCGAACGAGGTAAACCGACCACAAAATCCATAGCTATCCTTTCCCATTTCCACTCGGGAATAGGAAGAGGCTGAAGCTTCCCAGAAGGCTTCTGATGTTCGGCTTTCACTTGCTGACATGTCAAGCACTTAGCAACATAATCGGCAACATCCTTCTTCAATCCATCCCACCAGTATAAATCTCTGATACTGTGGTACATCTTAGTAACACCAGGATGAACGCTGTAGGCTGTAGAATGTGCTTCCTCTAAAATCTCTTCTCTCAAATCATCCACATCAGGAACACACAATCTACCACTGATCCACAACACACCATCGTCATCGAGTGTGAAATCAGTGAACTTCCCTGCTCTGACATTCTCTGCAAGCTCTTCCAGAATAGGATCTCGGCTCTGAGCTGCTTTAATCCTATCCCTTAGTACAGATCGTACTTTAAACTGAGCTAACAGTCCACCTGATCTACTGATCTTCATCATCAGACCTTGATCCACCATCAGATGCAATTCCTGGATCAATGGTCTCCTCTCCACACCGATGTGAGCAAGACTACCTGAGGACTTCCTACTCAAGGCATCTGCTACCACATTAGCTTTACCCGGATGGTAAAGAATCTCGCAATCATAATCCTTCAACAGTTCCAACCATCTTCTCTGCCTCAGATTCAAATCTCGCTGCTGGAAAATGTACTTAAGGCTCTTGTGATCAGTAAATATCTCACAAGTCACCCCGTACAAATAATGTCTCCAAATCTTCAAAGCAAAGATCACTGCAGCCATCTCCAGATCATGTGTAGGATAATTCTGCTCATGCTTCTTCAACTGCCTCGAAGCATAGGCTATCACCCTTCCATTCTGCATCAACACACAACCAAGACCAATTCTAGAGGCATCACAGTAAACTGTGAACTTATCCACACTATTAGGCAAAGCTAATACTGGCGCTGTGGTCAACTTCTCCTTCAACAACTGAAAACTATTCTCACAAGCTTCTGACCACTCAAATCTAACATTCTTCTGAGTCAAGCGAGTCATAGGGGCTGCAATCCTGGAAAAATCCTGCACAAACCGCCTATAATACCCGGCTAAACCCAGAAAACTCCGAATCTCAGTAACTGAAGTAGGTCTAGGCCACTCAGATACTGCTTCAATCTTCTGTGGATCAACCTGAATACCTTCTTTAGACACTACGTGTCCAAGAAAAGAAACACTCTCCATCCAGAAATCACACTTCGAGAATTTAGCATAAAGCTGATGATCTCTCAGTGTCTGTAGTACAATCCTCAAGTGATATACATGCTCTTCCATACTCCTCGAATATACCAGTATATCATCAATGAAGACTACCACAAACTGATCCACATACGGTCGGAATACTCTGTTCATCAGGTCCATAAAAGCTGCTGGTGCATTAGTCAAACCAAAAGACATCACCAGAAACTCATAATGACCATATCGAGTGCGGAATGCTGTCTTAGGAATATCAGCTTCACTGATCCGCAGCTGATGATAACCCGACCTCAAGTCAACCTTAGAAAAGAATTGTGCACCCTGGAGCTGATCAAACAAATCATCAATCCTCGGGAGAGGATACTTATTCTTCACTGTCACCTTATTCAGCTCTCTATAGTCAATGCACAGTCTCAGGGTACCATCCTTCTTCTTCACAAACAGGACTGGTGCACCCCAAGGAGAAACACTAGGTCTGATAAAACCCTTCTCCAACAACTCTTGCAACTGCTCCTTCAACTCTCTCAACTCTACAAGAGCCATACGATAGGGTGGTATAGATATAGGAGTAGTACCTGGAACCACATCAATACAGAACTCAATCTCTCTATGAGGTGGTAAACCTGGCAACTCCTCGGGAAAAACATCAGGAAACTCACAAGCAACAGGAACATCTGTGAGTAACAACTTCTCCACTGACGTATCCCTAACCAATGCCAAAAACCCCTGACAACCTTTCCTCAACAACTTCCTAGCTGAAATAACAGAAATAAGATTCTGAGGTGCTGAACTCCTGTCACCAACAAACTTAAATTCTACTTCACCAGGAATTCTGAAAATCACCTCCTTATTCCTGCAATCAACCACGGTAAAGTGCTGAGACAACCAATCCATTCCCAAAATAACATCGAACTCCATCACATCCAACAAAATCAAATCAACGGGTAATTCTCTATCTCCCACGAGAACTGGACAACCAGAAAGAACAATATCGGCGTCCAAGGAATCGCTCAGAGGAGTGGCAACAGACAAAGGAAAAGCCATCCTCGAAGCTTGCCAACAAGATTTAGAAGCAAAAATGGGAGAAACAAACGAATGCGTGGCACCCGGATCAAACAAAACCAAAGCATCCAGGTAACAAACAGAAAGAATACCTGCCACGACTGCATTAGATGCCTGAGCATCCTGCTGAGTCAGATGAAAAACTCTGGCCTGACCTCGACCTCCCTGCTGACTGGTAGAAGCCTGGCCAACACCTCTGGTACCTCCTCTAGTACCTCTACCACGACTCTGCTGTGGAACAAACTGAGTAGAACTCTGATGCTGAGCTGGTGGCAACTGAAATGGCACGGGTGCTGCACTAGCAATCGACTGCTGTGGGAATCGCGGAATCTGCTGCTGCTGATATCCGGGGTAAGGACACGATCTGGCAAAATGTCCTGTCTGCCCGCATCTGAAACATGTCAACGGTGTCAGATAACACGGTCCCTGATGGACTCTACCACAAGTCTGACAAACACTGGCCGCTGATCCAGAACTACGACCACTGCTGCTGCTCGAAGCACCTGACCCAAATCTAAACGATCTACGCTGACCTCCACGACCATGTCTACTGCTCCGATGCACTCGCTGCTGCTGTCTCTGACTCTGCTGACTACTCGAACCAACATGAAAACTCGAATATGGAGTAGCCTGCAATCCACTCGACTGAACTCCCAACTGGTAATAATCAGGCATCGCTCCCTGCCTAACTAACCTCAGCTCGATCTCCTTAGCTAGCTCGATCATCGACTCCAAAGTAAGACCTGCTGTAGGCATACCAGCAAAAGCTGAACCCAAACCAGTAACATACGTAGTAACAGCGAAATACTGATCTCACATCAGATCCTCAGCATATCTACCTAGACGAAGGAACTCTCGGGTATACTCCTCTACTGATCGATCTCCATGAGAAATACTAGTCAGACGAAGACGATAGCTCAAACGAAGAGGCTCTGGACAAAATCTCCTCATGAATCGCTCTCGAAACTGAGCCCATGTCATCGTCATCATATAAGGCTGGATCATCTGAATGAACCAATCTAGAGCTGGTCCCTCGACAGACAACTCAACGATCATGATCCTCTGGTACTCGGTATGAGCAGTCCGAGTCCTAGTCTCAATCGCATGCAGAAAATCTAAAGGATCAGAAGTCCCATCAAAAGCAATCCTGCCAACTCTGGCATAGAACAAAGCTGCCTCAGGGTCAGACATACCCTGCTGATAGGCAGGCTGAACAGGCTGAACAACTGGAGGAACAGGAACATCAAACTCAGGCTCAACAGGCTCCTCGTCCTGTAACTCTCTCTGCCTACGGCGACCTGCCGCTCCTCGAGGTCTACCCCTGCCACGACCTCTACGTCTAACTGGCGGCTCAAGAGGTAAAACCTCGTCCTGAAAAGACTCATCATCCTCGGCCTCAATGATCGGTGGAGCGACACGCGCTCGCCTCCTCATTCTGAAAAGACAAACGGAAAAATTCAGACAAAACAGACAACGGAGGAATAACGCTGAAAACTACAGCAAGGAATACTCATCAAGACATACTCGAACCTAATACACTGCAGTAGTCCAACAGAAAACACAACTTTAAAACTAGGGCCACAACTCACATAACTAAGCCCTGACACAGAACTCCACTCTGAAACGAACTTCGCTCTGATACCAACTTTGTCACGACCCAAAACAGGGGCCATGACCGGCGCTAGGGAACGGGAATTCTTTCGAATCCGGAACCCGTAGCAAGCCTAAAAATAAAATAAATATGCAATAATAACCATAAAAATATAATATGCAGCGGAAAATAAAATCATAAATATTACAATATCTTCCATATCAACTGGATATAATTCAAAACTCATTACATCTCATATATAATCTCATAAATGTATAATCTTTATACAAATCCAGTTTTACTATAATACATCTCTTTAAAACAAATACTTTAATTCACAATTACTGAAAATCACAACTACTGAAAATCACAACTACTGCAGTGTCTAGATAAAATAAATAAGACTCAAGTATACAATTTACATAAAGAAGCCGGGGCGGAAGAAATCCGGCGTATCGACCTGCTACTGAGGTCTGAGGAAGTTGACTCTCCTGAAAAATAGTCAACGGAGGGGAGTCAGACCTCACTGAGTGAATTACTATAGTATATATACATACACTCTAAGTGATAATGCATACAGTCAACAGTATATGAGTAATATGTATATATACAGGCAAGTTCATACAGATGCAGAAAAATCATTTTATATATTTTGTCTGAAAATCAACTTTTATGAAGGATCACATAGAACCCTAGAATATCGCAACCTCAGAAAAATAGTGTTAAACAACACTCTAGCCATACAGGCTCACTGATTCCAAATATATCCACTTAATCCATATGGACAGTAGACTGGCCCCGAGACACTAAGTCAACCGAGCTCCAGCAGTCTGACTGCCAGTGTGATTGGCCCCGAGACACTTGGTCAACCGAGCTCCAACAATCACACCCCAAACCACATCTCACATATCGATAATCATAATCAAATCAATATCCACAAATAAGTTAGTATTATAGCCTAAAACTATAGGCGTACCGGTACGTACTCGGTCCTAGTGCTGCCCACTAGGTAGCACGTTCTATTGATATCCTTCATTCTTAAATATAAAACATTCATTCACAAAAATAAATGATGCATGGATATAAATGAAATAGCAATATAAACCATATATTTACCGAAAATATACCAAACATAAACCAGGTATATTTTGAGTATATATATATATCAAATAAATTCAATCAAATCATGAATTAAACTAAAAATATATTTAAAAACATTTTAAATATATTTTATTAACAAAACATGTATATAATTTATTATATACCAAAAATATACCAAAAATATACTTGAATATAAATCATGTTATTTATGCATATTTAGTCAAAATAAAACATGCATTTTCTAAATCATGCATCCTAAGCATATATATATAATATAGTAACTCACCTAATGCGCTCCATGAGACAGGTCCGACGGGCCTGGTCCACTAACCCTCGGTCTCGGCGCAACTAAACAAGAAATAATTAATCGACATCAGAATAACCCTAACAGAAATCCTAGAATTCAATCTAGAGTATTCAAATACGGAAACAGAATTAGGGTTCGACTAGATATCACGTTTTACGAGAATTCTACCGGAAATCCGGCAGAACCTCCCCTGTAAAACGGACATCTCTCTACTCAAAAGAGTAGAGCCGACCCTGCAAAGAAAATACACTTCAAAAATAAACACCACAATCAATCACAACCCCTCGGTCGGACTCCAGACTACAATCTGTCGACCGGGTCCACAAACACAGAATATATATTCAAATATACCGAAAATATCCTTAAATCATAAAAATACATTTCATACGTAGAAATTACATAATAAATCTTGAAACACTATAAAAATCGATTAAAACTCATTTTATTAGAAAAACCGTATATTATATATATAATTGAAAATAATTCACGAAAAATAGTTTTAATTAGTTAAAAATACTAAATGTTTTGTAGAAATCATTTTTATACCTTAAATAAATATTAAAACCAATTAAATTACATTTTTAGACAATTTAGGGTAAAATTACCAAAATACCCCTATATATATATATATACCTAAATTACTTCAAAAATTCACCAAAAATCATACAATTATCCAAAATTAATTTTCTCAACATATTTATCAATAATATTAATAATTAAACTCAATTAACCAGTTAAATTCAATTTAAAACACAATTAACTTAATTTTACAAAATCACATAAACTTCAATAATTAAAAATAAATACTTAGAAATTCATAAAAATTCCAAATAAATTCCTATAATTCATTTCAACACTCAATTCAACCATAAACTCCAATTTCATAATTTAAATAATTAATTTCCGAAAATTAGAAAATAATATTAAAATATTCAAAAATACCCAAAAATCCAAACAACCTCCAAAAATTCTACAAAAATTCATACATGAAGATTAAACTACCAGGAACAACATTTGTGAAGGAAGTTTCCATGAATCATCCAAATCGAAGCTCAAAAAAATCAAAAACCAAAAGTGGCCGAAATATTCAAATCAAAACCTAAGCAATTCTAGACCATTTTAGCTCAAACCAAAGCTAGAATAACACTCACCGGAGCTCAAGGAGAAGATAGAGACCGGCGGTGTCGAAAACGGTGGCCGGAGGAGGGAGAAACGGCGGTGGGAAGAATGGTGGTGGCGTCGGGCACGGGAAGAAGAAGAAGAAGAAGAAGAAAAAGAAAAAGAAAGAAAAAGGAAAGAGAAAAAAAAAGAAAAAGAAAAAAAATAAAATAAATTAAAATAATTAAATATTAATAAATAATTAATAATAAAATAATAAATTTTAATAATTTAATAATAAATAAAATAATCAAATAATAATAAATAAATAATAAAATATTAGGGTAATAATAAACCCTAATTAAATAAATATACACACACAGGCTTTATTTAATAATTTAAAAATATGTATGAGTTCATGCAAACCCGTAAATACATTTAAAATAATTAATAATACATTGTTTACGTGGAAATTTCCCCGAAAATGAAAGTCCCGGGAAAATTTTACGTAAAATACTGAAAATAATAGACAGTAATTAAAATAGGTTTAAAATACATATCAACTCGTAAAAATATCATATAAAATACAGAAATCATTAACTCTGCATATCCCGGTACAGTGTAAAAAATATTTTTAAAAACACGGGATATTACAGTCTTCCCCCCTTACAAGAATTCGTCCCCGAATTCCAAAAAGAAGATTACAGAATCAGGAAGGAAAGAGATACGGGTAAGAAGCTCGCATCTCAGCTTCAGTCTCCCACGTATGCTCTTCAACTCTGTCGCTACGCCACAAAACCTTGACCATCGGAATCTGCTTCGATCGCAACTGTCGAACTTGAAAATCAACGATCGCCACAGGTTCTTCCACAAACGTCAAATCTTCACTCACTTCTACACTGTCAGGTTGCAACACATGTGAAGGATCTGAGATATACTTCCTCAACATCGAGATATGAAATACTGGATGCACTTGTGACATACTCGGAGGCAAATCCAACCGATATGCAACAGTGCCAACTCTCTCCAGAATCTCAAACGGTCCAATGTATCTCGATGCTAACTTACCCTTCCTGCCAAATCTCATCACACCCTTCATCGGAGATACTTTCAGAAAAACGAAATCTCCAACCTGAAACTCCACATCTCTGCGCCTAGGATCCGCATAACTCTTCTGTCTGCTTACTGCGGTCTCTAATCTGCGCTTGATCACGGCGACTTTCTCTGCAGCATCCTGAACCATCTCTGGTCCAGTCAAAGCTCTCTCACCAATCTCATCCCAACTCAACGGGGATCTACACTTCCTTCCATACAACGCCTCATACGGTGCCATGCCAATACTGCTATGGTAGCTGTTATTATATGCAAACTCAACAAGCGACAAATGATCATCCCAGCTACCTCCCAAATCCAAGACACACATCCTCAACATATCTTCCAATGTCTGGATCGTCCTCTCAGACTGACCATCTGTCTGAGGATGAAAAGCAGTACTGAAATCCAACCTAGTGCCCATCGCTTCCTGCAACTTCTGCCAAAAACGAGAAGTAAACACCGAACCTCTGTCTGACACAATGGACACAGGTACTCCATGAAGGCATACAATATGCTTCACGTACAACTTCGCCAATCTAGCAACTGAATATGTGGCTTTCACAGGCAAGAAATGTGCAGACTTCGTCAACCTGTCTACAATCACCCAGATGGAATCGTATCCATCCTTCGAACGAGGTAAACCGACCACAAAATCCATAGCTATCCTTTCCCATTTCCACTCGGGAATAGGAAGAGGCTGAAGCTTCCCAGAAGGCTTCTGATGTTCGGCTTTCACTTGCTGACATGTCAAGCACTTAGCAACATAATCGGCAACATCCTTCTTCAATCCATCCCACCAGTATAAATCTCTGATACTGTGGTACATCTTAGTAACACCAGGATGAACGCTGTAGGCTGTAGAATGTGCTTCCTCTAAAATCTCTTCTCTCAAATCATCCACATCAGGAACACACAATCTACCACTGATCCACAACACACCATCGTCATCGAGTGTGAAATCAGTGAACTTCCCTGCTCTGACATTCTCTGCAAGCTCTTCCAGAATAGGATCTCGGCTCTGAGCTGCTTTAATCCTATCCCTTAGTACAGATCGTACTTTAAACTGAGCTAACAGTCCACCTGATCTACTGATCTTCATCATCAGACCTTGATCCACCATCAGATGCAATTCCTGGATCAATGGTCTCCTCTCCACACCGATGTGAGCAAGACTACCTGAGGACTTCCTACTCAAGGCATCTGCTACCACATTAGCTTTACCCGGATGGTAAAGAATCTCGCAATCATAATCCTTCAACAGTTCCAACCATCTTCTCTGCCTCAGATTCAAATCTCGCTGCTGGAAAATGTACTTAAGGCTCTTGTGATCAGTAAATATCTCACAAGTCACCCCGTACAAATAATGTCTCCAAATCTTCAAAGCAAAGATCACTGCAGCCATCTCCAGATCATGTGTAGGATAATTCTGCTCATGCTTCTTCAACTGCCTCGAAGCATAGGCTATCACCCTTCCATTCTGCATCAACACACAACCAAGACCAATTCTAGAGGCATCACAGTAAACTGTGAACTTATCCACACTATTAGGCAAAGCTAATACTGGCGCTGTGGTCAACTTCTCCTTCAACAACTGAAAACTATTCTCACAAGCTTCTGACCACTCAAATCTAACATTCTTCTGAGTCAAGCGAGTCATAGGGGCTGCAATCCTGGAAAAATCCTGCACAAACCGCCTATAATACCCGGCTAAACCCAGAAAACTCCGAATCTCAGTAACTGAAGTAGGTCTAGGCCACTCAGATACTGCTTCAATCTTCTGTGGATCAACCTGAATACCTTCTTTAGACACTACGTGTCCAAGAAAAGAAACACTCTCCATCCAGAAATCACACTTCGAGAATTTAGCATAAAGCTGATGATCTCTCAGTGTCTGTAGTACAATCCTCAAGTGATATACATGCTCTTCCATACTCCTCGAATATACCAGTATATCATCAATGAAGACTACCACAAACTGATCCACATACGGTCGGAATACTCTGTTCATCAGGTCCATAAAAGCTGCTGGTGCATTAGTCAAACCAAAAGACATCACCAGAAACTCATAATGACCATATCGAGTGCGGAATGCTGTCTTAGGAATATCAGCTTCACTGATCCGCAGCTGATGATAACCCGACCTCAAGTCAACCTTAGAAAAGAATTGTGCACCCTGGAGCTGATCAAACAAATCATCAATCCTCGGGAGAGGATACTTATTCTTCACTGTCACCTTATTCAGCTCTCTATAGTCAATGCACAGTCTCAGGGTACCATCCTTCTTCTTCACAAACAGGACTGGTGCACCCCAAGGAGAAACACTAGGTCTGATAAAACCCTTCTCCAACAACTCTTGCAACTGCTCCTTCAACTCTCTCAACTCTACAAGAGCCATACGATAGGGTGGTATAGATATAGGAGTAGTACCTGGAACCACATCAATACAGAACTCAATCTCTCTATGAGGTGGTAAACCTGGCAACTCCTCGGGAAAAACATCAGGAAACTCACAAGCAACAGGAACATCTGTGAGTAACAACTTCTCCACTGACGTATCCCTAACCAATGCCAAAAACCCCTGACAACCTTTCCTCAACAACTTCCTAGCTGAAATAACAGAAATAAGATTCTGAGGTGCTGAACTCCTGTCACCAACAAACTTAAATTCTACTTCACCAGGAATTCTGAAAATCACCTCCTTATTCCTGCAATCAACCACGGTAAAGTGCTGAGACAACCAATCCATTCCCAAAATAACATCGAACTCCATCACATCCAACAAAATCAAATCAACGGGTAATTCTCTATCTCCCACGAGAACTGGACAACCAGAAAGAACAATATCGGCGTCCAAGGAATCGCTCAGAGGAGTGGCAACAGACAAAGGAAAAGCCATCCTCGAAGCTTGCCAACAAGATTTAGAAGCAAAAATGGGAGAAACAAACGAATGCGTGGCACCCGGATCAAACAAAACCAAAGCATCCAGGTAACAAACAGAAAGAATACCTGCCACGACTGCATTAGATGCCTAAGCATCCTGCTGAGTCAGATGAAAAACTCTGGCCTGACCTCGACCTCCCTGCTGACTGGTAGAAGCCTGGCCAACACCTCTGGTACCTCCTCTAGTACCTCTACCACGACTCTGCTGTGGAACAAACTGAGTAGAACTTTGATGCTGAGCTGGTGGCAACTGAAATGGCACGGGTGCTGCACTAGCAATCGACTGCTGTGGGAATCGCGGAATCTGCTGCTGCTGATATCCGGGGTAAGGACACGATCTGGCAAAATGTCCTGTCTGCCCGCATCTGAAACATGTCAACGGTGTCAGATAACATGGTCCCTGATGGACTCTACCACAAGTCTGACAAACACTGGCCGCTGATCCAGAACTACGACCACTGCTGCTGCTCGAAGCACCTGACCCAAATCTAAACGATCTACGCTGACCTCCACGACCATGTCTACTGCTCCGATGCACTCGTTGCTGCTGTCTCTGACTCTGCTGAGTCGAACCTCGCTGCTGACTACACGAACCAACATGAAAACTCGAATATGGAGTAGCCTGCAATCCACTCGACTGAACTCCCAACTGGTAATAATCAGGCATCGCTCCCTGCCTAACTAACCTCAGCTCGATCTCCTTAGCTAGCTCGATCACCGACTCCAAAGTAAGACCTGCTGTAGGCATACCAGCAAAAGTTGAACCCAAACCAGTAACATACGTAGTAACAGCGAAATACTGATCTCACATCAGATCCTTAGCATATCTACCTAGACGAAGGAACTCTCGGGTATACTCCTCTACTGATCGATCTCCACGAGAAATACTAGTCAGACGAAGACGATAGCTCAAACGAAGAGGCTCTGGATAAAATCTCCTCATGAATCGCTCTCGAAACTGAGCCCATGTCATCGTCATCATATAAGGCTGGATCATCTGAATGAACCAATCTAGAGCTGGTCCCTCGACAGACAACTCAACGATCATGATCCTCTGGTACTCGGTATGAGCAGTCCGAGTCCTAGTCTCAATCGCATGCAGAAAATCTAAAGGATCAGAAGTCCCATCAAAAGCAATCCTGCCAACTCTGGCATAGAACAAAGCTGCCTCAGGGTCAGACATACCCTGCTGATAGGCAGGCTGAACAGGCTGAACAACTGGAGGAACAGGAACATCAAACTCAGGCTCAACAGGCTCCTCGTCCTGTAACTCTCTTTGCCTACGGCGACCTGCCGCTCCTCGAGGTCTACCCCTGCCACGACCTCTACGTCTAACTGGCGGCTCAGGAGGTAAAACCTCGTCCTGAAAAGACTCATCATCCTCGGCCTCAATGACCGGTGGAGTGACACGCGCTCGCCTCCTCATTCTGAAAAGACAAACGGAAAAATTCAGACAAAACAGACAACGGAGGAATAACGCTGAAAACTACAGCAAGGAATACTCATCAAGACATACTCGAACCTAATACACTGCAGTAGTCCAACAGAAAACACAACTTTAAAACTAGGGCCACAACTCACATAACTAAGCCCTGACACAGAACTCCACTCTGAAACGAACTTCGCTCTGATACCAACTTTGTCACGACCCAAAACAGGGGCCATGACCGGCGCTAGGGAACGGGAATTCTTTCGAATCCGGAACCCGTAGCAAGCCTAAAAATAAAATAAATATGCAATAATAACCATAAAAATATAATATGCAGCGGAAAATAAAATCATAAATATTACAATATCTTCCATATCAACTGGATATAATTCAAAACTCATTACATCTCATATATAATCTCATAAATGTATAATCTTTATACAAATCCAGTTTTACTATAATACATCTCTTTAAAACAAATACTTTAATTCACAATTACTGAAAATCACAACTACTGAAAATCACAACTACTGCAGTGTCTAGATAAAATAAATAAGACTCAAGTATACAATTTACATAAAGAAGCCGGGGCGGAAGAAATCCGGCGTATCGACCTGCTACTGAGGTCTGAGGAAGTTGACTCTCCTGAAAAATAGTCAACGGAGGGGAGTCAGACCTCACTGAGTGAATTACTATAGTATATATACATACACTCTAAGTGATAATGCATACAGTCAACAGTATATGAGTAATATGTATATATACAGGCAAGTTCATACAGATGCAGAAAAATCATTTTATATATTTTGTCTGAAAATCAACTTTTATGAAGGATCACATAGAACCCTAGAATATCGCAACCTCAGAAAAATAGTGTTAAACAACACTCTAGCCATACAGGCTCACTGATTCCAAATATATCCACTTAATCCATATGGACAGTAGACTGGCCCCGAGACACTAAGTCAACCGAGCTCCAGCAGTCTGACTGCCAGTGTGATTGGCCCCGAGACACTTGGTCAACCGAGCTCCAACAATCACACCCCAAACCACATCTCACATATCGATAATCATAATCAAATCAATATCCACAAATAAGTTAGTATTATAGCCTAAAACTATAGGCGTACCGGTACGTACTCGGTCCTAGTGCTGCCCACTAGGTAGCACGTTCTATTGATATCCTTCATTCTTAAATATAAAACATTCATTCACAAAAATAAATGATGCATGGATATAAATGAAATAGCAATATAAACCATATATATACCGAAAATATACCAAACATAAATCAGGTATATTTTGAGTATATATATATATCAAATAAATCCAATCAAATCATGAATTAAACTAAAAATATATTTAAAAACATTTTAAATATATTTTATTAACAAAACATGTATATAATTTATTATATACCAAAAATATACCAAAAATATACTTGAATATAAATCATGTTATTTATGCATATTTAGTCAAAATAAAACATGCATTTTCTAAATCATGCATCCTAAGCATATATATATAATATAGTAACTCACCTAATGCGCTCCACGAGACAGGTCCGACGGGCCTGGTCCACTAACCCTCGGTCTCGGCGCAACTAAACAAGAAATAATTAATCGACATCAGAATAACCCTAACAGAAATCCTAGAATTCAATCTAGAGTATTCAAATACGGAAACAGAATTAGGGTTCGACTAGATATCACGTTTTACGAGAATTCTACCGGAAATCCGACAGAACCTCCCCTGTAAAACGGACATCTCTCTACTCAAAAGAGTAGAGCCGACCCTGCAAAGAAAATACACTTCAAAAATAAACACCACAATCAATCACAACCCCTCGGTCGGACTCCAGACTACAATCTGTCGACCGGGGTCCACAAACACAGAATATATATTCAAATATACCGAAAATATCCTTAAATCATAAAAATACATTTCATACGTAGAAATTACATAATAAATCTTGAAACACTATAAAAATCGATTAAAACTCATTTTATTAGAAAAACCGTATATTATATATATAATTGAAAATAATTCACGAAAAATAGTTTTAATTAGTTAAAAATACTAAATGTTTTGTAGAAATCATTTTTATACCTTAAATAAATATTAAAACCAATTAAATTACATTTTTAGACAATTTAGGGTAAAATTACCAAAATACCCCTATATATATATATATACCTAAATTACTTCAAAAATTCACCAAAAATCATACAATTATCCAAAATTAATTTTCTCAACATATTTATCAATAATATTAATAATTAAACTCAATTAACCAATTAAATTCAATTTAAAACACAATTAACTTAATTTTACAAAATCACATAAACTTCAATAATTAAAAATAAATACTTAGAAATTCATAAAAATTCCAAATAAATTCCTATAATTCATTTCAACACTCAATTCAACCATAAACTCCAATTTCATAATTTAAATAATTAATTTCCGAAAATTAGAAAATAATATTAAAATATTCAAAAATACCCAAAAATCCAAACAACCTCCAAAAATTCTACAAAAATTCATACATGAAGATTAAACTACCAGGAACAACATTTGTGAAGGAAGTTTCCATGAATCATCCAAATCGAAGCTCAAAAAAATCAAAAACCAAAAGTGGCCGAAATATTCAAATCAAAACCTAAGCAATTCTAGACCATTTTAGCTCAAACCAAAGCTAGAATAACACTCACCGGAGCTCAAGGAGAAGATAGAGACCGGCGGTGTCGAAAACGGTGGCCGGAGGAGGGAGAAACGGCAGTGGGAAGAATGGTGGTGGCGTCGGGCGCGGGAAGAAGAAGAAGAAGAAGAAGAAAAAGAAAAAGAAAGAAAAAGGAAAGAGAAAAAAAAAGAAAAAGAAAAAAAATAAAATAAATTAAAATAATTAAATATTAATAAATAATTAATAATAAAATAATAAATTTTAATAATTTAATAATAAATAAAATAATCAAATAATAATAAATAAATAATAAAATATTAGGGTAATAATAAACCCTAATTAAATAAATATACACACAGGCTTTATTTAATAATTTAAAAATATGTATGAGTTCATGCAAACCCGTAAATACATTTAAAATAATTAATAATACATTGTTTACGTGGAAATTTCCCCGAAAATGAAAGTCCCGGGAAAATTTTACGTAAAATACTGAAAATAATAGACAGTAATTAAAATAGGTTTAAAATACATATCAACTCGTAAAAATATCATATAAAATACAGAAATCATTAACTCTATATATCCCGGTACAGTGTAAAAAATATTTTTAAAAACACGGGATATTACAAATCATACATACACTTCCAACCAAAACACCCATAAGTACATAAAATACATTTTATTCAAGTTGAACAGAGTTGGTCAAAGGAGCCACTTGCACCCCACTCCAAGTAAAGTCATCCTACCCTCCTATTGCCTTGTCAAAGAATAATAAAATACATAGATTTATTATTTCTTTATTCAAAGATGACAAATTAATGAAATTATTATTTTATTACGAATAATTTAAAAAATTAAGGTTTTTTTTAAAATGTTGGTTGACTTCCTATGATAAAGTGAGATTGAATCATCATTGTGCATATATAAATTAACCATGGAAAATGCTATTCAATTAAACACATTGATACTAATATTTTATATCACTTAATTTGGTATTATTTAATTTGTTAAAAAAATATTTTTACAATTGTGTTGTCGGATTATAAAAACAATATTTACCAATAATATAATGGTAAGTATATAAGTTGCATGAAAGAGTACGTTAGTGATCATTTCCTCTATAAAGGTATTATGAGGTGTATGATTAGAATTTTGTAGTTGTCAAATTTTGAAATTAATTTTCATATGATTTAGAAAAAGAAGACCGCTTCTATTGTATATGTTATCGGTATTTAGAATATTTGATCTCTCTATTAATAAAAAAAACCAAGTGCTATAAAATTTTGCTTCTAGCATTGGGTTAAATAACACTACTATTAACTAAAAATCTTGCACATAAGCTCGGAAGTGTCATGGAAATCATAGTGATTTAATGTCTTGAGCACTTTCTGATGTTCTGGCTGTTGCAAAGACCAATTCATACTGCCATCTCACAGAACTTTTCTGCATATATAGTTTTCATTAAGAAATTGAGATAAGAAGAGGTATGGTATCATTCTTTAAAGGCCGATTAGCCATTGACATTGGAAGAAACTTAACTAGTGATGACACAATGAATTGTACATAGAATTTTCAAACCAAAGCGAATTCATACAAGTATCATATCATAATTAAACTACAACAATCCATCCAGGAATTATTGTTATACAAGAAAATAGAATTTTATTCGAACAATTGCATTTGGTTCTGATATCCTGGAGGGAGTAGAGCTTTGCCTTATGCATTTCATTAATAGGGAGATGAAATGGTCGAAATACTAATGGACAACTCTACATCTCAGAACCCCCTTAAAAAGAAGCAACCATTAGACCACTTCCTTACTGGATGTGCCTTGTATAATTGAAGGAGCTTCTTGCATCATTTCATCCTGTTGTTTCCTTAATTTAAGTATGCATTTGTTAGCTCTATTCTTTCTTCGATTTGCTACTCTCAGCTGTTCCCTCAAAGAAAATATATCTTTCCAAAGGGGCTCCGAGTTTTCCTCCTGCTTAAATTTACCCCTCATTGACAAATTCTTCTTCCTTAATACATCTAGCTCTCTTGTAAGCTGCAGTAAGTAAAAAATGTCAACAACATAAACCAGAAAAAATATATATAGCCCATATCATCAGCACTTACTTGGATTTTAGCTACTCTGATTTGATCTTTTATTGTCTGTTTTGATCCCAAAGAGTCCCAAATCCTTCCATTCACAACAGCATTTGCAATAGCTTTCTCTCTTGTACATTTTAACTGCCTCAACTCTTCAATGATTTTTCTGTGCTCAACTTCATCAATGGAAATGCAGTGGTAACTTTTCGAAATAAGCTGCGAAATCTGGTTTCCAAAACCCAACAAAATGGAACAAGAGCTTAATTACATATTCATAGTTAACATAATTTGATTGACACTGGTAGGTATATTACTTGAGACTCAAGCTTCCACAGCGTCGAACACGAACCCGTATGTCCTGGGTGTTGCCTTCTCTTAGTCTTCCTTAGCAGTCGTTTCTCTGCAGCCAAACTCTTGCTTCCATGTAGCAGCCAAAAACGCAAGTTCTGATGAAAATTTCTTTTACATAAACGATCTTTTGTTTCTCTAAATTAATCATGCATGATTCAAGTTGAAAATTCGGTTCAGTATTGATTCTTACATTAAAATCAACTTCATCTTCAAGTAAGCATGATTTGCTGGGTCTATCATAGTATGCACTGTTTGCAAAACTTAGCTTGTCAAGAGCTAGTTGCAGACGGTCCACTTCCTCCTTCTTGTAAGCTGCTTGACTTCTATAAGATTCATCTCTCATTCTACTGTAGATAATATCCTGTTTGCTCTGTAAACAAAAATCAATAATGTTAGATTCTTCACCTTTTCAATCTTACTAGCTATTACCAAAATTAAATCCTGTAAATCCTGATCACTACAGCTACAAGACCTGTAATTCTGCTATTTTTTCGGAGATCTCGAGCTGTTTCTGATTTAAATATTCAATGAATTTCTCAGCTCGTTCAATTATATTATCACAAGGCAATTCTTGGCACGACAAAACCTTGATAAAATCATCCTCTGATAAACCATTAAGATCACAAACGCTGTCTACTTTGCTGTCAGGTATCAATGGAAGTACATGTGCGAATTCAGCATTCAACTCCTCCATTCCCTCCTTCGTTAGTTTCTGCTCAATCTTGATTAAAAATCAAGTGATTGTTGAGTTCTTATCTCAAATGAAAGTGACTGTATAGGCAGCCATAAATACATGTTATCTAAAGTTGAATAATTCTCAGTGAAGTTGGTCGAGAAGACAAGTGCACCCCACGCCAAGAAAAGTCAACATTATAAGATAACTTCCCACATGTACATGCATAATATGATGAATTTGTGAATGAGTTGGCTAATCTGAGTAGCAAAGAATAATTTAACAACTATATATATATATATATATATGGCTAATCTGAGTAGCAAAGAATAATTTAACAATTATATATATATATATATATATATATATATATATATATATATATATATATATATATATATGAACTTCTTTCTAAATTAAATTGCAATGGATTTATAATTGAATGTTTCATTTTTTATTTGCAGGAAAAAATTAAGGTTGGGCACAAAGTATTAATTTTTTTATTTCAATAATAAAAAGTATAATATATCTTTTGCAGCAATTCCTTTTTTATGAAATTTAAATTTATATTTTTGTAACTAATTTATAAAAACATCATAAGTTAAACTTTATTTTATATATAAGTATTATTATAAATATTGAACATATCATGCAAATTTTTTTTTAATTATGTTATTCTTCATGAATTGTTAAAAAGAAAAATAGATTTACAAAATCAAATATAATGGACTAATTTGTGTATATATATATATATATATATATATATATATATATATATATATATATATATATATATATATATCTATCTATCTATCTTTTAAAGTAAATATAGTGACAATTAATTTTTTTATTATAAATTATTTTTAAGACAATTACATTTTCACTAAATACTAAATAGGTGACTTACTTCATTCATCACAATAATATCACTGATAAACTATTGGAACAACAACATTTTGGTCTGGTATTTATTAATCTCTAAAGTCTCTAAAGCTTTTAGAGGCTAATTATTGAAGTAAATAAAATATGTAGTTGAAAGGGAAGCTTTAACAAACTCTTCGACTTGATTTTGACTTGAGTTCATTAATTTTCAAATGAGTCAAGTTTGAGTCTTGAAAAGTTCAATTCGGTTTGGTTCAGTTATACGATCAAGATTTGGAACTGGACTAGACTTGCTAGTTTGCAATGTTGCTCATGCAAATGTTTACTTTACACTTAGGTGGCAAGGGAACTTGAGTAAAATCAGCACTTCAACTCCTCCATTGCTTCCTCAAGTTCTTGCTTTATCAATGGGAAAATGGATAAGACAATCCCTGAAAGTAGGCAGTTTTTGGAGCTTTTGCCAATGTTGTAGTGATTCAAGTGGCTGGATAACCATAGATACACTTCCAATCACCCAGAAAATACATTATATCCAAGTTGAACAAAGTTGTTTACTAGACTGGTTCGCAAAGTTATTTCCAAGTTCCATAAACACGAAATTGGAAACTTATTCTAAAAGTTCCATTTGATCCTCATCTTTAGAAAATATTTGTTCATAAAAAATCAAGTGATTATTGAGTTCTAACCTCATGTGAAAGTGATGGTATCGTCAACTATATATACATCATGTTATCTGAAGTTAAAACAGTTTTTAGTGAAGTTGATCGAGAAAACAAGTGCACCTCACACTAGGAAAAGTCAGTCCAATTATTGCCTTGTTATATGATAATTGAACATGTAACTTTACTTCAGTTTTTTTATTTGATGATGACAAATTTATAGACAATGATACAATGATATATGTTGCGGATTGCGACGTTATTGTGAGTTGGAATCCGAAATAAATTATTTGTTTAGTTCCTATAAAAAATTACATTTCCTTTTATGTCCTTGATACAATACAAGGGATTTTGAGGGAGGGTTATTTTTGGAATTTCGAGACCTGAGATTTACTATTTCTTATCTCAAGTTGCGACAAGAAATATTATCCTAAATTTATTAAAAATATTTGATTTTGAAAGTCTAATAATGAACATTGGTAACTTATTTTCTAGAACTCTTAAGCTGATACCTTGCAAGTGATCAATAAAAGACAAGGTAAGAGATGAGGAGGATCCCCACAAACTCTTCGATGCCTAAGTTAGAATATATAGAGAGAGAAAGAGAACAATAAAAATATGAGAGAATAGAATGAATGAGAATGAGAGATATAAGATCCTATTTTATAGGGATAGTGATGCTCAAACCTAAGAGGAATAAGATTCCTCTTTGATGGAAGTCGTATGCCAACTGTGAGAGTATTTCTTCTTATCCGTAAGTCTCCTAATTGGGATTCTTTTCCTATTTAGCTTTGATTTCCTTGTTAGCTAAATGACCCTGTACAACAAAATAAAGAAATTGTTTAAATAGGAATATATATGTGGGTTATCAAGAGTCCCCCCGAAAAATATATCTTGATATTTATGTCCGATACTCTCAGATTCGTAAGGTGGACTCAGACGTTATTCTAACTGGATAGAAACTTGCGTAAATCATGTCGTATGATAAAAAAGGGGGCGAGTTGAGGTGGCCAGCTGTAATATCCCGTGTTTTTAAAAATATTTTTACACTGTACCGGGATATACAGTGTCAATAATTTTTATGCATTATACGATATTTTTATGAGTTGATATGTATTTTAAACCTATTTTAATTACTGTCTATTATTTTCAATATTTTACGTAAAATTTTCCCGGGACTTTCATTTTCGGGGAAATTTTCACGTAAACAATGTATTATTAATTATTTTAAATGTATTTACGGGTTTGCATGAACTCATACATATTTTTAAATTATTAAATAAAGCCTGTGTGTGTATATTTAATTAGGGTTTATTATTACCCTAATATTTTATTATTTATTTATTATTATTTGATTATTTTATTTATTATTAAATTATTAAAATTTATTATTTATTAATATTTAATTATTTTAATTTATTTTATTTTTTTCTTTTTCTTTTTTTTTCTTTTCCTTTTTCTTTCTTTTTCTTTTTCTTTTTCTTTCCTTTTCTTTCTTTTTCTTTTTCTTCTTCTTCTTCTTCTTCTTCTTCTCCCGTGGGTGCCCGACGCCGGCCATTTCTTCTCACCGTCGTTTCTCCCTCCTCCGGCCACCGTTTTCGACCCCGTCGGTCTCTATCTTCTCCTTGAGCTCCGGTGAGTGTTATTCTAGCTTTGGTTTGAGCTAAAATGGTCTAGAATTGCTTAGGTTTTGATTTGAATATTTCGGCCACTTTTGGTTTTTGATTTTTTTGAGCTTCAATTTGGATGATTCATGGAAACTTCCTTCACAAATGTTGTTCCTGGTAGTTTAATCTTCATGTATGAATTTTTACAGAATTTTTGGAGGTTGTTTGGATTTTTGGGTATTTTTGAATATTTTAATATTATTTTCTAATTTTCGGAAATTAATTATTTAAATTATGAAATTGGAGTTTATGGTTGAATTAGGTGTTGAAATGAATTATAGGAATTTATTTGGAATTTTTATGAATTTCTAAGTATTTATTTTTAATTATTGAAGTTTATGTGATTTTGTAAAATTAAGTTAATTGTGTTTTAAATTGAATTTAATTGGTTAATTGAGTTTAATTATTAATATTATTGATAAATATGTTGAGAAAATTAATTTTGGATAATTGTATGATTTTTTGGTGAATTTTTGAAGTAATTTAGGTATATATATATATATAGGGGTATTTTGGTAATTTTACCCTAAATTGTCTAAAAATGTAATTTAATTGGTTTTAATATTTATTTAAGGTATAAAAATGATTTCTACAAAACATTTAGTATTTTTAACTAATTAAAACTATTTTTCGTGAATTATTTTCAATTATATATATAATATACGATTTTTCTAATAAAATGAGTTTTAATCGGTTTTTACAGTGTTTCAAGATTTATTATGTAATTTCTACGTATGAAATGTATTTTTATGATTTAAGGATATTTTTGGTATATTTGAATATATATTCTGTGTTTGTGGACCCCGGTCGACAGATTGTAGTCTGGAGTCCGACCGAGGGGTTGTGATTGATTGTGGTGTTTATTTTTGAAGTGTATTTTCTTTGCAGGGTCGGCTCTACTCTTTTGAGTAGAGAGATGTTTGTTTTACAGGGGAGGTTCTGCCGGATTTCCGGTAGAATTCTCATAAAACGTGATATCCAGTCGAACCCTAATTTCCGATTCTGTGTTGAATACTCTAGATTGAATTCTAGGATTTCTGTTAGGGTTATTCTGATGTCGATTAATTATTTCTTGTTTAGTTGCGCCGAGACCGAGGGTTAGTGGACCAGGCCCGTCGGACCTGTCTCGTGGAGCGCATTAGGTGAGTTACTATATTATATATATATGCTTAGGATGCATGATTTAGAAAATGCATGTTTTATTTTGACTAAATATGCATAAATAACATGATTTATATTCAAGTATATTTTTGATATATTTTTGGTATATAATAAATTATATACATGTTTTATTAATAAAATATATTTAAAATGTTTTTAAATATATTTTTAGTTTAATTCATGATTTGATTGGATTTATTTGACATATATATACTCAAAATATACCTGGTTTATGTTTGGTATATTTTCGGTATATATATGGTTTATATTGCTATTTCATTTATATTCATGCATCATTTATTTTTGTGAATGAATGTTTTATATTTAAGAATGAAGGATATCAATAGAACGTGCTACCTAGTGGGCAGCACTAGGACCGAGTACGTACCGGTACGCCTATAGTATTTAGGCTTTATTACTGACTATTTGTGGATATCGATTTGATTATGATTATTGATATGTGTGAGATGTGGTTTGTGGGTGTGATTGCTGGAGCTCGGTTGACCAAGTGTCTCGGGGCCAATCACACTGGCAGTCAGACTGCTGGAGCTCGGTTGACTTAGTGTCTCGGGGCCAGTCTACTGTCCATATGGATTAAGTGGATATATTTGGAATCAGTGAGCCTGTATGGCTAGAGTGTTGTTTAACACTATTTTCTGAGGTTGCGATATTCTAGGGTTCTATGTGATCCTTCATAAAAGTTGATTTTCAGACAAAATATATAAAATGATTTTTCTGCATCTGTATGAACTTGCCTGTATATATACATATTACTCATATACTGTTGACTGTATGCATTATCACTTAGAGTGTATGTATATATACTATAGTAATTCACTCAGTGAGGTCTGACTCCCCTCCGTTGACTATTTTTCAGGAGAGTCAACTTCCTCAGACCTCAGTAGCAGGTCGATATGCCGAATTTCTTCCGCCCCGGCTTCTTTATGTAAATTGTCTACTTGAGTCTTATTGATTTTATCTAGACACTGCAGTAGTTGTAAATTAAAGTATTGGATTTTATGTATTTGTTTTAAAGAGATGTATTATAGTAAAACTGGATTTGTATAAAGATTATACATTTATGAGATTATATATGTGATGTGATGAGTTTTGAATTATATCCAGTTGTTATGGATGATATTGTAATATTTATGATTTTATTTTCCGCTGCATATTATATTTTTATGGTTGTTATTGTATATTTATTTTATTTTTTAGGCTTGCTACGGGTTCCGGATTCGAAAGAATTCCCGTTCCCTAGCGCCGGTCATGGCCCCTGTTTTGGGTCGTGACAAAGTTGGTATCAGAGCGAAGTTCGTTTCAGAGTGGAGTTCTGTGTCAGGGCTTAGTTATGTGAGTTGTGGCCCTAATTTTTGAGTTGTGTTTTCTGTTGGACTACTGCAGTGTATTAGGTTCGAGTATGTCTTGATGAGTATTCCTTGCTGTAGTTTTCAGCGTTATTCCTCCGTTGTCTGTTTTGTCTGAATCTTTCCTTTTGTCTTTTCAGAATGAGGAGGCGAGCACGTGTCGCTCCACCGGTCGTTGAGGCCGAGGGTGATGAGTCTTTTCAGGACGAGGTTTTACCTCCTGAGCCGCCAGTTAGACGTAGAGGTCGTGGCAGGGGTAGACCTCGAGGAGCAGCAGGTCGCCGTAGGCAGAGAGAGTTACAGGACGAGGAGCCTGTTGAGCCTGAATTTGATGTTCCTGTTCCTCCTGTTGTTCAGCCTGCCTATCAGCAGGGTATGTCTGACCCTGAGGCAGCTTTGTTCTATGCCAGAGTTGGCAGGATTGCTTTTGATGGTACTTCTGATCCTTTAGATTTTCTGCATGCGATTGAGACTAGGACTCGGACTGCTCATACCGAGTACTAGAGGATCATGATCGTTGAGTTGTCTGTCGAGGGACCAGCCTTGGATTGGTTCATTCAGATGATCCAGCCTTATATGATGACGATGACATGGGCTCAGTTTCGAGAGCGATTCATGAGGAGATTTTGTCCAGAGCCTCTTCGTTTGAGCTATCGTCTCCGTTTGACCAGTATTTCTCATGGAGATCGATCTGTAGAGGAGTATACCCGAGAGTTTCTTCGTCTGGGTAGATATGCTGAGGATCTGATGCGAGATCAGTATTTCGCTGTTACTACCTATGTTACTGGTTTGGGTTCAGCTTTTGCTGGTATGCCTACAACAGGTCTTACTCTGGAGTCTGTGATCGAGTTGGCTAAGGAGATTGAGCTGAGATTAGTTAGGCAGGGAGCGATGCCTGATTATTACCAGTTGGGAGTTCAGTCGAGTGGATTGCAGGCTACTCCGTATTCAAGTTTTCATGTTGGTTCGAGTAGTCAGCAGCGAGGTTCGACTCAGCAGAGTCAGAGACAGCAGCAGCGAGTGCATCGGAGCAATAGACATGGTCGTGGAGGTCAGCGTAGATCATTCAGATTTGGGTCAGGTGCTTCGAGCAGCAGCAGTGGTCGTAGTTCTGGATCAGCGACTAGTGTTTGCCAGACTTGTGGTAGAGTCCATCAGGGACCGTGTTATCTGACACCACTGACATGCTTCAGATGCGGGCAGACAGGACATTTTGCCAGATCGTTTCCTTACCCTGGATATCAGCAACAGTAGATTCCGCGATTCCCCCAGCAGTCGATTGCTAGTGCAGCACCCGTGCCATTTCAGTTGCCACCAGCTCAACATCAGAGTTCTACTCAGTTTGTTCCATAGCAGAGCCGTGGTAGAGGTACTAGAGGAGGTGCCAGAGGCGTTGGCCAGGCTTCTACCAGTCAGCAGGGAGGTCGAGGTCAGGCCAGAGTTTTCCATCTGACTCAGCAGGATGCTCAGGCATCTAATGCAGTCGTGGCAGGTATTCTTTCTATTTGTTACCTGGATGCTTTGGTTTTGTTTGATCCGGGTGCCACGCATTCGTTTGTTTCTCCTATTTTTGCTTCTAAATCTTGTTGGCAAGCTTCGAGGATGGCTTTTCCTTTATCTGTTGCCACTCCTCTGAGTGATTCTTTGGACACCGATATTGTTCTTTCTGGTTGTCCAGTTCTCGTGGGAGATAGAGAATTATCCGCCGATTTGATTTTGTTGGATGTGATGGAGTTCGATGTTATTTTGGGAATGGATTGGTTGTCTCAGCATTTTGCCGTGGTTGATTGCAGGAATAAGGAGGTGATTTTCAGAATTCCTGGTGAAGTAGAATTTAAGTTTGTTGGTGACAGGAGTTCAGCACCTCAGAATCTTATTTCTGTTATTTCTGCTAGAAAGTTATTGAGGAAAGGTTGTCAGGGGTTTTTGGCATTGGTTAGGGATACGTCAGTGGAGAAGTTGTCACTCACAGATGTTCCTGTTGCTTGTGAGTTTCCTGATGTTTTTCCCGAGGAGTTACCAGGTTTACCACCTCATAGAGAGATTGAGTTCTGTATAGATGTGGTACCAGGTATTACTCCTATATCTATGCCACCCTATCGTATGGCTCCTGCAGAGTTGAGAGAGTTGAAGGAGCAGTTGCAAGAGTTGTTGGATAAGGGTTTTATCAGACCTAGTGTTTCTCCTTGGGGTGCACCAGTCCTGTTTGTGAAGAAGAAGGATGGTACCCTGAGACTGTGCATTGACTACAGAGAGCTGAATAAGGTGACAGTGAAGAACAAGTATCCTCTCCCGAGGATAGATGACTTGTTTGATCAGCTCCAGGGTGCACAATTCTTTTCTAAGGTCGACTTGAGGTCGGGTTATCATCAGCTGCGGATTAGTGAAGCTGATATTCCTAAGACAGCATTCCGCACTCGATATGGCCATTATGAGTTTCTGGTGATGTCTTTTGGTTTGACTAATGCACCAGCAGCTTTTATGGACCTGATGAACAGAGTATTCAGACCGTATGTGGATCAGTTTGTGGTAGTCTTCATTGATGATATACTGGTATATTCGAGGAGTATGGAAGAGCATGTATATCATTTGAGGATTGTACTACAGACACTAAGAGATCATCAGCTTTATGCTAAATTCTCGAAGTGTGATTTCTGGATGGAGAGTGTTTCTTTTCTTGGACACATAGTGTCTAAAGAAGGTATTCAGGTTGATCCACAGAAGATTGAAGCAGTATCTGAGTGGCCTAGACCTACTTCAGTTATTGAGATTCGGAGTTTTCTGGGTTTAGCCGGGTATTATAGGCGGTTTGTGCAGGATTTTTCCAGGATTGCAGCCCCTATGACTCGCTTGACTCAGAAGAATGTTAGATTTGAGTGGTCAGAAGCTTGTGAGAATAGTTTTCAGTTGTTGAAGGAGAAGTTGACCACAGCGCCAGTATTAGCTTTGCCTAATAGTGTGGATAAGTTCACAGTTTACTGTGATGCCTCTAGAATTGGTCTTGGTTATGTGTTGATGCAGAATGGAAGAGTGATAGCCTATGCTTCGAGGCAGTTGAAGAAGCATGAGCAGAACTATCCTACACATGATCTAGAGATGGCTGCAGTGATCTTTGCTTTAAAGATTTGGAGACATTATCTGTACGGGGTGACTTGTGAGATATTTACTGATCACAAGAGCCTTAAGTACATTTTCCAGCAGCGAGATCTTAATTTGAGGCAAAGAAGATGGTTGGAATTGTTGAAGGATTATGATTGCGAGATTCTTTACCATCCGGGTAAAGCTAATGTGGTAGCAGATGCCTTGAGTAGGAAGTCCTCAGGTAGTCTTGTTCACATTGGTGTTGAGAGGAGACCATTGATCCAGGAATTGCATCTGATGGTGGATCAAGGTCTGATGATGAAGATCAGTAGATCAGGTGGACTGTTAGCTCAGTTTAAAGTACGATCTGTACTAAGGGATAGGATTAAAGCAGCTCAGAGCCGAGATCCTATTCTGGAAGAGCTTGCAGAGAATGTCAGAGCAGGGAAGTTCACTGATTTCACACTCGATGATGATGGTGTGTTGTGGATCAGTGGTAGATTGTGTGTTCCTGATGTGGATGATTTGAGAGAAGAGATCCTAGAGGAAGCACATTCTACAGCCTACAACGTTCATCCTGGTGTTACTAAGATGTACCACAGTATCAGAGATCTATACTGGTGGGATGGATTGAAGAAGGATGTTGCTGATTATGTTGCTAAGTGCTTGACATGTCAGCAAATGAAAGCCGAACATCAGAAGCCTTCTGGGAAGCTTCAGCCTCTTCCTATTCCCGAGTGGAAGTGGGAAAGGATAGCTATGGATTTTGTGGTTGGTTTACCTCGTTCGAAGGATGGATACGATTCCATCTGGGTGATTGTAGACAGATTGACGAAGTCTGCACATTTCTTGCCTGTGAAAGCCACATATTCTGTTGCTAGATTGGCGAAGTTGTACGTGAAGCATATTGTATGCCTTCATGGAGTACCTGTGTCCATTGTGTCAGATAGAGGTTCAGTGTTTACTTCTCGTTTTTGGCAGAAGTTGCAGGAAGCGATGGGCACTAGGTTGGATTTTAGTACTGCTTTTCATCCTCAGACAGATGGTCAGTCTGAGAGGACGATCCAGACACTGGAAGATATGTTGAGGATGTGTGTCTTGGATTTGGGAGGTAGCTGGGATGATCATTTGTCGCTTGTTGAGTTTGCATATAATAACAGCTACCATAGCAGTATTGGCATGGCACCATATGAGGCGTTGTATGGAAGGAAGTGTAGATCCTCGTTGAGTTGGGATGAGATTGGTGAGAGAGCTTTGACTGGACCAGAGATGATTCAGGATGCTGCAGAGAAAGTCGTCGTGATCAAGCGAAGATTAGAGACCGCAGTTAGTAGACAGAAGAGTTATGCGGATCCTAGGCGCAGAGATGTGGAGTTTCAGGTTGGAGATTTCGTTTTTCTGAAGGTATCTCCGATGAAGGGTGTGATGAGATTTGGCAGGAAGGGTAAGTTAGCACCGAGATATATTGGACCGTTTGAGATTCTGGAGCGAATTGGCACTGTTGCATACCGGTTGGATTTGCCTCCGAGTATGTCACAAGTGCATCCAGTATTTCATATCTCGATGTTGAGGAAGTATATCTCAGATCCTTCACACGTGTTGCAACCAGACAGTGTGGAAGTGAGTGAAGATTTGACGTTTGTGGAAGAACCTGTGGCGATCGTAGATTTTCAAGTTCGACAGTTGCGATCGAAGCAGATTCCGATGGTCAAGGTTTTGTGGCGTAGCGACAGAGTTGAAGAGCGTACGTGGGAGACTGAAGCTGAGATGCGAGCTTCTTACCCGTATCTCTTTCCTTCCTGATTCTGTAATCTTGTTTTCTGGAATTCGGGGACGAATTCTTGTAAGGGGGGAAGACTGTAATATCCCGTGTTTTTAAAAATATTTTTACACTGTACCGGGATATACAGTGTCAATAATTTTTATGCATTATACGATATTTTTATGAGTTGATATGTATTTTAAACCTATTTTAATTACTGTCTATTATTTTCAATATTTTACGTAAAATTTTCCCAGGACTTTCATTTTCGGGGAAATTTTCACGTAAACAATGTATTATTAATTATTTTAAATGTATTTACGGGTTTGCATGAACTCATACATATTTTTAAATTATTAAATAAAGCCTGTGTGTGTATATTTAATTAGGGTTTATTATTACCCTAATATTTTATTATTTATTTATTATTATTTGATTATTTTATTTATTATTAAATTATTAAAATTTATTATTTATTAATATTTAATTATTTTAATTTATTTTATTTTTTTCTTTTTCTTTTTTTTTCTTTTCCTTTTTCTTTCTTTTTCTTTTTCTTTTTCTTTCCTTTTCTTTCTTTTTCTTTTTCTTCTTCTTCTTCTTCTTCTTCTCCCGTGGGTGCCCGACGCCGGCCATTTCTTCTCACCGTCGTTTCTCCCTCCTCCGGCCACCGTTTTCGACACCGCCAGCCTCTATCTTCTCCTTGAGCTCCGGTGAGTGTTATTCTAGCTTTGGTTTGAGCTAAAATGGTCTAGAATTGCTTAGGTTTTGATTTGAATATTTCGGCCACTTTTGGTTTTTGATTTTTTTGAGCTTCAATTTGGATGATTCATGGAAACTTCCTTCACAAATGTTGTTCCTGGTAGTTTAATCTTCATGTATGAATTTTTACAGAATTTTTGGAGGTTGTTTGGATTTTTGGGTATTTTTGAATATTTTAATATTATTTTCTAATTTTCGGAAATTAATTATTTAAATTATGAAATTGGAGTTTATGGTTGAATTAGGTGTTGAAATGAATTATAGGAATTTATTTGGAATTTTTATGAATTTCTAAGTATTTATTTTTAATTATTGAAGTTTATGTGATTTTGTAAAATTAAGTTAATTGTGTTTTAAATTGAATTTAATTGGTTAATTGAGTTTAATTATTAATATTATTGATAAATATGTTGAGAAAATTAATTTTGGATAATTGTATGATTTTTTGGTGAATTTTTGAAGTAATTTAGGTATATATATATATAGGGGTATTTTGGTAATTTTACCCTAAATTGTCTAAAAATGTAATTTAATTGGTTTTAATATTTATTTAAGGTATAAAAATGATTTCTACAAAACATTTAGTATTTTTAACTAATTAAAACTATTTTTCGTGAATTATTTTCAATTATATATATAATATACGATTTTTCTAATAAAATGAGTTTTAATCGGTTTTTACAGTGTTTCAAGATTTATTATGTAATTTCTACGTATGAAATGTATTTTTATGATTTAAGGATATTTTTGGTATATTTGAATATATATTCTGTGTTTATGGACCCCGGTCGACAGATTGTAGTCTGGAGTCCGACCGAGGGGTTGTGATTGATTGTGGTGTTTATTTTTGAAGTGTATTTTCTTTGCAGGGTTGGCTCTACTCTTTTGAGTAGAGAGATGTCCGTTTTACAGGGGAGGTTCTGTCGGATTTCCGGTAGAATTCTCGTAAAACGTGATATCCAGTCGAACCCTAATTTCCGATTCTGTGTTGAATACTCTAGATTGAATTCTAGGATTTCTGTTAGGGTTATTCTGATGTCGATTAATTATTTCTTGTTTAGTTGCGCCGAGACCGAGGGTTAGTGGACCAGGCCCGTCGGACCTGTCTCGTGGAGCGCATTAGGTGAGTTACTATATTATATATATATATGCTTAGGATGCATGATTTAGAAAATGCATGTTTTATTTTGACTAAATATGCATAAATAACATGATTTATATTCAAGTATATTTTTGGTATATTTTTGGTATATAATAAATTATATACATGTTTTATTAATAAAATATATTTAAAATGTTTTTAAATATATTTTTAGTTTAATTCATGATTTGATTGGATTTATTTGACATATATATACTCAAAATATACTTGGTTTATGTTTGGTATATTTTCGGTATATATATGGTTTATATTGCTATTTCATTTATATTCATGCATCATTTATTTTTGTGAATGAATGTTTTATATTTAAGAATGAAGGATATCAATAGAACGTGCTACCTAGTGGGCAGCACTAGGACCGAGTACGTACCGGTACGCCTATAGTATTTAGGCTTTATTACTGACTATTTGTGGATATCGATTTGATTATGATTATTGATATGTGTGAGATGTGGTTTGTGGGTGTGATTGCTGGAGCTCGGTTGACCAAGTGTCTCGGGGCCAATCACACTGGCAGTCAGACTGCTGGAGCTCGGTTGACTTAGTGTCTCGGGGCCAGTCTACTGTCCATATGGATTAAGTGGATATATTTGGAATCAGTGAGCCTGTATGGCTAGAGTGTTGTTTAACACTATTTTCTGAGGTTGCGATATTCTAGGGTTCTATGTGATCCTTCATAAAAGTTGATTTTCAGACAAAATATATAAAATGATTTTTCTGCATCTGTATGAACTTGCCTGTATATATACATATTACTCATATACTGTTGACTGTATGCATTATCACTTAGAGTGTATGTATATATACTATAGTAATTCACTCAGTGAGGTCTGACTCCCCTCCGTTGACTATTTTTCAGGAGAGTCAACTTCCTCAGACCTCAGTAGCAGGTCGATACGCCGAATTTCTTCCGCCCCGGCTTCTTTATGTAAATTGTCTACTTGAGTCTTATTGATTTTATCTAGACACTGCAGTAGTTGTAAATTAAAGTATTGGATTTTATGTATTTGTTTTAAAGAGATGTATTATAGTAAAACTGGATTTGTATAAAGATTATACATTTATGAGATTATATATGTGATGTGATGAGTTTTGAATTATATCCAGTTGTTATGGATGATATTGTAATATTTATGATTTTATTTTCCGCTGCATATTATATTTTTATGGTTGTTATTGTATATTTATTTTATTTTTTAGGCTTGCTACGGGTTCCGGATTCGAAAGAATTCCCGTTCCCTAGCGCCGGTCATGGCCCCTGTTTTGGGTCGTGACACCAGCCTTAGGTGGAAGGGGTTTCAATGCTCGATACCGAGTCTTAAGATCGAAACATATTGGAAGTGCCAGCTGGCCACAAACTTATAAAACTTGCAATAAAAAAGGGGGTATGTAAATGTAATATCTCGAGTTTTTAAATGTTTTTAAACTGTATTGAGATATGCAGTGTTAATAATTTTTGTACATATTTATGATATTTTATGTGTTTGTTATTTGTTTAAAGAAAATTTTAATTATTTTATATTATTTTAAGTACTTTACGTAAAATTTTCTCAAGAATTGTATTTTCGGGGAAATTGACACGTAAATAATTTAATAGTAATTATTTTAAATAGATTTACGCATTTGCATGAGTTCATGCATTATTTTAATTTTTGCATTAAAATATATATATATATACATATTTAATAATTTTAGGGTTTATTAATTATTTTTAATTATGTACGTATATATTATATAGTTGTTATTTTAATTAACATGTGTATATTTATATATATTAATTATTTTTAAATTATGTGGTGTAGAATTTTTGAATATAAAATTATTATATTAAAGTACAAATTATTAAAGTTACTATATATATATATATATATATATATATATATATATATATATATATATATATATAAACTTCATCAAATTTACAAACAATGCCCCTGACTCCTCTTCTCACCAAACCGACACCTTACCACCATCACTGTCGCCTGTCACGCTGTTTCTTCACCGTCGGTGTGCCTCCCGGCGTGCCACCATCATCCACAACCATCCACGCTGCCAGCAGCTCCCTATTCCATCGTGTTTTGGCCGGAAAAAGATAGAATTGCCAAAACTTCTTCTCACCGTCGATCAAGCACTTTCTGGCCAACAAACTCGATGCCACCGGCCTCTATCTTCTCCTTGAGCTCCGGTGAGTGTGATTCCAAGCTTTTTTTCACTTAAAATGGTCTAGATTTTCCTAGGTTTCAATTTCTCAATTTCGGCCTATTAGGGTTTCCAAATTTTTTTAGCTTCAATTTGGTTGATTCATGAAAAATTCCTTCACAAACTTTGGTCGTTGTAGCTTAATATTCATGCTGGAATTTTTGTATAATTTTTTGAATTTATTTTGATTTTTGGGTATTTTTTATTATTTTATTAATATTTTCTAATTTTCGAAAATTAAGTAATTAAATTATGAAATTGTGTTTTATGGTAATTATAGGTGTTGAAATGAATTATAGAATTTATTTGTAATTTTTTTGAATTTTTATATATTTATTTGGAATTTATTAAGTTTATGTAATTTTGAAAAATTAGGTTAATTATGTGTATAATTCAAATTAATTGGTAAATTGAGTATATTTATTGATATTATTGAATTATATGTTGAGAAAATTAATTTTGAGTAATTATATTATTTTTGGTGAATTTTTGACTAATTTTAGTAAATATATATATATAGGGGTATTTTGGTAATTTGACACTAAATTGGTTAAAAATGTAATTTAATTGGTTTTACTAGTTATTTAAGGTATAAAAATGATTTCTAAAAATTATTTATTATTTTTAACTAATTAAAACTATTTTTCATTAATTATTTTCAAATTATATATATAATATCAATAGAACGTGCTACCTAGTGGGCAGCACTAGGACTGAGTATGTACCGGTATGCTGATAGCGTTTAGGCTATATTACTAACCTATTTATGGATTATGATCGGATTGATTGATTTGATGTGTGATGTGATTCGAGTGTGATTGTTGGAGCTCGGTTGACCAAGTGTCTCAGGTCAATCACACTGACAGTCAGACTGCTAGAGCTCGATTGACTTAGTGTCTCGAGGCCAGTCTACTGTCCAAATGGAACAAGTGAAATTATTTGGAATAAGTGAGCCTGTAAGGCTAGAGCGTTGTCTAACACTGTTTGAGGTTACGATTTTTTAGGATTCTATTTGATCCTTCATATATGGATGTATTTCTTAATATTTATATAAAATGATTTTGTTGCATCTGTGTGATTTTTCCTGTATATATAGTTATTATATATACTATTGAATGTGTGAATTTTCATTTAGCTATGCATATATATATATATATTATAACAATTCACTCAGTGAGATCTGACTCCCCTCCGTTGACTATTTTTCAGGAGAGTTATCATCTTCAGATCTCAGTAGCAGACCCATATGCTGATCTTCCACCCCGGCTTCACTATGTAAACTGCTTACCTAAGTTTTATTTTATAATCTAGACACTGCAGTAGTTGTAGACAGTTATGAGATGTATGTATTACATTATATTTGTAAGAAATTTGTATTATAAATATTTGAACTGAGATTTGTATTTAAAAGATTTTTTATATATGAGATGAGTTGTTTATTTAAATCCATTGGTGGATATTTACTTTATCTTATTTATGATTTTATTTCCATTGTAAAAATATATTATTTATGTTATTATTATTATTGCATGTTTTATTTTATTTTAAGGCTTGCTACGGGTTCCAGATTCGAAAGAATTCCCATTCCCTAGCGTCGGTCATGGCCCCTGTTTTGGATCGTGAAAAACACACATAAAATACTAATAATACTAAAATATTCAATAAAAATTATATAAATACACAAAAATTATTTTCTCAACATATATCTCCATAATATCAACAAAAACATATATTTAACCAACTACTTCTAACAAAATATATATTTAACCTATATTTTCAAAATTGACATAAACTAAAACTAATTATAAAAATTACAAAAAATTCACAAAAATTATAAACTCAACTCTAAAATTAATAATAACCACTAATAACACCAAAAATCACAATTTCATCATTTATATAATTAATTTATGAAAATTAATAAAATAATATTCAAATATTCAAATATTCAAATATTCAAAAATTCAAAATAAATCAAAATAAATTCCAAAAATCACACAAAAATTCATGGAAGTAGATTAAGCTTCCAGGAAAAAAAGATTGCAAGATTCAGCAAGACCAAGCTTAAAAAAATTCGAAACCCTAAAGCTCCATAAACTAAAAATCAACAAAACTCAAGAAAATGAAGTTTAAAGCTTAAACTAAGCTTAGATTCATGCTCACCAGAGCCTAAAAAGTTGATAGAGACCGGAAGCTCGAGAAATGGTGGCCGAAAGTGATGGAGGCACAATGACAGTATAAAAGTCGGACGGTGCAGGGAAGAAAGGAGATGAAGTCTCCTGTGTTTTGTTTCTTCCTTTGGTTCACGTTGCTCTTTTGTTTTTCTTTGTGCAATGTGTTTGTTAGTGAATGCATGAGTATGTATGGGTCTTACATGCATGCATGTGTGTGTGTATATATATATATATATATATATATATATATATATTAATAAAACTTTATATTATAATAATAATACTTTATGTAAACAAATCTCCACCACATAAAAATATACTCACATAAAATAACCATGCAAAATAATGTAGTTTAATAATTGTAATATCCCGTGTTTTTAAATATTTTAATATTGCATCGGGATATGTAGTGTTAATAATTTTTATATATAATATTGATATTTCATGAGCTTTCATTTAATTTAAATTGAATTTAAATTGTTTATTATTATTTTAAATGCTTTACGTAAAATTTTCCCGAGACTTTTATTTTCGAAGAAATTTTTACGTAAATAATTTACTATTAATTATTTTAAATAGATTTACGGACTTGCATGAACTCATATATATTTTTTAAAGTACTAAATAACGTATATATGTGTATTTATTTATTTATTTGGGGTTTAATTAATTACCCTAATATTTTATTATTTATTATTAATTTTAATATTATTTAAATATTTTTATGTGTATTAAAATTTTTAAAATATTAAATTATATGTGTGATTTTATATTATTTTAATATATAGTGTAAAGTATATATATATATACATATACATTTAATATTAAAACAAAAAATAAAGTTTGAGTTATTTACGAAATTGCCACCCATTCTTCTTCTCCTTCCCCGATCACTCCCATCACCGATCCGGCCACTTTCATCCCATTTTCTCACCTTCGGTGTGCCTCCCGGCGTGCCACCTCCTTCCTTCAGCCGTTCCGCCGCCTGTAGAGCCCCTTTCCGATGTCGGGAAGCTTGTTGTGGCCGAAGAAGCTGATTTCTTTCTCACCGTCATTCACGACGTTTCCGGCCACCATTTTCGACACCGCCGGTCTCTTTCTTCTCCTTGAGCTCCAGTCAGTGTGATTCCAAGCTTTGTTTCACTTAAAATAGTCTTGATTTGCTTAGGTTTCGATTTTGGTAATTAGGCCATTTTAGGGTTCTTGACTTTTTTGAACTTCGAATTGATAGATTCATGAAACATTCCTTCGCAAATGTTGTTCCCCTTAGCTTAATCTTCATGTGTGAATTTTTGTAGAATTTTTGAGAATTATTTTGATTTTTGGGTATTTTTGAATATTTTAATATTATTTTCTAATTTTCGAAAATTAATTAATTAAATTATGAAATTGTGTTTTATGATAAATATAGGTTTTGAAATGAATTATAGAAATTTATTTGGAATTTTTATGAATTTTTATGTATTTATTTTGAATTTATTTAGGTTTATGTAATTTTGGAAAATTAGGTTAATTGTGTTTTTAATTGAAATTAATTAGTTAATTGAGTTTAATTATTGATATTATTGAGAAATATGTTGAGAAAATTAATTTTGGATAATTATATTATTTTTTGGTGAATTTTTGGAGTAATTTTAGTATATTTATATATATAGGGGTATTTTGATAATTTTACCCTAAATTGACTAAAAATGTAATTAAATTGGTTTTAATAGTTATTTAAGGTATAAAAATTATTTCTACAAATTATTTAGTATTTTTAATTAATTAAAACTATTTTTCGTGAATTATTTTCAATTATATATATAATATACGATTTTTCTAATAAAATGAATTTTTATCGGTTTTTATTGTGTTTTAGGGTTAATTACGTAATTTCTACTTATAAAATGTATTTCTATGATATAAGGGTATTTTTGATATTTTTATAATTGTTTTGTGAATTGTGAACCCCGGTTGGTAGACTGTAGTTTGGAGTCCGACCGAGGGGTTGTGGATGTGTTTCTGTGTCTGTTTTCAAAGTGCATGTCACGATCCAAAACAGGGGCCATGACCGGCACTAGGGAACGGGAATTCTTTCGAATCCGGAACCCGTAGCAAGCCTAAAAATAAAATAAAACATGCAATAATAATAATAACAATATCAAATTTGCAGCGGAAATAAAAATCATAAATCAAATCATAAATATAATAATAACATTTTCACCACTGGATTTAAGTCAAATCTCATCTCATATAAATAAATCTCTTAATACAAATCCAGTTCAAATAATACAATATCTCACATAAATAAAATACATAAAATCCCACAATTAATTTACAACTACTGCAGTGTCTAGATTATAAAAATAAGACTCAAGTAAGTAGTTGACACAAAGAAGTCGGGGCGGAAGAAATCCGGCGTACAGGCCTGCTACTGAGGTCTGAAGATGTTGACTCTCCTGAAAAATTATCAACGGAGGGGAGTCAGACCTCACTGTAATATCCCGTGTTTTTAAATATTTTTACACCGTACCGGGATATGCAGTGTTAATAAATTTTGAATATATATATGAGATTTTTACGAGTTGATATGTATTTAAAACTTATTTTAATTATTGTGTATTATTTACAATGTTTTATGTAAAATTTTCCCGGGACTTGCATTTTCGGGGAAATTTTCACGTAAATATTTCAATATCAATTATTTTAAATATATTTTTGGACTTGCATGAACTCATGCATATTTTTAAATTACTAAATAAAGTCTATGTGTGTGTATATTTATTTAATTAGGGTTTAATATATTACCCTAATATTTTATTATTTGTTTATTAATTTATTGTTATTTAATTATTTTATTTATTATTAAATTATTAAATTTTACGTGTGTGGTGTATATTTAATGTGTACAATTTTATATTATTTTAATATGTAGTGTAAAGTATATATATATATACATATATACATTAAAAATTATCAAAATAATAAAGTTTAACTTATTTACAAAACTGCCCCTCCCTTCTCTTCTTCTTCTCCGGACGCGACCCCCACCTCCACCGTCTGTAACTTCTGTTCGTCGCTGTTCAGAGTGCCTCTCGGTGAGCCACCTTCGTCCCTAGTTGTAATATCTCGTGTTGTTAAATATTTTTACACTGTACCGGGATATACAGTGTCAATAATTTTTGTATATATATTACGATATTTTCACGAGTTAATATGTATTTAAAACCTATTTTAATTACTGTGTATTATTTACAGTGCTTTACGTAAAATTTTTCCGGGACTTGCATTTTCGGGGAAATTTTCACGTAAATATTTTAATATTAATTATTTTAAATATATTTTCAGACTTGCATGAACTCATACGTATTTTTAAAATACTAAATAAAGCATGTGTGTGTAAATATTTATTTAATTAGGGTTTAATATATTACCCTAATATTTTATTATTTGTTTATTAATTTATTGTTATTTAATTATTTTATTTATTATTAAATTATTAAAATTATTTTTATTATTATTTTATTATTTTCTTTTTTCTTTTTCTTTTTTTTCTTTTTTCTTTTTTCTTTTTCTTTTTCTTTTCTTTTTCTTTTCTTTCTTTTTCTTTTTCTTCTTCTTCTTCTTCCTCTCCCTCTCGCGCCCGACCACCCTTCCCTCCCGCTGCAACTCCGGTCACCTACCGTCGGTGTGCCTCCCGGCTTGCCACTGACGTTCCCAGCCGTCCTCCGCCGCCCCAACTCCTTTCCCCGGTGCCAGCAGCCCTTGTTTTCCCTTTTTGGCCGAAAATCTTCCCTTCGCCATTTCTCCCATTTTCGGCCACCGTTTTCGACACTGCCAGTCTTTTTCTTCTCCTAGAGATCTGGTGAGTGTGATTCTAGCTTTGGTTTGAGCTTAAATGGTCTAGAATTGCCTAGGTTTTGATTTTTCAATTTCGGCCTATTAGGGTTTTTGATTTTTTTGATCTTCGAATTGATTGATTCATGAAAACTCCCTTCAAAAATTTTGATCCTAGTAGCTCAATCTACATTTATGAATTTTTGTGGAATTTTTGGAGATTTTTTGGATTTTTGGGTATTTTTGAATATTTTAATATTATTTTCTAATTTTTGGAAATTAATTATTTAAATTATGAAATTGTGTTTTATGGTTAAATTGGGTGTTGAAATGAATTATAGGAATTTATTTGGAATTTTTATGAATTTCTAAGTATTTATTTTGAATTATTTGAGTTTATGTAATTTTGGGAAAATTAGGTTAAATGTGTTTTTAATTGAAATTAATTGGATAATTGAGTTTAATTATGGATATTATTGATAAATATGTTGAGAAAATTAATTTTGGATAATTGTATGATTTTTGGTGAATTTTTGAAGTAATTATAGTATATTTATATATATAGGGGTATTTTGGTAATTTTACCCTAAATTGTCTAAAAATGTAATTTAATTGGTTTTAATAGTTATTTAAGGTATAAAAATGATTTCTACAAATTATTTAGTATTTTTAACTAATTAAAACTATTTTTTGTAAATTATTTTCAATTATATATATAATATACGGTTTTTCAAATAAAATGAGTTTTTATTGATTTTTAATGTGTTTAAAGGTTAATTATGTAATTTCTACCTATAGAATGTATTTTTAGGTTTTAAGGATATTTTTGGTATATCTGGAATTATTCCGTGTTTGAGGACCCCGGTCGGTGGACTGTAGTTTGGAGTCCGACCGTGGGATTTTGATTGTGCTTTGTGTAGTTTTTCGAAGTGTATTTCCTTGTAGGGTCGGCTCTACTCTTTTGAGTAGAGAGATGTCCGTTTTACAGGGGAGGTTCTGTCGAATTTTTGGTAGAATTCTCGTAAAACGTGATATCCAGTCGAACCCTAATTTCTAATTCTGTGTTTTATACTCTAGATAGAATTCTAGGATTTCTGTTAGGATTATTCTAATGTCTGTCGTTATTGTTTGTTTAGTTACGCCGAGACCGAGGGCTAGTGGACCAGGCCCGTCGGGCCCGTCTCGTGGAGCGCACTAGGTGAGTTACTATACTATATATATATGCTTAGGATGCATGATTTAGAAATATATGTTTTATTTTGATTAAAATGCATAAATAATGTGATTTGTATTTAAGTATATTTTTGGTTTATTTTTGGTATATAATAAATTATATACATGTTTTATACATAAAATATATTTAAAATGTTTTTAAATATATTTTTAGTTTAATTTATGATTTGATTGGATTTATTTGACATATATATACTCAAAATATACCTGGTTTACTTTTGGTATATTTCCGGTATATATATGGTTTATGTTGTTATTTTATTGAACTTCATGCATCATTTATTTTTATGGATGAATGTTTTATATTATTGATGATGAAGGATATCAATAGAACGTGCTACCTAGTGGGCAGCACTAGGACCGAGTACGTACCGATACGCCTATAGTATTTAGGCTTTATTACTGACTATTTGTGGATATCGATTTGATTATGATTATTGATATGTGTGAGATGTGGTTTGTGGGTGTGATTGCTGGAGCTCGGTTGACCAAGTGTCTCGGGGCCAATCACACTGGCAGTCAGACTGCTGGAGCTCGGTTGACTTAGTGTCTCGGGGCCAATCTACTGTCTAAATGGATTAAGTGGATATATTTTGGAATAAGTGAGCCTATGTGGCTAGAGTATTGTCTAACACTATTTTCGAGGTTGCGATATTCTAGGGTTCTATGTGATCCTTCATAAAAGATGATTTTCAGATAAAATATATAAAATGATTTTATTGCATTTGTGTGTAATTGCCTGTATATATATATTAGATATATATTGTTGACTGTATGCATTATCATTTAATGTGTATGTATATATATTATAGTAATTCACTCAGTGAGGTCTGACTCCCCTCCGTTGACTATTTTTCAGGAGAGTCAACTTCTTCAGACCTCAGTAGCAGGTCGATACGCCGGATTTCTTCCGCCCCGGCTTCTTTGTGTAAATTATCTACTTGAGTCTTATTTTTATAATCTAGACACTGCAGTAGTTGTGAATTAAAGTGTGGGATTTCATGTATTTTATTTAAAGAGATGTATTATATTGAAACTGGATTTATATTTAAAGATTTATATATCTATGAGATGAGATTTGATTTAAATCCAGTTGATGTAAATAATATTATGATATTTATGATTTTTATTTCCGCTGCATTATATATTGTTATGATTATGCATGTTTATTTTATTTTTAGGCTTGCTACGGGTTCCGGATTCGAAAGAATTCCCATTCCCTAGCGCCGGTCATGGTCCCTGTTTTTGGTTGTGACACCAGCCGTTCCCCGCCGCCAGCAGCTCCCTTTCCTGTTGAGTTTGCCCGGAAATAGCTTGAGAGGCCGAAAGTCGAGCTTCACGCCGTTCTCCCTCTTCCGGCCACCATTTTTGACACCGCCAATCTCTTTCTTCTCCTTGAGCTCCGGTGAGTGTGATTCTAGCTTTGGTTTGAGCTTAAATGCTCTAGAATTGCTTAGGTTTCGAATTTTCAATTTCGGTCACATTAGGGTTTTTGATTTTTTTAAGCTTCAAATTGATTGATTCATGAAAACTCCCTTCACAAATGTTGATCCTAGTAGCTTAATCTTCATGTATGAATTTTTGTGGAATTTTTGGAGATTTTTTGGATTTTTGGGTATTTTTGAATATTTTAATATTATTTTCTAATTTTCGGAAATTAATTATTTAAATTATGAAATTGTGTTTTATGGTTAAATTAGGTGTTGAAATGAATTATAGGAATTTATTTGGAATTTTTATGAATTTCTAAGTATTTATTTTGAATTATTTGAGTTTATGTAATTTTGGGAAAATTAGGTTAAATGTGATTTTAATTGAAATTAATTGTTTAATTGAGTTTAATTATTTATATTATTGATAAATATGTTGAGAAAATTAATTTTTGATAATTATACTATTTTTGGTGAATTTTTGAAGTAATTTAAGTATATTTATATATATAGGGGTATTTTGGTAATTTTACCCTAAATTGGCTAAAAATGTAATTTAATTGGTTTTAATAGTTATTTAAGGTATAAAAATGATTTCTACAAATTATTTGGTATTTTTAACTAATTAAAACTATTTTTCGTAAATTATTTTCAATTATATATATAATATACGATTTTTCTAATAAAATGAGTTTTTATCGGTTTTTATAGTGTTTTAAGGTTAATTATGTAATTTCTACCTATAAAATGTGTTTCTATGTAATAAGGGTATTTTTGGTATTTCTGGAATTGTTCTGTGTTTGTGGACCCCGGTCGGTAGACTGTAGTTTGGAGTCCGACCGAGGGGTTGTGGATTTGTGTTGAGCTTATTTTTCGAAGTGTGTTTCTTTGCAGGGTCGGCTCTACTCTTTTGAGTAGAGAGATGTCCGTTTTACAGGGAAGGTTCTGTCGAATTTTTGGTAGAATTCTCGTAAAACGTGATATCCGGTCGAACCCTAATTCTGATTCTGTGTTTAATACTCTAGATCGAATTCTAGGATTTCTGTTAGGATTATTCTAATGTCTATCGTTATTGTTTGTTTAGTTGCGCCGAGACCGAGGGCTAGTGGACCAGGCCCGTCGGACCCATCTCGTGGAGCACACTAGGTGAGTTACTATACTATATATATATACTTAGGATGCATGATTTAGAAATATATATTCTATTTTGATTAAAATGCATAAATAATGTGATTTGTATTTAAGTCTATTTTTGGTTTATTTTTGGTATATATTAAATTATATGCATGTTTTGTAAATAAAATATATTTAAAATGTTTTTAAATATATTTCCAACTTAATTTATAATTTGATTGAATTCATTTGACATATATATACTCGAAATATACCTGGTTTACTTTTGGTATATTTCCAGTATATATATGGTTTATATTGTTGTGTTATTTAAATTCATGCATCATTTATTTTTGTGAATGAATGATTTATATTAATGATGAAGGATATCGATAGAACGTGCTACCTAGTGGGCAGCACTAGGACCGAGTACGTACCGGTATGCTTATAGCAAGTAGGCTATATTACTAACCATTTATGGATATTGATTGATTATGATTATTGATATGTGAGATATGGTTTGGGGTGTGATTGTTGGAGCTCGGTTGACCAAGTGTCTCGAGGCCAATCACACTGGCAGTCAGACTGCTGGAGCTCGGTTGACTTAGTGTCTCGGGGCCAGTCTACTGTCCAAATGGATTAAGTGGATATATTTGGAATAAAGTGAGCCTGTATGGCTAGAGTGTTGTCTAACACTATTTTCCGAGGTTGCGATATCATAGGGTTCTATTTGATCCTTCATAAAAGATGATTTTCAGATAAAATATATAAAAATGATTTTATTGCATCTGTGTGTAATTGCCTATATATATATATTAGATATCTACTGTTGACTGTATGCATTATCATTTAGTGTGTATGTATATATATTATAGTAATTCACTCAGTGAGGTCTGACTCCCCTCCGTTGACTATTTTTCAGGAGAGTCAACATCTTCAGACCTCAGTAGCAGGTCGATACGCCGGATTTCTTCCGCCCCGGCTTCTTTGTGTAAACTATTTACTTGAGTCTTATTTTTATAATCTAGACACTGCAGTAGTTGTGAATTAAAATGTGGGATTTCATATATTTTATTTAAAGAGATGTATCATATTGAAACTGGATTTGTATTTAAAGATTTATATATGTGAGATGAGATTTAATTTAAATCTAGTGATGAGAATGTTATTATTATATTTATAATTTTTATTTCTACTGCATATAATATTGTTAATGTTATTATTGCATGTTTTATTTTATTTTTAGGCTTGCTATGGGTTCCGGATTCGAAAGAATTCCCGTTCCCTAGCGCCGGTCATGGCCCCTGTTTTGGGTCATGACACTCACTGAGTGAATTACTATAATATATATACATGCATACTAAATGACAATGCATACAGTCACAGTATATATCTAATATGTATATATACAGGCAAATACACACAGATCCAGTAAAATCATTTTATATATTTCTATTGAAAATCACAGTTTATGAAGGATTAAATAGAACCCTAAGATATCGCAACCTCGGAAATAGTGTTAGACAACACTCTAGCCACACAGGCTCACTTATTCCAAATATATTGTCACGACCCAAAACAGGGGCCATGACCGGCGCTAGGGAACGAGAATTCTTTTGAATCCGGAACCCATAGCAAGCCTAAAAATAAAATAAATCATGTAATAATAACAATAATCATATAATATGTAGCGGAAATAAAAATCATAAATATAATAATAACAGTTTCATCACTGGATTTGAATCAAACCTCATCACATATATATATAATCTTTTAATACAAATCCAATTTCAATATAATACATCTCTTTAAAATAAAATACATGAAATCCAATACTTTAATTCACAACTACTGCAGTGTCTAGATAAAATAAATAAGACTCAAGTAGATAATTTACACAAAGAAGTCGGGGCGGAAGAAATCCGGCGTATCGACCTGCTACTGAGGTCTGAAGAAGTTGACTCTCCTGAAAAATAGTCAACGGAGGGGAGTCAGACCTCACTGAGTGAATTACTATAATATATATACATACACACTAAATGATAATGCATACAGTCAACAGTATATATCTAATATATATATACAGGCAATTACACACATATGCAATAAAATCATTTTTATATATTTTATCTGAAAATCATCTTTTATGAAGGATCACATAGAACCCTAGAATATCGCAACCTCAAAAATAGTGTTAGACAACACTCTAGTCATACAGGCTCACTTATTCCAAATATATCCACTTAATCCATTTAGATAGTAGACTGGCCCCGAGACACTAAGTCAACCGAGCTCCAGCAGTCTGACTGCCAGTGTGATTAGCCCCGAGACACTTGGTCAACCGAGCTCCAGCAATCACACCTCCAAACCATATCTCACATATCAATAATCACATCAAATCAATATCCACAAATAAGTTAGTATAATATAGCCTAAATACTATAGGCGTACCGGTACGTACTTGGTCCTAGTGCTGCCCACTAGGTAGCATGTTCTATCGATATCCTTCATTAATAATATAAATCATTCATCCATAAAAATAAATGATGCATGAATGTAAATGAAATAACAATATAATCCATATATATACCAGAAATATACCAAAAGTAAACCAGGTATATTTCGAGTATATATACGTTAAATGAATTCAATCAAATTATAAATTAAGTTGGAAATATATTTAAAAACATTTTAAATATATTTTATTTACAAAACATGCATATAATTTAATATATACCAAAAATAAACCAAAAATATACTTAATATAAACTTAAGAAATAATCAAATTATTTATGCATATTTAATCAACATAAAACATGCATTTCTAAATCATGCATCCTAAGCATATATATATAGTATAGTAACTCACCTAGTGCGCTCCACGAGACGGGTCCGACGGGCCTGGTCCATTAGCCCTCGGTCTCGGCGCAACTAAACAAGAAATAAATAATCGACATCAGAATAACCCTAATAGAAATCCTAGAATTCGATCTAGAGTATTTAAATACGGAAACAGAATTAGGGTTCGACTGGACATCACATTTTACGAGAATTCTACCGAAAATCCAGCAGAACCTCCCCTGTAAAACGGACATCTCTCTACTCAAAAGAGTAGAGCCGACCCTGCAAGGAAATACACTTCGAAAAACTACACAAGGCACAATCAAAATCTCACGGTCGGACTCCAAACTACAGTCCATCGACCGGGGTCCACAAACACAGAACAATTCCAGAAATACCAAAAATATCCTTATAACATAGAAATTCATTTTATAGGTAGAAATTACATAATTAACCTTAAAACACTGTAAAAACCGATAAAAACTCATTTTATTAGAAAAACCGTGTATTAAATATATAATTGAAAATAATTTACGAAAAATAGTTTTAATTAGTTAAAAATACTAAATAATTTTTAGAAATCATTTTTATACCTTAAATAACTATTAAAACCAATTAAATTACATTTTTAGCCAATTTAGGGTAAAATTACCAAAATACCCCTATATATATAAATATACTTAAATTACTTCAAAAATTCACCAAAAATTATACAATTATCCAAAATTAATTTTCTCAACATATTTATCAATAATATTAATACTTAAACTCAATTATCCAATTAATTTCAAATAAAAACAGATTTAACCTAATTTTCCCAAAATTATATAAACTCAAATAATTCAAAATAAATACTTAGAAATTCATAAAAATTCCAAATAAATTCCTATAATTCATTTCAACACCTAATTTAACCATAAATCCCAATTTCATAATTTAAATAATTAATTTCCAAAAATTAGAAAATAATATTAAAATATTCAAAAATACCCAAAAATCCAAACAATATCCAAAAATTCTACAAAAATTCATACATGTAGATTAAGCTACTAGGATCAACATTTGTGAAGGGAGTTTTCATGAATCAATCAATTCGAAGCTCAAAAAAATCAAAAACCCTATTGTGACCGAATTGGAAAAATCGAAACCTAAGCAATTCTAGACCATTTCAGCTCAAACCAAAGCTATAATCACACTCACCGGAGCTCAAGGAGAGGAAAGAGACCGGCGATGTCGAAAACGGTGACCGAAAATGGGAGAAACGGCAAAGGGATGATTTTCGGCCAAAAAGGAAAACAGGGGTTGTCGGCGCCAGGGAAGGGAGCTGCTGGCGACAGGGGACGGCTGGGAACGGCGGTGGCAAGCCGGGAGGCACACCGACGGTAGGTGACCGGAGTTGCAGACGGTGAGGGGTGGGGTGGGTGGTGGTCGGGCGCGGGAGGGAAAGAAGAAGAAGAAGAAGAAAAAGAAAAGAAAAAGAAAAGAAAAAGAAAAAAGAAAAAAGAAAAAGAAAAGAAAAAGAAAAAGAAAAAAAATAAAATAATAATAAAATAATAAAATAATTTAGTAATAAATAAAATAATTAAATAACAATAAATAAATAAATAATTAATAAAATATTAGGGTAATATATATTAAACCCTAATTAAATAATTATATACACATAGGCTTTATTTAGTCATTTAAAAATACGCATGAGTTCATGCAAGTCTGAAAATACATTTAAAATAATTAATATTAAAATATTTATGTGAAAATTTCCCCGAAAATGCAAGTCCCGGGAAAATTTTACGTAAAATACTGTAAATAATACACAATAATAAAAATAGGTTTTAAATACATAACAACTCATGAAAATATCATCTAATATACAAAAATTGTTAACACTGCATATCCCGATACAGTGTAAAAAAATATTTTAAAAAAACACGGGATATTACAGTCTTCCCCCCTTACAAGAATTCATCCCCGAATTCCAGAAAACAAGATCAAGAAGGAAAGAGATACGGGTAAGAAGCTCGCATCTCAGCTTCAGTCTCCCACGTATGCCCTTCAACTCTGTCACTACGCCACAGAACCTTGACCATCGGAATCTGCTTCGATCGCAACTGTCGAACTTGATAATCAACGATCGCCACAGGTTCTTCCACAAACGTCAAATCTTCACTCACTTCTACACTGTCGGGCTGCAACACGTGAGAAGGGTCTGAAATATACTTCCTTAACATCGAGATATGAAATACTGGATGCACCTGTGACATACTCGGAGGAAAATCCAACCGATATGCAACAGTGCCAACTCTCTCCAGAATCTCAAATGGTCCAATGTATCTCGGTGCTAGCTTACCCTTCCTGCCAAATCTCATCACACCCTTTATTGGAGATACCTTCAGAAAAATAAAATCTCCAACCTGAAACTCCACATCTCTGCGCCTAGGATCCGCATAACTCTTCTGTCTGCTAACTGCGGTCTCTAATCTTCGCTTAATCATGGCAAATTTCTCTGCAGCATCCTGAACCATCTCAGGTCCAGTCAAAGCTCTCTCACCAATCTCATCCCAACTCAACGGGGATCTACACTTTCTTCCATACAACGCCTCATACGGTGCCATACCAATACTTCTATGGTAGCTGTTATTATATGAAAACTCAACGAGTGACAAATGATCATCCCAGCTCCAAATCCAAGACACACATCCTCAACATATCTTCCAGTGTATGGATCATCCTCTCAGACTGGCCATCTGTCTGAGGATGAAAAGCAGTACTAAAATCCAACCTAGTGCCCATCGCTTCCTGCAACTTCTGCCAAAAATGAGAAGTAAACACCGAACCTCTATCTGACACAATGGACACAAGTACTCCATGAAGGCACACAATATGCTTCACATACAACTTTGCCAATCTAGCAACTGAATAGGTGGCTTTCACAGGCAAGAAATGTGCAGACTTCGTCAACCTATCTATGATCACCCAGATGGAATCGTACCCATCCTTCGAATGAGGTAAACCGACCATAAAATCCATAGCTATCCTTTCCCACTTCCACTCGGGAATAGGAAGAGGCTGAAGCTTCCCAAAAGGCTTCTGATGTTCGGCTTTCACTTACTGACACGTCAAACACTTAGTAACATAATCAGCGACATCCTTCTTCAATCCATCCCACCAGTATAAATCTCTGATACTGTGGTACATCTTAGTGACACCCGAATGAACGTTGTAGGCTGTAGAATGTGCTTCCTCTAAAATCTCCTCTCTCAAATTATCCACATTAGGAACACACAATCTACCACTGATCCACAACATACCATCATCATCGAGTGTGAAATCAGTGAACTTCCCTGCTCTGACATTCTCTGCAAGCTCTTCCAGAATAGGATCTCGGCTCTGAGCTGCTTTAATCCTATCCCTCAGTACAGATCGCACTTTAAATTGAGCTAGCAGTCCACCTGATCTACTGATCTTCATCATCAGACCTTGATCCACCAACAGATGCAATTCCTGGATCAATGGTCTCCTCTCAACACTGATGTGAGCAAGACTACCTGAGGACTTCCTACTCAAGGCATCTGTTACAACATTAGCTTTACCCGGATGATATAAGATCTCACAATCATAATCCTTCAACAATTCCAACCATCTTCTCTGCCTCAAATTCAAATCTCGCCGCTGGAAAATGTACTTAAGGCTCTTGTGATCAGTAAATATCTCACAAGTCACCCCGTACAGATAATGTCTCCAAATCTTCAAAGCAAAGATCACTGCAGCCATCTCAAGATCATATGTAGGATAATTCTGCTCATGCTTCTTCAACTGCCTCGAAGCATAGGCTATCACCCTTCCATTCTGCATCAATACACAACCAAGACCAATTCTAGAGGCATCACAGTAAACTGTGAACTTATCCACACTGTTAGGCAAAGCTAATACTGGCGCTGTGGTCAACTTCTCCTTCAACAACTGAAAACTATTCTCACAAGCTTCTGACCACTCGAATCTAACATTCTTCTGAGTCAAGCGAGTCATAGGGGCTGCAATTCTGGAAAAATCCTGCACAAACCGCCTATAATACCCGACTAAACCCAGAAAACTCCGAATCTCTGTAACAGAAGTAGGTCTAGGCCATTCAGACACTGCCTCAATCTTATGTGGATCAACCTGAATACCTTCTTTAGACACTACGTGTCCAAGAAAAGAAACACTCTCCATCCAGAAATCACACTTTGAGAATTTAGCATAAAGTTGATGATCTCTCAGTGTCTGTAGTACAATCCTCAAGTGATATACATGCTCCTTCATACTCCCTCGAATATACTAGTATATTATCAATGAAGACTACTACAAACTGATCCACATACGGTTTGAATACTCTGTTCATCAAATCCATAAAAGCTGCTGGTGCATTAGTCAAACCAAAAGACATCACCAGAAAATCATAATGGCCATATCTAGTGCGGAATGTTGTCTTAGGAATATCGACTTCACTGATACGCAGCTGATGATAACCCGACCTCAAATCAACCTTAGAAAAGAACTGTGCACCCTGAAGCTGATCAAACAAATCATCTATCCTCGGGAGAGGATACTTGTTCTTCACTGTTACCTTATTCAGCTCTCTGTAGTCAATGCACAGTCTCAGGGTACCATCCTTCTTCTTCACAAACAGGACTGGTGCACCCCAAGGAGAAACACTAGGTCTGATAAAACCTTTATCCAATAACTCTTGCAACTGCTCCTTCAACTCTTTCAACTCTGCAGGAGCCAATCGATAGGGTGGCATAGATATAGGAGTAGTACCTGGTACCACATCTACACAGAACTCAATCTCTCTATGAGGTGGTAAACCTGGAAACTCCTCGGGAAAAACATCAAGAAACTCACAAGCAACAGGAACATCTGTGAGCGACAACTTCTCCACTGACGTATCCTTGACTAATGCCAAATATCCCTAACAACCTTTCCTCAATAACTTCCTAGTCGTAATAGCAGAAATAAGATTCTGAGGTGCTGAACTCCTATCACCAACAAACTTAAACTCTTCTTCATCAGGAATTTTGAAAGTCACCTCTTTATTCCTGCAATCTACCACGGCATAGTGCTGAGATAACCAATCCATTCCCAAAATAATATCAAACTCCATCACATCCAACAAAATCAAATCAGCGAGTAATTCTCTATCTCCCACGAGAACTGGACAACTAGATAGAACAATATCGGTGTCCAAAGAATCGCTTAGAGGAGTGGCAACAGACAAAGGAAAAGCCATCCTCGAAGCTTGCCAACAAGATTTAGAAGCAAAAACAGGAGAAACAAACGAATGCGTGGCACCCGGATCAAACAAAACCCATGCATCCAGGTAACAAACAGAAACAATACCTGCCACGACTGCATTAGATGCCTGAGCATCCTGCTGAGTAAGATGAAAGACTCTGGCCTGACCTCGACCTCCCTGCTGACTGGTAGAAGCCTGGCCAACACCTCTGGCACCTCCTCTAGTACCTCTACCACGACTCTGCTGTGGAACAAACTGAGTGGAACTCTGATGCTGGGCTGGTGGTAACTGAAATGGCACGGGTGCAGCACTAGTAATCGACTGCTGTGGGAATCGCGAAATCTGCTACTGCTGATACCCGAAATAAGGACACGATCTGGCAAAATGTCCTGTCTGCCCGCATCTGAAGCATGTCAGTGGTGTCAGATAACACGGTCCCTGATGGACTCTACCACAAGTCTGGCAAACGCTGGCAGCTGATCCTGAACTACAACCACTGCTGCTACTCGAAGCACCTGACCCAAATCTGAACGATCTACGTTGACCTCCACGGCCATGTCTTCTGCTCCGATGCACTCGCTGCTGCTGCCTCTGACTCTGCTGAGTCGAACCTCGCTGCTGACTACTCGAACCAACATGAAAACTCGAATATGGAGTAGCCTGCAATCCACTCGACTGAACTCCTAGCTGGTAATAATTAGGCATCGCTCCCTGCCTAACTAGTCTCAGCTCAATCTCCTTGGCTAACTCAATCACAGACTCCAGAGTAAGGCCTGCTGTAGTCATACCAGCAAAAGCAGAACCCAAACCAGTGACATATGTAGTGACAGTGAAATACTGATCTCGCATCAGATCCTTAGCATATCTACCCAGACGAAGAAACTCTCGGGTATACTCCTCTACAAATTGATCTCCACGAGAAATACTAGTCAGTCAAAGATGATAGCTCAAACGAAGAGGCTCTGGACAAAATCTCCTCATAAACCGCTCTCGGAACTGAGCCCAGGTCATCGTCATCATATAAGGCTGGATCATCTGAATGAACCAATCTAGAGCTGGTCCCTCAACAGACAACTCAACGATCATGATCCGCTGGTACTCGGTATGAGCAGTCCGAGTCCGAGTCTCAATCGCATGCAGAAAATCTAACGAATCAGAAGTACCATCAAACGCAATCCTGCCAACTTGGGCATAGAACAAAGCTGCCTCAGGGTCAGACATACCCTGTTGATAGGCAGGCTGAACAGGCAGAACAACTGGAGGAACAGGAACATCAAACTCAGGCTCAACAAGCTCCTCATCCTATAACTCTCTCTGCCTACGGCGACCTGCCGCTCCTCAAGGTCTACCTCCGCCACGACCTCTACGTCTAACTGGCTGCTCAGGAGGTAAAACCTCATCCTGAAAAGACTCATCATCCTTGGCCTCAATGATCAGTGGAGCGACACGCGCTCGCCTCCTCATACTGAAAAGACAAACGGAAAGATTTAGACAAAACAGACAACGGAGGAATAACGCTGAAAACTAAAGCAAGGAATACTTATCAAGACGTACTCGAACCTAATACACTGCAGTAGTTACCAAAAGAAAACACAACTTTGAAAACTAGGGCCACAACTCACATAACTAAGCCCTGACACAGAACTCTGCTCTGATACCAACTTTGTCACGACCCACAATAGGGGCCATGACCGGCGCTAGGGAACGGGAATTCTTTCGAATCCGGAACCCGTAGCAAGCCTAAAAATAAAATAAATCATGAAATAATAACAATAATCATATAATATGCAGCGGAAATAAAAATCATAAATATAATAATAACAGTTTCATCACTGGATTTGAATCAAACCTCATCACATATATATATATAATCTTTTAATACAAATCCAGTTTCAATATAATACATCTCTTTAAAATAAAATACATGAAATCCAATACTTTAATTCACAACTACTGCAGTGTCTAGATAAAATAAATAAGACTCAAGTAGATAATTTACACAAAGAAGCTGGGGCGGAAGAAATTCGGCGTATCGACCTGCTACTGAGGTCTGAAGAAGTTGACTCTCCTGAAAAATAGTCAACGGAGGGGAGTCAGACCTCACTGAGTGAATTACTATAATATATATACATACACACTAAATGATAATGCATACAGTCAACAGTATATATCTAATATATATATACAGGCAATTACACACAGATGCAATAAAATCATTTTTATATATTTTATCTGAAAATCATCTTTTATGAAGGATCACATAGAACCCTAGAATATATCAAAAATAGTGTTAGACAACACTCTAGCCATACAGGCTCACTTATTCCAAATATATCCACTTAATCCATTTAGGCAGTAGACTGGCCCCGAGACACTAAGTCAACCGAGCTCCAGCAGTCTGACTGCCAGTGTGATTGGCCCCGAGACACTTGGTCAACCGAGCTCCAGCAATCACACCTCCAAACCATATCTCACATATCAATAATCACATCAAATCAATATCCACAAATAAGTTAGTATAATATAGCCTAAATACTATAGGCGTACCGGTACGTACTCGGTCCTAGTGCTGCCCACTAGGTAGCACGTTCTATCGATATCCTTCATTAATAATATAAATCATTCATCCATAAAAATAAATGATGCATGAATGTAAATGAAATAACAATATAATCCATATATATACCAGAAATATACCATAAGTAAACCAGGTATATTTCGAGTATATATACATTAAATGAATTCAATCAAATTATAAATTAAGTTGGAAATATATTTAAAACATTTTAAATATATTTTATTTACAAAACATGCATATAATTTAATATATACCAAAAATAAACCAAAAATATACTTAATATAAACTTAAGAAATAATCAAATTATTTATGCATATTTAATCAACATAAAACATGCATTTCTAAATCATGCATCCTAAGCATATATATATAGTATAGTAACTCACCTAGTGCGCTCCACGAGACGGGTCCGACGGGCCTAGTCCACTAACCCTCGGTCTCGGCGCAAATAAACAAGAAATAAATAATCAACATCAGAATAACCCTAATAGAAATCCTAGAATTCGATCTAGAGTATGTAAATACGGAAACAGAATTAGGGTTCGACTGGATATCACATTTTATAAGAATTCTACCGAAAATCCGGCAGAACCTCCCTTGTAAAACGGACATCTCTCTACTCAAAAGAGTAGAGCCGACCTTGCAAGGAAATACACTTCAAAAAACTACACAAGGCACAATCAAAATCCCACGGTCGGACTCCAAACTATAGTCCACCGACCGGGGTCCACAAACACAGAACAATTCCAGAAATACCAAAAATATCCTTATAACATAGAAATTCATTTTATAGGTAGAAATTACATAATTAACCTTAAAACACTGTAAAAACCGATAAAAACTCATTTTATTAGAAAAACCGTGTATTATATATATAATTGAAAATAATTTACGAAAAATAGTTTTAATTAGTTAAAAATACTAAATAATTTTTAGAAATCATTTTTATACCTTAAATAACTATTAAAACCAATTAAATTACATTTTTAGCCAATTTAGTATAAAATTACCAAAATACCCCTATATATATAAATATACTTAAATTACTTCAAAAATTCACCAAAAATTATACAATTATCCAAAATTAATTTTCTCAACATATTTATCAATAATATTAATAATTAAACTCAATTATCCAATTAATTTCAAATAAAAACACATTTAACCTAATTTTCCCAAAATTACATAAACTCAAATAATTCAAAATAAATACTTAGAAATTCATAAAAATTCCAAATAAATTCCTATAATTCATTTCAACACCTAATTTAACCATAAATCCCAATTTCATAATTTAAATAATTAATTTCCAAAAATTAGAAAATAATATTAAAATATTCAAAAATACCCAAAAATCTAAAAAATATCCAAAAATTCTACAAAAATTCATACATGTAGATTAAGCTACTATGATTAATATTTGTGAAGGGAGTTTTCATGAATCAATCAATTCAAAGCTCAAAAAAATCAAAAACCCTAATGTGACTGAATTGGAAAAATCGAAACCTAAGCAATTCTAGACCATTTTAGCTCAAACCAAAGCTAGAATCACACTCACCGGAGCTCAAGGAGAAGAAAGAGACTGACGGTGTCGAAAACGGTGGCCGAAAATGGGAGAAACGGCAAAGGGACGATTTTCCACCAAAAAGGAAAACAGGGGCTGCCGACGCCGGGGAAGGGAGCTACTGGCGGCGAGGGACGGCTGGGAACGGCGGTGGCAAGCCGGGAGGCACACCGATGGTAAGTGACCGGAGTTGCAGACGGTGAGGGGTGGGGTGGGTGGTGGTCGGGCGCGGGAGGGAAAGAAGAAGAAGAAGAAGAAAAAGAAAAAAGAAAGAAAAGAAAAAGAAAAGCAAAAGAAAAAAGAAAAAGAAAAAAAATAAAATAATAATAAAATAATAAAATAATTTAGTAATAAATAAAATAATTAAATAACAATAAATAAATAAATAATTAATAAAATATTAGGGTAATATATATTAAACCCTAATTAAATAATTATATACACATAGGCTTTATTTAGTCATTTAAAAATACGCATGAGTTCATGCAAGTTTGAAAATACATTTAAAATAATTAATATTAAAATATTTACGTAAAAATTTCCCCGAAAATGCAAGTCCCGGGAAAATTTTACGTGAAACATTGTAAATAATACACAATAATAAAAATAGGTTTTAAATACATAACAACTCATGAAAATATCATCTAATATACAAAAATTATTAACACTGCATATCCCGGTACAGTGTAAAAAAATATTTTAAAAAAACACGGGATATTACATATATCCACTTAATCCATTTAGACAGTAGACTGGCCTCGAGACACTAAGTCAACCGAGCTCCAGCAGTCTGACTGCTAGTGTGATTGGCCCCGAGACACTTGGTCAACCGAGCTCCAGCAATCACACCTCCAAACCATATCTCACACATCAAATAAATCAATTCCAATCAATATCCACAAATAGGTTAATAATATAGCCTAAATACTATAGGCGTACCGGTACGTACTCGGTCTTAGTGCTGCCCACTAGGTAGCACGTTCTATTGATATCCTTCATTAATAAATAATAAAACATACATTCATAAAAATAAATGATGCATGAATTTCAATAAAATAACAACATAAACCTTATATATACTAGAAATATGCCAAAAGTAAACCAGGTATATTTCGAGTATATATACGTCGAATAAATCCAATACAATTACAAAATAAACTAAAATATACCAAAATATACATAAAAGCATTTTAAGAATAATTTAGTTATAAAACATGCATATAGTTGAAAATATACCAAAAGTAAACCTAAGTAATACTTAAATCATTCATGCATATTTTATTAAAATAAAACATACTTTTCTAAAACATGCACCCTAAAACACATATATATAAAATAGTAACTCACCCTAGTGCGCTCCACGAGATGGATCCGACGGGCCGGTCCACTAGCTCTCAGTCTCGGCACAACTAAACAAACAATAAATAACCAACATTAGAATAAACCTAATAGAAATCCTAGAATTCGATTTAGAGTATTAAACATAGAATCGATATCAGGGTTCGATCGAACATCACGTTTTACGAGAATTCTACCAAAAATCATGCAAAACCTCCTCTGTAAAATGGACATCTCTCTACTCAAAGAGTAGAGCCGACCCTGTAAAGAAATACACTTCAAAAAATAAGCTCAACACTCAACCATAACCCCTCGGTTGGACTCCAAACTACAATCTACCGACCGGGGTCCACAAACACATAACAATTCTGAAAATACCAAAAATACCCTTATAACACAGAATTTCATTTTATACGTAGAAATTACATAATTAACCTTAAACACACTGTAAAAACCGATAAAAACTCATTTTATTAGAAAAACCGTATATTATATATATAATTGAAAATAATTTACGAAAAATAGTTTTAATTAGTTAAAAATACTAAATAATTTGTAGAAATCATTTTTATACCTTAAATAACTATTAAAACCAATTAAATTACATTTTTAGCCAATTTAGGGTAAAATTACCAAAATACCCCTATATATATAAATATACTAAAATTACTTCAAAAATTCACCAAAAATTATACAATTATCCAAAATTAATTTTCTCAAAATATTTATCAATAATATCAATAATTAAACTCAATTAACCAATTAATTTCAATTTAAAACACAATTAACCCTAATTTCCCAAAATTACATAAACTTCAATAATTCAAAATAAATACATAGAAATTCATAAAAATTCAAAATAAATTCCTATAATTCATTTCAACACCTAATTTAACCATAAAACATAATTTCATAATTTAAATAATTAAATTCAAAAAATTAGAAAATAATATTAAAATATTCAAAAATACCCAAAAATCCAAAAAATCTCCAAAAATTCCAAAAAAATTCATACATGTAGATTAATCTACTAGGATCAACATTTGTGAAGGGCGTTTTCATTAATCAATCAATTCAAAGCTCAAAAAATCAAAAACCCTAATATGGCCGAAATTGAAAATTCGAAACCTAAGCAAATCTAGACCATTTAAGCTCAAACCAAAGCTAGAATTACACTCAACGGAGCTCAAGGAGAAGAAAGAGACTGGCGGTGTCGAAAACGGTGGCCGAAATCGTCGTCGACAGCGAGAAGCTCAACTTGCTACCATGGCAGATTCCGGGCGTTCCAGCGGGCTTCCGGCGGCCTGGTCACGTCGGAGAGGAAGAGGAAGGAAGGGGATGAAGGTTGGCAGCAGCTGGTGGCGGCAAAGGGCGGTCCGACGTGCTGGAATGGGAGGCACAGTGACGGTAGACGATCGGGAGAGAAGAAGGAGAAGGGAGGGGCTAAACGGTAATTTTCCAAATCCTTTTGTTTTAATAATCTATATGTATATATATATACTTTATACTATATAATAAAATAATAATAAAATCACACACATTAAATTTACACCACACACATATAATATAATATTTTAAAATATAATAATAAATAAAAATAATTAAATAACAATAAATTAATAAATAAATAATAAAATGTTAGGGTAATATTAATTAAACCCTAATTAAATAAATATTTACACACATAGGCTTTATTTAGTATTTTAAAAATATGTATGAGTTCATGCAAGTCCATAAATATATTTAAAATAATTAATAATAAATTATTTACGTGAAAATTTCCCCGAAAATGCAAGTCCCGGGAAAATTTTACGTAAAGCACTGTAAATAATAGACAATAATTAAAAATAGGTTTTAAATACATATCAACTCATTAAAATATCATAATTTATATACGGAAATTATTAACACTGCATATCCCGATGCAGTATTAAAATATTTAAAAACACGGGATATTACAGTGCATTTCTTTGCAAGGCCAGCTCTACTCTTTGAGTAGAGAGATGTCCGTTTTACAGGGAAGGTTCTGCTGAATTTTCGGTAGAATTCTTGTAAAACGTGATGTCTGGTCGAACCCTAATTCTGATTCTGTGTGTAATATTCTAGATCGAGTTTCTAGGATTTTCTGTTAGGTTTATTCTAATGTCTGTTATTTATTGTTTGTTTAGTTGTGCCGAGACCGAGGCCTAGTGGACCAGGCCCATTGGACCCATCTCGAGGAGCACACTAAGTGTGAGTTACTATTTTATATATATATGCTTTAGGATGCATGATTTTAGAAATATATGTTTTATTTTGATTAAATATGCATAATGATTTAATTAGTACTTAAGTTTATTTTTAGGGTATTTTTGGTTTATTTTAAACTATATGCATGTTTTATTAATGAATTATGTTTAAAATGTTTTTAAGTATATTTCTAGTTTATTTTGTAATTTAATTGGATTTATTTAACGTATATATACTCGAAATATACCTGGTTTACTTTTGGTATATTTTTAGTATATATATGGTTTATGTTGCTATTTTATTCAATTCATGCATCATTTACTTTTATGAATGTATGCTTTATATTTTAATGAAGGATATCAATAGAACGTGCTACCTAGTGGGCAGCACTAGGACCGAGTACGTACCGGTGCGCTTATAGCATTTAGGCTATACTACTAACCTATTTGTGGATATTGATTTGAATTGATTTATTTTATATGTGAGATGTGATTTGGGGGTGTGATTGCTGGAGCTCGGTTGACCAAGTGTCTCGGGGCCAATCACACTGACAGTCAGACTGCTGGAGCTCGGTTGACTTAGTGTCTCGGGGCCAGTCTACTGTCCTAATGAAATAAGTGAATATATTGGAATAAATGAGCCTGTATGGCTAGAGTGTTGTCTAACACTGTTTGAGGTTGCGATATCATAAGGTTCTATTTGATCCTTCATAAACGATGATTTTCAGTAAAATATATATAAAATGATTTTATAGTATTTGTGTGTATTTGTCTGTGTATATACATATTAGATATATACTGTTGATTGTATGCATTATCATTTAGTGTGCATGTATATATATTATAGTAATTCACTCAGTGAGGTCTGACTCCCTCCGTTGACTATTTTTCAGGAGAGTCATCTTCCTCAGACCTCAGTAGCAGGCCTGTACGTCGGATTTCTTCCGCCCCGACTTCTTTGTGTAAACTGCTTATCTGAGTCTTGGGTTTATTTTATTTAGACACTGCAGTAGTCATTAAATATTTAAAGAGATGTTGTATTATATATTTGAACTGGATTTGTATTAAAAGAGTTTATATATATGTGATGATGAGGATTTGATTTAAATCCAATTGATGGAAATGTTATTGTGATATTTATGATTTTTATTTCCGCTGCATTATATATTATTATTATTATTATTGCATGTTTTATTTTATTTTTAGGCTTGCTTCGGGTTCCAGATTCAAAAGAATTCCCGTTCCCTAGCGCCCGTCATGGCCCCTTTTTGGGTCGTGACAATAATAATAATAATAACAATAATGATGATGATGATAAAAAAATAAACAATAATATGGAATAATTAAATAATTAAATAATACTCAAATATAAGTCAATCAATAAAATAATATTAGTGCTTAAATAATATTATTAAAATAATTCTTTTCAATGTAGTAAATATAACGTAAATTAATTTCTAAAATAATAAGTTTCAAAATAAATATTTACGTAGAAAATTATATTTAATATAAAATAATAAATATTAACCACAAAATAATCAAATAATCAAATATAACTTTGAATTTATTAATATTGCATATCTCATTTTAAAATAAAATAATGTCAAAACTAGGGTTATTACATCATCATAGCATGTTATCATGGCATTTCATAATAGAATGATCTTCTGGTAAGAGCTGCACAAGTTAATTAAATAGGGTTGATGTTGAAAATTTAAGAAAAGAGATTCTATATAAGCTACGGAATGAGCTTACAGTGCACATCTAGATGTTACCAAGATGTACCCACAGTATTAAGGATCAGTACTAGTGGGATGGACTGAAGAAGGATGTAGTTGATTATGTTTCTAAGTGATTAACTTGCCAGCAGGTGAAAACTGAGCATCAGAAGCCTTCTGGGATTCAATCTCTTCTGAACCCTAAGTGGAAATAAGAGAGAATTGCTATGAATTTTGTGGTTGGTCACCTCGCTCGAAGGATGGATACGATTCCATCTGAGTGATTGTGGACAGGTTGACCAAGTCTGCACATTTCTTGCCTGTGAAAGCCACTTATTTTATAGCTAGATTGGCGAAGCTGTATATGAAGCATATTGTGTGCCTTCATGGAGTACATATGTCCATTGTGTCAGACAAAGGTTCAGTGTCTACCTCTCATTTTTTGCAGAAGTTACAGGAAGCGATGGCACCATGTTGGATTTCAGTACTGCTTTTCATCCTTAAACAGATGGCCAGTCTGAGAGGATGATCCAAACATTGGAAGATATGTTAAGGATATGTGTTGTGGATCTGGAAAGTAGCTGAGATGATTATTGGCCGCTTGTGGAGTTCGCATATAATAACAGCTACCATAGCAATATTGGAATGGCACCCTTTGAGGCCTAGTGTGGAAGGAAGTGTGATCTTCCTTGTGTTGGGATAAGATTGGAAGGAAAGTCTTAACTAGATCTAAGATGGTTCAAAATGCAGCGGAGAAAGTTACTGTGATCAGAAGGAGATTAGAGACCGTAGTTAGCAGACAGAAAAGCTATGCGGGTCCAAGACATAGAGATATTAAGTTGAAGTTTGTGTTTTTGAAGGTGTCTCAAAAGAATGGTGTGATAAGGTTTGGTATGGTTGCATATCAGTTGGCTTTGCCTCTGAATCTATTTCAAGTGCATTTCTGACCCTTCGCACATGTCGCATCGGACAATGTAGAAGTGAGTGAAGATCTAAAGTTCAAAAAGGAATCAGTCGTGATTGTAGATGATCAAGTTTGATAGTTATGTTTGAAGCAGTTTCTGATGGTCAAGATGTTGTGGTGAAGCAACGATGTGGAATAGCTTACCTGGGAGACTGAAGTTAAGATGCGAGCTTCTTACCCTTATCTCTTTCCTCCTTGATCCTTGCATTATTCTTTTCTTTGAATTCGAGGACGAATTTCTATAAGGTGGAGAGATTATAATGACCCTGAATTTTAAATTAAATAAATATATTTTGAGATTTACAGTGTTAATAAATTTTAAATTTTATTTTTATGTTATTATTTATTTGTGACTAATAATCGTTATTTTATTATATAGATATTTTCTTACGTAAAATAATTTAATTAAATTCTATTATTTAAAAGCTTTGAACTTATTATCATTATTTATGACTATTACTAGTGTTACTATTATGCTTGTGTATTACTATTATTGTTATTATTATTTTTTATTGTTTGATATTATTTTGAACATTATTTTTATTATTGTCAAATTATTTCATTAATATTAATTATATTATTATTATTAATTGTTATTTTAATTGTTAGTGCATGTGTGTATATGTTTATATATATATATATATATATATATATATATATATATATATATAATATATATATAAAGGTACAAAGTAAAAAAGTCAAAGTAGAAAAACGGGGTAAAAAAAAAAACAACATTTCCCTCTTTCTTTCTTTTTTTTTTCCTTCTCTTTCTTTTTTCTTTTTTCTTCTTCTTCCTCTCACTCTCGATTCCTTCCAACCGGACCACCCCACCTGCAACCAGCCATCACCACCACTTCTCCTTCCGTCCAGTAGCCATCTGCCACCACTAGCACCGTCTGCCGCTGCCTAGAACGCAGGAAAACGAAGGAGACCGAAGGTGGAGCTTCCTTACACCAGTGAAGATTCTGGCAGCCTTAGGAAGTCGAACTGGACTTTTTTGAAAGCTTTTCGTCCAGTGAGTCCATTTCTGAGCTCCGTTTGAGCTCAAAACCTCTAGATATTTAAATATCTTCAACTTTTAGTTTGTGTATTAGGGTTTAAAGTTGAATTTGTTGGATTCAAGAAAAATCCCTTTTGCAAATGATGACCCTTATAGCTTGAGCTTCATGAATATATTTTTTTTATAATTTTTGGAATTTATTTTAATTTTGGTGAATTTTTTATTAATTTAATATTATTTAATGAATTTTCATAAATAAATTAATTAAATTATGAATTTGGTTAAATTATTATTATTATTATTATTATTATTAATTTTAGTGTTGAGAAATTAATTTTTGGGAATTTTATATAATTTTTATGAATATTTTTAGTTATCTAAATATTGGATAATTGAGTTAAATGTGTATTTTGGTTGAAACTAGATTTAATTGTATGTTTTTGTTGATATTAATGATATATATGTTGAGAAAATAATTTTATTGTATTTTTGAATTTTTATAGAAATTTTGAGCAATATTTGTATATAATGTGTATTTTTGTATATTAAGCTTAATTGTGTAATTTTGTGATAATTTTAGTTAAATATTATGTTTAATTGATTTTAATATCAATTGAGGTATTAAAATGATTTTTACAAATTATTTACTATTTTTAACTAATTAATACTAATTTTCAAAAAAAAATTTCAAATATATATTATTTATAATTTGGGTGATAAAAAAAGGGTTTTAAACTAACTTTATAATATAATTAAACATGAACTTTGTTATGTTATGTTGAATAATTGTAAAATTGAATTTTTATTAATATGATATAATATTTGAGATTTTATTAGTTAAATTGTGATAATTTTGGAATATTATCTAAATAATAAGTGTATTTGTTATTTTGAAATCAAATGTGTATTTTATTATTTTTGTGATGCTAAATTGTGATTTTAAATATTATTTTCAAAGTATATTAATTTAATTGTAAAATGGAAATTTTATTCCATTTATGAATTTTATTATCAAATATTATTTAAATTTGACTTTTATATTTTAGTTGGAAAATAAAGGTTTTTAAATATTTTATTTGATTTTTGATGATTTTATTATTTTATTGTTAATATTTTTTGTTTTTGTATTGTCAACCTCGGTTAGGGATTTGTGGAGTTAGGAGTCCCAACCCGAGGTGTTGATGTCACAACTCAAAACCGGGGGTCATGACCGGCACTTGGGAACCGGAATTCTTTCGAATCCATAACCCGTAGCAAGTCTTGAAATAAAAAAATGAACAATAAATAAATTTAAATAATAAAAATACATCATAATTTAAAACTCAATAATCATGTACTAAATATTCTCCTTATATCATAAAATAAAATATTTTTAATACAACATTCAGAGACATGCCTCTCTGAATTTACTACATCACACACAATACAGAGTACCACTTCCCACTAATAAAAATATGACTGTAATATCCCGAGTTTTAAATAATTTTAGATTTCATCGGGATATGCAGTATTAATAATATAATGTATATGTATTTTACTAGTTAATTATTCTGTTAATAAATTTGAGATTTATATTTGAGTATTTTACTATTTGTGAAATAGTATCATCATTTTATGTTTAATTAACATATTTTACGTTAATATGTTTTAAATTACGCTATTTCGGAAGTAGTGTATTGATAATTCCCTACGTAAAGCATTAATATTTTAATACTACTATGTTAATACATATATATTATTATTATTTTGCATGGATATATTATAATTATATATATATACATACATATATTTGGGTTTAGTGTTATATTAAGTGTGTTATTATTATATGTGTTTTTATATATATATATATATATATATATATATGTGTGTGTGTGTGTGTGTGTGTGTGTGAATGTGTATTATACATTATTTTAATATTAAATAATGCTTTATACTATAGTTTTAATATATGTATGTGTACATATAATAACAAAACCACCATTATTTCTTCTTCTCCTCCCCTCACAATCGTCCCACGCCCTACCCTCACTGTGCCTCTCCGTTTGGTATGCCAGACCGCTCTTCGCCGCCACCAGTTGCTGCCAACCTCCTCCCCCTTCCTTCCTCTTCCTCTCCAGCGTGATCAGGTTGCCGGAAGCTCGTTGGAACGCCCGGAATTTGCAGCGGTAGCATGTGAAGCTCTTCACCGTCGATCGCGATTCCGGCCACCATTTCATGCACCGTCAGTCTCCATCAACTCCCTGAGCTCTGATGGTTCCTATTCTAAGCTTCTTTTGGCCGAAAAACGAATGGTTGTTAAGGTTTGAGCTTGATCTTCATTTCGGTCAACTTGAGTTTTTGATTTTTTTTATCTTTAATTTGATTGATTAATGAAAATTTCCTTCACAAACTTTGATACTAGTAGCTTAATCTACATGCTGTAATTTTTGTGGAATTTTTGGAATTTATTTTGATTTTTGGGAATTTTTTATTATTTTATTAATATTTTCTAATTTTCAAAAATTAATTAAATAAATTATGAAATTGTGTTTTATGGTGTTTATAGGTGTTGAAATGCATTATATAAATTTATTTGTAATTTTTGTGAATTTTTATATATTTATTTTGAATTTATTTAGTTTATGTAATTTTGAAAAAATAGGGTTAATTATGTGTTTAATTGAAATTAATTGGTTAATTAAGTATATTTATTGATATTATTGAAATATATGTTGAGAAAATTAATTTTGTGCAATTATATTATTTTTGGTGAATTTTTGAGTAATTTTAGCAAATTTATATATATAGGGGTATTCTGGTAATTTTTCACTAAAGTGGCTAAAAATGTAATTAAATTGGTTGTAATAGTTATTTAGAGTATAAAAATGATTTCTACAAATTATTTAGTATTTTTAACTAATTAAAACTATTTTTCGTAAATTATTTTCAATTATATATATAATATACGATTTTTCTAATAAAATGAGTTTTTATCGGTTTTTACTGTGTTTTAAGGTTAATTACATAATTTCTACTTATAAAATGCATTTTTATTATATAAGGGTATTTTTGGTATTTTGTAAATATTCCGTGAATTGTGGACCTCGGTCGGTGAATTACAATTTGGAGTCCGACCGAGGGATGTGATTGTGAATTCTGTGTATTCTTGAAGTGTATTTCTTTGCAGGGCCAGCTCTACTCTTTGAGTAGAGAGATGTCTGTTTTACAGGGGAGGTTCTGCCGGATTTTCGGTAGAATTCTCATAAAACATGATATCCGGTCAAATTTCCATTCTAATTATGTGTCTAGTAATCTAAATCGAGTCTTTAGAATTTTTGTTAGATTTATTCTGATTACTGTCATTATTTGTTTGTTTAGTTGCACTGAGACCGAGGCCTAATGGACCAGGCCTGTCAGATCCGTCTCGAGGAGCGCAATAATTAGTGAGTTGCTATTTTATATATATATGCTCTAGGATGCATGATTTTAGAAATATATGTGTTATTTTGATTAAATATGCATAATGATTTAAATAGTACTTAAGTTTATTTTTAGTTTATTTTTGGTTTATTTTTGATATATTTTAAACTATATGCATGTTTTATTAATGAATTATGTTTAAAATGTTTTTGAATATATTTCTAGTTTATTTTGTAATTTAATTGGACTTATTTGACGTATATATACTCGAAATATACTTGATTTACTTTTGGTATATTTCTAGTATGTATATAGTTTATGTTGCTATTTTATTTAAATTCATGCATCATTTATTTTTATGAATGTATGTTTATATTAAAATGAAGGATATTAATAGAACATGCTACCTAGTGGGCAGCACTAGGACCGAGTACGTACCGGTACGCCGATAGCATTTAGGCTATATTACTAACCTATTTGTGGATATTGATCGGATTGAATTATTTGATGTGAGATGTGATTTGGGAGTGTGATTGTTGGAGCTTGGTTGACCAAGTGTCTCGGGGCCAATCACACTGACAGTCAGACTGCTGGAGCTCGGTTGACTTAGTGTCTCAGGGCCAGTCTACTGTCCAAATGGAACAAGTGAATATATTGGAATAAGTGAGCTTGTATGGCTAGAGTGTTGTCTAACACTGTCTTGAGGTTACGATTTTTTTTAGGGTTCTATTTGATCCTTCATAAATAGTGGTTTTCAATAAAAATATATAAAAATGATTTTATTGCATCTGTGTGTATTTGCTTGTATATATATTTATTATATATACTTCTGGCTGTGTGCATTGACATTTAGTATGCATGTATATATATTATAGCAATTCACTCAGTGAGATCTGACTCCCCTCCATTGACTATTTTTTAGGAGAGTCATTGTCATCAGACCTCAGTAGCATACCCGTACGTCGGATTTCTTCTGCCCCGGCTTCATTATGTAAACTGCTCACTTGAGTTTTATTTTATTAATCTAGACACTGCAATAGTTGTAAAATTGAAAAAGGATGTTGTATTATATTTATATGAATTATGTACTTTAAATATTTGAACTAGATTTGTATTAAAAGATTATTAATATATGAAATAAGGATGTTCGATTTAATATCATTGGCAGATTATTATGTAATTATTTATGATTTGTTTCCACTGCAAATTATTTTAATTATGCTATTATTATTATTGCATGTTTTATTTTATTTTTAGGCTTGCTACGGGTTACGGATTCAAAAGAATTCCCATTCCCTAGCGCCAGTCATGGCCCTTATTTTAGGTCGTGACAATGACTACTGTAGTTTTCTAGAATACAATACTAAATAATTAAGTAGATAATTTACATAATAAAGCCGGAGTGGAAGAAGTCCGGCGGATAGGTCTACTACTAAGGTCTAATGAAGAAGACTCTCCTGTAAAAACATCAACGAAGAGGAGTCAGACCTCACTGAGTGAATTATTATAATATATATACACGCATTACTAAATAACAAATGCAAACACTCATATGTATTTAATAAATATATATACAGGCATGCACATACAAATGCTGAAAATCTCTTTATATATAATACTGAAAAACATCAGTTTATGAAGGATCAAATAGAACTCTAAGTTATCGTAACCTCAAATATCAATAGGAAACGCTCTAGCCATATAGGCTCATTTAATTACAAGTAAATTCACTTAATCCAACTGGACAGTAGACTGGCCCTGAGACACTAAGTCGACTGAGCTCCAGCAATCTGACTGTCAGTGTGATTAGGCCCGAGACACTTGGTCAACCGAGCTCCAGCAACACATAATCAATCACATCTCACATCAATCAAATCAATTAAGTCATAATTTCCATAAATAAGTTAGTAATTCAACCTACAATCTATTGCACCGGTACGTACTCGGTCCTAGTGCTACCCACTAGGAAGCACGTTCTATCAATATCCTTCATTTAAAAATAAAACATACATTCAAGAATAAATAATATAAAATGGCATTCAAAATTATTAAGTAAACCATATATATAATAGAAATATACCTAAAATAAACTAAAACCATATATATAACAGAAATATACCTAAAATAAACTAAGTATATTTCAAGTATATATACGTAAAATCAATTCAAACAATTCATGAAATATACCCAAAATAAATCAATAATATACTTAAAAATAACTTAAATATAAGTCAAAAGGAAAAACATGCATTGATTTCAAAATATACCTAAGATATACTTAAGCATTTATAAAAACAATTATGCAAAATTTTACATTTAAAACATATAATTCTAAAACATGTAACCTAAAGCAATGTATATATATAATAATAACTCACAGGGATGCGTTCCACGAGACTGATCCGACGGGCCTGGTCCATTAGGCCTCGATCTCAGCGCAACTAAACAATAAAAGCGATCACGAAATTAGAATACATCTAACTTAGACTTCTAGAAACTCGATCTAGAATTCTAAACACAAACAGACACAAAATAGGAATTAGACCTGATGTCACGTTTTACGAGAATTCTATCGAAAATTTTGCAGAACCTCCTCTGTAAAACGGACATCTCTCTACTAAAAAGTAGAGTTGGTCCTGTAAGAAAAACACACTTCGAGTATAAAAATCCTCAGAACCCTCGGGATCCCGAACTACTAAAATTCCCCAACCGAGGTCCACAATTCAATAACACAGTAAAATATATTAAAAATCAATAAATACCATAAATTCCCTCCAAATATCAAAATATCACATATTTTATATTAAAACGCCAAAAATAATTATTTTCCTAATAATTACTTAAAAACGCTAAATAATAATATAATATTATTAAAAATTCATTTTCTCGATAATTCAATATAATTTAATAAAAAGTCACTTTACTAATCCAAATAGCCTAATTAGTTTAAATACAAATTAAAAATTACTAAAAATCCATTTTATTACAAAAATAGTATATTATATATAATTTGAAAATAATTTTCAAAAATTAGTATTAATTAGTTAAAATTAGTAAATAATTTGTAAAAATCATTTTTATACCTCAAATAATATTAAAACCAATTAAACATAGTGTTTAACTAAAATTACCAAATTAATCCTAATATTTAAAAATACACATAAAATACTAATTATACTAAAAAATTCAATAAAAATTATATAAATACACAAAAATTATTTTCTCAACATATATCTCAATAATATCAACAAAAACATATAATTAACCAATTATTTCTAACAAAAAATATATTTAACCTATATTTTCAAAATTGACATAAACTAAAAATAATAATAATAATTACACAAAATTCACAAAAAATATAAACTCAACTCTAAAATTAATAATAACCACTAATAACACCAAAAATCACAATTTCATAATTTATATAATTAATTTACGAAAATTAATAAAATAATAATAAAATATTCAAAAATTCACAAAAATCAAAATAATTCCCAAAAATCACACAAAAATTCAGGGATGTAGCTTGAGCTAGGGGGATCAATGTTTGTAACGGCATTTCCATGAATCAACTAAAAATTCCCGAAAAAAAATCAAAATTCCAAAAATGGTCGAAATAGAAAAATCGAGATACAATAAAAATGGAGGAGTTAGAGCTCAAACCAAGGCTAGAATCAAGTTCCTCGGAGCTCTAGGAGTCGAACAGCATTGGAAACGTGAAGAATGGTGGCCAGGAAAGCAATCAACAACCAAAAACCTCCACACACTACCGCTGCATTTTTCGACGAGCTTTTAACGGTCGAACCACGTCGAGGAGGGAGAGAGAAGAAGGGGGAGGAAGTTGGCGGCGGCAAAGGCGATCCAACGTGGTACTCCAGGAGGCGCGGTGAAGGTAGGGTTCTGTCACGACCCAAAACAGGGGTCATGATCGGCGCTAGGGAATGGGAATTCTTTCGAATCCGGAACCCGTAGTATGCCTAAAAATAAAAATAAAACATGCAATAATAATAATAACAATATTAAATGTAGCGGAAATAAAAATCATAAATATCATAATATTATTTCATCACTGGATTTAAATCAAATCTCATCTCTTCACATATATATAAAATCTTTCAGTACAAATCCAGTTTCAGTATAATACATCTCTTTAAATAAAATACATGAAATCCCACATTTTTATTCACAACTACTGCAGTGTCTAGATTATAAAAATAAGACTCAAGTAAATAATTTACACAAAGAAGCCGGGGTGGAAGAAATCCGGCGTACAGGCCTGCTACTGAGGTCTGAAGATGTTGACTCTCCTGAAAAATAGTCAACGGAGGGGAGTCAGACCTCACTGAGTGAATTACTGTAATATATATACATACACACTAAATGATAATGCATACAGTCAACAGTATATATCTAATATATATATACAGGCAGTTACACACAAATGCAGTAAAAATCATTTATATATTTTATCTGAAAATCATCTTTTATGAAGGATCAAATAGAACCCTAAGATATCGCAACCTCAGAAATAGTGTTAGATAACACTCTAGCCATACAGGCTCACTTATTCCAAATATATCCACTTAATCCATTTGGACAGTAGACTGGCCCCGAGACACTAAGTCAACCGAGCTCCAGCAGTCTGACTGCCAGTGTGATTGGCCCCGAGACACTTGGTCAACCGAGCTCCAGCAATCACACCCCAAACCATATCTCACACATCAAATAATCATAATTAATCAATATCCACAAATGGTTAGTAATATAGCCTAAATACTATAGGCGTACCGGTACGTACTTGGTCCTAGTGCTGCCCACTAAGTAGCACGTTCTATCGATATCCTTCATTAATAAATATAAAACATTCATTCACAATTAAATGATGCATGAATTTTAATAAAACAACAATATAAACCATATATATACCGGAAATATACCAAAAGTAAACCAGGTATATTTCGAGTATATATACGTCAAATGAATCCAATCAAATTATAACTTAAGCTAGAAACATATTTAAAAACATTTTAAATATATTTTATTTACAAAACATGCATATAATTTAATAAATACCAAAAATAAACCAAAAATATACTTAAATACAAATCATATTATTTATGCATTTTAATCGAAATAAAATATATATTTCTAAATCATGCATCCTAAGCATATATATATAGTATAGTAACTCACCTAGTGCGCTCCACGAGATGGATCCGACGGGCCTGGTCCACTAGCCCTCGGTCTCGGCGCAACTAAACAAGCAAATAACAACATACATTAGAATAAACCTAACAGAAATCCTAGAATTCGATCTAGAGTATAAAACACAGAATCGATATCAGGGTTCGACCGGATATCACGTTTTATAAGAATTCTACCAAAAATTCGGCAGAACCTCCCCTGTAAAACAGACATCTCTCTACTCAAAAGAGTAGAGCCAACCCTGCAAAGAAACACACTTCAAAATTCAAACACAAAACACACCCAAAACCCCTCGGTCGGACTCCAAACTACAGTTTACCGACCGGGGTCCACAATCACAGAATAATTCCAGAAATACCAAAAATATCCTTATAACATAGAAATTCATTTTATAAGTAGAAATTACATAATTAACCTTTAAACGCATTAAAAACCAATAAAAACTCATTTTATTAGAAAAACCGTGTATTATATATATATTTGAAAATAATTTACGAAAAATAGTTTTAATTAGTTAAAAATACTAAATAATTTGTAGAAATCATTTTTATACCTTAAATAACTATTAAAACCAATTAAATTACATTTTTAGCCAATTTAGGGTAAAATTACCAAAATACCCCTATATATATAAATATACTAAAATTACTTCAAAAATTCACCAAAAATAGTATAATTATCCAAAATTAATTTTCTCAACATATTTATCAATAATATCAATAATTAAACCCAATTAACCAATTAATTTCAATTAAAACACAATTAACCCTAATTTTCCAAAATTCCATAAACTTCAATAATTCAAAATAAATACTTAGAAATTCATAAAAATTCCAAATAAATTCCTATAATTCATTTCAACACCTAATTTAACCATAAAACACAATTTCATAATTTAAATAATTAATTTCCAAAAATTAGAAAATAATATTAAAATATTCAAAAATACCCAAAAATCCAAAAAATCTCCAAAAATTCCACAAAAATTCATACATGTATATTAAGCTACTAGGATCAACATTTGTGAAGGGAGTTTTTATGAATCAATCAATTCGAAGCTCAAAAAAATCAAAAACCCTAATATGATCGAATTGGAAAAATCGAAACCTAAGCAATTCTAGACCATTTAAGCTCAAACTAAAGCTAGAATCACACTCACCGGAGCTCAAGGAGAAGAAAGAGACTGGCGGTGTCGAACATGGTGGCCGAAATCGACGTCGACGGCGAGGAGAGGAAGTTTCGGCCAAAAATGGAAAAATAGCTCGCCGGCGCCGGGAAGGAAGCTGCTGGCGGCGGGGGACAGCTGGGAACGATGGTGGCAAGCCAGGAGGCACACCGATGGTAGGTGATCGGCGTGACAGACGGTGGTGAGGGATGGTCGGGCGCTCGGGAGAAGAAGACGAAGAAGAAGAAGAAGAAGAAGAAGAAGAAGAAGAAGAAGAAGAAGAAGAAGAAGAAAAAGAAAAAGAAAAAGAAAGAAAAGAAAAAGAAAAAGAAAAAGAAAAAAAGAAAAAAATAAAATAATTTTAATAATTTAATAATAAATAAAATAATTAAATAACAATAAATTAATAAATAAATAATAAAATATTAAGGTAATATATATTAAACCCTAATTAAATAAATATCGCACAGATACACGGTGTTTAGTAATTTTAAAAATACGTATGAGTTCATGCAAGTCCGAAAATATATTTAAAATAATTAATAATAAATTATTTAAGTAAAAATTTCCCCGAAAATGCAAGTCCTGGGAAAATTTTACGTAAAACACTATAAATAATACACAATAATTAAAATAGGTTTTAAATACATATCAACTCATAAAAATATCATATATATATTCAAAATTTATTAACACTGCATATCCCGGTATAGTGTAAAAATATTGTAAAAACACGGGATATTACAGGTTCACGGGTGGAAGAAGAAGGAGAGGAAGCTGCTTTTGTTTTATTTTGTAAGTATATGTTATACATAATACTTTATATTATAATTTAATAACTTTATATTATAATATATTATAATATTACACTAAATTCACACACACACACACACACATATATATATATATTAACATATAAAGTACCATTCAATAATGTAATTTATTAAAATATTAATATTAAAATATGAATGCACTAAATTAAACATTATTAAAATAATATTATCCAAAATAATAAACTTCAATATACACATTTATGTAGAAAATTATAATTAAACGTAAAATAATAATAACTATTCACAAAATAATAAAATATAGTTTTAATTTTTATTAACACTGCATATCCTGATAAATATTAAAATAAATTAAAAACTAGGGTTATTATAGTCTTCCCTCCTTATAAGAACTCATCATCGAATTCCAAGAAAAGAATAAACAAGAATCAAGGAGGAAAGAGATACGGGTAAGAAGCTTGCATCTCAACTTCAATCTCCCAAGTATGCTTTTCAACTCTGTTGCTGCGCCACAACACCTTGACCATCGAAATCTGCTTCGAACACAACTGTTGAGCTTAATAGTCTATGATCGCAATAGGTTCTTATATGAACGTCAAGTCTTTATTCACTTCAACATTGTCGGGCTGCAACACGTGTGAAGGGTCTGAAACATACTTCCTCATCATCGAGATATGAAACACCAGATGCACTTGAGACATACTCGAAGGCAAAGCCAACCGATATGCAACAGTGCCAACTCTCTCTATAATCTTGAATGGTCCTATATATCTGGGTGCTAACTTACCCTTCCTACCAAATCTTATAACACCCTTCATCGAAGACACCTTCAAAAACATAAAGTCTCCTACCTAGAACTCCATATCTCTGCATCTAGGATCTGCATAGCTCTTCTGTCTGCTAATTGCGGTCTCTAATCTACTCTTGATTATAATAACTTTCTCTGTAGCATCCTGAACCATCTCAGGTCCAGTCAAAGCTCTCTCTCCAATCTCATCCTAACTTAAAGGGGATTTACACTTCCTTATGTACAAAGCCTCGTATGGTGCCATTCTAATACTACTATAGTAGTTGTTATTGTATGTAAACTCTATGAGTGGCAAATGATCATCCCAGCTACCTCCCAAATCCAAAACACACATTCTCAACATATCTTCCAATGTTTAGATCATCCTCTCAGATTGACCATCCGTCTAAGGATGAAAAGCAATACTGAAATCCAACCTGGTGCCCATCGCTTCTTGTAACTTCTGCCAAAAATGAGAGGTAAACACTGAACCTCTGTCTGACACAATAGACACAAGTACCCCATGAAAGCACACAATATGCTTCACATACAGCTTCGCCAATCTAGCTTTAAAATAAGTGGCTTTCACAGGCAAGAAATGTGTAGACTTGGTCAACCTATCCACAATCACCCAGATGGAATTGTATCCATCCTTAGAACAAGGTAAACTAACCATAAAATCCATAGCAATCCTCTCTCACTTCCACTCAGGAATATAAAGAGGTTGAAGCTTCCCAGAAGGCTTCTAATGCTCAACTTTCACTTACTGACACGTTAAACACTTAGCAACATAATCAGCTACATCCTTATTCAGTCCATCCCACCAGTACAAGTCTCTGATATTGTGGTACATCTTAGTAACACTTGGATGTACGTTGTAGGCTATAGAATGTGCTTCCTCAAGGATGTTGTAATATACCGTATTTTTAAATATTTTTACACTGTACCGGGATATGCAGTGTTAAATAAATTTTGAATGTATATATACGATATTTTTACGAGTTAATATGTATTTAAAACCTATTTTAATTACTGTGTATTATTTACAGTGTTTTACGTAAAATTTTCCCGGGACTTGCATTTTCGGGGAAATTTTCACGTAAATATTTTAGTATTAATTATTTTGAATATATTTTCGGATTTGCATGGACTCATACGTATTTTTAAAATACTAAATAAAGACTATGTGTGTATATATTTATTTAATTAGGGTTTAATATATATTACCCTAATATTTTATTATTTATTTATTTATTTATTGTTATTTAATTATTTTATTTATTATTAAATTATTAAAATTTTTATTTATTATTATTTTATTATTTTATTTTATTTTTCTTTTATTTTTCTTTTTCTTTTCTTTTTTCTTTTCTTTTCTTTCTTTCTTTTTCTTTTTTCTTCTTCTTCTTTCCTTCTCTCCCGCGCCCGACCATCACCATTCTTCCTTCCCTCCCGCTGCAACTCCGGCCACCTACCGTCGGTGTGCCTCCCGGCTTGCCACCATCGTTCCCAGCCGTCCCCCACCGCCAGCAGTTCCCTTCCCCGGGACCGGCGAGCTAGTTTTCCTCTTTTGGCTGAAAATCCACCCTTCGCCGTTTCTCCCTCCTCCGGCCACCGTTTTCGACACCGCCGGTCTTCATCGACTCCTTAAGGTCCGGTGAGTGTGATTCTAGCTTTGGTTTGAGCTTAAATGGTCTAGAATTGCTTAGGTTTCAAATTTTCAATTTCGGTCACATTAGGGTTTTTGATTTTTTTGAGCTTCGAATTGATTGATTCATGAAAACTCCCTTCACAAATATTGATCCTAGTAGTTCAATATACATGTATGAATTTTTTTAGAATTTTTGGAGATTTTTTGGATTTTTGGGTATTTTTGAATATTTTAATATTATTTTCTAATTTTGGGAAATTAATTATTTAAATTATGAAATTGGGGTTTATGGTTAAATTAGGTGTTGAAATGAATTATAGGAATTTATTTGGAATTTTTATGAATTTCTAAGTATTTATTTTGAATTATTTGAGTTTATGTAAATTTGAAAAATTAGGTTAAATGTGTTTTTATTTGAATTTAATTGGTTAATTGAGTTTAATTATTGATAAATATGTTGAGAAAATTAATTTTGGATAATTTTATAATTTTTGGTGAATTTTTGAAGTAATTATAGTATATTTATATATATAGGGGTATTTTGGTAATTTTACCCTAAATTGGCTAAAAATGTAATTTAATTGGTTTTAATAGTTATTTAAGGTATGAAAATGATTTCTACAAATTATTTGGTATTTTTAACTAATTAAAACTATTTTTCGTGAATTATTTTCAATTATATATATAATATACGGTTTTTCAAATAAAATGAGTTTTTATCGGTTTTTACATTGTTTTAAGGTTAATTATGTAATTTATACTTATAAAATGAATTTTTATGTTATAAGGGTATTTTTGGTATTTTCATAATTATTCTGTGTTTGTGGACCCCGGTCGGTAGATTGTAGTCTGGAGTCCGACCGAGGGGTTGTGGTTTGTGTTGAGCCTATTTTTCGAAGTGTGTTTCTTTGCAGGGTCGGCTCTACTCTTTTGAGTAGAGAGATGTCCGTTTTACAGGGGAGGTTCTGTCGGATTTTCGGTAGAATTCTCGTAAAACGTGATATCCAGTCGAACCCTAATTTCTGATTCTGTGTTTAATACTCTAGATCGAATTCTAGGATTTCTGTTAGGATTATTCTGATGTCGATTATTTATTTCTTGTTTAGTTGCGCCGAGACCGAGGGCTAGTGGACCAAGCCCGTCGGACCCATCTCGTGGAGCGCACTAGGTGAGTTACTATACTATATATATATGCTTAGGATGCATGATTTAGAAATATATGTTTTATTTTGGTTAAAATGCATAAATAATGCGATTTGTATTTAAGTATACTTTTGGTTTATTTTTGGTATATAATAAATTATATACATGTTTTATTAATAAAATATATTTAAAATGTTTTTAAATATATTTTTAGTTTAATTTATGATTTGATTGAATTCATTTGACGTATATATACTCGAAATATACCTGGTTTATGTTTGGTATATTTCCGGTATATATATGGTTTATATTGTTGTTTTATTTAAATTCATGCATCATTTAATTGTGAATGAATGATTTATATTATTAATGAAGGATATCAATAGAACGTGCTACCTAGTGGGCAACACTAGGACCGAGTACGTACCGGTACGCCTATAGTATTTAGGCTATAATACTAACTTATTTGTGGATATTGATTGATTATGATTATTGAGATGTGTGAGATGTGGTTTATGGGTGTGATTGCTGGAGCTCAGTTGACCAAGTGTCTCGGGGCCAATCACACTGGCAGTCAGACTGCTGGAGCTCGGTTGACTTAGTGTCTCGGGGCCAATCTACTGTCTAAATGGATTAAGTGGATATATTTGGATTCAGTGAGCCTGTATGGCTAGAGTGTTGTCTAACACTGTTTTCGAGGTTACGATATCATAGGGTTCTATGTGATCCTTCATAAAAGATGATTTTCAATAAAATATATATAAAAATGATTTTATTGCATCTGTGTGTAATTGCCTGTATATATATATTAGATATATACTGTTGACTGTATGCATTATCATTTAGTGTGTATGTATATATATTATAGTAATTCACTCAGTGAGGTCTGACTCCCCTCCGTTGACTATTTTTCAGGAGAGTCAACATCTTCAGACCTCAGTAGCAGGTCGATACGCCGGATTTCTTCCGCCCCGGCTTCTTTGTGTAAATTATATACTTGAGTCTTATTTATTTTATCTAGACACTGCAGTAGTTGTGAATTAAAGTATTGGATTACATGTATTTTATTTTAAAAGAGATGTATTATATATATTGAAACTGGATTTGTATTAAAGATTATATATCTATGAGATGAGATTTGATTTAAATCCAGTTGATGTGAATAATATTATGATATTATGATTTTTATTTCCGCTGCATATTATATGATTATTGTTATTATTGCATGATTTATTTTATTTTTAGGCTTGCTACGGATTCCGGATTCGAAAGAATTCCCGTTCCCTAGCGCCGGTCATGGCCCCTGTTTTGGGTCGTGACAGATGTCTTCTCTCAAATCATCCATATTAGGAACACACAATCTACCATTGATCCACAAAACATCATCATCATCAAGTGTGAAATCAGTGAACTTCCCTGCTCGAACATTCTCTACAAGCTCTTCCAAAATAGAATCACGGCACTGAGCTGCCTTAATCCTATCTCTCAGTACATATCTCACCTTAAACAGAGCTAGCAGTCCACCTGATCTACTCGCCTTCATCATCAGACCTTGATCCACTAACTTATGTAACTCTTGGATCAACAGTCTCCTCTCCACAGTAATATGAGCAAGACTGCCTTAGGACTTCCTACTCAAGGCATCTGCTACTACATTAGCCTTGCTTGGGTGATATAGAATCTCACAGTCATAATCTTTCAACAATTCCAACCATCTCCTCTACCTCAGATTTAGATCTCTCTGCTGAAAAATATACTTAAGGCTCTTGGGATTAGTAAAAATCTCACAAGTCACCTCGTACAGATAATGTCTCTAGATTTTGAGAGCAAAGATCACTGCAGCCATCTCTAGGTCGTGAGTAGGATAGTTCTGTTCATGCTTCTTCAATTGCCTCGAAGCATAAGCTATCACCCTACCATTCTGTATCAACACACAACCTAAGCCAACTCTAGAGGCATCACAATAAACTATGAACTTGTCTTTTCCATTAGGCAAAGCCAAAACAGGAGTTGTGGTCATCTTCTCCTTCAATAACTGAAAACTATTCTCATAAGCTTCTGACCACTCAAATCTCACATTCTTCTAAGTCAAGCGAGTCATAGGAGCTATAATTCTGGAAAAATCCTGTACAAACCTCCTATAGTACCTAGCTAAACCCAGAAAACTCTGAATCTCAATAACTGAAGTCGGTTGTCACGACCCAAAACAGGGGCCATGACCGGCGCTAGGGAACGGGAATTCTTTCGAATCCGGAACCCGTAGCAAGCCTAAAAATAAAATAAAGTATGCAATAATAATAATAATCATATAATATGCAGCGGAAATAAAAATCATAATATCATAATATTATCCATATCAACTGGATTTAAATCGAATTTCATCTCATAGATATATAATCTTTAATACAAATCCAATTTCAACATAATACATCTCTTTAAATAAAATACATGAAATCCAATACTTTAATTCACAACTACTGCAGTGTCTAGATAAAATAAATAAGACTCAAGTAGACAGTTTACATAAAGAAGCCGAGGCGAAAGAAATCCGGCGTATCGACCTGCTACTGAGGTATGAGGATGTTGACTCTCCTGAAAAATAGTCAACGGAGGGGAGTCAGACCTCACTGAGTGAATTACTATAATATATATACATACACACTAAGTGATAATGCATACAGTCAACAGTATATATATAATATGCATATATATACAGGCAATTGCACACAGATGCAATAAAAATCATTTTTATATATTTTATCTGAAAATCATCTTTTATGAAGGATCACATAGAACCCTAGAATATCGCAACCTCAGAATAATAGTGTTAAACAACACTCTGGCCATACAGGCTCACTTATTCCAAATATATCCACTTAATCCATTTGGACAGTAGACTGGCCCCGAGACACTAAGTCAACCGAGCTCCAGCAGTCTGACTGCCAGTGTGATTGGCCCCGAGACACTTGGTCAACCGAGCTCCAACAATCACACCCAAAAACCATATCTCACACATATCAATAATCACAACCAATTAATATCCACAAATAAGTTAGTATTACAGCCTAAATACTATAGGCGTATCGGTACGTACTCGGTCCTAGTGCTGCCCACTAGGAAACACGTTCTATTTATATCCTTCATCATTAAATATAAAACATTCATTTACAAAAATAAATGATGCATGAAGTTCAATAAAATACAACATAAACCATATATATACCGGAAATATACCAAAAGTAAACCAGGTATATTTCGAGTATATATATATGTCAAATAAATCCAATCAAATCATAAATTAAATTAAAAATATATTTAAAAACATTTTAAATATATTTTATTAATAAAACATGTATATAATTTATTATATACCAAAAATATACTTAAATACAAATCACATTATTTATGCATTTTAATCAAAGTAAAACATATATTTCTAAATCATGCATCCTAAGCATATATATATAGTATAGTAACTCACCTAGTGCGCTCCACGAGACAAGTCCGACGGGCCTGGTCCACTAGCCCTCGGTCTCGGCGCAACTAAATAAGAAATAAGTAACCGATATCAGAATAAACCTAACAGAAATCCTAGAATTCAATCTAGAGTATTAAACACAGAATCGGAATTTAGGGTTCGATTGGATATCACGTTTTACGAGAATTCTACCGAAAATCCGACAGAACCTCCCCTGTAAAACGGACATCTCTCTACTCAAAAGAGTAGAGCCGACCCTATAAGGAAACACACTTCGAGAAATAGGCTCAACACAAAACCACAACCCCTCGGTCGGACTCCAAACTACAGTCTACCGACCGGGGTCCACAAACACATAACAATTCCAGATATACCAAAAATATCCTTAAATCACAGAAATACATTTCATAGGTGGAAATTACATAATTAACCTTAAAACACTGTAAAAACTGATAAAAACTCATTTTATTTGAAAAACCGTATATTATATATATAATTGAAAATAATTCACGAAAAATAGTTTTATTTAGTTAAAAATACCAAATAATTTGTAGAAATCATTTTTATACCTTAAGTAACTATTAAAACCAATTGAATTATATTTTTAGACAATTTAGGGTAAAATTACCAAAATCCCCTATATATATAAATATACTTAAATTACTTCAAAAATTCACCAAAAATCATACAATTATCCAAAATTAATTTTCTCAACATATTTATCAATAATATCAATAATTAAACTCAATTAACCAATTAAATTCAAATAAAAACACATTTAACCCTAATTTCTCAAAATCACATAAACTTCAATAATTAAAAATAAATACTTAGAAATTCATAAAAATTCCAAATAAATTCCTATAATTCATTTCAACACCTAATTTAACCATAAACTCCAATTTCATAATTTAAATAATTAATTTCCGAAAATTAGAAAATAATATTAAAATATTCAAAAATACCCAAAAATCCAAACAATCTCCAAAAATTCTACAAAAATTCATACATGTAGATTAAGCTACTAGGATCAAAATTTGTGAAGGGAGTTTTCATGAATCAATCAATTCAAAGCTCAAAAAAATCAAAAACCCTAATAGGCCGAAATTGAAAAATCAAAACCTAAGCAATTCTAGACCAATTCAGCTCAAACCAAAGCTAGAATCACACTCACCGGACCTCAAGGAGAAGAAAGAGATCGGCAGTGTCGAAAACGGTGGCCTGAATCGGCGTGATCGATGGTGGATCGATTTTCGGCTTCTCCGGCCAAAATCGACTTCCAAACGTCGGAAACGGCCTCCTCAGGCGGTGGAATTGGTCGGGGAAGACGGTGGCACACCGGACGGCACACCCACGGTGAAGAAACGGCGTGACAGACGCCCGGACGGCAAGGGGAAGGATCGGGAGGAAGAAGAAGACTCGGGGGGCAAATGTGTAATTTTCCAAACTTTTGTAATTTTGACAAATATATGTATATATATATACTTTATACTATATATTAAAATAATATTAAATTACAAACATCAAATATACACCACACACATAAAATTTAATATTTTAATAATATATACTAAATAAAATTAATTAAATAACAATAAAACAAATAAATACTTAATAAAATATTAGGGTAATAATAAACCCTAATTAAATAATTATACACACACAGGCTTTATTTAATAATTTAAAAATACGCATGAGTTCATGCAAGTCCGTAAATACATTTAAAATAATTAATAATACATTGTTTACGTAAAAATTTCCCCGAAAATGCAAGTCCCGGGAAAATTTTACGTAAAGCACTGAAAATAATACACAATAATTAAAATAGGTCTAAAATACATATCAACTCATAAAAATATCATGTAAAATACAGAAATCATTGACACTGCATATCCCGGTACAGTGTAAAAATATTTTAAAAACACGGGATATTACATCGATCTAGGCCACTTAGACACTGCCTCAATCTTCTGTGCATCAACCTGGATACCCTCTTTTGACACCACATGTCCAACAAATGTAACACTCTCCATCCAGAAATCACACTTCGAGAATTTAGCATAAAGTCGATGTTCTCTCAGTATTTGTAGTACAGTCCTCAAGTGATATACATATTCTTCCATACTCCTCAAATACACTATAAACTAATCCATAAATGGTCTGAATACCCTGTTCATCAGATCCATAAAAGTTGCTGGTGTGTTAGTCAAGCCAAAAGACATCACCAGAAACTCATAATGGCCATATTGAGCGCGAAATGCCATTTTAGTAATATCGACTTCACTGATCCATAACTGATGATAACTCGACCTCAAATCAATTTTGGAAAAGAACTGTACACCCTGTAGCTGATCAAACAAGTCATCTATCCTTGGGAGAGGATACTTGTTCTTCACTGTTACCTTTTTCAGCTCTCTATAGTCAATGCACAGTCTCAGGGTACCATCCTTCTTCCTCACAAACAGGACTAATGCACCCCAAGGAGAAACACTAGGTCTAATAAAACCCTTATCTAGTAACTGTTGCAACTGCTCCTTCAACTCTTTCAACTTCGCAGGAGCCATTCTATAGGGTGGCATAGAAATAGGGGTAGTGCCTGGAACCACATCTATACAGAACTCAATCTCTCTATGAGGTAATAAACCTAGTAACTCCTCAGGAAAAACATCAGGAAACTCACAGGCAACAGGAACATCTACAAGTGAAAACTTCTCCACTAAAGTATCCCTGACTAATGCCAAATAACCCTGACAACCCTTCCTCAGTAACTTCCTAGTTGTAATAGCAGAAATGAGATTTTGAGGTGCAGAACTCTTATCACCCACAAACTTAAATTCTTCTTCATAAGGAATTCTAAAAGTCACCTGTTTACTCTGACAATCCACCACGACATAGTAATCCATACCCAGAATTACATCGAATTCCATTACATTTAACAAAATCAAATCAGCGAACAATTCTCTACCTCCGACAAGAACTGGACAACTAGAAAGAACAACATCAGTGTCCAAAGAGTCACTTAGAGGAGTGGCAACAGATAAAGGAAAAGCCATCCTCGAAGCTTGCTAACAAGACTTAGAAGCAAAAACAACAGAAATGAATGAATGCATGGCACTCAAATCAAACAAAACCCATGCATCCAGGTAACAGACAGAAATAATACCTGCCATGACTATATTAAATGCTTGAGCATCCTACTGAGTAAGATGGAAGACTCTGGCCTGACCTCCACCTCCCTGCTGACTGGTAGAAGCCTGGCCAACACCTCTGGCACCTCCTCTAGTACCTTTACCATGACCCTGCTAAGGAACAATCTGAGTAGAACTCTGGTGCTAAGCTGGAGATAACTGAAAAGGAACGGGTGTTGCACTGGCAATCGACTGCTGAGGGAATCACGAAATCTGTGGCTGTTGATAACCAGAATAGGGACATGATCTGGCAAAATGTCCCATCTGTCCACATCTGAAACACGTCAGCAGTGTCACAGTCCCTGATGGACTCTATCATACATCTAAAAAATAGTGGCAGCTGACCCAGAACTGCGACCACTGCTACTGCTCGAAGCACCTGACCCAAGTCTGAATGGTCTGCGTTGACCTCCACAGTCATGTCTACTACTCCTATGTACCCTATACTACTGTCTCTGACTCTGCTGGGCTGGACCCCTCTGTTGGCTACTCCAACCAATATGAAAACTTAAGTATGGAGTAGTCTAGAATCCACCTGACTGAACGCCCAACTAGTAATAATCAGGCATAGCTCCTTGCCTAACTAGCCTCAGCTCAATCTCCTTGGCCCACTCTATCACTGACTCTAGAGTAAGTCCTGCTGTAGGTATACCAGCAAATGTAGAACCTAATCCAATGACATAAGTGGTGATTGCGAAGTACTGATCTCGCATCAAGTCCTCTGCATATCCGCCAAATCGAAGGAACTCTCTAGTATAGTCCTCAACAGATCTGTCACCTTAGGTAATGCTAGTCAGTCAGAGCCTGTAGCTCATACGAAGTGGCTTTGGGAAAAATCTCCTCATGAATCACTCTCTGAACTGAGCCCAAGTCATTGTCTTCATGTATGGCTGAATCATCTGAATAAACCAATCCAGGGCTAGTCCCTCTACTGACAGCTTGACTATCATGATCCGCTAATACTCAGTGTGAACAGTTTGAGTCCTCATCTCGATCACATGCAAAAAATCTAAAGGGTTAGAAGTCCCATCAAAAGCTATCCTGCCGACTCTGGTATAGAATAGGGCTGCCTTAGGGTTAAACAAAACTTGCTGATAGGCAGGCTGAATAGGCGGTGCAATAGGAGGTACTAGAATATCATCAAACTCAGGCTCTACAGGTTCCTTATCTTGTAGCTCTCTCTATCTACGGTGACCTGCTACTCCTTGAGGTCTACCTTTGCCATGACCTTTGCGCCTAGCTAGCGGCTCAGGAGGTAAAATCTTATCTTAGAAGGACTCATCATCCTCAGCCTCAACGATCGGTGGAGCGACACGCGCTCACCTCCTCATTCTAAAAAAACAAATAGAAGGATTTAGACAAGATAGATAACTAACAGTAATACAAAAAACTAAATCAGAGAATACTTATCAAGACATACTCAAACCTAATTAACTGTATTAGTTTCAAAAGAAAACACAACAATGAAAACTAGGGCCACAACTCTAACAACTAAGGCCCTGATACAAAACTCTGCTCTGATACCAACTTTATCAAGACCCAAAATCGAGGGTCATGACCGGCACTAGGGAACAGGAATTCTTTTGAATCCGAAACCCATAGCAAGCCTTGAAATAAAAAAATGAATAATAAATAAATTTAAATAATAAAAAGACATCAAAATTTAAAACTCAATAATCATGTACTAAATATTCTCCTCATATGATAAAATAAAATATTTTTAATACAACATTTAAAGACATGCCTCTCTGAATTTACTTCATCATACATAATACAGAGTACCACTCCTTACTAATAAAAATATGACTACTGCAGTTTTCTCGAATACAATACTAAACAATTAAGTAGATAATTTACATATTAAAGCCGGGGCAGAAGAAGTCCGATGGATAGGTCTACTGCTGAGGTCTGATGAAAAAGACTCTCCTATAAAAATATCAACGGAGGGGAGTTAGACCTCACTAAGTGAATTATTATAATATATATACATGCATTACTAAATGAAAAATGCAAACACTCATATGTATTTAATAAATATATATACAGGCATGTACACACAGATGCTGAAAATCTCTTTATATATAATATTGAAAAACATCAGTTGATGAAGGATTAAATAGAACCCTAAGTTATCGTAACCTCAAATATCAATAGGAAATGCTCTAGCCATACATGCTCACTTAATTCCAAGTAAATTCACTTAATCCAACTGGACAGTAGACTGGCCCCGAGACATTAAGTCGACCAAGCTCTAGCAGTCTGACTGTCAGTGTGATTGGCCCCGAGACACTTAGTCAATCGAGCTTCAGCAATCACACCATCAATCACATCTCACATCAATCAAATTAATCAAGTCATAATTTCCATAAATAAGTTAGTAATTCAACTTACAATCTATCGCACCGGTACGTACTTGGTCCTAGTGCTGCCCACTAGGAAGCATGTTCTATCGATATCCTTCATTTAAAAATAAAACGTACATTCAAGAATAAATAATATAAAATGGCATTCAAAATGATTAAGTAAACCATATATATAACAGAAATATACCTAAAATCAACTAAGTATATTTCAAGTATATATACGTAAAATCAATTCAAACAATTCATGAAATATACCCAAAATAAATCAATAATATACTTAAAAATAATTTGAATATAAATCAAAATGAAAAACATGCATTCGTTTCAAAATATACCAGTAGAGAGATTTGAATCTAAAGTAAAGGAGATGGTTAGAATTGTTGAAAGATTATGATTGTGAGATTCTATATCACCCAAGTAAGGCTAATGTGGTAGCAGATGCCTTGAGTAGGAAGTCCTTAGGCAATCTTGCTCACATCAGTGTGGAGAGGAGACCATTGATCCAAGAGTTGCATCAGTTGGTGGATCAAGGTCTGATGATGAAGGTGAGTAGATCAAGTGGACTGCTAGCTCAGTTTAAGGTGCAATCTGTACTGAGAGATAGGATTAAGGCAGCTTAAAGCTAAGATCCTATTCTAGAAGAGCTTATAGAGAATGTCCGAGCAGGGAAGTTCACTAATTTCACACTTGATGATGATGGTATTTTGTGGATCAGTGGTAGATTGTGTGTTCCTGATGTGGATAATTTAAGAGAAAAGATCCTTAAGGAAGCACATTCTACAACTTACAGTGTACATCCGAGTGTCACTAAGATGTACCACAATATCAAAGACTTGTACTGCTGGGATGGATTGAAGAAGGATGTCGCTGATTATATGGCTAAGTGCTTGACGTGTCAGCAAGTGAAAGTTGAGCATCATAAGCCTTCTAGGAAGCTTCAGCCTCTTCCTATTCCTGAGTGGAAGTGGGAAAGGATAGCTATGGATTTTGTGGTTGGTTTACCTCGTTCTAAGGATGGATACGATTCTATCTGGGTGATTATAGATAGGTTGACCAAGTCTGCACATTTCTTGCCTGTGAAAGCCATTTATTCTGTAGCTAAATTGGCGAAGCTATATGTGAAGCATATTGTGTGCCTTTATAGAGTACCTATGTCCATTGCGTCAGATAGAGGTTCAGTGTTTACCTCTCATTTTTAGCAGAAACTATAGGAAGCAATGGGCACTAGGTTGGATTTCAATACTGCTTTTCATCCTCAGACAGATGGTCAGTCTAAGAGGATAATCCAGACATTATAAGACATGTTGAGAATGTGTGTTTTGGATTTAGGAGGTAGCTGGGATGATCATTTGCCACTCGTTGAGTTTGCGTATAATAACAGCTACCATAGCAATATTGGAATGGCACCATATGAGGCTTTGTACGGAAGGAAGTGTAGATCCCCTCTGAGTTGGGATGAGATTGGTGAGAGAGCTTTGACTAGACCTGAGATGGTTCAGGATGCTGCAGAGAAAGTTGTTGTGATCAAGAGCATATTAGACACTGCAGTTACCAGGCAGAAGAGCTATACAGATCCTAGACGTAGAGATGTGGAGTTCCAAGTATGAGACTTTATTTTTTTAAAGGTGTCTCTAATGAAGGGTGTTATAAGATTTGGCAAGAAGGGTAATGTAACAGCCCAGACCAACCCGCATCAGATATTGTCCGCTTTACCTAGGCCCAGCTCACAGTGCACGATTTTAAAATGCATCTAATGGGATGGGAGCTCTAACTCAATCGGCTCCAACCGACTCTGGCTCTGATACCATTGTAACAGCCCAGACCAACTTGCATCAGATATTGTCCGCTTTGCCCAGGCCCAGCCTGCAGTGCATGGTTTTAAAACGCGTCTGATGGGAGAAGGTATCCACACCCTTATAAGGCATGCTTCGTTCTCCTTCCCAACTGTCACGACCCAAAACAGGAGTCATGACCGGCGCTAGGGAACGGGAATTCTTTCGAATCCGGAACCCGTAGCAAGCCTAAAAAAAAATAAAATAAATATGCAATAATAACCATAAAAATATAATATGCAGCGGAAAATAAAATCATAAATATTACAATATCATCCATAACAACTGGATATAATTCAAAACTCATCACATCACATATATAATCTCATAAATGTGTAATCTTTATACAAATCCAGTTTTAACATGATACATCTCTTTAAACAAATACATAAAATCCAATACTTTAATTTACAACTACTGCAGTGTCTAGATAAAATAAATAAGACTCAAGTAGACAATTTACATAAAGAAGCCGGGGCGGAAGAAATCCGGCGTATCGACCTGCTACTGAGGTCTGAGGAAGTTGACTCTCCTGAAAAATAGTCAACGGAGGGGAGTCAGACCTCACTGAGTGAATTACTATAGTATATATACATACACTCTAAGTGATAATGCAAACAGTCAACAGTATATGAGTAATATGTATATATACAGGCAAGTTCATACAGATGCAGAAAAATCATTTTATATATTTTGTCTGAAAATCAACTTTTATGAAGGATCACATAGAACCCTAGAATATCGCAACCTCAGAAAATAGTGTTAAACAACACTCTAGCCATACAGGCTCACTAATTCCAAATATATCCACTTAATCCATATGGACAGTAGACTGGCCCCGAGACACTAAGTCAACCGAGCTCCAGCAGTCTGACTGCCAGTGTGATTGGCCCCGAGACACTTGGTCAACCGAGCTCCAGCAATCACACCCAAACCACATCTCACATATATCAATAATCATAATCAAATCGATATCCACAAATAAGTTAGTAATAAAGCCTAAAACTATAGGCGTACCGGTACGTACTCGGTCCTAGTGCTGCCCACTAGGTAGCACGTTCTATTGATATCCTTCAGTAATAAATAATAAAACATTCATTCACAAATACATGATGCATGAATTTAAATAAATCAACAATATAAACCATATATATATACCGAAAATATACCAAACATAAACCAGGTATATTTTGAGTATATATACGTCAAATAAATTCAATCAAATCATGAATTAAACTAAAAATATATTTAAAAACATTTTAAATATATTTTATTAATAAAACATGTATATAATTTATTATATACCAAAAATATACTTGAATATAAATCATGTTATTTATGCATATTTAGTCAAAATAAAACATGCATTTTCTAAATCATGCATCCTAAGCATATATATATAATATAGTAACTCACCTAATGCGCTCCACGAGACAGGTCCGACGGGCCTGGTCCACTAACCCTCGGTCTCGGCGCAACTAAACAAGAAATAATTAATCGACATCAGAATAACCCTAACAGAAATCCTAGAATTAAATCTAGAGTATTCAACACAGAATCGAAAATTAGGGTTCGACTGGATATCACGTTTTACGAGAATTCTACCGGAAATCCGGCAGAACCTCCCCTGTAAAACGGACATCTCTCTACTCAAAAGAGTAGAGCCGACCCTGCAAAGAAAATACACTTCAAAAATAAACACCACAATCAATCACAACCCCTCGGTCGGACTCCAGACTACAATCTGTCGACCGGGGTCCACAAACACAAAATGATTCCAGATATAATAAAAATATCTTTAAATCACAGAAATACATTTTATAAATAAAAATTACATAATTGACCTTGAAACACTATAAAAACCGATTAAAACTCATTTTATTAGAAAAACCGTATATTATATATATAATTGAAAATAATTCCCGAAAAATAGTTTTAATTAGTTAAAAATACTAAATAATTTGTAGAAATCATTTTTATACCTTAAATAAATATTAAAACCAATTAAATTACATTTTTAGACAATTTAGGGTAAAATTACCAAAATACCCCTATATATATATATATATATCTAAATTACTTCAAAAATTCACCAAAAATCATACAATTATCCAAAATTAATTTTCTCAACATATTTATCAATAATATCAATATTTAAACTCAATTAACCAATTAAATTCAATTTAAAACACAATTAACTTAATTTTACAAAATCACATAAACTTCAATAATTAAAAATAAATACTTAGAAATTCATAAAAATTCCAAATAAATTTCTATAATTCATTTCAACACCTAATTCAACCATAAACTCCAATTTCATAATTTAAATAATTAATTTCCGAAAATTCGAAAATAATATTAAAATATTCAAAAATACCCAAAAATCCAAACAATCTCTAAAAATTCTGTAAAAATTCATACATGAAGATTAAGCTACCAGGAACAACATTTGTGAAGGAAGTTTCCATGAATCATCCAAATTGAAGCTCAAAAAAATCGAAAACCAAAAGTGGCCGAAATATTCAACTCAAAACCTAAGCAATTCTAGACCATTTTAGCTCAAACCAAAGCTAGAATAACACTCACCAGAGCTCAAGGAGAAGATAGAGACCGGCGGTGTCGAAAACGGTGGCCGGAGGAGGGAGAAACGACGGTGAGAAGAAATGGTGGCGTCGGGCACCCACGGGAAGAAGAAGAAGAAGAAGAAGAAAAAGAAAAAGAAAGAAAAAGGAAAGAGAAAGGAAAAGAAAAGGAAAGAAAAAGGAAAAGAAAAAGAAAAAGAAAAAAAAAGAAAAAAGAAAAAAATAATAAATTTTAATAATTTAATAATAAATAAAATAATCAAATAATAATAAATAAATAATAAAATATTAGGGTAATAATAAACCCTAATTAAATAAATATACACACACAAGCTTTATTTATTAATTTAAAAATATGTATGAGTTCATGCAAACCCGTAAATACATTTAACATAATTAATAATAAATTGTTTACGTGAAAATTTCCCCGAAAATGAAAGTCCCGGGAAAATTTTACGTAAAATACTGAAAATAATAGACAGTAATTAAAATAGGTTTAAAATACATATTAACTCATAAAAATATCGTATAATACATAAAAATTATTGACACTGTATATCCCAGTACAGTGTAAAAATATTTTTAAAAACACGGGATATTACAGTCTTCCCCCCTTACAAGAATTCGTCCTCGAATTCTAAAAACAAGATTACAGAATCAGGAAGGAAAGAGATACGGGTAAGAAGCTCGCATCTCAGCTTCAGTTTCCCACGTATGCTCTTCAACTCTGTCGCTACGCCACAGAACCTTGACCATCGGAATCTGCTTCGATCGCAACTGTCGAACTTGAAAATCTACGATCGCCACAGGTTCTTCCACAAACGTCAAATCTTCACTCACTTCCACACTGTCAGGTTGCAACACGTGTGAAGGATCTGAGATATACTTCCTCAACATCGAGATATGAAATACTGGATGCACCTGTGACATACTCGAAGGCAAATCCAACCGATATGCAACAGTGCCAATTCTCTCTAGAATCTCAAACGGTCCAATATATCTCGGTGTTAACTTACCCTTCCTGCCAAATCTCATCACACCCTTCATCGGAGATACTTTCAGAAAAATGAAATCTCCAACCTGAAACTCCACATCTCTGCGCCTAGGATCCGCATAACTCTTCTGTCTGCTAACTGCGGTCTCTAACCTGCGCTTGATCACGGTGACTTTCTCTGCAGCATCTTGAATCATCTCTGGTCCAGTCAAAGCTCTCTCACCAATCTCATCCCAACTCAACGGGGATCTACACTTCCTTCCATACAACGCCTCATATGGTGCCATGCCAATACTGCTATGGTAGCTGTTATTATATGCAAACTCAACAAGCGACAAATGATCATCCCAGCTACCTCTCAAATCCAAGACACACATCCTCAACATATCTTCCAGTGTCTGGATCGTCCTCTCAGACTGACCATCTGTCTGAGGATGAAAAGCAGTACTGAAATCCAACCTAGTGCCCATCGCTTCTTGCAACTTCTGCCAAAAACGAGAAGTAAACACTGAACCTCTATCTGACACAATGGACACAGGTACTCCATGAAGGCACACAATATGCTTCACGTACAACTTCGCCAATCTAGCTACAGAATATGTGGCTTTCACAGGCAAGAAATGTGCAGACTTCGTCAATCTGTCTACAATCACCCAGATGGAATCGTATCCATCCTTCGAACGAGGTAAACCGACCACAAAATCCATAGCTATCCTTTCCCACTTCCACTCGGGAATAGGAAGAGGCTGAAGCTTCCCAGAAGGCTTCTGATGTTCGGCTTTCACTTGCTGACACGTCAAGCACTTAGCAACATAATCGGCAACATCCTTCTTCAATCCATCCCACCAGTATAAATCTCTGATACTGTGGTACATCTTAGTAACACCAGGATGTACGCTGTAGGCTGTAGAATGTGCTTCCTCTAAAATCTCTTCTCTCAAATCATCCACATCAGGAACACACAATCTACCACTGATCCACAACACACCATCATCATCGAGTGTGAAATCAGTGAACTTCCCTGCTCTGACATTCTCTGCAAGCTCTTTCAGAATAGGATCTCGGCTCTAAGCTGCTTTAATCCTATCCCTTAGTACAGATCGTACTTTAAACTGAGCTAACAGTCCACCTGATCTACTGATCTTCATCATCAGACCTTGATCCACCATCAGATGCAATTCTTGGATCAATGGTCTCCTCTCAACACTTATGTGAGCAAGACTACCTGAGGACTTCCTACTCAAGGCATCTGCTACCACATTAGCTTTACCCGGATGGTAAAGAATCTCGCAATCATAATCCTTCAACAGTTCCAACCATCTTCTCTGCCTCAAATTCAAATCTCGCTGCTGGAAAATGTACTTAAGGCTCTTGTGATCAGTAAATATCTCACAAGTCACCCCATACAAATAATGTCTCCAAATCTTCAAAGCAAAGATCACTGCAGCCATCTCAAGATCATGTGTAGGATAGTTCTGCTCATGCTTCTTCAACTGCCTCGAAGCATAGGCTATCACCCTTCCATTCTGCATCAACACACAACCAAGACCAATTCTAGAGGCATCACAGTAAACTGTGAACTTATCCACACTATTAGGCAAAGCTAATACTGGTGCTGTGGTCAATTTCTCCTTCAACAACTGAAAACTATTCTCACAAGCTTCTGACCACTCGAATCTAACATTCTTCTGAGTCAAGCGAGTCATAGGGGCTGCTATCCTGGAAAAATCCTGCACAAACCGCCTATAATACCCGGCTAAACCCAGAAAACTCCGAATCTCAGTAACTGAAGTAGGTCTAGGCCACTCAGATACTGCCTCAACCTTCTGTGGATCAACCTGAATACCTTCTTTAGACACTACGTGTCCAAGAAAAGAAACACTCTCCATCCAGAAATCACACTTCGAGAATTTAGCATAAAGCTGATGACCTCTCAGTGTCTGTAGTACAATCCTCAAGTGATATACGTGCTCTTCCATACTCCTCGAATATACCAGTATATCATCAATGAAGACTACCACAAACTGATCCACATACGGTCGGAATACTCTGTTCATCAGATCCATAAAAGCTGCTGGTGCATTAGTCAAACCAAAAGACATCACCAGAAATTCATAATGACCATATCGAGTGCGGAAAGCTGTCTTAGGAATATCAGCTTCACTAATCCGCAGCTGATGATAACCTGACCTCAAGTTGACCTTAGAAAAGAATTGTGCACCCTGGAGCTGATCAAACAAATCATCTATCCTCGGGAGAGGATACTTGTTCTTCACTGTCACCTTATTCAGCTCTCTGTAGTCAATGCACAGTCTCAGGGTACCATCCTTCTTCTTCACAAACAAGACTGGTGCACCCCAAGGAGAAACACTAGGTCTGATAAAACCCTTATCCAACAACTCTTGCAACTGCTCCTTCAACTCTCTCAACTCTGCAGGAGCCATACGATAGGGTGGCATAGATATAGGAGTAATACCTGGAACCACATCAATACAGAACTCAATCTCTCTATGAGGTGGTAAACCTGGCAATTCCTCGGGAAAAACATCAGGAAACTCACAAGCAACAGGAACATCTGTGAGTGACAACTTCTCCACTGACGTATCCCTAACCAATGCCAAAAACCCCTGACAACCTTTCCTCAACAACTTCCTAGCTGCAATAGTCGAAATAAGATTCTGAGGTGCTGAACTCCTGTCACCAACAAACTTAAATTCTACTTCACCAGGAATTCTGAAAATCACCTCCTTATTCCTGCAATCAACCACGGCAAAGTGCTGAGACAACCAATCCATTCCCAAAATAACATCGAACTCCATCACATCCAACAAAATCAAATCGGCGGATAATTCTCTATCTCCCACGAGAACTGGACAACCAGAAAGAACAATATCAGCGTCCAAAGAATCGCTCAGAGGAGTGGCAACAGACAAAGGAAAAGCCATCCTCGAAGCTTGCCAACAAGATTTAGAAGCAAAAACAGGAGAAACAAAGGAATGCGTGGCACCCGGATCAAACAAAACCAAAGCATCCAGGTAACAAACAGAAAGAATACCTGCCACGACTGCATTAGATGCCTGAGCATCCTGCTGAGTCAGATGGAAAACTCTGGCCTGGCCTCGACCTCCCTGCTGACTAGTAGAAGCCTGGCCAACGCCTCGAGTACCTCCTCTCGTACCTCTACCACGACTCTGCTGTGGAACAAACTGAGTAGAACTCTGATGCTGAGCTGGTGGCAACTGAAATGGCACGGGTGCTGCACTAGCAATCGACTGTTGTGGGAATCGCGGAATCTGCTGCTGCTGATAACCCGAATAAGGACACGATCTGGCAAAATGTCCTGTCTGTCCGCATCTGAAACATGTCAGTGGTGTCAGATAACATGGTCCCTGATGGACTCTACCACAAGTCTGACAAACACTGGCCGCTAATCCAGAACTACGACCACTGCTACTGCTCGAAGCACCTGACCCAAATCTGAATGATCTACGCTGACCTCCACGACCATGTCCACTGCTCCGATGCACTCGCTGCTGCTGTCTCTGACTCTGCTGAGTCAAACCTCGCTGTTGACTACTCGAACCAACATGAAAACTCGAATACGGAGTAGCCTGCAATCCACTCGACTGAACTCCCAACTGGTAATAATCAGGCATCGCTCCCTGCCTAACTAACCTCAGCTCAATCTCCTTAGCTAGCTCAATCACCGACTCCAAAGTAAGACCTGCTGTAGGCATACCAGCAAAAGCTGAACCCAAACCAGTAACATAGGTAGTAACAGCGAAATACTGATCTCGCATCAGATCCTCAGCATATCTACCCAGACGAAGAAACTCTCGGGTATACTCCTCTACAGATCGATCTCCATGAGAAATACTGGTCAATCGAAGACGATAGCTCAAACGAAGAGGCTCTGGACAAAATCTCCTCATGAATCGCTCTCGAAACTGAGCCCATGTCATCGTCATCATATAAGGCTGGATCATCTGAATGAACCAATCTAGAGCTGGTCCCTCGACAGACAACTCAACGATCATGATCCTCTGGTACTCAGTATGAGCAGTCCGAGTCCTAGTCTCAATCGCATGCAGAAAATCTAAAGGATCAGAAGTACCATCAAACGCAATCCTGCCAACTCTGGCATAGAACAAAGCTGCCTCAGGGTCAGACATACCCTGCTGATAGGCAGGCTGAACAACTGGAGGAACAGGAACATCAAACTCAGGCTCAACAGGCTCCTCGTCCTGTAACTCTCTCTGCCTACGGCGACCTGCCGCTCCTCGAGGTCTACCCCTGCCACGACCTCTACGTCTAACTGGCGGCTCAGGAGGTAAAACCTCGTCCTGAAAAGACTCATCATCCTCGGCCTCAACGACCGGTGGAGCGACACGCGCTCGCCTCCTCATTCTGAAAAGACAAACGGAAAGATTCAGACAAAACAGACAACGGAGGAATAATGCTGAAAACTACAGCAAGGAATACTCATCAAGACATACTCGAACCTAATACACTGCAGTAGTCCAACAGAAAACACAACTTTAAAACTAGGGCCACAACTCACATAACTAAGCCCTGACACAAAACTCCACTCTGAAACGAACTTCGCTCTGATACCAACTTTGTCACGACCCAAAACAGGAGTCATGACCGGCGCTAGGGAACGGGAATTCTTTCGAATCCGGAACCCGTAGCAAGCCTAAAAAAAAATAAAATAAATATGCAACAATAACCATAAAAATATAATATGCAGCGGAAAATAAAATCATAAATATTACAATATCATCCATAACAACTGGATATAATTCAAAACTCATCACATCACATATATAATCTCATAAATGTATAATCTTTATACAAATCCAGTTTTAACATAATACATCTCTTTAAACAAATACATAAAATCCAATACTTTAATTTACAACTACTGCAGTGTCTAGATAAAATAAATAAGACTCAAGTAGACAATTTACATAAAGAAGCCGGGGCGGAAGAAATCCGGCGTATCGACCTGCTACTGAGGTCTGAGGAAGTTGACTCTCCTGAAAAATAGTCAACGGAGGGGAGTCAGACCTCACTGAGTGAATTACTATAGTATATATACATACACTCTAAGTGATAATGCAAACAGTCAACAGTATATGAGTAATATGTATATATACAGGCAAGTTCATACAGATGCAGAAAAATCATTTTATATATTTTGTCTGAAAATCAACTTTTATGAAGGATCACATAGAACCCTAGAATATCGCAACCTCAGAAAATAGTGTTAAACAACACTCTAGCCATACAGGCTCACTAATTCCAAATATATCCACTTAATCCATATGGACAGTAGACTGGCCCCGAGACACTAAGTCAACCGAGCTCCAGCAGTCTGACTGCCAGTGTGATTGGCCCCGAGACACTTGGTCAACCGAGCTCCAGCAATCACACCCAAACCACATCTCACATATATCAATAATCATAATCAAATCGATATCCACAAATAAGTTAGTAATAAAGCCTAAAACTATAGGCGTACCGGTACGTACTCGGTCCTAGTGCTGCCCACTAGGTAGCACGTTCTATTGATATCCTTCAGTAATAAATAATAAAACATTCATTCACAAATACATGATGCATGAATTTAAATAAATCAACAATATAAACCATATATATATACCGAAAATATACCAAACATAAACCAGGTATATTTTGAGTATATATACGTCAAATAAATTCAATCAAATCATGAATTAAACTAAAAATATATTTAAAAACATTTTAAATATATTTTATTAATAAAACATGTATATAATTTATTATATACCAAAAATATACTTGAATATAAATCATGTTATTTATGCATATTTAGTCAAAATAAAACATGCATTTTCTAAATCATGCATCCTAAGCATATATATATAATATAGTAACTCACCTAATGCGCTCCACGAGACAGGTCCGACGGGCCTGGTCCACTAACCCTCGGTCTCGGCGCAACTAAACAAGAAATAATTAATCGACATCAGAATAACCCTAACAGAAATCCTAGAATTAAATCTAGAGTATTCAACACAGAATCGAAAATTAGGGTTCGACTGGATATCACGTTTTACGAGAATTCTACCGGAAATCCGGCAGAACCTCCCCTGTAAAACGGACATCTCTCTACTCAAAAGAGTAGAGCCGACCCTGCAAAGAAAATACACTTCAAAAATAAACACCACAATCAATCACAACCCCTCGGTCGGACTCCAGACTACAATCTGTCGACCGGGGTCCACAAACACAAAATGATTCCAGATATAATAAAAATATCTTTAAATCACAGAAATACATTTTATAAATAAAAATTACATAATTGACCTTGAAACACTATAAAAACCGATTAAAACTCATTTTATTAGAAAAACCGTATATTATATATATAATTGAAAATAATTCCCGAAAAATAGTTTTAATTAGTTAAAAATACTAAATAATTTGTAGAAATCATTTTTATACCTTAAATAAATATTAAAACCAATTAAATTACATTTTTAGACAATTTAGGGTAAAATTACCAAAATACCCCTATATATATATATATATATCTAAATTACTTCAAAAATTCACCAAAAATCATACAATTATCCAAAATTAATTTTCTCAACATATTTATCAATAATATCAATATTTAAACTCAATTAACCAATTAAATTCAATTTAAAACACAATTAACTTAATTTTACAAAATCACATAAACTTCAATAATTAAAAATAAATACTTAGAAATTCATAAAAATTCCAAATAAATTTCTATAATTCATTTCAACACCTAATTCAACCATAAACTCCAATTTCATAATTTAAATAATTAATTTCCGAAAATTCGAAAATAATATTAAAATATTCAAAAATACCCAAAAATCCAAACAATCTCTAAAAATTCTGTAAAAATTCATACATGAAGATTAAGCTACCAGGAACAACATTTGTGAAGGAAGTTTCCATGAATCATCCAAATTGAAGCTCAAAAAAATCGAAAACCAAAAGTGGCCGAAATATTCAACTCAAAACCTAAGCAATTCTAGACCATTTTAGCTCAAACCAAAGCTAGAATAACACTCACCAGAGCTCAAGGAGAAGATAGAGACCGGCGGTGTCGAAAACGGTGGCCGGAGGAGGGAGAAACGACGGTGAGAAGAAATGGTGGCGTCGGGCACCCACGGGAAGAAGAAGAAGAAGAAGAAGAAAAAGAAAAAGAAAGAAAAAGGAAAGAGAAAGGAAAAGAAAAGGAAAGAAAAAGGAAAAGAAAAAGAAAAAGAAAAAAAAAGAAAAAAGAAAAAAATAATAAATTTTAATAATTTAATAATAAATAAAATAATCAAATAATAATAAATAAATAATAAAATATTAGGGTAATAATAAACCCTAATTAAATAAATATACACACACAAGCTTTATTTATTAATTTAAAAATATGTATGAGTTCATGCAAACCCGTAAATACATTTAACATAATTAATAATAAATTGTTTACGTGAAAATTTCCCCGAAAATGAAAGTCCCGGGAAAATTTTACGTAAAATACTGAAAATAATAGACAGTAATTAAAATAGGTTTAAAATACATATTAACTCATAAAAATATCGTATAATACATAAAAATTATTGACACTGTATATCCCAGTACAGTGTAAAAATATTTTTAAAAACACGGGATATTACAGTCTTCCCCCCTTACAAGAATTCGTCCTCGAATTCTAAAAACAAGATTACAGAATCAGGAAGGAAAGAGATACGGGTAAGAAGCTCGCATCTCAGCTTCAGTTTCCCACGTATGCTCTTCAACTCTGTCGCTACGCCACAGAACCTTGACCATCGGAATCTGCTTCGATCGCAACTGTCGAACTTGAAAATCTACGATCGCCACAGGTTCTTCCACAAACGTCAAATCTTCACTCACTTCCACACTGTCAGGTTGCAACACGTGTGAAGGATCTGAGATATACTTCCTCAACATCGAGATATGAAATACTGGATGCACCTGTGACATACTCGAAGGCAAATCCAACCGATATGCAACAGTGCCAATTCTCTCTAGAATCTCAAACGGTCCAATATATCTCGGTGTTAACTTACCCTTCCTGCCAAATCTCATCACACCCTTCATCGGAGATACTTTCAGAAAAATGAAATCTCCAACCTGAAACTCCACATCTCTGCGCCTAGGATCCGCATAACTCTTCTGTCTGCTAACTGCGGTCTCTAACCTGCGCTTGATCACGGTGACTTTCTCTGCAGCATCTTGAATCATCTCTGGTCCAGTCAAAGCTCTCTCACCAATCTCATCCCAACTCAACGGGGATCTACACTTCCTTCCATACAACGCCTCATATGGTGCCATGCCAATACTGCTATGGTAGCTGTTATTATATGCAAACTCAACAAGCGACAAATGATCATCCCAGCTACCTCTCAAATCCAAGACACACATCCTCAACATATCTTCCAGTGTCTGGATCGTCCTCTCAGACTGACCATCTGTCTGAGGATGAAAAGCAGTACTGAAATCCAACCTAGTGCCCATCGCTTCTTGCAACTTCTGCCAAAAACGAGAAGTAAACACTGAACCTCTATCTGACACAATGGACACAGGTACTCCATGAAGGCACACAATATGCTTCACGTACAACTTCGCCAATCTAGCTACAGAATATGTGGCTTTCACAGGCAAGAAATGTGCAGACTTCGTCAATCTGTCTACAATCACCCAGATGGAATCGTATCCATCCTTCGAACGAGGTAAACCGACCACAAAATCCATAGCTATCCTTTCCCACTTCCACTCGGGAATAGGAAGAGGCTGAAGCTTCCCAGAAGGCTTCTGATGTTCGGCTTTCACTTGCTGACACGTCAAGCACTTAGCAACATAATCGGCAACATCCTTCTTCAATCCATCCCACCAGTATAAATCTCTGATACTGTGGTACATCTTAGTAACACCAGGATGTACGCTGTAGGCTGTAGAATGTGCTTCCTCTAAAATCTCTTCTCTCAAATCATCCACATCAGGAACACACAATCTACCACTGATCCACAACACACCATCATCATCGAGTGTGAAATCAGTGAACTTCCCTGCTCTGACATTCTCTGCAAGCTCTTTCAGAATAGGATCTCGGCTCTAAGCTGCTTTAATCCTATCCCTTAGTACAGATCGTACTTTAAACTGAGCTAACAGTCCACCTGATCTACTGATCTTCATCATCAGACCTTGATCCACCATCAGATGCAATTCTTGGATCAATGGTCTCCTCTCAACACTTATGTGAGCAAGACTACCTGAGGACTTCCTACTCAAGGCATCTGCTACCACATTAGCTTTACCCGGATGGTAAAGAATCTCGCAATCATAATCCTTCAACAGTTCCAACCATCTTCTCTGCCTCAAATTCAAATCTCGCTGCTGGAAAATGTACTTAAGGCTCTTGTGATCAGTAAATATCTCACAAGTCACCCCATACAAATAATGTCTCCAAATCTTCAAAGCAAAGATCACTGCAGCCATCTCAAGATCATGTGTAGGATAGTTCTGCTCATGCTTCTTCAACTGCCTCGAAGCATAGGCTATCACCCTTCCATTCTGCATCAACACACAACCAAGACCAATTCTAGAGGCATCACAGTAAACTGTGAACTTATCCACACTATTAGGCAAAGCTAATACTGGTGCTGTGGTCAATTTCTCCTTCAACAACTGAAAACTATTCTCACAAGCTTCTGACCACTCGAATCTAACATTCTTCTGAGTCAAGCGAGTCATAGGGGCTGCTATCCTGGAAAAATCCTGCACAAACCGCCTATAATACCCGGCTAAACCCAGAAAACTCCGAATCTCAGTAACTGAAGTAGGTCTAGGCCACTCAGATACTGCCTCAACCTTCTGTGGATCAACCTGAATACCTTCTTTAGACACTACGTGTCCAAGAAAAGAAACACTCTCCATCCAGAAATCACACTTCGAGAATTTAGCATAAAGCTGATGACCTCTCAGTGTCTGTAGTACAATCCTCAAGTGATATACGTGCTCTTCCATACTCCTCGAATATACCAGTATATCATCAATGAAGACTACCACAAACTGATCCACATACGGTCGGAATACTCTGTTCATCAGATCCATAAAAGCTGCTGGTGCATTAGTCAAACCAAAAGACATCACCAGAAATTCATAATGACCATATCGAGTGCGGAAAGCTGTCTTAGGAATATCAGCTTCACTAATCCGCAGCTGATGATAACCTGACCTCAAGTTGACCTTAGAAAAGAATTGTGCACCCTGGAGCTGATCAAACAAATCATCTATCCTCGGGAGAGGATACTTGTTCTTCACTGTCACCTTATTCAGCTCTCTGTAGTCAATGCACAGTCTCAGGGTACCATCCTTCTTCTTCACAAACAAGACTGGTGCACCCCAAGGAGAAACACTAGGTCTGATAAAACCCTTATCCAACAACTCTTGCAACTGCTCCTTCAACTCTCTCAACTCTGCAGGAGCCATACGATAGGGTGGCATAGATATAGGAGTAATACCTGGAACCACATCAATACAGAACTCAATCTCTCTATGAGGTGGTAAACCTGGCAATTCCTCGGGAAAAACATCAGGAAACTCACAAGCAACAGGAACATCTGTGAGTGACAACTTCTCCACTGACGTATCCCTAACCAATGCCAAAAACCCCTGACAACCTTTCCTCAACAACTTCCTAGCTGCAATAGTCGAAATAAGATTCTGAGGTGCTGAACTCCTGTCACCAACAAACTTAAATTCTACTTCACCAGGAATTCTGAAAATCACCTCCTTATTCCTGCAATCAACCACGGCAAAGTGCTGAGACAACCAATCCATTCCCAAAATAACATCGAACTCCATCACATCCAACAAAATCAAATCGGCGGATAATTCTCTATCTCCCACGAGAACTGGACAACCAGAAAGAACAATATCAGCGTCCAAAGAATCGCTCAGAGGAGTGGCAACAGACAAAGGAAAAGCCATCCTCGAAGCTTGCCAACAAGATTTAGAAGCAAAAACAGGAGAAACAAAGGAATGCGTGGCACCCGGATCAAACAAAACCAAAGCATCCAGGTAACAAACAGAAAGAATACCTGCCACGACTGCATTAGATGCCTGAGCATCCTGCTGAGTCAGATGGAAAACTCTGGCCTGGCCTCGACCTCCCTGCTGACTAGTAGAAGCCTGGCCAACGCCTCGAGTACCTCCTCTCGTACCTCTACCACGACTCTGCTGTGGAACAAACTGAGTAGAACTCTGATGCTGAGCTGGTGGCAACTGAAATGGCACGGGTGCTGCACTAGCAATCGACTGTTGTGGGAATCGCGGAATCTGCTGCTGCTGATAACCCGAATAAGGACACGATCTGGCAAAATGTCCTGTCTGTCCGCATCTGAAACATGTCAGTGGTGTCAGATAACATGGTCCCTGATGGACTCTACCACAAGTCTGACAAACACTGGCCGCTAATCCAGAACTACGACCACTGCTACTGCTCGAAGCACCTGACCCAAATCTGAATGATCTACGCTGACCTCCACGACCATGTCCACTGCTCCGATGCACTCGCTGCTGCTGTCTCTGACTCTGCTGAGTCAAACCTCGCTGTTGACTACTCGAACCAACATGAAAACTCGAATACGGAGTAGCCTGCAATCCACTCGACTGAACTCCCAACTGGTAATAATCAGGCATCGCTCCCTGCCTAACTAACCTCAGCTCAATCTCCTTAGCTAGCTCAATCACCGACTCCAAAGTAAGACCTGCTGTAGGCATACCAGCAAAAGCTGAACCCAAACCAGTAACATAGGTAGTAACAGCGAAATACTGATCTCGCATCAGATCCTCAGCATATCTACCCAGACGAAGAAACTCTCGGGTATACTCCTCTACAGATCGATCTCCATGAGAAATACTGGTCAATCGAAGACGATAGCTCAAACGAAGAGGCTCTGGACAAAATCTCCTCATGAATCGCTCTCGAAACTGAGCCCATGTCATCGTCATCATATAAGGCTGGATCATCTGAATGAACCAATCTAGAGCTGGTCCCTCGACAGACAACTCAACGATCATGATCCTCTGGTACTCAGTATGAGCAGTCCGAGTCCTAGTCTCAATCGCATGCAGAAAATCTAAAGGATCAGAAGTACCATCAAACGCAATCCTGCCAACTCTGGCATAGAACAAAGCTGCCTCAGGGTCAGACATACCCTGCTGATAGGCAGGCTGAACAACTGGAGGAACAGGAACATCAAACTCAGGCTCAACAGGCTCCTCGTCCTGTAACTCTCTCTGCCTACGGCGACCTGCCGCTCCTCGAGGTCTACCCCTGCCACGACCTCTACGTCTAACTGGCGGCTCAGGAGGTAAAACCTCGTCCTGAAAAGACTCATCATCCTCGGCCTCAACGACCGGTGGAGCGACACGCGCTCGCCTCCTCATTCTGAAAAGACAAACGGAAAGATTCAGACAAAACAGACAACGGAGGAATAATGCTGAAAACTACAGCAAGGAATACTCATCAAGACATACTCGAACCTAATACACTGCAGTAGTCCAACAGAAAACACAACTTTAAAACTAGGGCCACAACTCACATAACTAAGCCCTGACACAAAACTCCACTCTGAAACGAACTTCGCTCTGATACCAACTTTGTCACGACCCAAAACAGGAGTCATGACCGGCGCTAGGGAACGGGAATTCTTTCGAATCCGGAACCCGTAGCAAGCCTAAAAAAAAATAAAATAAATATGCAACAATAACCATAAAAATATAATATGCAGCGGAAAATAAAATCATAAATATTACAATATCATCCATAACAACTGGATATAATTCAAAACTCATCACATCACATATATAATCTCATAAATGTATAATCTTTATACAAATCCAGTTTTAACATAATACATCTCTTTAAACAAATACATAAAATCCAATACTTTAATTTACAACTACTGCAGTGTCTAGATAAAATAAATAAGACTCAAGTAGACAATTTACATAAAGAAGCCGGGGCGGAAGAAATCCGGCGTATCGACCTGCTACTGAGGTCTGAGGAAGTTGACTCTCCTGAAAAATAGTCAACGGAGGGGAGTCAGACCTCACTGAGTGAATTACTATAGTATATATACATACACTCTAAGTGATAATGCAAACAGTCAACAGTATATGAGTAATATGTATATATACAGGCAAGTTCATACAGATGCAGAAAAATCATTTTATATATTTTGTCTGAAAATCAACTTTTATGAAGGATCACATAGAACCCTAGAATATCGCAACCTCAGAAAATAGTGTTAAACAACACTCTAGCCATACAGGCTCACTAATTCCAAATATATCCACTTAATCCATATGGACAGTAGACTGGCCCCGAGACACTAAGTCAACCGAGCTCCAGCAGTCTGACTGCCAGTGTGATTGGCCCCGAGACACTTGGTCAACCGAGCTCCAGCAATCACACCCAAACCACATCTCACATATATCAATAATCATAATCAAATCGATATCCACAAATAAGTTAGTAATAAAGCCTAAAACTATAGGCGTACCGGTACGTACTCGGTCCTAGTGCTGCCCACTAGGTAGCACGTTCTATTGATATCCTTCAGTAATAAATAATAAAACATTCATTCACAAATACATGATGCATGAATTTAAATAAATCAACAATATAAACCATATATATATACCGAAAATATACCAAACATAAACCAGGTATATTTTGAGTATATATACGTCAAATAAATTCAATCAAATCATGAATTAAACTAAAAATATATTTAAAAACATTTTAAATATATTTTATTAATAAAACATGTATATAATTTATTATATACCAAAAATATACTTGAATATAAATCATGTTATTTATGCATATTTAGTCAAAATAAAACATGCATTTTCTAAATCATGCATCCTAAGCATATATATATAATATAGTAACTCACCTAATGCGCTCCACGAGACAGGTCCGACGGGCCTGGTCCACTAACCCTCGGTCTCGGCGCAACTAAACAAGAAATAATTAATCGACATCAGAATAACCCTAACAGAAATCCTAGAATTAAATCTAGAGTATTCAACACAGAATCGAAAATTAGGGTTCGACTAGGTATCACGTTTTACGAGAATTCTACCGGAAATCCGGCAGAACCTCCCCTGTAAAACGGACATCTCTCTACTCAAAAGAGTAGAGCCGACCCTGCAAAGAAAATACACTTCAAAAATAAACACCACAATCAATCACAACCCCTCGGTCGGACTCCAGACTACAATCTGTCGACCGGGGTCCACAAACACAAAATGATTCCAGATATAATAAAAATATCTTTAAATCACAGAAATACATTTTATAAATAAAAATTACATAATTGACCTTGAAACACTATAAAAACCGATTAAAACTCATTTTATTAGAAAAACCGTATATTATATATATAATTGAAAATAATTCCCGAAAAATAGTTTTAATTAGTTAAAAATACTAAATAATTTGTAGAAATCATTTTTATACCTTAAATAAATATTAAAACCAATTAAATTACATTTTTAGACAATTTAGGGTAAAATTACCAAAATACCCCTATATATATATATATATATATATCTAAATTACTTCAAAAATTCACCAAAAATCATACAATTATCCAAAATTAATTTTCTCAACATATTTATCAATAATATCAATATTTAAACTCAATTAACCAATTAAATTCAATTTAAAACACAATTAACTTAATTTTACAAAATCACATAAACTTCAATAATTAAAAATAAATACTTAGAAATTCATAAAAATTCCAAATAAATTTCTATAATTCATTTCAACACCTAATTCAACCATAAACTCCAATTTCATAATTTAAATAATTAATTTCCGAAAATTCGAAAATAATATTAAAATATTCAAAAATACCCAAAAATCCAAAAAATCTCTAAAAATTCTGTAAAAATTCATACCTGAAGATTAAGCTACCAGGAACAACATTTGTGAAGGAAGTTTCCATGAATCATCCAAATCGAAGCTCAAAAAAATCGAAAACCAAAAGTGGCCGAAATATTCAACTCAAAACCTAAGCAATTCTAGACCATTTTAGCTCAAACCAAAGCTAGAATAACACTCACCGGAGCTCAAGGAGAAGATAGAGGCCGGCGGTGTCAAAAACGGTGGCCGGAGGAGGGAGAAACGACGGTGAGAAGAAATGGTGGCGTCGGGCACCCACGGGAAGAAGAAGAAGAAGAAGAAGAAAAAGAAAAAGAAAGAAAAAGGAAAGAGAAAGGAAAAGAAAAAGAAAGAAAAAGGAAAAGAAAAAGAAAAATAAAAAAAAAAAAAGAAAAAAGAAAAAAATAATAAATTTTAATAATTTAATAATAAATAAAATAATCAAATAATAATAAATAAATAATAAAATATTAGGGTAATAATAAACCCTAATTAAATAAATATACACACACAAGCTTTATTTATTAATTTAAAAATATGTATGAGTTCATGCAAACCCGTAAATACATTTAACATAATTAATAATAAATTGTTTACGTGAAAATTTCCCCGAAAATGAAAGTCCCGGGAAAATTTTACGTAAAATACTGAAAATAATAGACAGTAATTAAAATAGGTTTAAAATACATATTAACTCATAAAAATATCGTATAATACATAAAAATTATTGACACTGTATATCCCGGTACAGTGTAAAAATATTTTTAAAAACATGGGATATTACACCAACCGATGTGGGATATCACAATCCACCCCCCTTAGGACCCAGCGTCCACGCTGGCACACCGATCCGAGCTCCGGCTCTAATACCATTGTAATAGCCTAGATCAACCCGCATCAGATATTATCCACTTTGCCCAGGCCCAGCCCGCAGCGCACGGTTTTAAACGCGTCTAATAGGATGGGAGCTCTAACTCAATCGGCTCCAACCGACTCTGGCTCTGATACCAACTTTGTCATGACCCAAACTAGGAGTCATGACCGGCGCTAAGGAACGGGAATTCTTTCGAATCTGGAACCCATAGCAAGCCTAAGAAAATATCTATACAATAAAATAATAATTATTGGTCACAAATAAATAATAAATAAAAATAATAAAAAATAATAATAATTTATTTATTTGTTTTCTTTTCCACTGTAAATCTTGAAATATATTTATTTAATTTAAAAATTCAGTGTCGTTACAAGTAAGCTAGCACCAAGATATATAGGACCGTTTGAGATTCTGGAGAGAGTTGGCACTGTTGCATATCGGTTGGCTTTGCCTCCGAGTATGTCTCAAGTGCATCCGGTGTTTCATATCTCGATGTTGAGGAAGTATGTTTCAGACCCTTCACATGTGTTGCAGCCCGACAGTGTTGAAGTGAATGAAGACCTGACGTTCATAGAAGAACCTACTGTGATTGTTGACTATCAAGTTCGATAGTTGCGTTCGAAGCAGATTCCGATGGTCAAGATGTTGTGGCGCAACAACAAAGTAAAGAAGCATACCTAAGAGACCAAAGCTGAGATGCGAGCTTCTTACCCGTATCTCTTTCCTCCTTGATTTTGTATTTATTCTTTTCTAGAATTCGGGGATGAATTCTTGTAGGGGGGAAGACTGTTATAACCCGAGTTTTTATCTTATTTTATTGTAAAATAGGATATGCAATGTTAATAATTTTAAAATAATAATTGATTATTTCATTATCTTGAAAAAATATTATAGTTATTATTTTACGTTTAATTAATATATTTTACGTAATTACATGTCATTAAATTATTATTTCGGGAAATAGTATTTTATTAAACCTTTAATTTAGAGCATTTATTGTAATATCCCGAGTTTTTAGATATTTTTAAACCGCATCAGGATATGCAGTGTTAATAATTTTCGTATATATTTATGATATTTTTATGAGTTTGATATTTATTAAAGCTAATTTTAATTATTTTTAATTATTTTAAGAGTTTTATGTAAAATTTTCCTGGAAATTTTATTTTCAGGGAAATTAACACGTAAATAATTTAATATTAATTATTTTGACTAGTTTTACGAATTTGCATGAACTCATGCATAATTTTAAAGTGCTAAATAAAATGTAAATATGTGTATTTATTTAAATTAAATTAGGGTTTAATTAATTAACTTAATTTTTATTATTTAGTTTTAATATTAATTAATTAATTATAAGTTATAAATTATTAAATATATTAAAATATATGTGTGGTGAGTATTAAATATGTGTGGGATTATATTATTATAATATATGGTGTGGATATATATATATATATACACTATTTTTAATAAAAAATCAAAAGTTTGCATTTTTACAGAAATGTCATCGTCTTCCTCTTCTCTTCCCCGATCGTCCCATCTTCATTTCCGGCATCTGTAACTCGGTTTTCTTGCCGTCAGTGTGCCTCTCAACCTTTGTGATTTTCAATAAAAATGTATAAAATGATTTTGTTGCATCTGTGTGTATTTTCCTGTATATATATTTATTATATATACTATTGACTGTGTACATTGTCATTTAGTCGAGCATGTATATATATTATAACAATTCACTTAGTGAGGTCTGACTCCCCTCCGTTGATTATTTTTCAAGAGAGTCATCATCTTCAAACCTCAGTAGCAGACCTATGCGCCGAATTTCTTCCGCCCCGGCTTCACTATGTAAACTGCTTATCGAAGTTTTATTTTATAATCTAGGCACTGCAGTAGTTGTAATATCCCGTATTTTTAAATATTTTAATACTGCATCGGGAAATGCAATGTTAATAATTTTGTATATAATTATGATATTTTTACGAGTTAATATGTATTTAAAACTTATTTTAATTATTGTATATTATTTTAAATGCTTTACGTAAAATTTTCCCGAGAATACTATTTTCGGGGAAATTTTCACGTAAATAATTTGTTGTTAATTGTATTAAATAGATTTCCGGACTTGCATGAACTCATATATATTTTTTAAAATACTAAATAATGTATGTATGTGTATGTAATATCCCGTGTTTTTAAATATTTTTACACTGTACCGGGATATGCAGTGTTAATAAATTTTGAATATATATATGATATTTTTACGAGTTGATATGTATTTAAAACCTATTTTAATTATTGTGTATTATTTACAGTGCTTTACGTAAAATTTTTCCGGGACTTGCATTTTCGGGGAAATTTTTACGTAAATAATTTATTATTAATTATTATAAATATATTTTCAGACTTGCATGAACTCATACGTATTTTTAAAATACTAAATAAGGCCTATGTGTGTATATATTTATTTAATTAGGGTTTAATATTACCCTAATATTTTATTAATTGTTTATTAATTTATTGTTATTTAATTATTTTATTTATTATTAAAATATTAAAATATTAAGTGTGTGTGGATGTAAATTTTTTTAAATATTTTATTAAAAATTATTTTTTTATTATTATTATTTTTTTTTTCTTTTTCTTTTTCTTTTTCTTTTTCTTTTCTTTCTTTTTTCTTTTTCTTCTTTTTCTTCTTCCTTCTTCCCCGTGCGCCCAACCACCCATCCCTCACCGCTGCTACCCCGATCACCGGCCGTCAGAGTGCCTTCCCCTGCGTGCCGCCGTTCTCCTCCGCTGCCTCACCGTCCCAGCCGTCTTTTCCGGCAGTGGCTTGCTCGGTTTCTGCCATTTTTGGCTGAAATCTTCTCCTCGCCGTTTCTTCCCCTTCCGGCCACCATTTTTGACACCGCCGGTCTCTTTCTTCTCCTTGAGCTCCGGTGAGTGTGATTCTATCTTTGGTTTGAGCTTAAATGGTCTAGAATTGCTTAGGTTTCAAATTTTCAATTTCGGCCTATTAGGGTTTTTGATTTTTTTGAGCTTTTAATTGATTGATTCATGAAAAATACCTTCACAAATGTTGATCCTAGTAGCTTAATCTACATTTATGATTTTTTTTGGAATTTTTGGAGATTTTTTTGATTTTTGGGTATTTTTGAATATTTTAATATTATTTTCTAAATTTTCGGAAATTAATTATTTAAATTATGAAATTGTGTTTTATGGTTAAATTAGGTGTTGAAATGAATTATAGGAATTTATTTGGAATTTTTATGAATTTCTAAGTATTTATTTTGAATTATTGAAGTTTATGTAAATTTGGGAAATTAGGGTTAAATGTGTTTTTATTTGAATTTAATTGGTTAATTTAATTTAATTATTTATTTTATTGATAAATATGTTGAGAAAAATTAATTTTGGATAATTTTATAATTTTTGGTGATTTTTGAAGTAATTATAGTATATTTATATATATAGGGGTATTTTGGTAATTTTACCCTAAATTGTCTAAAAATGTAATTTAATTGGTTTTAATAGTTATTTAAGGTATAAAAATGATTTTCACAAATTATTTAGTATTTTTAACTAATTAAAACTATTTTTCGTGAATTATTTTCAATTATATATATAATATACGGTTTTTCTAATAAAATGAGTTTTTTATTGGTTTTTAATGTGTTTAAAAGGTTAATTATGTAATTTCTACTTATAAAATGTATTTCTATGTTATAAGGATATTTTTGGTATTTCTGGAATTATTCTGTGATTATGGACCCCGATCGGTAGACTGTAGTTGGAGTTCGACCCGAGGGGGTTTTGGGTGTGTTTTGTGTTTGAATTTTGAAGTGTGTTTCTTTGCAGGGTCGGCTCTACTCTTTTGAGTAGAGAGATGTCCTTTTTACAAGGGAGGTTCTACCGAATTTTTGATAGAATTCTCGTAAAACATGATATCCGGTCAAACCCTAATTTCTGATTCTGTGTTTAATACTCTAGATCGAATTCTAGGATTTTCTGTTAGGTTTATTCTAATGTCTGTTGTTATTGTTTGTTTAGTTTGCGCCGAGACCGAGGGCTAGTGGACCAGGCCCCGTCGGACCCGTCTCGTGGAGCGCACTAGGGTGAGTTACTATACTATATATATATGCTTAGGATGCATGATTTAGAAATATATATTTTATTTCGATTAAAATGCATAAATAATATGATTTGTATTTAAGTATATTTTTTGGTTTATTTTTGGTATTTATTAAATTATATGCATGTTTTGTAAATAAAATATATTTAAAATGTTTTTAAATATGTTTCTAGCTTAAAGTTATAATTTGATTGGATTCATTTGACGTATATATACTCGAAATATACCTGGTTTACTTTTGGTATATTTCCGGTATATATATGGTTTATGTTGATATTTTATTGAACTTCATGCTCATTTATTTTTGTGAATGAATGATTTATATTATTAATGAAGGATATCGATAGAACGTGCTACCTAGTGGGCAGCACTAGGACCGAGTACGTACCGGTACGCCTATAGTATTTAGGCCATATTACTAACCATTTGTGGATATTGATTGATTATGATTATTTGATGTGTGAGATATGGTTTTGGGGTGTGATTGTTGGAGCTCGGTTGACCAAGTGTCTCGGGGCCAATCACACTGGCAGTTAGACTGCTGGAGCTCGGTTTGACTTAGTGTCTCGGGGCCAGTCTACTGTCTAAATGGATTAAGTGGATATATTTTGGATTAAGTGAGCCTGTGTGGCTAGAGTGTTGTCTAACACTATTTTCGAGGTTGCGATATCATAAGGTTCTATTTGATCCTTCATAAAAGATGATTTTCAATGAAATATATAAAATGATTTTATTGCATATGTGTGTATTTGCCTGTATATATAAATATTATATATATATACTGTTGACTGTATGCATTTTCATTTAGTGTGTATGTATATATATTATAGTAATTCACTCAGTGAGGTCTGACTCCCCTCCGTTACAATTTTTTCAGGGAGAGTCAACATCTTCAGACCTCAGTAGCAGGCCTGTATGCCAAATTTCTTCCGCCCCGGCTTCTTTGTGTAAACTATTTACTTGAGTCTTATTTTTATAATCTAGACACTGCAGTAGTTGTGAATTAAAATGTGGGATTTCATGTATTTTATTTAAAGAGATGTATTATATTGAAACTTGATTTGTATTTAAAGATATATATGTGAAGAGATGAGATTTGATTTAAATCCAGTTGATGAGAATGTTATTATTATATTATGATTTTTATTTCCCGCTGCATATAATATTGTTATTGTTATTATTGCATGTTTTATTTTATTTTTAGGCTTGCTACGGGTTCCGGATTCGAAAGAATTCCCCGTTCCCTAGCGCCGGTCATGGCCCCTGTTTTGGGTCATGACAGTGTATTTATTTATTTAATTAGGGTTTAATTAATTACCCCTAATATTTTATTATTTATTATTAGTTTTAATATTATTTTAAATATTTTTTAAGTGTATTAAATTTTAAAATATTAAACTATATGTGTGTGGTGTATATTTCATGTTGTGATTTTATATTATTTTAATATATAGTGTAAAGTATATATATATATACATATTATATGTCAAAATTAAAATTTATTACTAAATTACCGAATTGCCCTTCCCTCCTTCTCCTTCTCTCCCGACGCCCTACCCTCACTGCGCCTCTCATTCCACCATGCCGAACCGCCCTTCGCCACTATCATCTGCCGCCCAACCCTCCTCCCCTTCCTTCCTCTTCCTCTCCGACGTGACCAGGAGCGTCCGAAAGCTCGTTGGAACGCCCGGAATTTACGGTGGCAGGAAGGGGAGCTCCTCACCGTCGATCATCATTCTGACCACCATTTTCGACACCGCAGGTCTTCATCGACTCCTTGAGCTCCGGTGGTCCCTATTATAAGCTCCTTTTGGCCTGAAAACAAGTGGTTGATGAGGTTGAGCTAAATCTTCAATTCTATGTCGGCCATTTTAGCTTCTTGAATTTTTTGAACTTAGAATTGATTGATTCATGAAAAGTCCCTTAACAAATATGTTGATCCTAGTAGCTTAATCTTCATGTGTAAATTTTTGTAGAATTTTTAGAGATTATTTTGATTTTTGGGTATTTTTAAATATTTTATTATTATTTTCTAATTTTCGAAAATTAATTAAATAAATTATGAAATTGTGTTTTATGATAAATATAGGTGTTAAAATGAATTATAGAAATTTATTTGGAATTTTTATGAATTTCTATGTATTTATTTTGAATTTATTTAGGTTTATGTAATTTTTGGAAAATTAGGTTAATTATGTTTTTAATTGAAATTAATTAGTTAATTGAGTTTAATTATTGATATTATTGATAAATATGTTGAGAAAATTAATTTTGGATAATTATATTATTTTTGGTGAATTTTTGGAGTAATTTTAGTATGTTTATATATATAGGGGTATTTTGGTAATGTTACCCTAAATTGACTAAAAATGTAATTAAATTGGTTTTAATAGTTATTTAAAGGTATAAAAAATGAATTCTATAAATTATTTAGTATTTTTAATTAATTAAAACTATTTTCGTGAATTATTTTCAATTATATATATAATATCGATTTTTCTAATAAAATGAGTTTTTATCGATTTTTACTGTGTTTTAGGGTTAATTACGTAATTCTAGTACTTATAAAATGTATTTCTATGATATAAGGGTATTTTCGGTATTTTTATAATTATTCTGTGTTTGTGGACCCCGGTCAGTAGACTGTTATTTGGAATCCGACCGAGGGGTTGTGGATGTGTTTCTGTGTCTATTTTCGAAGTATGTTTCTTTGCAGGACCGACTCTACTCTTTGAGTAGAGAGATGTTCATTTTACAGGGGAGGTTCTTGTAATATCCCGTGTTTTTTTTTTAATATTTTTCACTGTACCGGGATATGCAGTGTCAATAATTTTTGTATATATATTACGATATTTTCACGAGTTGATATGTATTTAAAACCTATTTTAAATACTGTGTTTTATTTACAGTGCTTTACGTAAAATTTTTCCCGAGACTTTTCATTTTTGGAGAAATTTTCACGTAAATATTTTAATATTAATTATTTTAAATATATTTTCGGACTTGCATGAACTCATACGTATTTCTAAAATACTAAACAAAGACTATGTTGTGTGAATATTTATTTAATTAGGGTTTAATATATATTACCCTAATATTTTATTATTGAATTATTAATTTATTATTATATAATTATTTTATTTATTATTAAATTATTAAAATTATTTATATTATTATTTTATTATTTTTTTCTTTTTTCTTTTTCTTTTCTTCTTTTTCTTTTTCTTCTTCTTCTTCTTCCTTCTCCCGCGCCCCGACTCCCTTCCCTCCCGCTGCAACTCCGGTCACCTACCGTCGGTGTGCTCCCGGCTTTGCCACCGTCGTTCCCAGCCGTCCCCCGCCGCCAGCAGCTCCCTTCCTCGGCACCGACAGCCCCTGTTTTCCCTTTTTGGCCGAAAATCTTCCCTTCGTCGTTTCTCCCATTTTTCGGCCACCGTTTTCGACACCCGCCGGTCTCTTTCTTCTCCTTGAGCTCCGGTGAGTGTGATTCTAGCTTTGGTTTGAGCTTAAATGGTCTAGATTTGCTTAGGTTTTGATTTTTCAATTTCGGCCTATTAGGGTTTTCGATTTTTTTGAGCTTCGAATTGATTGATTCATGGAAACTCCCTTCACAAATGTTGATCCTAGTAGCTTAATCTACATGTATGAATTTTTGTGCAATTTTTGGAGATTGTTTGGATTTTTGGGTATTTTTGAATATTTTAATATTATTTTCTAATTTTTGGAAATTAATTATTTAAATTATGAAATTGGGGTTTATGGTTAAATTAGGTGTTGAAATGAATTATAGGAATTTATTTGGAATTTTTATGAATTTCTAAGTATTTATTTTGAATTATTTGAGTTTATGTAATTTTGGGAAAATTAGGTTAAATGTGTTTTTATTTGAAATTAATTGGATAATTGGGTTTAATTATTGATATTATTGATAAATATGTTGAGAAAATTAATTTTGGATAATTGTATAATTTTTGGTGAATTTTTGAAGTAATTATAGTATATTTATATATATAGGGGTATTTTGGTAATTTTACCCTAAATTGGCTAAAATTGTAATTTAATTGGTTTTAATCATTATTTAAGGTATAAAAATGATTTCTACAAATTATTTAGTAGTTTTAACTAATTAAAACTATTTTTCGTAAATTATTTTCAATTATATATATAATATACGGTTTTTCTAATAAAATGAGTTTTTTATCGGTTTTTATTAGTGTTTAAAGGTTAATTATGTAATTTCTACCTATAAAATGTATTTCTATGCTATAAGGATATTCTTGGTATTTTCAGAATTGTTCTGTGTTTATGGACCCCGATCGGTAGATTGTAGTCTGGAGTCCGACCGAGGGGTTGTGGATTTATGTTGAGCTTATTTTTTGAAAGTGTGTTTCTTTGCAGGGTCGGCTCTACTCTTTTGAGTAGAGAAATGTCCGTTTTACAGGGGAGGTTCTGTCGAATTTTTGGTAGAATTCTCGTAAAACATGATATCCGGTCGAACCCTAATTTCTGATTCTGTGGTTTA